>JAEIGQ010000189.1:0-672820 GCA_018904275.1 Lordiphosa clarofinis
TCAGGGGTGTCACAGAAATCTCTAGAGATTTTCGTGTAAACGATTGCACTTCGAACAAATCAGGGACTACTTTATTTGCGAAGTGCCAAGAATCCGACCGTGGATGGAAAACCGTACGCTTCAAATCTACTTGACTTTGAGCAGGCGGTTTCAAATCTCTTAACCTTTGACATCTAATCTAGTAGCCGGGCATATTTTAGCCCCATAACATATAAATTTAAATAGCTTTGATATAAAATGCTGACGTTTATACGAAAACCTCTAGAGATTTCTGTGACACACCCGTATAAAACTGTGGGAGATATGCTGATTTTCCCAAATTGCGGGGGCGGCAGGAGGCAAGGCAAAAATTGATAATGAACTTGATCTGCCTGCAAGTATAAGAAATACATGTCCCATACATGTTAAACTTGTGTCTCTTACCATATCTAAGATCTGTGCAAGAATATTGTTACTGTATAGAGGACTAAAATTTTAAGTACGAATGGTACTTGAATCTACTTGAAACAAGTTGGAAAGGATTGGAACAATCCTGAATTAATCGATCTGAAAAAGCTCCGCACCCAAAATTGAAAAGCGGAATTCCAAGGTCAACGCGAAAGAGCGAAAAGAAACCGAGGGCAAGTTCAGAGCAAAAATCTTTCTCACTAATACAGTTAAGCTAACTGGGTACATTAGGGTGGACGCCGATAAAAAAGTTAACTGATACCATCTTAAACGATTACTTTTGGGGTCTACATAATAAATTAAAAAATTCAATAATTTTAGATCATGTTTTAACCTCTGCGAAAAGCCTTCAAAGTTTCCACAAATATTACGTATACGACCCGTTCACCGAATCGAAATTCTGTTGACGAATTCTTCGTATCATTTTAAAAGTTGTCAAATTTGAATTTAATCGAACAACAAACAAAAATGGAGCAGGAATCGATTGTATTTTTGGTTGGTAGACTAGGACCAAATTTTGACGGAGCGAGCCTATTTCGAACAAAGAGATGCGTTTTTTCCACGCTTTTATGTGGGACTAAATTCTTAAGACTGCCTATTTCTGAAAGTGCGACTAGTGTGGCTCGCAAGTTGAAGTCAGCATGGTCCACGAGCGGGGTTTCAACAAAGGGCCATGTACGCATGATCGCACTGTCCTTCTAGTCAGATACTACAGACATAACAGTGAAAACCATTTTGAGTGTCCATTTTGGCTACTTCGAGCAATTTGCTTAACTCAAGAGATCGCTCCGTGAATCGATAAAGAGACGTGTCCCCAAACTCAGAAGAAATTAAAGACTAAACCAGAAGAAGTCTTTGCAGCATGTTCTTAAAATTGTCCAACAAACACAAACAAAATTGTAAAAAAGCGTTGGCACATTTTTGTATTTTTTGCCCATAGTAGTATAGTAATCCGCATTATTTTTCGGTCCTGAAGAAGCTTATTTATAAGCAGCCCAGTAAAAGTACACTATTCGCAGGAACGGCTGCAACCGTGGATCCGCAGCACTTCAGTTCAGTGAGGTCCCACACTGAACTGAAGTGCTGCGCATCACGGTTGACTTCAAAGATATATTGATAGCCTCTTAATGAACGGCTAAAACTTGCTTTCATCTAGAAGTAAACAGCGCAAAATAGTAGAAATTTTGCCGTAATATAAAATTTTTACCAAATATATTATATTAAGTACCAAATATATTTACCTACATATTGTGTCTGTTATATAAAAACATTTTTTATTGGTCATGGTACCTTTTTGTCAAATGTTATGACTTCAAACCAAATCTACGCCAACTACTAAAAAATTAAAAATGTAGGAATGGGCAACAGTACGTATGAGTGATAAACTTTAAGTCCAAGTCGCAGACCCTTAACCTTATTTTTTCTCTAAAATTTTTTTTGCTATGCGTTTTATACACAAGTATGCATCGTTTAAGCGGGTATCAGTATGACGTTACATTTTTCCATATATAAAATGTCCGACCTACGGGTACATACACACACACATTGAAATTTTGTTGAACTTTTGGGTTGAAAATACATAAATACATTCACACTTTTCTGTTAAATTTATTAATAAAGGGTAACTAAATATTATTTGTATATTGCCTCAGATTTATCGGATTTTTTAGAGCAAAATTAAAAAAATGTCAAATTTTCATAAGAATCGAAGGAATAGATTTTTTTTCCAAATCCATTTTAGCTTAATGGTCTCAACAACCACTCGTTCAGCCCTCGCAGTCCAAAAAATTAAAGCTAAAACTTTCATTTTAATTAGCCGACCAGTCTGCGATGACTCCACATATTTATGTTTATTTATAGAACCTGGTAACTATCTGCACATCATTTAGCCGCCGTTTTGTGTCACTTTGGCCAAGGGGAACTCATAAAGCAGCCCATATGCAGCGCATCTGTATCTGGCGCGTGTATCTCTGTGCCAAAGGCGGCAGCAGCATGCTGGACCACAAACTTTGGAGGCCAAGACTAAGATTACGCTTAGACGGAGAGCAAAGTCGAGGCCATGATTTGGTCGTGCTCATGTCACACAGCAGTTTTCGCTTTTTAAATGCTGCGGCCCTAAAGGCGGCCAGTCTAACAGAATGAGGGGGTGCGGGTGTGGCTGGGGGGTGTGGAATTGGCTATGCTTGGCATGCATTCAACACACGATACTTGGCATTCCTGGCAGGCGGTTTTGTACGGTTGCAGTTGCATTGCCTGCGTGAGTTTGTGTCCAAAGTCTTTTGTTTTGCCATCTTCAGACAGCCGACTATCGATCGGCATGATCGTCATCATGGCTGGCTGGCTGGCCGGTTGGCCAATTCTTGGCATGCTATTTTTATTACATTATGCTGCAAAATAGTAACAAGCGAGGGAGCAGAGAGCGGAGAGCTGGGGTATGTGGATGGGTATGGTCATGTTGTCAACGCTTTTGCATTGTTTTTCATGCGCAGTCCATTACATGATTTTATTATGTTCCTGGCATTCGCAGCGTCATGTAGAAAATGTGGACCCGAGTGCGCCTGTGCTTTTGTTTTAGTTGTTGTCACTTTTTGTTTCGACTAGTCCCAGTGCCCAGCTCACCCCCTCCACCACTCCCACCAATGCCTAGATGGGCTACAGCACGCACGCTCTAATGAGCAAAAATCATTTAAGACGTGGCTATTTTTAGTTGGCATTTGCTATATATAGTCTAGGTTGGTCTCTGGCTGCAATCCGAGTAGAAACCTGGAGCAGCTTTATTGAGCTTCCAACTGGTTCTGCCATCGAAATGTGTGTGTGTGTGCGTGAGTATGTGCGGTTGTGTGCATGTAATGGGATCTAATGGCTAAAGGAATTTGCATTTCCACCAGCGTCAAAGGAGTCCCAAAAGAAGACGCATTATCGGTCAAGTACCCTAAGTCGGCTGCGGGAACCAGACTCGGTGGACATTGTAAGATTTGGCCAATCTACAAAAAAAAAGAGATCCAAAATCAATCTCAAATTAATTGATTTGATCATGATCTACGTATTAAATTAACAGTTCGAAAGGATTAGAACAATAAAGCTATTTTCAAGTACGGATCCTACCTGAAAATCAAAAAATCTTTTATCGAGATTAAAGTCAGTAAAGTAAGTCCAATGCAAAAGCGAAAAGGCAAAGATCTCTTTCACTAATTGACTGTATTCTAATTGGGTACATCCACACACAAACTGAAATTATTATGTCAACAGTGTGAGCGAGTTGGCTCTCCTTTTAATCTCTCTTAGAGCTCAACAGAGCATTAGCAGCCCCCTGGATTTGAATCTGCAAAACTGTACAATAGCTAAATGTGCTGGCGCGTCATCCCATACGTTTAGTGCACTGGGTACCGGGTTCAATTCCCAGTCAAGCCCAAACAAATTTCTCTGTGTTTTTCTGAAAAACTTAAGCTGGGTACGGAGTACACACAAATGCGCTCGCCAACGAAAAATTCCATTTGAAAACAAGTGAGAAAGTCGGTCAAGCCATAAAATACTCTGTACCTGGAGTATCTGCCTGCAAGTGTAAGCAGCATTTGTCCCATACATGTCAAACCTCTATCTCTTACCATCTTTGAGATCTGTTTGTTTATACGGACTGACAGACCGACAGACGGACATGGCTATATCGACTCGGCTGTTGATGCTGATCAAGAATATATATTCTTTACAGGGTCGGAAATGATTCCTTCTGCCAGTTACATACTTTTGCACAAACTTAATATACTCTATGTCCCTTTGGTACAGACTATAAAAAACGTACAAGCACTCTCAGAGGGTTTGACGACAAACATTTTACGGTCTGTACGCAGACAAACGAAAAGTCGAACTTTGAATTTGTGGATGGTATGAGCAGCTGTTCGAGCTTTGTTTGGGCGCCCAATGTAATTCAATTTATTTATTTTAACGGTCAGATGCAAAAAAATGTCAAAATAGAAGAGTGAGCGTTAAAATCATTTGAAGAGTTTTGATAAGGAAGAATAAATTGCGGTATTTAATACCGTAAAGGCAAAATAAGTCTTTGGAACCTCACCAATAAAAATAATTTTGTCGCAGTTCAAATGGAGAGCCTCAAGTAGCAGTCAAAAAAGATGTGCAACAAGCATGTATGGGCCAAAAGCAACAACAGTAATACTAAGTCTTTCGATATTTTTATATAAAAATTTATTACATTTTTGATTGATCTTTTACGCCACCCGATTCGTATTGCGTCAGGAGAGTGTGTTTCGCTTTCGCGCCAAGTGCTGCTCCTACAATTCAAAGAGGTAAATAAAACTGTTAGCGCTCATATGGAAGTTTGGAAAATTTTGTCTCGAACTATTGGATAGTACGTCCGAAAGGGGCATGATGATGAGGGACCAAATCCAGTCCTTACCCTCTGAACCAAGCCTGAACCAAGTCAGTTTGCTTTTCAAATGGCTATCTGGGAGACTCCGGTATTCTGGGGGCGCTTGTCTACTAGCCATTGATTCGTATGCACTTTTCAGTGCGTTCAGGGTACCGTGATTTGCCATTCTGTGTGAGAGTGCATTAGATCTTACAACCTGTCTTCGCATTATCAGAATACTTATATCGCAGGCAATTCTTCCCATATTTCTCCCTTGCCGCAAATAACGCAACTGAGACATTGGTGGTTGCTTTTGGCATTCTCATCTTTCTTATATTCCTCCTCTTCCAACATATATATTTATTAATTTATTATTTTAAATATTAATTATTAAAAATTATATATTTTAACTCAAATCAAGTTCTTATTTTTGAGATTTTGCGTTCTGTTCTTGAAGTGAGAACGTTGGAGTACAGTTCTGGCACTGTTTTTTTTTTTTTCATATAAAGTTTTGAAATTTTGCCAAAGTTGCCAGAGGCAACTTCTCTAACAATATCAGAAAGAAGCTGCTGAATTGCGTTCAATTTGCCAAATCTATTGAAGATAGAAGAATTTTTGTAGACACTGTTTCGGTTTACGAGCACAAATTATCTACTAGATATAGTGTGAATCAGTTCTGAGCCGCCAGATCCGATCCGTATGGGGGGGAGGAAGGTTATTAGCTTTTATTTGAGATTGACATCAAACTGTAGGATGGATGCGTTCTTATTAAGTTTATTGTATGAACTATGAAAATGCCGAGGAATTGTAACAAATCCACCTGGACTCTTTCGAGTGGGTAGTCTTACCCACGGGCTTGCGGTGCGGCGTCTGGCGTTGGCTCTGGCTAATTGCGCATGCGCAGCCAACGGAAGCAAAAGGCCAATGTCGTGTTTAAGTAGCTGTGGCGGCCACTTCTCATGCTAATTAAACAGAATTGGGCAAAGGCACAAAGCACAAGTGAAGTGTGGAGACCACAGAACGAAAACGAACGGTTCTTCAATCCTAAATCGTTGCAGCGGCATGTTAATTTCAACTTGCCGGCGAATTTCGTGGAAGAGTTGAGAGCAGGAAAGTATGAATTACAACTGATGCGCAAAATTGAAGCCGGCAAACGGGCAACGGGCAAACAAAACGAACCGTTGGCAAGAGGAACCATCTCAATGCTGCCCTCTGGTGACTTACTCTCTTTAAGCAAAAGTCGTTGCACTTTCGCGGTCTGGCGCAAAAATTTTGCTTTTTTCGGCTGCAGCCAGATGGGTACGCTGTGATAAGCTAATGACGGCACTCGGTTAGTCAGCCAGCCGCAGAGCCGGGGAGCTGGAGCTGGAGCGACACTTGGCAAGTGCATGCGAAAAAGAATTTCTATATTCCTTTCTGATGAACTGCTATTGAAGCTACAAATTACGGTTATGCATATATGCGGAGGGACAGAGGTAGGCGGAGGGTGTGCGGTTGCAGGCAAATATCAGGCGTTAAATTGAAACCCAAAGCCGCTAAAGCAAACACACAGCAGAAAGATATGAAGAAGCTGCTCTCGATAAAAGTTGCCAAGAAAGTGGGCAAACTCACTCACTCACTCGCCATTCGCTCGTCGACATTCTCCATTCGAGGCTTGCCACTTGCCTAATGCACTGCCATGTTAAATGCTTTTACCAAGGATTTGCCTTCAGCCGAGAACCAACAATGTCGTGAAAAACGAGACAGACTGCGACGAATATGAAGCACAGTGGGACAGCCTGAGTTTTTTCGCTGCAAAAATTATAACCAAACTGCTTGAAAGTTTAGCGAGGGAACCAAATGGGACCAAGAACCTAAACCGTATACCGATAAGATCGATTAAGATTCAGAACCAGATCCGGAACCGTTACCTTGATTTTTTTTGAATCGAAAACCTGAATAGTCATACTATTTTTAAGAACTTTAAAGAAAATTTCAAAATTATATTTATGTAATAATATTGCTACAGACAATAACGAAAAGGCTTAGCTAACTTTGTTCCTGGCAAAGTTTTCATACCGTTGCAGGTGCTCGATTTTAAATGTCTTTTCAAAAATATTTATAACTTTGCACATAAGTCGATGGTGTCAGAAAGTTGCTCACGACAAAACGGTCAATGAAAGACATGAGCAAAAGAAAATCTCTTTGGTATATGTAGAGGTGCCCCACGAACCTACTTAGTCCAATATTTTTCCATATTCCTTCTTCTCATAATCCACCAATGTTTTATTTTTTGCAAATATTAAAATTTTCTTCGTACCCAAGAGTTTTGCAGGCTAAGCTTGTTCAATTAGTGTTAGATTTTTTTCAACATTAATCGATTCCCTAAAATTATATCGATGTTTATCAAAAATGGAATAAATCGATTCAAAAATGACGAATCGGTATTTCTGCCCGAGGAAAGTCTAAGGCTCGCTCCGGACCTGTTCTTTAACTTTTGAACCCTAGGGATTCGTTTACGGACTTGTAGATTGTTGAGTAATTTTTTAATAAGCACGAAAAAAAGTTGGTCAAGCCCTACTGTAGTATACCGTCATAACTTGACCAACTGATGGCGCCACTACTTGATTTGCAAAACTGACCAATAAATGGCTCCACTATTGTGACCATTTTAAAGCGGACAAACCAAAACTGACCTTTGATTGGAACAGAGTTTTGGCCATAACTTGAGTATCTCTAATCCGATCTTTATCATTTCTTCGGTAAATCGATAATTGATTACCAAATGTCTCTAAAATTCTATTTTTTTAGTACAGAGTATAAGGATGAGAAATATTTTTTTTTTAAAGTAAGCTTCTACCTTTTGAAGCTATTAAAATAGTAAACCATATCCGAATGTAGCTTATTTATTAAGGCTACTGTATACCTTCAGGTGTCACTTTCTTAAGGTTTACAAAAAATTGAATTACACAAGAACTATAAGTGATATTAACAAGCTGATTTTTTTGAATCGATAGGTAATTGGTAATTAAAATTAGAAATTGTTTTTTTGTTGTTCTTGGGGTTGTACAAAAACAACCGGAATACAATTTCCGGACTAAAGAAGACCAAAATTTTAAAACATATGATTATCTCAATGTAAAAACAAAGACAGTGTCTAGTTAAGAACTATATAATTCTGGTGTGTAGATATTTGGGAACAGCGAGTTACTCACGTTAAAATTTTTAAACCAAAAGAATTAGAAAATCGGTCAGCAGTTACACTTTAAATTTTTGCAACCATTTTGAAATAAGGGGTTCCAAAATAATCGCAATTACAGTTTCGAAAACTGTTTTCTATGATATGAAAATTATTTTTGATAGATTTCAAACATGGATTTGGTGCATTTGGGTGTTATCTATCAGAAAAAAACAAAATAGAAAAATCGGTCAAATAGCTCTCAAGAAATTTAATTCAAAGTGCGTCATGACATGGTAAAAAAATATCTCGAAATGTTCCGAGTAAATTTTTTTTAAATTTTTTTTTTTTTTAAAATTGCGTTGATTTTTTAATTTCTATTAAGGAAGGTTTTTAACTAAAACAAGTGAGAAAGTCGGTCAAGCCCGACTATAACATACTCTGTACCTGGAGTAGAAGCTGAATGCAAAGCTGGTGCTGCGCTCATCTCTCAATCTATCTCTCTCTCTTTCTCACGCTCTCACCCTCTCTCTCTCGCGCTCTCTTTAAGATTGTGCGGTGTTAGTTGTAAATGGGTGGGAGGGGGTGGGGGAAGGGTGATTTACTTTTTGGCTCCTAACTTGAGAACCGCTCATCCGATCTTTATCAGTCGGCAAATCGATACATTTTGCTAATTACTAACTATCTCTAGACGATACGAATCGTCTATCTTCAAAACTGTAGGAGATATAACGTTTTTTCCGAATTGCGGGGGCGGGAGGTGGCGTGGCAAAAATTGAAAACAAACTTGATCTGCCTGCAAGTATAAGAAGCATTTGCTCCATTCATGTCAAACCTCTATCTCTTACTATCTCTGAGATCTGTTTGTTCATTCGGACGGACGGACAGACGGACATGGCTATATCGACTCGGCTGTTGATGCTGATCAACAATATATATACTTTATATTGTCGGAAACGATTCCTTCTTCCTGTTACATACTTCTGCATAAACTTATTATACTCTGTGTACCTTTGGTACAGAGTATAAAAATAGAGGCAAGCTAACTTCGGCTCTACCGATGTTTATATACCCTTGGAGCTTGATATATGCCAGACAGTTTGTATGGCAGCTATACTATATAGTGGTCCGATTTCGACAAATCTTGTTGAAATTATGTAAAATCATTGAAAACATGTAAATACGAGCGTTGGGAGCAATAGCACTGGAAACAAAATAGTTTTTCTCACTAAAACTGGGTTTTCAACCGATCGTTCCTATGGCAGCTTTATGCTATGGTCAGCCGATCCGACCGGTTCCGACAAATGTGCAGCGTATTTGTACCAAAAGACTTCGTGCAAAGTTTGGTTAAGATAGCGTTAAAACCGTCGGAGGAGATAGCATAGAAACGGACAGACGGACATGGCTATATCAACTCAGCTCGTTATGCTGATCAAGAATATTTATACTTTATATGGTCGGAGATACTTCCTTCTGTGCGTTACAAACATCTGAACAATTTTAATATACCCTCTCCAGGGGTATAATAATAAAAACATGAAATTTTTAATAAATGCAAGGGTTGATAAAAAATGTTTTCATATAAAAGGGTCGGAAAAGAGAATTGTGTTTCATTATTATTGTAAAAGGTATTTTCGGATCTGCTGGAAAGTTTTTTCTAATAGAATAAAAAATTTTTATGAAGGTACGTTCATACGTTCTCTACCACGGCTAACAACAGTGCCTGGACTTTACAATAGAAGGCTGGCATCATCGTCATAATTTTACCAACCTGTTTTGCAATTTAACAACTTGACTATGCTTCATTTCATTTTCAAAGACGTTTAATGATGAACTAGAAAATTATTTGGATGATTATCTGGAAAATATATTCAGGGGTGTTTTGAAAATCTCATTTCAAACTTAACTTGAACGGCTTTATTTGTCAAGTGGCAAGATAAGATTCGGTTTCAAGATCTTAATGAAGGAAACAGTACCGAACTAAATCCACTTGGCTTTAAACACTTAACGTTCGTCAACTGATCTAGTAACCGTGCGTATTTGAATATTTAAGAATAGATTTGAAGGTAAACAATTTAAATGCGAAATGCAATCGGTTGTACTCACTCGATTATAATAGCTTTATAAGTACTAACAAAACAGGCTTTAGTTATTCTTAGAATATTTCTTATTGCCCCATTGTGCGACTTTACCATTTGGCGACTCTCGCGCGGCATTGAAATTGATGATGTGCTGCTGCCTTCGTTGCCTTTGCTGCTGGCGCTACAGTAGTTTTTATGGCTTTCACTTTTTGCGCTGTAGGTTTTTGGCTAGACAAGCAAAAACTTCCCTTTTTTCAGCTCCAAACTCCTTCTCCTTCCACAGCCACTCCCCCATTGCCGTTTAGTTGGGGGGGTTAGCAGGCGCCAGAGCGTGCTGTCGTTGTCCTTGTCGCTTTGCTCTGTCTGTGTTTATGTAGCCTTAGTGCTGGTGCTGCACTTGATCCCCCTCAAAGTGAAATTAGGAAAAATTTCAATTAAAAAGCATTTAAGTAATCCACACTTAATGCCAGGGAACTGCAAAAGCTTTCAGCCCGCATGAGTCTTTAAGGGATGGCACGCCTGACATCGGCGTTCGCTGAAATGCCTCAGTTGCAATTGATTACTTACTGGCCCATCGTGGTGGGGGATGGGGGACAGGATGGGTATGAATCGTTTGCAGTTTTGCGTTTTTTGTTTTCTTGTGGCGGGTCACTGCAATTTTCTAAGAATTCGCTAATGAAGCTAACCTTTGCGAAGATGAAAATGTGTTGACAGCTCTTGCTGGAAAGTTAATTGAATTGTAAATTGGATGGCATTCACTTGGGCTAATTGATGCTGCTTCAGAGTGTAAAATGATGCAGCCTGAGGGGGTGATCATATTTGAGATGATTTGTGATTAATTTGACACAATTAGGGGAGAATCGTTTTCGTAATTTATTTTTTATTTAAATAAGTTGATATGAAAATCTAGCTTCAAGCTGTTATTTTGTGTAGAAATTAGTTGAGTTTGCTTGCGGCTTATCAAGTTGTTTACCTTGCAGACCCAGCTCCTTTCAATGTTTTTTTTTTTCTAGCTAGATATTAACTAGTTGGAGATTTATGTCTTCAAATTTAGCTGTAAAAAGTACATGGCGTCAGGGTGCCTGACGAATGTTGCTACATTAAGTATTTTGAAAACCTCTATTTAAAATGTTTTTTTAATTAAATTTTAGTTAGCCATTTGAAAAGTTGATTAATTTTAATTTATTTACAAATTTAATAACAGTGACTCCCGTGAAGCATGTGCAAAAAAAATATATATTAAAAACTGATTTATTAGAACTCCGGGAACTGAACCCATACTTGTTCGAGAGGCAAAACTCCTAGCTACTAGCGCACTGTGTAAGATATTATTGTGCATCGAAAAAAGTGCCATTTAAATGATATTTAAATATCCAGTTATTAGAAAAAAACAAAATTAAAAAGTATCATAAGCAGCAATAAAATGGTAATTAAATAGGCATTTTGAAACAAGTTTCGATTCTGCAACTTCGAAGGGAAAACTGCATGCATTATAAAAGGAGAAGACCAAGCTAACTTCGTCTGTGCCGAAATATAACCAAAATTAGCCAATCTGTGCAAAAACATATTATATTAGTATTGGCCGAGTTTAAGAACGCTAACACTGAAAACAAAAAAGTTTTTCTCTCTTAGACCCATTTTCAGATCGATTGTGCCAATCTGGCAGGCAAAAAATAATTAAGTATTATTATAAAAAAATTATAAAAAATTTTTATACCCTTGAAAAGGGTATATTAAAATTGTCCGGAGGTTTGTAACGCACAGAAGGAAGCATCTCCGACCACATAAAGTATATATATTCTTGATCAGCATGACGAGCTGAGTTGATATAGCCATGTCCGTCTGTCCGTCTGACCGTCTGTCCGTCTGTTTCTATGCTATCTCCTCCGTCAGTTTCACGAAGTCTTTTGGTATAAATACGCTGCACATTTGTCGGAACCGGCCGGATCGGATGACTTTAGCATATAGCTGCCATTGGAACGATCGGTTGAAAAACTAGTTTTAGTGAGAAAAACTTTTTTGTTTTCAGTGCTATCGCTCCCAACGCTCGTATTTATAAGTTTTCAATGGTTTCACATAATTTCACCAAAACTTGTCGAAATCGGACAACTATATCGTATAGCAGCCATACAAAAGTTAGGTCTGAAAAAAAATCTTAGTGAGAAAAACTTTTTTGTTTTCAATGTTATCGCTCCCAACGCTCGTATTTATAAGTTTTCAATGATTTTACATAGTTTAAACAAGATTTGTCGAAATCGGACCACTATATAGTATAGCTGCTATACAAACTGTCAGGCATATATCAAGCTCCAAGAGTATATAAACTTCGGTCGAGCCGAAGTTAGCTTGCCTCTGTTTTTTAAGTTTAATATTTTAATTTGAAATATTTTAAAATTTTTCATAAATTATTTACATTGATATAAATATAAGAAGGAATCAAATTTTAACAAAATAATAAATGTTATTCACCTTCTGAGTTGCTAAAATCGGAGACACTTTCTAGAAGTTATATGGCATCTTTATCGAATTAAATATAATTTTTGAGCACTGTGAAGTACATTTTGATATTGATAATATTAGAGAGTATGAAGATAGGAAGAGAGCGTGCTTTAAATCCTCCATCGCATTTCTAAGCCAATTTTTTTCGGTAGTGGTCCATCTAAGAAAATGGAGTGCTTCTCAAGACTGACATTTTACCTATAAAATGTAATAGACTAATAATTTGCAGAAAGTTGCAATTCATTTTGATACTGGACGATTCATAATGGACGATTTTCAAATACACATTAAGATAACACAACTGTGAAATGTGCATAAAACATTGAACAAAAATCTTTAAGCAAATGTAAAAGTAGTGTTCTAGTTTTCGAGCTCTTGTAAAATAGATGACCTTAAACGCCAACACATATGTACAACATACATACATATGTACATACACACATGAATACAACAGCACATTCGCGCAGCAACGACACATACACTCATACACACCGATAAAAAGAGTTTTCAATTTACCCATCAACAACGGTTTCAACCTTAAATGTAAAATGTAAAATTGGCTCCTCCAACGGGGCCAAGCCAAGCTTCTCTCAATCTCTTGGCGTCTGTGCCTTAAAATTTTCGCACAAGAAAGAAAGGGCCTACAGTTCAACGCCGGATCCGAACGGCAAAGTGTGAGAATTTGCTTTTTCATGGTTAGTTACTTCACACGGATGTGTAAAAGCTATTTTCTAAAGAAAGAAAAAAAGTTTTATTATTAGATGTTCAGAGGCGGGATCGAAGCCACGACCTCCCGCCCAGCAGTCCAGCACACTAACCGCTAGGCCACAGACGGCCACGGTTTCACCTGTTCGCAGCAAAAATAAGATCTTTTAAACATGAAGTCGACATATCAGCCTGGCTTAATTAGCCACTCAAGAACCCTTGGTCCAGTCCAATCCATCTTGTCAAAAAGAGCTCGATTGCTGGAGGATCCACACTCGCACACGCACACATGTCCAGTCAACTTTACGACATCAGCTACTATCATACACACACACGCTATATCGACTTCGCTGTTGATGGTTCCGAAAGGAGAGTCCTGGGGTCTGAATAGTGCCCATATTTTGTATGTTGACCTTTATAGATCGTTGTCGGTTCAGATAAGGTATAACTTTGTGGATATATTTTGGTGATTGGTAAAAACTCTTCACTTGCTCAAAATGCATTTATCATTTATTTTGAAAGCAATTTCGGTTTGAAAGGGTTTTTCCATCACAATTTGCATTAATTAAACTTTATTTCCCTATTAAAATATTTTGCCAGTCTTATTTCCTAACCCAGGGCACATTTTCCACTAACATGTAGATAGACATCGACAAAGATTCGTTTCCCTGTGCCGATGCCTGCCCTTTTTCTTCTTGATAGCCGCAGGGTGATTGATACCCCTCCACAGCAACCACAACATCAAGAAGAAAACACTTTTCGCATGCGTGCCGTAAAAAATTGAAAAAAGAAGCAAAATGAATAAGAGAAGCAAAGTTGGCGTAAATTCCCTCGACGAGAATGAAAATTGGCCTGGGCACCGGCAGTCAGGTCCAAAATGCAAACACAAACACGCTCCTACATAGTCGTATCATGGGCAGACAAGTGCAATGGGCAACAACACATGGAGGCACGAGCAAGTGAAGCGGTCGCATTAGAAATGCAACAAATCACAGCACGGTTCCTGGCCAGAGAGCAACCAGAGCCACAGCCGCAGCCACAACCAGAACCCAAACCAGAACCAGACACACGAGTACGCACTGCCACCAACCATGTCTATATGTCTGCATTGAGTTGCCCGGCAGCGTTTTTTCCTTCCTGCAATAAGTCAGCGAGCAGCAAACAAAAGCCACGCTACAAATTGTATCTAGTTACAATTTGCAAACTACAAACAGAGTGGCACGCAATGGAGCAGGAGGAGGGGGAGCAGGAGGAGGAGCAGCCTGTGCGTGTTGAAGCGGACTTTTTATTTGGTTTACTTCTTTGTGGCAATTCTGGTTATAAATATCAGGCTCGGCCGCTGTGGCAAGCATTTCCTGGGCCACGCTACGTATGAGCAATATAAAGTCAGCGGAATCTTCCTTTTTGCCAGCAAATTGCCATGGCAGTTGGTTAAGACTTCCAACTGACCAATTCCCCAAACAACCTTGCCAAATTGGCCACTGACTGACTGACTGACTGCTGACTGCTGACTGCCGAGGCTCCGTCTTGGACCTGGCCAACAAATCTAATGCGCTTGTTAACGCCAATTGCACAAGCTGTTTGCCTGTTGGCAATTTGGCCAACGGTAGCGTTTAATGTCCAATTCGTTTCGCTGCTCCAGCTACTGGCTACCAAGTGGAAAATCAACTTGTCGCCATCACGGGCGAAATTTCAATTAAAGTTTACCATTCCAACTTGGGCGCGGGTTGTGGTTGTGGGCCTTGGCAATGGCATCATAAGTCAGTCGCAAGATTTAAAGCCAAGCACCAAACTGAATGCTAACAAAAGCTGTCAAAGGCAGCGAGACGCACTTAAGCAGCAGCAGCAGCAGTCAGACAGAGAGACAGCAGATCCTAGCCAGCCCCCGAAATTGTTAATGGGAACTGCCTGTCCGCCTAACAGTGGTGTGAAGGTTTACCAAAAGGTGGAGCAAAAATTGAAAGAAAAATTATTTTTTGTTTTTATATTTTATTTTGAACAATTTTACTTGGGAATAAAAATGCAACACTGTCTCTATCCTCCGTCCTTTATTCTTATATCTCCGACCACTGTGCGTCTGTCAGCAAACCGAGTGAAGTGAAGTTTATGCTTGTGCTGTGGCTCTGCCTCTGCCTGGCGCGTCAGACTGTGAACACGAAAAAGCCAAAAATTTCAACAATAAATGTAAGTTGTTCCACAGACGGGAGAGAGAGAGATGCAGCTTGGGTTGGCCCCGAAAACTGAAGCAGTTGAAAAATTGCCGCCAGCCATTTGGCGCGAAATTCAATTCCCTGCGTTGACATGAAATCTTCATTCTCCACCCGCGGCTGCGACTGCAGCAGTCTTGATGATGATGTTGCCCTGCTGCCCCCACCGCCCCGACACCAAATGCGATATGTTTTATGCGTAAATATGTATGGCAAACATGGCGTATGCGCAATCTGAGCTCGTTGTGTTCCTTGTGTGCGTTTCCACTAGAAAACGTGACAGTCGCCCCCTGTCGACGGGAGCCCAGCTGGCTGCTATCCTTGCATTCGGTTGGTCCCTTTTGCAAATATTTATGCACATTGTTTGAATTTATTTACAGCCTGTCCATTGTCGTTGTTGCTGTGAATTGGTTTGTGACTGTCGATGATTATTGTTGCTGGTCCTTGCGGATGCCCTAGCCAGACGTGCTCGCTCACATACTGGCGAAAGCTTAGCCTCTGACCCAGGCGTCAGAGTGACCTCCTTTATTTATGTTTCTTTATTTCGTAAGCTCCCCAACTTTGATTTGGGTGACGCTTTAAGTCCAACAAATGATTTCCTACAGTTTAATCGTAAAATGTATCTTCTTCTTTGCTGACTAATATCAATCAACTTATTCATCTATACTTTCTCTCTTAGTTCGTACATGAATATCCTGGAAGATTTGTGGTCTCCTGTGGGGTTTAAAATATCGTATCAATACATTTGATGTTTTTTTTTTAAACAAAATGCGATATTTTAATATGATATTTTATTGCTGATTATCGATTTTTGCTTAACGTTTTTAAAGTCCCATATATCATGGTTTTATAACCCAAAATTACATTGATTTTATAGTTCCGACTTTAAAACGGCATAGGTCTCAGCATTCCCAAAACTTAGATTTGTTCCATAATTGATAATTGTGAACATTAAAAATAAGTATTTTAACTTAAAATAAGCGCGACAGGTCCCTAAATTTAAAAAAAAAGAGTGTGTGTCATGAGACGCACGGTACGAGCGAAGCTCTTTAATGGAAAAAGACACATTTAGATTCTGTATAAATAAATGTTAAATTTTCAAATATAAGGTCACTCTCAAATCACTGTAAAGTCACTGTTTAGTCACTGTTAAGTCGCTTTAAGGAACTGTAAAGTCACTGTTAAGTAACTGTTAGTTCACTATTAAGTCACTGTTAAGTCGCTGTTAGGTCGCTGTTAAATCGCTGTTAAGTCACTGTTAAGTCACTGTTAAGTCACTGTTAAGTCACTGTTAAGTCACTGTTAAGTCACTGTTAAGTCACTGTTAAGTCACTGTTAAGTCACTGTTAAGTCACTGTTTAGTCACTGTTAAGTCACTGTTAAGTAACTGTAATGTCACTATTAAGCGACTGTTAAGTCGCTGTTAAGTCAAAGTTAAGTCACTGTTAAGTCCATCAGATCTTCACCATATTCCCACCAGATCTCCACCATATCCCCACCAGATCACTACCTGATCCCCAGCAGATCCCCAGCAGATCTCCACCAGATCCCCACTAGATCCCAACCAGATCACCACCTGATCCCTACTAGATCCCTACCAGATCCCCACTAGATCCATACCAGATCCCCACCAGATCCCCACCTGATCTCCACCAGACCTCACCAGATCTCCACCAGAGCCCCACCAGATCCCCTAGATCCCTATCAGATCCCTACCTGATCCACACCAGATCCAAACCAGAGCTCACTAGGTCCCTACCAGATAAACACTAGATCCCCACCACATCACCACCAGAACCCCACCAGATCAGCACCAACTCCCCGCCAGATCCCCGCCAGATCCTCACCAAATCTTCACCTGATCCCCACCAGGTTTCTGCCAAATACCCATCACCTCGGAGGTGACACCTGCTACTACGCGGTAATGGTAAAAGTAGCTGATTTTGCAAATACAAAACACAAAATCAAAGACATACCCCAAAAGAATCTGTCGCAAAGACAAAATTTTTCAAGATTCACTCCCCCAGTCTGACGTCCGTAAAAGAGCTTCGCTCTAAAAAATGAAAATTCAACATATACCTAATTTATGAGAGTGTGAATCGTTCGCAATAGCTCATTTGTTTGCCCATTACAAACTTTTCTTTGGCAAATTTCCTTCCTTAATACACGCCTTTATAACTTAATAAATGTCTATGGTAAATCTTAGTTCTCTAAGATAAACAGTTTTGGCTGTAAGTTAACAATATCTCAGTCAGTCGGACCTACTTATATAAGTATAGATAAACGGCTGAGCTCAAATCTCTTGCTATTATTAATTATTGTTATTGCTAAGCGCTGAATTTCTATAGTCGAGTTATCTGACCTTTTTTCAATAAAAATACAAACGCTCCATTTACACAACTCAATTCAGAGGAAAGCAAAGCTTCTACATCAACCAAATCCCTGAGACCCGTTGATTGTTGAAGAATAACCTTCGGCTAGTTATGACATTGCTTCGGAAGAATTGTTAGTATTGCATCTTTCCTTAGACATAGTATGCTTTATATGTATCTGGAAAACATTATTTTAGCCTCAAAAACTTTGTTCCTCTTCTTATCATAATAATCCCTCAAAGTTTTTGTGGTTTTATGGTTATTAAATTTTTCGTCCATTTACTTTTAATCATACCTCGTAAATAATTCTCAACCCAGAGCAGAAAATTTTCAATATTCAAAAAATTTTTGAGCCTTTTAGCGACAGTTAAAACTCGACTTGTTTTTCTTTTGCCTTACCGTTTATTTTACACTAAAAAGCTTCCGATAGGAAGGTTAACCCTTAAAATGTTCATACTCAGCATGTCCAATCTATTGTACATTTACCAGATAAGAAGAATCTGTATTCAAAATAATTTTAGAGTCGTCGTCTGAATAAATGCAGTCCTGACTTATCAATCTTATCTACACTCAAAAAAATCAATCCATTGGGTATCAATAAAAAAATATTAGAGTTGATCGACTTTTTAACCTAAAGTTAAAATCGGGAATCGTATGAAAGATTGAATTGTGCAGTCAAAACTCGACTTATCAATCTCAGTATAGATTACTATTTTCTTTCCTCCGCCAGCCATATCATATTGTTTGAAATGTGTAGAATATCCCGGAAACGAGGATTCAAGCCGGCCGGGCTGCTCATTTTATTTTTAGAAAATAATTTGGAAATGTAGTTTCTATATTCGTACAAATGTTAAAAAGGGTGATTTATTAAAAGGTTTTTTAATGTTCTTTTTTCAGATATCACGCACGACTGGTGTCATTCTGGCATCTTATTTTTGTTAAGGATTGTTTAACAAATCATCATGGAAAGACTCACACCGCAACAACTTCTCTAATAGGCTCTGCAACAGCTAAATGAAGATCCGCAGTGTTTGCGCAAAATGTTGTTCATCATACATCATCAAACAAATACACTCTCAAACTACCGTTACATCCACAAAAATGCACTGTTTGGTGTGGTTAATGGGCTGCTGGAATCATCGGTCCGTATATCTTAAAAAATGTGTCCTGTCGAATTGTTGTTGGTGTATTTTAATTGCGAAAATCTAAAAAATGTAATCTTGTCTCGTAGAGTACAACTATTTTTTGCATAATTCTTAACAGAACTAAAAATGACAAATTGTTCTGAAATGTGAGCTGATTACTGCCCGTTTATGCCCCTTTTCGAAATAATTTCAAGTTTACATTGTTACATAAGTAAAAAAAACGAGAAGGCCAAGCTAACTTCGTCTTTGCCGAAGTTCTTATATCCTTGCAAATGTTTTAGTAAATCAGAGTTTACGAACGTCAGCATTAAAACAAACAATTTTTCTAAATAAAATCCACTTTTCAACCGATAGTTCCTATGGCAGCTATAAGATCCGGTCGGTTCCGACATATTATCAGTGTGCAGTAAAAAGAAGACTCTGTGCAAAGTTTCAGCTCGATAGCTTTAAAACTGAGAGACTAGTTTGCGTAGAAACAGACAAAGACGGAGACAGACGGACGGACAAAGCTCAATTGACTCAGCTCGTCGCCCTGATCAAGAATATATATAGTTTATAGGGTCGGAAATGAATATTTCTGTGCGTTGCAAACTTCTGGGCAAAATTATAATACCCTTTGCAAGGGTATAAAAAATTAGGATTTGGGTGCGGGTTTTGATAGCGTAATAGGTCTTTTTTATTGGATTTTCGGTATACATACTTTTATTTCTTCTTAGTTGAGGCTGATTTCGTTTGTACATCGCTTTCCTGTGATCGTTCTCTTCAAAGAAAATTTCGCGGAGCGTTAAATGTTTGTTAAAATTCTTCTATGAATTCAAAATAAAGAACTATTTAAGTTTTCTGCATAATAATAAAATTTAATAATAGAATTTAAAACAGGTTGCATAAGAAAGTCCACAAAAACAATCTAAAATAGTTAAGGTTACGGTAGTTAGTTCTGATCTCCAGCGACATTTTCTTTTCACGGCCTCAAATATTCCAAATCTTATAATGTTTGAGGAAGCGAATATGGGAGCTCGACTAAATGATTACATATTAAAATTTCATAGTCCTTGCTTCAACATTATTTGAAGATGCTTGATAGAGCATCTACAAATGTAGCATATGACGGTATATATGAGTCTACCTATTTACACTAGCCTGAATTACTCTTTACGTTTGTCTGCCAACATGTTTGTTGAATCCAAGTCCACACAATTTGGCTGCGTTGACTTCAACATGTAAATCTCGCTGCAAATTGTATTTCCAACAAAAATTTAATAAAGTCTGCAGTTAAATTGAGAAAATGTTGCACACTCTTTTTCATTATTCTCTGGGAGGGTCAGGATGGGAAGGCCTTTTCGCGACTTTGGCCTTGATCAACTCAGGCATGCCAATTATTTATGCATGCCAATTTCGAGTCGAACACGAACTTTATTGTATAAATAGAAGTCCAGGCATTTATTGGCCATTGACAAATGTTTGCATAAAATTTGAAAAATACAAATTCATGCGGCTGCATTGCGAGTGCTTGAAAGTTGCCAAAATAAGACAATGAGCTGGCTAAATAACTTCTAATTGTTGTGCAAATAACTAGACAAGTTGCTGGAGGGTGCAAAAAAATGTGTTAAATGGTCGGACAATAAGTTGAAAATTTATACAAAATTGTTTGCCGTTAGGCGGCAACGTTGAAAACGAAAGGCGACAAAATTTACAAGTTTCTGATCACATTTTGTCCATTGTTGCATGCGAAACACGCGACAGTCATCAATCATGGGGTTGAACAACAGAAAATCGATTTACAGTTGCCGGCTTGGCCCTTATTTTTCACTCTCTAAGAGATTTGGGGCCACAAACTTGACCCTGAAAAGCCACCCACAAAAGGTATCAAATCATTTTAATACGCTCTTAAATATGTCAAAATATAAAATGGTGCACTGAGAGAAAGGCCGAAGCTGAATAAAGTTAAGCTTAACAAATAGTAAAGGGAATTTCGTTTTATCCGTGCTGCGTCTATCCCGTCTCGATTAGATCTCCGAATTGCGAAAAATACAATTTGGTTTGAAGGTTCGAGAAGTGAGTGAAAAAAGTGAGCCAAGGATTAAAAAAATTTAATTAAATAAATATTAATTAAGAGAATAATAAATTGTTTACTTAAATTCAAAAGGGCAAACTTCTATAACACTGCAGAAGGTTCGCTTAGGGGTTTTAAAATTCCCTCAAAATTGAAGTATAAGGTTTGGTTTAAAGACTGGTAATATTGCCTAATATTGCGTCGTCTATTTGTGATTTTGTAAATCATTTCCACATCATCTGTTGTTTTTGTCCTTTGCTTTCATTTCTTTATATATTTGTTTCTAGTTCTAATATGGAAACCTGTGATTTCTAGTTCATCTAAGCGGATATCAAACAATCTAAGTCCCAAAATAAGCTTAGAGAGGATTATCAAAGAAGCCCAAAAGAGTTTGGTGGGTTCAAAAATAATTTTGTTTTATCACTAATTAGGACAACATTCAACTGAAAATTACTTCAAAATTTTAATCATAAAGGGCGCGCGCACACATGTGGCTGAACGATGAACTGACGGCAGAGCTTAAGGCTGCCCTTGACAAATAATACCGCTGCGTGCCTGCTAGCGTGCACAACATAAACTTGCTTTATCTTTCAAATTTAGTTGTAAGCTCAGCATTGCAGAGTATAACAAGTTTCAATAACAATAGTTTTTCCACTGGACGTTTGAAACAATCCGTAAAATCCGACACAAATTCAATAAAGTTGTTCACCGGTTTGATATTTGTCACATTTTCATTATTTCTTGCTACTTAGCGAAAAATTCAATTTTATCAGAAGATGAACATTTTGCAGAATCATTGATGCTTTTATTTATTAGTTCCTTTTGTCAGCAATACGTTTATTTGCAAGCTGTTTTAGTTCCAAGTCAAAAATATTTGGTTTCTTGGATCACAAGATTGAATTTAACCTTTCTATATTTAAATTTGCAAAAACCTGTATGAGGGCATTGACGTGTATTGGAATTTTATAAGTACTAGACAAATATTATTATAAACATATTTTTGAACCAAACCCGTATTGTTTTTTTGCTTATTGCGATTCGGATTCGGGTTCAAACAGAAAAACTGGATCTGCTCTGGTTCAGGTCCGGTAAGGTCTTCCCAAAAATGCCGGAGACTCCGACTCCAGAGCGGTTCAACTCCGAACTGCTTTGCAGCCCTGATTAAAACACCACAACCCCTGAAATTCTAAGGAAGATTCGGTTCGTAAGTTCAGCCTATTGGAAGCCGGAAGAACAGAATAAAAACTTAAGGTAAAACTCAAAAATCATTCTTTAATCATGCATTAAGCAAATACCTAACAGTTATTGTGACGGTGAAGTTGTTACAATAAATTTATGTTCTAAAGGACGAGTGTTAAAAAATAAGAAAGGACTGTGATTTAACCGAACCAGGAATAAGACGTTCTGAATTCAGGTTCGAATGGTCATTCAGCAAACTTCGCCTGTGTCAAACTTTTCATTTCCATGCAATTGCCGGTTTTTAAATAACAGAGCTTAGGAACGCTAATACTAAATCAAAAAGACCAAGTTTTGTGAATCTGTTTAAAAGCCTATAAAACGAACAATCAGCGAGTTCAAAAACAAAAACAAAATTGAAAAACCAAAGTTTTTCTCACCAAGACTCATTCTCCGATCGATCGCTCCCACGGCAGCCATAAAATTTTGTCATTTAATTTCGACCAAAATTTTGCGAATCTATTTGGAAGCAAATAAAAATATAAATCGAAGCTGTCATAACAGTTCTGTACCTTCTGCCAGCTCATTGAAGACAGGCCAAGACTGCTGATGATTACATTGGAATTCATGAAATAGCTATACAGTCAACCTGCCTCCTACGTGGTCAAAATCATAACTTAATGACCTAGAGCCCGCAAAAAAATTTCTACGTTTCTAATAATAAACTTAAAACTAAAATTAAGAAAAAGCATCATATTATTCTGAATAAACTAGTTATAAGAGCGACAAGCATCGGGCCAATAAAGAAGAAGAAGAAGAGCCAATAATTAGCTTATAATAAATTTTAACAAAACATAAATATTTTGTATGCCTTAATAAGTTTGCAGACTTCAAAATTTGACTTTTTTTTCTATATTTTAAAGTAATTCGAGCTAGTGCGAGGAAGAATCTCTGTTATAAATTTTTTGGATCCTGTGTCCCGTAAGGAGCAGCCTCTGGTTTGCGAGCTGGCAAAAAGAACAGAATATGCTGAAATTGTCGTGTTTTTTTTTTATTCGACTCGATGTACTCCTTAAGTGAGCGAATTTAGCTACCAAGTCCACAAGTTTAAGACTCAAATATTTTGTAGCTCTTTAATGAGTTGGTTTTACTTTGAAGTTGCGAAATACAAAATTCTTTCTCTCTGTGTATGTAAGTTTAAATACGACATGTTGCAATTTGCATTTGACCCCCAATCATTGCCACTTTCAGCTTGTTGTTGTTGTTGCTGTTGCCTTTCATTACACAATTTGTTAGCCTGTACGTGCTTAAGCGCGTTTTGCGGGCGTTTATTAATTTTTTTGCCACTTTTTTTGTGTTTTTTTTTGGGTGCCTTAACACCTTGCTGACCGACTATTATCTAAATGCGGGGATCTCAGCCAGCCAGCGAGCCGTGTAAATAGCGTGAGAATCGTATTAAAGATTATCAAAAGTAAAACTAAATAAAAATGCTTGTCGCTCGTTTCGCCGTTTCCATCTTGATTTGCCCTCCCTCCGTGCTGTTTGTTGCCTTTCGGTGTTTGTTCTGTTTATTCTAACAATTTCCGCAGATTTAGCTCGGATTGTTCTACTTGTCATCCCTCTCCCGGCTCTCAATCCAAATCGTCCCCCGCCCAATTGGCAAACAATGAACGAAAACTTATTATGAAGAACCAACACAAGCTCGAGAGTGGAGCGTGGAGTGGATGCTGCTGCAATTATGTGACTGTCCAGCGCGCGAGTTTGCTTTTGCTCCAATTCCAATTGCCAAGAGAAAGCAAATACCAAAAGGGTCTCCTCCACTGATAAGCAATCGCTAGTCGTTTTTATGAGTAACTCACTCAACCTAATTGGGTCAAGACAGCCCAGCACACACACACACACACTCACACAGAAATATGTCCAAATCAAAGATGCTAATTTCAGCTACTTTGCTTGGCGGCAACTCGGAAGAGATTTATGCTCCATAAAATGGTTTTCGTTTTAATTTGGTCAAACTACATTAAAATCGGAACACTGAAATGACTGATTTGCACGGCTAATGCAAGGCGTGGTGCCGTTTTAACGACCAACAGAAGTTTTTTGTCTCTTGACAAATGCAAAGCAGGCGTGAGCTCTGGGATTTGCATACGCCAAATGATATATGGCCCTGCATATGCATGAGGAGTTCGGAGTTCTCGTTCTCCTGGCGCCAAGTCCTTAGATGCGAGCCATTCATTAAACTGGCTGACTGGGTGCTCATTGCATATGCAGCTGGCATGGCATGGCCATTGTTGTTGCAATTCGCTTATCCGATCACTTTTACTCATTCGTTGCACATTCGAGGCGCCAAAATCCAAACGCTGAATGCGGCGCCAAATCATGTGTGGGAATCGTTTGGGAAATTAGTGTTGCGAAAAGTGATTGGAAAATTAATATTCATGAATGACTTAAAAAAATTAAATTAAGCTCGAGATCGCTTCCACCAGGCAATGATGCCGTAATTATTAGAAACAAGGCACCACAACACTCCAAGTGAGCTAGTTTTTTACAATATACATCCTTTTCAGGTCAGCAGTTGACTTTCGATGCCGTAATTGCAATATCTCGTTGGGTATCCTAGGCAAGAAATTTGACAAAACCCCTGAAGAAGACATAATCAAGCTGATCTTGACTTTCGGATTGAAATTTCAAGTACGAAAGAATTGAATCAATCCGTAAAACCTTGAATCAACCCAAAAATTATCATTTTAAGTAGGGATCCTACTTTAAAATTAAATGATCTCGACTCGAGATTGAAGTAAGTACGGAATTCACGTGTCAAACCGAAATACAACCGAGAGCAAGTTCCAAACTAAGAGGTTCCTTAAAAACAAAGACTGAACGATAGCCCATATCCCACCCAGATTATGCAGTCGACACCGTTTCAGTCAGAAATTGGTCAGCTGTTTGCTCTCATTTTCGCTCTTTGGATACATTTGGAAATATGTCCGTCTCACTCTAACCACTGTGATTTCCTACGGGCACTTTAGCTTAACACCACGCAAAAAAGACAGGCAGCGCAAATTTTATCTAATAAAAATCTAAATGATTGTTAAAAAGCAGCTTGGTGTTCTTGTGGAATTCTTTTTAATGGGTCAAAATCAGTTTAAATATCGAGCCCAACTCAACCTCAGGCATTTGTGCAGCAGTCATTATTCGCATTGAATATAGTTGAATAACAAACCCAATTTAATCTCGGGTAATCAAGTACGAAAATCGAGTTTAAGTCAATGTAGGACCTTCTTGCTGGGAGATCAAATCGATCCAGTGTGTTTTTAAATTAAGCCTATATCGATCTAATGTCAAGCTCTTCCGAGCTAAAGACTAAGACAAGAATATCGAAGCATAACCGAACCTATAAAGTATATAAATTCTTGATCAGCATCAACCGTAGAGTCGATTTAGCCATGTCCGTCCGTCTGTCACGTATGTGGGTATATACCGTACCCAGATCATGTTTTTATAAACGCGAAAAACAGAAAGTGTCACAATTTGTTTTACAACATCTTTCTCTTCTGAAAAATACTATAAGATCTGAACAAAAACACCAAAATTATGCACGAAATATTTAGTGCGTGAAATGTTAAATTTTAAAATGAAAAGCAGATCTATCAAAAACAGAAAATTTCAAATTATGAGAAGCATGTCGAGAAAGTTAACTTAGTTAATTCTCAAACTATTCCGTTCGGATTCGGCGTTAAACTGTAGGTCAGCTTGGCTTGGCGCCTTTGGAGCTGTATAGCCAATTTTTACATATTACAATGATTCGTCAATCACGGTCAAATAGTTAGAGTTACGATTCAGCTTTATCGTCCTTCTTTTTTCATTCTCTAAGCTCTATCGTCCCTTTCAGAGTGTAACAGACCTATGTACTTCAAGGTCCAGAACTTAAAATGCAAAACAAATGAGGATTTCAAATAATCTACTTTTCATGTTACATATTTGTATGAATTCATGCCCTCTCATGCTCACTTTCTCTCGCTCTCTTAGTAAAACAGCTTAGACCACAATATTGCCCGAGCGCCACAGGTCCGATAAAAGTGCCCAATACAATCTTTTTTTTTGGCGTTTTCACCTACTTCACGAACAAAATATTCAAATTTTCTTTTTTACTGCGCACCTGAATATCTAAGTGATGGTCTATGCCAAATCTTAGATCTCTATGATAAGCAGTTATGGCTGTGGGTTGATAATATGTCAGTCAGTCGGGTCTACAGATTTATAAGTATAGATGATTGAAAAAGAGTGTACTCGTGATAATACGAGTAGGGGTAGTTTTTGTTTGCACATTCTGTTATGCCCTTTAAAAAATACTAAAATTTATTTAGTGAGAATACATTTTCAATTCTATATATCCGAATCTGAATGAATTCATTAATAAAATACCCAAAACTCAATTATGAATCGATGTGTGAAGTCAGTTGTTTCAGGAAATTCTCGTTTTGATACCGTCAAAAGGCCTGATCTGCAGCCCTGAAGTGGTTAATTTAAATTATAAAACATAAGAAGTATGAGAAAAAACTCTACCCCTTTTCTCATTATCCTTTAGCGGAAGTCCTAATCTTCTCAGACATATTAGACATTTTTACTGCTACTTAAAAAAGTCCTAATTTCAAGTATTTAGTTTTATGTGATCCGAGCCACCTAATTTGAGCTAAAATGTTAAAATCGATTAATAGTGAACCAGGGATCACTTTTTGGTATACATTTTGTGAATGAATTCAATTTGGAACACAAATCATGCTTAAACTGCAGTCTGGAGTCGAAGGAGGAAGGGTCTTGGCTGATGACTTGATTGAATTCGCATAGGCGCTAGACCCAGGGCCTCATAAGCCATGCAGTTGGCGTAGGAGAGTTAGATGGAGCGTGGTTTAGGGAACACGACGACGATAACAACTGCCACAACAACAAGAACAAGAACAACAACTAACAATGAAGACGACGACTAGCCGCTTGTTATGCACGGGCTGCGTTCTTGTCTGGGGCACATTAAAAGGCACATGAATGGCCTGGCAATAAATATTATTAAAAATGTTTGCCTTTATGGCATGCTAAACGAGGCAGCAGCAACAATTGCAACACTAAGCCAGGCCGTAAGCCTATTATTTAATTTGCAAAGGACAGCGGTGGGATGGCGGGCGGGGAGTTGGCAAATGAACTTTTAAAGCGCCCGAAAAGTAGACAACAAAAAAGTTTGGCGAGAAAGACGCGACTCGTCGCGACGGCATCATCAGTCATCACCCTCGCTGGAAGGCGGCGCAGCATTTCGAGGGTTGCAAAAAGGAAACGCCAACAAACGCAGAAACACATTTTTTGGCAAACAACAACAGAAACAGAAACAGACGCAATTCGTTACGGCCAGCTACAGATACAGATACGACGACGGCATTCAACTTTGATGACCTCGAACGGCGACTAGCCCAAAGTGATGTATTTTCTGGAAATCAATTTACCCAGCTACTCCTCGCCGTCCACTTTCATGTTAAATCAATGGAACTCAGGCGTGCGTGAACTGTCATTCTGGTGCGGAGGGAATTCGCCGACAATGTCGCTGCTGTGGCTGCCCGAGATACCGTTAGTCCAGCATGGCCCAATGCCCACAGTTTATCTCACTAACAAGGCTAATTGGTCATGAAGCCTCCGGACCGGTTCGTGCGCTATCCCTGTCCACCCACTCGTCCACACGCCGTGACACCTGTCACATCACACAATGAAAATCACTCGACATTGTCGCTTGGCATTTGCCTCCAACAATTCACTTGCTCAGGAACAACAAACACCAAATGAAAACTGTCGCTGGCTATTTATTTTCTCAGGTGGAGTTGCCTTGGTGATCTGATCCTGCCTACTGCTGGTTGGGCTGTGATGAATGGCACTTGGTATGCTAGTTGGTTGACACTATGTGAATATGGCTGGAATGGAAGTGGAAACTATTGTTGAAAAAATAGGATGCAAAAATTTCAAAATGTGGTTAAAATAAACAGAGTTTTTGAGGAAAGAAGTTTGTAAAATTTTTATTAAGGCTTTTCTTTGTATTTATTCTTTTTGTATTCTTTAGATCAATTAAGTTACTCAGAGCTTATTAAGAGCGGATGTGGAAATTATAAAACAGCTTCCGCTCCCATCATCATTTAAAACCCAAGATTATATAAACCAGGGTTCCCAAGGTGTAGAGCGCGAAAATGTGCCTTCCTATTTTGTAAATCCTGGCTAAAAGGAAAAATATGGCCCATTTTGTTGTGCTGGCGCGGGAGGCGGGGTTCGCTCCGCCTCTGACCTATAAAAAACTTTTTTCTTTCTTTAGAAAATAGCTTAAACGGTCACCCACCAGCTTGGCGCCGCGGAGAAGCCATGAAAAGCAAATTCTCAAACGCCGCGGATCCGCGTTAAACTAGGTCCCTTCTCTTGCGTAAAATCGAAGCACACATTGGGCCCCTGAGAGCTGTAGCCACATTTACTTTCATTTGGCCAGATGAGGATTGGAGGGTTGTCCTGCTGAACTAACTGTGTATCTTAGTAAAGGCCCTGCCCAGCAAATGAATATAGATTTCCGAATTTGTTTTTGTTGGAATAAAACAAATGGTGTTTTTCCCGCTCCTTAGTACATCAGCTTTACTCAGACGTGGTACGACCCATTCTACTTTACGGGACACTTGAATACCTAGATCACCTAGATGCCTGGAACAGTGGTATTTCGGGACACTCCACCATACTCGAAGAACAAGAGAATATACTATTAAGTACAGACTACTGCGTCTATATGCCAAGCCGCAATTGCCATCTACACTAATGGTTCTTAGCTCGACGAAAAAGTGGAAGGGGACCTTTTCTCTTCCAACCTAGATTTAAACTTATCGTTCCGTTTATACCAAGCAGAGGTGGTAACCATCCAGGAAGCTGCCACCTGCTTTACCACACTCACGGTCGAAGGAAACGTATTCATATACTCAAACAGTCTTCAAGCACTTAAATCACATACCAACAATGCTTAAACACTTACGGAATGTCGCTTATCTCAGAATGAGATCGCACGACCTATCAGTATACACCTTATATGGGTGGCTGAACATAGCAACATAGAAAGAAATAAGCTGGCCAGCTTAGGTAAATGGATATAAGCTTCACAAATCGGTAAAAACCCTTTCCTCCTGTACAGTAGCGAAGCTTACGAGGCAAAAATTGTTTCGTGAATAACTTCTGTGTTTTCATTGATCATTCAGATCTCATTGTGCGTTTCAGAATAGATAGATTAAGGGCCCAAGAAAATATAATGTTAAGCGACGTGGTTGTAACTTTAAAATTGTGGCTATGACAGTTTTTTGCGGTTTAAGGCGGGAGGGGGGGAAATTTTTGAAATCTGAAACAAACTTGATCTGCGTACGGCCTATACCTATGTACATGCAAAAATTTGTACCTCTATCTCTTATAGTCTCTGAGATCTACGCGTTCATACAGACAGACGGACGGACGGAAGGACAGATGGACAGAAAAATAAATCCGAAATTAGATCTCGACATGCCCACCAAAACGTAATTTGCGGTTTATTAAATAATTTAAAAATCTATAAAATTACAATTAGAGTAGATACAGTAAAATTCTTTCCATCGATATCAACTTGAGACCTGTCCGATAAACCAAACCTAAGATATCACGTTTTTAAAAAACCCTTTTTCTTCCATGTTTTCGTTTTTGACGATTTTTGAAATGGTTTATAAAATTAACAAAAAATTTTTGTGCAAAACCGCAAATTACGTTTTGGTGGGCATGTCGTGATCTAATTTTGGATTTTTTTATTATTAAAATAAAAAATAAAAAATTTTTTAGCTGTTCGGTTTATAAAAGAATGACCCACATGGCTAAATCGACTCGGCTGTTGATGCTGATCAAGAATATATATACTTTATAGGGTCGGAAATGCTTCCTTCTCCCTGTTACATACATATGCACAACTTCATGATCCCCTTTTACACATTTTCAATGGGTACAGGGTATAACAAGTGAGAAAGTCGGTCAAGCCCGACTATAACATACTCTGTACCTGGAGTAGGAGCTGAATGCAGTGCTGCTGCTGTGTCTCTCTCTATCTCTATCTTAGTCTCTTTCTCTCTCGCCTCGCCTCTCTCTCTCTAAGATTTCGGTGTTGGTTTGAAGATGGGTGGGGGGGCGGGGGAGCTTGGTTCACTTTATTGCTTATAACTTGAGAAAAGGCTCATCCGATCTTTATCATTTCTTCAGCAAATCGATTCATTTTGACAATTTCTAACTATTTCTAGAAGGTACAAACCATCTATCTACAAAACTGTGGAAGATATGACGTTTTTTCAAAATTGCGGGGGCGTGGCCAAATTGAAAATAAACTTGATCTGCCTTCAGCTATAAGAAACATTTGTCCCATACATGTCAAACCTCTATCTCTTACCATCTCTGAGATCTGTTTGTTCATGGGACGGACGGACGGACAGACGGACATGGCTATATCGACTCGGCTGTTGATGCTGATCAAGAATATATATACTTTACAGGGTCGGAAATGATTCCTTCTCTCTGTTACATACTTTTGCACAAACTTAATATACTCTATGTACCTTCGGTACAGAGTATAAAAATCACTCGAAGCCATTTCTGAGATGGTAGCTCCACTTTCTTTTAAGGCTTGTATTATTCCAGCGTTCCACGACGTTATCCTATCATTAGTCGGGTTCTTAGTTTAAGTATACAATATCCTGGACTTACACTGCTAGCTCCAAAAATTCAGAAGTCCTGAAATTAATAAGAAATTATTAGAAAGAATGTAATGTTGTTTTTCTGATTGAAAATCATAGAACTTTTTAAGCAGGCTCTAAGTCATTTAAGTTTTGGATATTGTCCAAAACATGTCTAAAACAAGACACATTTGTTATTATATTAAAGTTTCCATTGCACTCAATCGCTGCACATTGTATTGCAAACAGAAGTAAAAATGTCGTCGAAACTTTATTTTTTGGACTCTCATTTGGATTTCTGCCCTGAAAACCTCGGCGATGTGATGAGCATAGTAAACGATTTTCTTAGGATATGAGGATTATGGAACGCTGCTATCAAGGATTTTGGGATGAGGCCATGGTAGGTGACTTTTGTTGGTTTCTTTCGCGTGAAACGGCAGAACAAAATGGACCACAGACATCTTTAATACCACTAGAACAGTAAAACTGAAATTGCTCATTTTTTAGATATATGCTAATAACATCTACAATTTTCAACAGATTTCTTATACCTTAGGTTACATTATCCAACAGAGAAAGAAATTTTAAAATCATTTTTTTTTGGTGAAAATAACGATGTAATTTGCGGTTTTTTCAAATTTTCGATAAAAATGAAACAAAAGTCTTGATAACTTTGTAATTAGCAGCCACACTACAAATTTCACCATAAAATGATGTATGAACAACTGAAAGATAATTTTATTAGCTTTACCTATTTCCACTGAAAAATGAAGCTTCATTTCATGAAAGCTGAAGAAATGATATAATTTCTTCCATACGAATTTTCACTTCTTTTGCCTTTCTTTCTGAAAATGATGAAAATGATGACATTCCCCACGAAGGAATCTGGTATTTTTTTAAAAATACTAGCTACTCTGGATTACTCGCTACTCTCTGGAAACGGAATTCATCACTATAATTTGATAATTTGAATTTAAATATAGCCAATTTTGTTTAAAATATAAATTAGTCAATAAGTTTTTTTAGCTTTCAGTTGATAATTCAGATGATAACAATGCGTTTGCCCCTGAAAATTGCTGTCATGACGGGCTGTTATTTTTGCTAATATTCCACGTGAGTTTGAAAGTGGCGCTGTCATTTAAATCATTTTTTTTTAATTTTAGAAAGAAAAAAGAAATGGAAATAGGCTATTAATTCATAATGTAAAAACTTATTCATAAATTATTTCATCATTGAGATATTTGAAATTAAGAAGTCAGTTTTCAAAAATGCGAAAAAGGGTAATTTGGGATTGTCTCGAAATCTGTTCTATTGAGAAAATTTTAAGCTCCATATTCGGATTCAGTGCGTGATTTTACATAAGGAGTGACATCAAATTGTAGAGGATGAGAAAAAGTTTAATAATATGTAAACTTGTGTAATCGCTGAATTGGGAGACGTTAACAATAAAACCCAAAAAGACTTTCTCATTAAATCCCACTTTACGACCGATAGTTCCTATGGCAAGAGATGTATGTGAAAAGAAGACTCTGTGCAAAGTTTCAGCCCGATAGCTTTAAAACTGAGAGACTAGTTTGCGTAGAAACAGACAGAAGGACAGACTGACAGACGGACAGACAGACGGACGGACAACGCTCAATCGACGTAGCTCGTCGTCTGATCAAGAATTTATATAGTTTATAGGGTAGGATCGGAAATGAATATTTCAAGACATTATAATTCCCTTTGCAAGGGTATAAAAAGTGAACTCAGATAAATACAGCGCAAACCAAGCCGAACCGAAACCTCTGTTCAGTAAGCCCCAAAAACAATGCAGTGAAACGAACCTGCGGTTAAAAAACTGTGTGAACCCCTAAACCGAATCAGTCCTTATTTCCGGGCGGTTTGCATTCCTGTTTTATATACCAACATTTTTATCTGAAAGTTAAATCTTCATATTTTATACTCAATAAATTTTGGTTTTCGGTTTGGTTCAGCATATTTTTAAAAAATTTTGGTTTGGTCGGTTCGGTTCAGAACTGGTTTTAATCCCTGCTATTAACCTAAACACCAAATTTTACATTAATATTACAATAGGAAAATTATGAACCTTGAACCTTAACCATTTTAGTATCACGTTTTTGGCTTCGAACCTGTCCTGAACCAGTAAATATAATTGATTCATTTCTAATATTTGGTTTTGAAACCTTCCTCGTTGTTATGAACGTACTGTGGAAATTTAGCGGAAAGGTTCAGATCATCTGAGATCGATCACTTTTGGGCCCGAAGACCTGCTGCGGTTAGCTATCGATTATTAAACCAAAACCATTTGGCTACAAAATTTCTTTTGCACAACTCATACAACTTTCATTTCATTGAATACTCGTATAAGCTTTAAGATAAAAAACCCAAAATCTGCATATCTGAATCATTTCCAATAAATGCTCACATGAGTGTGCGCAAATTCTTCTAAATGTTTAATGCAAAAAGAACATAAAGTAAATTAAATGAATGAGAATCCCAGCACCAAAGCAAGACTCTTTGTCCTTGAGAACTTTTATCATTCCCAAATTGCACCCTGTTCCAGGCCAAGCACAAGCTCTGCAACTCAATTCAAGTAACAAACAGATAGCCTTTCCACCCAAACCACCCACACAATGTCAACTCCTGCTCCGCTGGTGCCGCTGCTGCTGCTAGTCCTGCCGCTGTCATTCCATTCAATGCTCTCTTTTTGCATGTCCGGCATTTCGCACCAATTGTTGCCATAAAATTTGCACGTATAAAGCGAAAATGCCAAAAATATTTCAGGGAAAGAAATGGGAGTTGGAGTCAGAACCAGAAACGACAAGCGACAAATGCCGGCAACACGTAGCCGGCAATTGCTGGTATAGGGATTCGACGGATGCTGCGATGCTGGGCAGCTGGGGTGGGGTGGCTTTCTTTGTTGCGATGCCAATGCGACAAATTTCACGCTCAAATGTTCGACACGCGCCGGCGCACTGCAGCATCCACCGAGGCAAAGGACCATGCCAAGCCAAAGGATGCCGGCAAAAGCGGAAATGTTCAGTTCATTAGCGAAACGTGCGCTTCGTGGAATGGACGTGCCCGCCTAAGCAGCTCTGGGAATCGGTCGAGTCGGTCTATGGGGTAAGGAGAGCGCGCGCGCAACTTCCATTTGGCCAAGAAGCAGACAAAGCGTGTGTAAGACTGTGGCCAAGTGCGAAATTGCCAACTTCAAGCGTAATTAAATAATTAATTGAAGCCCACAAAGAAAAGAATTTGGCAAAACAATTAACAAAGGCCGCGCCGCGTATTGACTTTTGGCTGTTTAATTATAGGAAAAGGTCAATACTCAGCTAGGCCCAAAATGCTGGACTCGGATTAAACCGGTTGACCATCTTTTGCCTTATTTGTTGTCGTTGTTGTCGAGTGCGTGCAACAACAACAACGACAACAGCAACAAGCGTTGTTTAATTAGAAGCGGCACTGTCCCAGCAACACCTGTAGGCAGCAGCAGCGGCAGCGCCAGCGCCAGCAGCAGCAGCTCCAGCTTGAAACCGCAAAGCGCCGCTTGATGGCCAACTGACTGACTGACTCTGACTAGATGCTTTGAGCCGCAGCATCCTCCTCAACAACAGCCCAAGCGAATTCCTCTTCTTCTTCTTTGCGGCCATGGCCAAGACCAAGAACTTGCCAACAACCACAAACATTGGCCAAAGAGAGTTGTCCATAGTTACATGGCCGGCTGGCGCTCTTCTCTCACCAGCAGCAGCGATGTCGGCGTCGTCTTTGGCCCTGCCAACTTGCTGTGGGGCTTCTGCAAAAATGTCTGAGCTTGAGCGTGGGGAATTCTTGCAATGCATTAAAAATGCCTGAGCTTACTCATTGACCGCGACGTCAGCAGCGTAGCGAGATCCAATGATGAGCAACTTTGTGAGCATTTGAGTGTGTTTGCCTCGTCTGTCTGCGTGCGTGTGAGTGTTAAGTTCTTTAACGTGCTCTCAGTGCTGCTCTCTGCGTTTGGTTTGGCATGTTCGTTCGCTGCCGGCGTCGCTGTTGCCGCCGCTGCCGCTGCTGGTTCGTTCGTTCGTTTGATTTTCTCCAAATCGCCGCTCGACGTAGGCTATATAAATAAGCGCTGAGAAGCTATTGGGTCCGAGTCTCTTTGAATTTTATGAAGCGGTTGTATCTTGGTGGTGCCCCCAACCAACCAAACAACGGCCAACAGAACCCAAGTTGGTCTCGCCACAGCAGCAACACCAGCAACGCCAGCAGCACCAGCAACTTCTTGTAAAACTTCTCAAGATTTTTACACAAGAAGCAAACGAACTTTTTTGAAAAAAAAAACACAGTGGATTATTTTTCTAATCAGCAATTGCCAAACTAAACGTGAATTACAAAACTAAATATTAAATTAAAAAAAAAATTAAAAATTAAATCAAATTTGTGCGCGAAATGTTGAGCAACTTGTGAAATATAAAAAAAAATAAGAATAAAGGATCAAAAACTGTGCAAAAGGACTGCAAAACGAATCATTGAGAACCAAATCATATAAAACTGCAGCAAGAGTGGCCAAAAAGTGTGGGGTTTTAGAATTTTGAAAAATTCTAATTAAATATTTTTTTACGTGCCGTTATCTAAGCGAACAAGGTGAGTTTCTGCATACCAAGGATATCCTTTGTAAGAAATAAATTGTGTTGTATTTGAAAAGCGGAAAAAATTAAATGGAGAGTGAAGAAATTTTTAATTGTGCCAGAAGTTTAAAAAAAATTGCCGAAATTGTACTCAAAAATTGTTGAAATATTAAATAATACTTTTCAAATTCAAAAAAAAAAATTAATTTAAAAATAAAACAACTTTAAGTAGTTTTTTTTTTTATATTTTTGAAACATTAAAATAAATTAAAAAATACTTAAAATAGATAAGAAAATTGTCTTCTTCTTTTTCTATTTCCGTTTATTATAAAAAAAATGTGTGTGTAAGGGGCTATCTCAGCAACGCATGCATACATATAGCCAGAGTATGTGGCAGGCATGGTTTTTATAAAAAAAAATTTACTTTCTTCAAATCTTAAAAATAAGTCCAAAAAAAACTTCAAACTGGTCCAAAAATGTGTGTTTGAACGCCTATTTCATTTCGTTTTGTGTCATTCGTAGAACATTAAATTTAAGAAGAAAAAATGTCAAAATGTACCTATTATCAATTAATTGATCTACGTTCTTTGCTTCACCGTAGAATATGCAATGGTGTCCTATTTTCCCCAAACTTCTAATCGAAATGGTTGATACTCAAACGCTCCTTACCTTAGTATATAGATTTTACAGTTTCCTTAGGGTAAAATAACCTATTTGGGTCTGATGTTGTAATTGTAATTCCCTTTACTTTTTTTTATAATTTGAAAATTCATTTATTGATATCTCAAATGAAACTTATTTGAACCTTGTTTGATGAAACCTGTGCAAAAGACAATTTCACAATTATTTTAATTATTGAAAATTTTGAGAATTTTTAAAAAATTTAATAAAACCATTTAAAAGTAGATCATGCACTTGTTCCATTTTTTTTTAATAATTTTCAATTTCCAATTTATTTTTCTGACGAATGGATGTGAATTGTGTAGAAAACAATCTGTAACTCCAACCTGTATACTAAATCAACAATTTGTAAGTCTATTGCACTTTGGGATTAGATGAAAGAGACCCATTTCAGGAGCTGCATTGGCCAATTTTTTTGCCTAAATTTTATAGATCACACTATTTAAGGGAGTTTTAATAACCTCAACCTTTATTAGTAACTTCTAAGAAACCAATTATATGAACGATTGATTTCCTCTTTTAATTCATTAAGTAATTACACGTTAACAAAAAAAAAAAAAAAACCCATTTCAGCTGAAAAATTTTCTTAGTATAGTTTGGAATGGTGATCTAAAAAATCGATTTCAAAAATTTTTTCATGGCTCCGTTTTTGAAATATTAATTTTTAAATTATTTTGGTAGGTACTCTTACATTTTAAGCCATATCTCAGTTCATAATTGTCAGATAAAGTCAAGTAAGAAATAAATCGAAGGTAATGGAGCTGCCAATAATTGCTGGGCGTTGTTTTGAAATCGGTTCAGTAGTTTGAATACAACAACCAAGAATATTTCGAAAAATCGATTTTTGCTCGAAAATCCAGAATTCTTTTTAAACGACTAGAAAAATATAAAAAAAAAAAAATATTTTTATTTTTTCTACTTAAGAATCGCACTTTTACGAGAAAAAGGTATTGGAGGAAAATCGGTAACACGTACCAATGGATCAAATGAGTAGAGGAACTAACGTCAAATTGAGTATATTGTGTGTTTTCAAAATTAACATTGTACTTTTCTTCGTTTTTTGGTCAAATTATGAAGTGAACGAAAAGCCAGAACAAAAAAAAAATTAAAAAACGGAACAAAAGTCGAAGCACAAATTATTTTAAAATATTCAGGAATATCACATTTTTGCACTAAATGCTTACAGCTCCTGTGTTGTTCACAGATTTGAGATCGATATCTGTTTTTCTTCGTAGAAGTGCGGTTCTTATGTGAAAAATAAAAATAATTTTTTTTATATTTTTCCAGGCGACCAAAAATGAATTTTCGAGCAAAATTCGTTTTCGAAATATTTTTGGATATTGTTGTCAAACTAATGAACCGATTTAAAAACAATGTTCTACTCGATTACTGGCAGCGAAATAACCTTTCGATCTTATCTGCTTGACTCTATCGACAATTATAAAGTGAGAAATGGCTAAAAATGTAAGTGCCCCTACCAAAAATTAAAAAAAATTATATTTCAAAACGGAGCCAGAAATTTTTTGAAATTGATTTTTGAGATCACCATTCCAAACTACACTAAAAAATTTTCAGTAGAAATGGGTCTTTGCTGTAAACTAGTGTTATTTAACATAAGTAATAATTTGAGAAGATTACGTTTAATTTTAAGAGGACTTAAAATTTTAATTTTTCGAAATAATCTATATACGAGTCAAAATCTAGATCCAAGTGGTAATCTTATAACTCTTAATTAATACATATTTTACAAAGTCATGCTAGATATTAAAGTAGGAAAAGGATGACTGAATCCGGTGAGTCTAGTTTTACTTCAGCTATAATTACACCTTTCTAAGCTCACATATTGGTTGTTGGCATGTCAAAAAATCAATATGAGAATTTAGATAGGTGTAATTATGGCTTTAGAACAACAACATTCTTATTTTTGTCATTTGCTTTCGATCACCGCGATGCAGCGCGTGTTTGTTGTGATTTCTATTGCGTTGTGGGTTAGGTAAGATGGGCTATGAGGCTGCCCACCTTTGCTTAAGATTAATAAAAAGCTACAACATTTTCAGTAATTGCAATTCAAAAAAAAAAATTACTTAGAACCATTTTTACATGTTGACAATAATATTGAAGGCTATTTAAGCTTTCCGATAAGCAACATTTCGTTTACATAAGCCAACTTTAGCTTGTCACGTGATTGATTACTTAGAGGGCTGATCATAAACTTTTAATTGTTTTACATTGAGTTGGCGAGTAGGGCAATGGGGAATAATTGTCAGTGTAAACCTTTCGCTTATATGAGACAAGGTTGACCATTTCGCACTTGCCCCTTAAAGGGGGATAGCAGTCAGCCTTGTTCTTCGCCTTTGTCGCCTTTGACTTTCGCTTAAAACTTTTGAATTCCTTCTTCAACGCCCTAATAAACATCCCTACAAAACTTCAATGACAATTTAAGTTCATCTAATTCTTTTCAAAAAAGACAGAATATGATAATACGTACATTTGTTAGCTTTGTCTGGGAATCGAACCATTTACACCAAACTCAAATTGTAGCTACCTGTCTAAGATGCTAAAAAGATTACAAAGACTTTCGAAAGAAACAGTTTTTTAAATTTTGGAAAGAACCTTCAGTTTCAAAAACATTAGAAACCCACAAGTACATTTAACACATTTGTTCTCATAAAATTTGAGAATTTTTCGTCCTTTTTTTGAGTTGACAGCAACTTATTTACTAAGCGGGTTCTTTCCCTCTGTGAAAATAAATGAACGAGATTTGCTTTCCCCTTTTTCAACTTGACTCATGATTTATTTCCTTGTCGAAATTGCCGCTTCTTAACAATAAAATTTATTAAGAAAGTTGTTAAAGTTTTTAAGAAAATAACTTAAATGATGGTCTGAAACAAACATTATTTTGCATACATTGGGTATGGTTCGGGTTTAGGTCAAAAACTTAAAAAGTTCGTTTCGTGGGACCCAAAATATCCAAACTGAACCGCTCCTTTGGGGTTTGGGTCCGGACCGGTTTGCAGCCTTGAACTTTTAAGAATAATTTTTTTTTTCATATCGATTTATTTGAAAAAAATATCAATACGATTTAAAATAATATCATGATTCAGAATAATCTTGCAAATGTTATAACAATGTGACATTAATAAGCCCTAAAATTCGAAATAACTGTGTCGGTCAGTTATTACATAATCAAGATTCTTTCGTCCCTTTCTTCTGACAGCATGAGAGACTGCTGTGCGGTAGGTGTTGGACCAATCCCGCCTCCAAACATTTTTTTTAATGTTATCTTAGTCATAGTCAGAGTAAAATTGATATAAAAAAGTATGGAATGGTGTAGAAACTTATATGATACAAGCTGAACCCGTCGCGACTTTGTCCGCGTCCAAGATTTTAAGAAATTGTGTGGTTTTATCTTGTATGTAGGTTTGTGTGAGTGTGAGTCGTACCTTAGTCCGCAATGTTGCCTGAACGCCACAGCGCATTTATGGGGCCCATAAAAACTTTTCCTTGGCCTTTTCACCCACTTTGGAAGCAGATTTAAAAAAATTTTTAAATGAAGGTCTTAGATCTCTAGGATACGCAGTTCAGGCACTTTCTAAGTATAGATAGATGAAAGCCTACGGAATTGCGTTTTCACTGATGGGAAAAAATCCATCTGTTGGTGGTCTTATCTCTAATTTATGGTTAGCTCAGTAAAATGTGGACTATACCCTTCAATAAGAACTTCAGGGTTGTGTATGACAATTATCATTATAAAACCTAAAACATATCCTCTACTCTTTATTCATTTGCTACCCAAATGTATGCATGCTTTAAGTTTTCTTACTCATGCAGCGTGTATTAATGCAAAGGAGGTTAGTCTTTAACAAATAGCCCACAAATGAAAGGAAGGTAAAATTAAAAGTTAATTATAGTTATGAGCAAACATAACTCATTCATCTCCAGCTGGCAAAGCTCTCAAAATAAATTTATGGCATTTACACTAGCTACCGATTTTACAACCTTTATAATGTTTATTCACTGAGTTTTAGTGGACATTACTCCATTGACAGCGCAAATGCATTGACTGATAATTAAATGTACTTATATACCCATTCAAATCTAATTACATCAGCGTAGATTTTTTTTAGAGTTCTAATACTTAAACAGAAAAACAGAACATGACTTTAGGCCAGTATTTAGAGATCGTTTGATATGGAAAAACAAATTTTAATCGGAAAATGTATAAATTCTATTCTAAACCGTTATGCTCTAAGCCTCGATAGCTCTGACTCATTGAGGGAACTTTCATATCAATTAAAGAAGCTAATAATAATTTATGGGCTGGCATGTAAAACCGCCTCAGTGATATGCACAGGTGAATTGTTGCGCAATTGTTTAAACTTGATATTAATAATTATTCATTTCCTTAACAAGTTTTTCCAACAATCTGCTGGTGGGTTGACTAAACTCTCTACACATATATGTACATAAAGAGTGTCAACTTTTTGTAGGGCAAAAACCAGACCAGATTGGGGAAACTCATGCCACAAGTAAGGTCTGTTGCATTTCAATTACCGCAACTGCATAAGCCGAGGCAATTAATACAAATTAATTTAAGCCAAAAACCCAACCAGGCGTTAAAACGGTCTCAAAGTTATTCATTCATAAAAATCTAAAGTTCGCAAATTGCAGCCATTCATTAAAAGGGGGAGCACCTTTCCAGCCAGCTTTTAATTTGAATTTATGCCCTGTGCCAAACTAAAACTGCCTGCATTTGGAAAAGCTTTTAGTTAGCCATAAATAATACAAACTATGGCCAGGACGATATATTTGTAGGGCTAAAAGGGGCACATAAAATGCTGCAATATGTGACCAAATCGAAATGACTTTGAGTGTTATTTGGTTAGCCAGAGATTGGCATTGGCAACTGGCCAGCAGCAGGTGTTCAAAAACTGTCCCTTTTTTTTCGTTGGGGCGACCGGCAGACAGGAATAGTGTGATTTATGGGGTTTCTCCCCATTTTTGACAGAGTTTGTCTGCCCTGGCGCCACCGGCAACACAGATTTATTGATGAGCCAACAGGAAAAACTCTGGCAAATACGAGCATAGGAAACACAGTTTGTGGTTTCAGCAATTTTTTTCTTTCACTGCTAGTTTTAGCGCAGCTGCTGCAGCATTTTAATTAAAAAGTGCCTCAAATGTCTAGGAGACTTCGATTCTCTGGCTGCTATTGCTCCTGCTGAAGCTGGCAATGTCAATAAGTTTGTACACTTTAAGCACTTGCGGCCACTGCGGTTTGAAATTGCATTAAAGTTGAAGCTTACTTCCGTCTCTTGAAATGAACAACTTCGTTTAGAAAATCAACTCACAGGAAGAATTTAAGTTCCCTTAAATTTAGGACAAGAAGTAAATTTTATATTTGTGGTTCGCGGTGGATCAGTGATGGAGAACTGCAACTAATGTTTAGGTATATCAAAGTTTTTAAAAGCAGCTGGAAGGTAAATACCAATTAAAAGAATTTTCCTTAACTTGGCCTTACTGACTCGTTAAGTTGCTTTCGTGAAATTTCCTTACAATGAGAGATGCTCGCCTTGTCCCTTAAAAATTTTCAAATTAGATGTGTGCGATGGTATCTTATTATAAATGCCTTTTGTTTAAATGAAAAATCTCATATCTTTTATAGTATTGTAGTTAGATTGTTCAGACTTTAGCTTTACATTTATAGAAAGCAGCATTATTTATCGATTGACCATGTTTTGGAACAATCAGATGAACTATAGTCGAGCTATAAGCAATCAAAATAGTTCAGTTCTTCACACAGTTCGTGTGGCGCCACACCTAAATTTGGTGTTACTCGTGGAGTAAAAAGGCTATACCAAATCCGTGCAAATATATGTAACCGGCAGAAGGCAACTTTTCTGGCCACAAAAATAAAATATATTCTTGATCAGCATCAACGGCCGAGTCGATATAACCCTTCCCGTATGTACGAACACCTAGAATTTAGAATAGCTAGAGCAACCAAATTTTATATGTGAACTTCTATTACCTGCACACAGATCCAGTTTGTTTCGCCCCCACAACGGAAAAGGTTAAATAACACCCACAACTCTTAAGATATCGATCTCAAGATTTAAACTGACATTTATATTCGTAAAATCTATAATCCCTTAAATTCCCAAAGACATCGACTTATAATAAACGGAGTCATAAGAATACCACTCGTTGTCATATATTTGGGATCAGGGTGTGTTAATACAAAAAATGTTGACTACTTTTAGGCTTTTCAGAATAAGCCGTCTTTTAACATAAGGCTTATATAAATGTTAACATTAATGTTAATCCTCTGTTCATTAACATAAGTGAAGAGTATTAACCATTTTTTATCCTGAGTAATGAGTAACCTACTCATTCATTTCTTTTTGAGTTGATATTTACAGCTTTGATCGTGAATACGCTATCAGTCGGGGAAGTTCATAATACGGGAATCGAAATCATTATAGTAATGAGGTAAATAAAGCCTCTGCTGTTCAGGGTCTTTTATAGATTAAAGCTACATGCTTGGTCATTAAAATTCTGGTAGTAGTAGGGACTAAGGGTAGCATACACAGAGGGGAAAAAACCCAGCTCAGAATTCAAGTTGCCTATGAGATTTATTCTCATTTACATGTTATTTACATAAAGAAACTTTAACTCGATCAGAATGAATTGGGTTTTGAAGTAGGAATATTGTAGTACAGGGGAGAAACTCTGTTCTTACACAATTTTGGACAGCGTGTAAGCTTAACTACAAAGTAATTTAATATTTCCCTCGTGTGGAAGTTTTAAATTTTACTTCCAATTTAACAATCTCTGTTTACCCAAGAAGCACAATTATTATTATTCGTTTTTTTGCCATTAACTCCTGTTTGGGACTATTATTTCTTCTCGTCTTTAGCCTCTGAAAAAGTTGTACAAATCTATGTAAATAGTAGGGCCTGAATGGTATTCGTCAGGTTTAAAATGTTGGCACTCCAAGGGCGTTAATTCACACATCTCAATCTCAGTGCCCTTGTTGCCTTCAACTAACAACGCAGAAATCCATCAATTTGTTCATAATTTTGAGTGGATTTTCTTCTTGAATTAAGCAAATTTTGTTTTCAAATTCAATTTTTTAATGTACTTTCTTATAATAAAACTTCGTCTTACAATGTGTGCGATTTAATGTTCTCACTTTTTTTTTCTTTCTCTGCACAAGTCAGAAACTTTGTTGTAAGTTCTTTATTGGCTTATCAGTTGCCCTGGGTCTCATGAGGCTTGATGTTTGATGAACTGAAAGCAAAGATTTTTGCCAACTTTCTATGCTGAATTTTTGTATTCTTTTATTTGTTTTTTTTTCTTTCTGATTTTGTTGGCCAAGGCCTTTTTCTATTGTGCCCAGCTTTAATTTTATGCTTTTCAGTAACGCACTTGACTTGGCAAACGTTATTGTTGGGCTTCCTTTCCTCAGACCACAATTAAAAACTGCTGCAGCAAGAACAATGTTTGGCTGCTTCTTTAATTTTATGTTAATTTATTTGAATATTTTATGTTTCTTTTTTCAAGAGAGAAAGAATGAAGATTGAAAGCAACTCACTGTCAAAAAAGTCTTAAAAATATTTAATTGGCCTGAAACTTTGTGTGCTATTTTAAGTTATGATGCGGGCACACCTGAAGCTGACATCAGCACCCAAAGGAGCCGAGAAGAGTCAAATTACATAATGATAACCTATCTTAATGCCTCCATTGTGGCTGCTGGTCTGCTGTTTTGCCGTTAGGAATATGCTCGTACATGCATAATTTAATTATGCAAATCATATGCTGCGTGTTAATTGAGTGAAAAGCTAAGCGAAAAGCCTCCCTCTTGTCCATATTCATAATGGAATTATGACATCCAAAGCTTGGGATAATTTGATTAGAACAAGCTGCTGACACTTAATGGTAAATTGGGTTTTTTTTCACAACTGTATAACTACTATGACTAGTAGAAAACCATTGCCAAAGAAGAAAACTTTATCTTCTCCTGCTTATGGTGCCATAATTGTTTATGATAATGTGCCTGAAATATCTTTGTAATTAAACCAAAAGTGTTTTTTGTGTTTCTTGAAGCAGAACTTGTGAACTTTCAGCCCTCGTTGGCACTTAAGCTGTTAGTGTCAACGACATAGTGTTAATAAATTTCGCGCATATTTGCTTTAGTTTCTTTGGGGCAAGCTCAATTTGATCGATCTTAATTTTTAGGTAAATAAACAGAACAAGAAGAAAATATATTGGTTTAGCAGTTAGTTATGAATTTATTAGAATATCAGCAAGTACGTAAGCACAGTATAAATTGAGCGTATAAATGATATGGTATTATGAGAGAATTTCTAAGTAAGTGATGGAGCTGACGTCGCTTCATCATTTAGTTAAGATGTGTTCATAGATCTTGTTCGAGTTCTAAATACGAACGTGTATTCAAAAATGGTCCATCACGTCGTGATTTTTGTAATTTGAGCTTCGTATTTCTATTTGGACTCGTTTTACACGCGTTTTGTAAGAAACCTATACTTGAGTTTTGACTCTCTTTGATATCATCGGAAAGTTGTAATACTCCTTAACTTTGAAAATATCTATACCAAAAATTTTAAGTAAAAGGTTTGTTTCAAAACTTTCAGTGATATGTTTTTATATATATTTACCAAGCATATGTATTCCAAATGGTAAATTTTCGCTAAAAATAAACAACAACTTTTTGGGATATTATTTTTTAAGTTCAGTGGCAGTTCTTCCATATAATATAACAGAGAATTAATACAAATCTATCGGCTCACAACAAACCGGGTCTAAAGCAGATCAAAATATGCACTTTTTGCAACTTTAAACTCAAATTAAACTTATACTTAGCCTATTTGAATACTATTCTGAAGTCTAGAGAATGGATTCACAACACACATACAATGGCAATTTTTAATTTACCTCTCAGCATGCAGGCGCAGATGAGAAGTTGATGGTGTTCTTTTTCATTGTAAAGTCAATATCTCTATAACCATATCGATCGATATCAATAATAAAGACAAGCATCATAAAATTCCATTCATTTCTTCAGTTTGTCACAATTCTTCATAAAATGACCTGTTTCAATTTCGATTTCGTTAAAATCATGCGTAATCAGAATTCTCACTTTAAACTTCAAACTTGTTCCTGATTTTGCTCAAATCAAAATCCACCTTGGACAAAAATAAGTCAGGGGAGAGGGTATTTTTTTTTAGCAGCATATTAAATATTAAATATTTCAAATATTTTTCAGTGTGACCATATGCGCCCATTTATTAAAATACATAAAAATACGTCATTTGCTTAAACATGTAGATGGTTTTGGTGGCGAAATCCATTTCCAAATCCAACCATCCAAGTCAATCCTAGAACATGAGCAAAGCAAATGCAGCAAATTCACCTAGACTTGCAAAAACAGCAACATGAGAAAACGGCGCTGAGTGTTTCTGCGTTTCAGTGTAACCAAATAAATTTTTTTCTTTGATATTTAAACATAACAAAAATGAGAAAAAATATCTCATTAAATATTAAAATTTTCACTAAAATTATACGTTAAAATTTAATGGTCCTACTAACTTCAACTAATTCAAACGATATTATTTTTAATATTGTCATCCAATTTTTATCGAAAATTGCAGAACTGTTACAAAAACATATATTATTAAGCTCTTCTCTTTAAGATACAGTCTTGCAATTTTGAACAAATTTGTCTGAGCTTTTTACAACATTTAGTATTCATAATTTCTGATTGCTGCAGCAAGCAATAAAAAGATTAGTTTACAAACGGACAGAAGCTCAAACGATAAAGCTCGTCACCCTGATTATGGACATATAACTTATGTTATTGGAAATGATATGGTCTCTCTGAATACTACTCTGTGGCAAACAGTCTAAAATAAAAGCCCTTAAAAATTCTTGAAATTCACAACACTTTAGCGAATATTTGACAAATCTTTATTTAAAGTTACTTTACCAAAGCCCACTGTCTTCGAATCTATTCCACAGAAATGATATGGTTTCCTGTGGTTTCAATTCAGTTCGAGCTGATTTGTTTTGTCTTTCAGATCGAGAGTACCCAAGTAAATTACTTTTACTCTCACACAAATTAAGCTTGAGAGTTTGATTGTAATTTTTTGTTAAAATCTCAAATCAAAATGCAAAATGGCTCCTCGATGTTTTAAGATCATTTCTTCTTTCTTTCATTCTTTTAATTGCTAAATGTAGCTCTTTAAAATACATTTAAATTATCATTTGAGTTAATTTATTTGGCAAAACGTTGCGAAAAGTCTAACCACACGCTGTTATTGGCCAAATATCAGCTTTAGATAGCCGTCAAATGCATGTTCAAGTGATTTATTTGTGAGCGATAGCAGCTAAAACTACAAATTCAACTATGACGTAGGCAGTTTTTTTGTTTTTGTTTGTTTGCCAATATTTCTGTGTGGTACTTTACCTTGGCCAGTTTTGGCAGCACCCGCAACTCAAAGCAAATAGTCACCAAAGGTCTCTTTTGTGTGATTTTAATGTTTAATTGAGTAAATCGGTTTATGTGCGGCATTAGCTTGCTCGTTGTTGCCGGGGCAAAGAAAGTAAGCGCAACTAAGCACATTACGACTAAGCGGCGACATCGGCAACACTTGCCTCGCATTACGCCCAAACAGCCGAGCCAAGGTTGAACCATGGTCTAGAACCATGGAACATCATGCCACAAGAACTTGACTTCGGGCTGTTTTGGGACGGTGGACGGGGAGGGGGGCGCTGAAAGTGTGTCGTGGGGCGCGAATTTCTCTAACCCAAATGGTTCTGGCTTGGTTTCGGGGCGGCGATCTGGTTTGCTGCTGCCGCTTCGGCGGATGATTTTGAGTTCAATAGCCAAAGAAAGTGTCCGGAGCAATAGAAAGAAAAAGTGTGCGCAAAGTCTAATGGGCCAGAGACATAGTTTTATAATATTTTTTAATGCCTGTTATCAGCTCGGAATGCATTTGCCAAGTGCCTGTTAATGGCCTGTCGATTTGGCCAGGCCAAAGTGTTAATGCAACGAGCCATTAGGCCATAACGCTTTTACGAGCCTACAGGATGGGCGGCCCACCCGGTTGGTGGTCGTTAAGTTTCGGGAAATTTAATTCGATTTGGAATGTGCTCAAAATGGCCCATAAGGCCAGGCACAGACTGCAATTCATACCCGCAATGCGGTCAAGGTGTCACACGCACCAATTCGGTTTGTGTTCAGTGTAATTGGCTGCTTATTAACTGACCAACTAATGTCTTTCTGGCTCTAACAGCCAATACAGTTATGAGGCCAACACAATTAAGTCAACGGCACAATACAAAACCCACTGCCCAACTCAATAGTCCATAAATTAATTCAATCGACAGCAGCCGGAGCAGCTCCAGCAATTGCCCTCCGGTCAAAAGCAAATCAAACGCGAAAATCGTTAGACTTCTCGCGATCGTATCAGCTGGAGAAAGATCAGCCAAAAAAAAAAGCGAGAAATTCTTTTGTGAGAAAATATGCGAAAAGTCGTCGCCACGCCGATGGCGTTGCCCACTCCAAGATTTGTATATTCAAAAGAAATCAGCAAGTCGCTTAGAAACCCAAAAAAAGAAGAAAAAAAATAGAAACAAGTTTAGCTCCAGGCCAGACCAGGGGGGAGAGGGCGAGCTGCTGGCTGTTGTTTTCAAAGATGTTTCTACGTTTCTTGAATGAAATTAATTTTTCATTGTAAATCAGCAATAACAAAAATGCGCACTTTGCTTTTACAGCTCGCCTATCAACAGGGAGAAACTTGGACAAATCCTTAATAAGAATATTAATGAATGAAATGCGATTATAAATAAATAAATTCTGTCAATGGTCGGGTTCAGGAGACGCAAAATCGGTTCGGTTCTGCTTCCATACTTCATATTTCCCAAGACAATGTAAAATCAAATTTATGAATATGGAAAAACTCGATTTTAAAATATAAATTTGGAACTAAAATTAAGGCCATTTGCTCTTACCGCTTCTACTTGCTTTAAGTTATGCGCTCCTGAATAATGATTTAAGAATGGTCTAGTTCAGTGGTGTCCACGGCCTATGCGCATACCGCGCATACGTTCTTGTCTTGCGCATAGCTTTAGCCGCGCGTATAGGCCCTCACCAAAGTATATTAATATAACAACTTCGTATGTTTTTTCTTGTCTCCTTCTCTCCTAACCTCTTGCAAAAATCAAACGCCACAACTATTATGTGTGGGTATTCTTTACTGTAGATTTTCTTTTTGGCGACGAATAACTTCGTGTGTATCAGACAGCTGATGAGTACACACACTTATCAGCATGCAATACTTCGCTTTTTTATTTCTTGTGGTTGTTGTTGCTTGAGAAATACTTTCTTCATTTGTATTTGTGTCTGCGCAGCCGTAAGCTGGCTCTGGGAACTTTTGGTCTAGTTAAAAAACGTGTAAAACATTGGGGGTAGTGCCTTATTGGTAGAATGTTGCGACTACTACAAAAAGGACCAGTTAGGGTTTTTAGGTCCCTTGAACCGAAACACGAACCGAACCGAACGTCTGAAAACCCGAACCTGAAGCCTTACTTGTTTTAAAAATGGATCCATATTTATATTCAATATTTCTGAGCATTTTACAGATTTGCCCGTTTTAAAATTCTGACAAAAGTTTTTAAAAGTGTAACCAAGGATCGAACCTGAACCCAACAATGTTTTATATTCCTGGAACCATAGCGCAACTCTGAATCTAAAATTCCCCAAAAACCCGAAGCACATATTAAGCAAAACAAGTTAAGAACCAAGATGGAAGACAAACTTGTGGATTGAATGTTGTCATAAACCAAACCGAACATATAGGGGAGTGTCCTGGAAATCTCTAGAGATTTAAATCGAAAAATCTATTGTTGTCACAGAACTTTAAAAGACTTGATTTTCCTATATGAAAAGCGTGTTAAAAAGTGTGTATCCAAGATAATTGTCGAACTCCTTAAACAGGGTTGCATCTCTAGCAAAAAATTCCCATTTTCTATATCTAAGTTAATTTGATGTTAAGTTGAAATTTTTTGATTGTGTTTTAAGTTTTATGATGCATTTTAAAACTACAATTAAAATTAAAATTTGTTATTACATAGATGATCAAGCTGAGGTTTAGCGGCAAATATGTTTGCAAATTGTTTGTTGTGTGACATCTTCTATAGTAAACTTTAAGAACCGAGTTTCAACTTTCAATCAAAAAATTAGCTTGAAACCAAAATTGTTATATAAATTAGAAACAGTTTTGGGCCGGTAAAAAAGGGAACAAAATTGATATGTAAATAATATTTTGTGAGTTTTGTCACGATTTATTATTTTAGCATTCCACTTTGTCAAAGTATCAAGTTCAGTTTTCTAGCTTTTGTAATTTATATCTTTGTGCCTGCATTAGAAGTTTAACTTGTTTTGATTTGTTGTTCAAAAAGATTGAGTTTCTGAAAACAAAGTTACAAAAGTTTTGGTTTAATTTTTCTTTAAAGAAATTTAATTAAAATTAATTGGTAAATTTTGACCTTTCAAACCACAAAAAAGTGTCACAGCTCCACAAATCTTGCACAGAATGCCAATGAGTGTCAAACAAATTTCATTCGGTTTAGTCACTTGCGATACCAAAACAAACCAACAAAAACGAAAATAAAATTAAATATTTAACATAAATCAGTTCAATTAAATAAATCCGCATATTAAACAGTGTGCATACCCCAAATGACGTAGTGGTTACTGTACACACGATACGGGTCGTTATGGCTGTTGTTGTTGTTCTTGTTCGTCTTTTGTTGCTCTGACACACGTTTAACTTGAAATTTGTGTTTTTGTTTTTGTTTTCGTTGTTTGTTGACCCAAATTCGTGGACTTGACTTTTGTTTTCTACTCTACTTGCTCTTGCCCTTAAATGACTAAACAATATCTATTTGTTATTAATCCAATCTCTTTCCGTTTCTTTTATGTCGTTGCAGGTATGTAAATCACCGCCCATCGAGACATCATTCAAGTGGCTGCCCGCAAAAGTATGCAATAGTAAATTGGCTGACAGCAGACTGCACTTTTTGTTGCTCCGATTTAACTGCTTCAATTTGCATAAATAAATAATTTAGCAGTGCATTCATTTTGCGCTGAAACAATAAAAGTCAGCAAATTGAGTCGCACAAGCACAAAAGGTAGGGGGAGCCACAATAATTTATGCAACATGGAAATGGGGGGAAGCTGGAGGCGGCAGCTAGGTGCGTGCCTGCGCTGCAACTCCACACTGTAGTTGGTTGTATTGTGGCTTTTGCCTAGGCAAACAGCTTTCATCCTTAGACGCCCCCAAACAAAGACAACAGCAACAACATGGCGCTCATTATTGAAGCCCGTGCACAGGTACCGAGCCGATCTCTTCCGTGCCTTTTGCATTGTTTGCCCACTTGACTTCATTGCCTTCAAGTGTCTTGTTGAAGCAGCCACAGCAACCCTTTGATATTCAGCTTTAAAATCCGCTTTAATTCACACAATTAAGTTTCAATTTGTACAGCAAAAGAATTAGCTTAATGGAAATAAATGTGTTGCCATTTTCAATTGGACAGGTCAACAACGGTAGCCGCAGCAGTGACAATTGCAATTAGCCATTTGGCAAAGTTGAATTTCATGTTCGAAATGCCAGTGCATAATTTATATAAGCTTCGAGCAGTCAATTTATTTTCCCTCCTTCCTTCTTCTCTCAGCCCTCATCTACGGAAAGAAATTTTAGGCCAGTCCCAAAAATCAATCTAAAGCCAATTTGCAGGCGCTAATAAATTAAATTAAAAAATTTTCCAAAATAAATTTCTTTTTAATAGAACACAAATTTTTGCCTACCCCCCAAAGCACAGTGGGGCATTTTCATGAAAAAAATTAGAGCGTTGTGTCTTTTTTGAGGCAGCTGGAGCTTATGAGTCAGTGTTTTTTGTGTTTTCATGGGAACGCCATTGGAGAATTAAGTATTACTTCGCGGGGATGGGTTGCCCATTTTAGGCACTTTCCGTTGCTCGACGCTCGCTTTCAAATCTTCTTAGATCATTCTGGATGTCTATAATGAGCTCGCTTATGGTTTTCTTGTTTGATTCTGTCTCTATTATGTAGCTGACATGGTCCTCAATGGGTAGTATTAGTTCTTGACCGCTCCTGTACCTTACACACTGGTACAATACGTGGTGCCGATTCTCATTCTCATTTGGGCACGTCGGACATTCCGGAAAGTCTCTGTGCTTGAACCGGTGTAGGTATTCTCTATGTCCTCCATGACCCGTGAAAAACTGAGTTAGGTAGAAGTTTACTTTTGTACAGGTTATTTCGGAGTCGGGGCACTCGACTGCAACGCTCTTACTTCTTTTAATATGAATTTATTCCATTTTTTTGGAATGTGAATTTTTTATTTAAGGCCATATCTTACTTTGAGAGAAGCTTGGCTTGGCTCTTTTGTGGCTGTATAGCCAACTTTACATTACATATCTTACTTCCGACCAATTCCGACCAATACTCGTTAGGGGCTAAGTATATGCTGGACAGGGTATCAGTTTTTAATTCAATTCAAGGATTTTTGACACGTCGGTATAAAAAGGCTGTCGTTTTTGCTTTAGATCTATATCTAATGGGTTTCAAAAACTTGATACAAAATCCGCTAATGATCGATACCATGTAAGGTGTCTGTCTTAATAAACCCTCACCCGAGAGGTACTTCCGTTCCTTAGCCCTACGGTACTATACCCTACTTAAGTATACCTTTCAGACTGTCTACTAACTTTTTAATAAATGTAAGAATGATCTGACGTCTTCTCCAACTTTTTCAGTTTGTTTGGGAAAAGTCACCTTACAGGTTTCTTGTTTTAATCTTTTCCCTGGGAGATGCCCAACCCAGCTTGCTTGCCCTGTCATTAGACATCAGATCTTTTTGATCAACTCTCGATATGGAAATGAAACCGCAGCTGTTTATATTCTTTAGACTAGGTGGTTTTTATGCACTTGTATAATAAAACATTATTGACTAACTTTACGCTTTAGTTTACCAGCACCCCACTGTGCCACCTGCCTCCTGTCTAATATACCCTCCCGCCGCCTCAAAAAAAAAAAAAAAAACTGACACTTCATCCATCATTCCCGCTTAGGTTGTTGAGACTTCAATATGTTGACTTGGCTTTGGGCGCGTATTTGTAATTCCACTTTTTTTTTTTGTATTTTGTGGGATGAAGTATTATGGCAACTATTTATATGAACATCATAATGCGGAAACTCTTACTCAGACAGTTCTTAGAATCGGTACACACACATTTAATAGGCACAACAAAACGGGTTTAGTTCTTCTTTTTAATGGCCCACTAGCTTCTGCCTGCGTAATAGCTCCCGAGCATGAAATTCAATTTCATTTTTGAGCCATTCTGGGAAGTTGAGTTTTATGATATCAAAGTGTAAAGTGCAATGAACAGCGGACAGACGTGTAGAACCCTAGTGGAGTGACCAGTTGCTCTGACCACTTTCCATTACGCACGGACTTTCGTTTCAAACAAATAAAAGTGAAATTTTGGAATTTCTTAAATCTCACGTTCATCTCTTAATGGTTCATGTAATGATACCGCCAGCTTTCTTCAGCCAAAATCCAAAGACATAATTAAGCATGTTCAGCGGCCAAACACCTGCGCAGCGGGCCTTGCGATTTGTAGCAGACGCAAAGGACCAGGAAAACTTCTGCCTGAGGCGCCCGCCGGTCGATGGCGTTTCTCAAGTGGGCTGGCTGGGATTTTCGGGATTTATTTGTGTGGAAATGAGCAACTAACGGTATGTGAATCATGACTTTGGCAGGCAGCATGATTTAAAACACTCACTCATACGACGGTGTGAGTGCCATGACTTTATGCCCGACCTGGCCAGACCCGGGCTGCTCTTTCGCTATTTGCGCATATTTTAGCACATTTTGTGCCGTCCGTCCCAGCCGGGGCCCAACTCCTCGATCGCGGCATCGCGACGCGACTTTGTAGCGCGTAGGAAAACGTGCGATTTCAAGTTGACAGCACAGCTATGAACCCTCCTCCTCGGCGACGCAGTCACTGGCCAGCCCAGACTGCTCTCCCTGCCTCGGAATCAGCTGAAAAAGGCAACGTTTTTCATTTTCTACATTTTAATGCAATTTTTAATTTATTTGTTTTGCGCGACTCTCCAAACGCATGTATTCCGCATTGATTGGCATTTCCTGGTTGCAGCATTAGAGACGCAGACTGGCCAAGTCAAGTGAATTCCTCGAAGCGAGCCAAGGATGAGACCGGCGGAACATTTCATTTAAGTTGGACTTAGTTCCTGCTAGACGGCCAATGAGTCACCCGCTGACTTGCAGAAAGCTTGATCCCATCATGACATCACCCCGCACTCGGATCCGGGCATTTCCCATGGTAGCATCCCCCCAATATAAACCTTTTTGGCATACACACTTCACTTGATGTGCAAATTACATAGCCATGAGTAATCATATTAATGAGACTCAATTGATGGCTGCCCACCAGCCAGAAAACGCGCCAAAAAAAAAACACAAAGCACATTGATCCACTTTTTGGTGGAATTCTACTCTCAAATCACGTAGTCGAGAAACGTTTACGATTTGCCTAACTGTATTTGGGAATGGGTCTATTCAAATTGGTCATTGAAAGGCATTGCGTAGAGACTGCGGGGTTGGCATAATGAGAACCAGTTTTGTATTTGAGCAAAGATTTGATAAAGCCAATTGGAATACCCTAACTATAATAGAAACAACAATTACAAAGTGTGTTAAAGATGAGAATGCAAACCAGCTTACTCACAAATTCATATTTGTAGCTTTACGTACGCTATTAAAAGGGAGCTCAACTCAAGTGGGTCTGCAAAAGAGGCATTAAAAGTAAACAGGACATTTTCCCATATTTATAAAGTTAAGCGTTACTTCGGCTGAAGATTTGACAGTACTTAAAAATTCAATTATGTTATGTTGTTGGGTGTAATTAATAAATTAAGTACGAAACATTATAAATAGAATAGAAAAGCAACTGTTAATATTGTTAAAATGAGAACAAACGTTCTTGAATAAACAATATATCGTACTCAGCCGAAAAATATTAGCTCAAGTTTAAAATTTCTTGGATTAGGAAAAAATACATAGACTTAAATTGCTAGCTCTAAAAAGTGTGCTAATTAAAATGCGAAATTTCTTAAGTTGAATCTGTTCTTAAAACTCCTTCCTGGTTATGGGGTGCAGTATAACTATGATAGTCTTTGGTTAATTCATTTCTTCTGGACTTTGATATTATACAGAAACCAAGGATAAATTGGGAAAGCTTAGAATTTTATTGGCTTAAACAAAAAACATTTTGCACATATTTTTTTAAGTATTTTTTTGTTTCTAAAATTTTTTGGGGTTGACTTTAGAATTAGATTGCGTTGAAGAACATTTTGCGCTTATTTTGAGAGTAAATCGGGCTTTACCTAAGACCATAACATAAAAATAGTATGATCAAAAAGATATTATAATTGTTCAAAATGTACTTAAAATATTCCAAAACAGTATTAAAACAAGTATTTTGGGTTATAAAAAATCCTTTTTCAAATACGAATTCTGTACTTGAGTCAAGTACTTTCGTACGTACTGTACTATTGCGCCATTTTTACTTGAATCAAGTACAACGTTCTTGGTTTTTTTTTCTGAGTGTACGGCTTTTTTTTAATTCATTGTGCTTGGCTTCGAATTACCCGTTACTCAGGGGAAGAAATGTTTAATGGCCTTCCCTTATGTAAATTAACATTAATGTTAACATTTTAGCATAGTGTTTGCATTATGTTTTTGTTAATACTGTAAAAAAAAGTTTTAAAAGATTTTTTATCAAGTTTGATGGTTTCATTGTGAAAAATGTGTAACAAATTAGTTTTTCAATATATTGGACATCGCTAGCCCCTACTTTTTTCCATTCCTTTGGCCATTTTGGGATTCCATTTCGAGAAAAACGATGCGTCTTTTGATGCGATTCACGAATCGAACCAGTCATGGACTTTTCCGAGCTGAAGATCTTTAAGGACATGCGTCATCGACGAAAACAAACAGTGTTTGGGAGGAGCAATACGGCGGGCGGGGTAAGACTTCCCATTCCAGCGTTTTCAAGGTATGTTTGTGATGGGTTCACCCTTTTGGCTTAGCTCATTGTTCGCTCTATAGGTCCCACCAAATACAGAGCATGACCTTGCCACCGTGAATATTCGGCTATTATATTTTTGCGTTTTGCGTTAAAAGGAAATTGATTGCAACATTGTCGGATTTGATTTAATAACTTTAAAACTTTTTTGTACAAGTAAAGTTGTAGTCCTTAAAGAAAATCGGAAAAGTATGCAATGTTTTCTATATCATTTGTAAGAAACTTTTTAACTTTTTTCCCATATTTCCGCTGAGCTGGAGTTTTACAAAGAACTGTCAGACGGTTGATAAGTTAAGAGATGATCAATCTTGTTTTTGAGAATTAAATTAAAATTTCTATTTTTCTAAATTGACACAAAGATTTTGAATCTGGTTTTCACATTGATTTTTTGCACCTGCTGATGATAAGAATACGTATTTGTATGCCTTGTTAAGAATTTTATATTTCATTACAGAATTTCCAAAAAAATTGTCGACCACAACTTGAATTTTCCCATGTCCGATTTGGCCACACTTCAAGTTGGCCTTACAAATGATCGACCTTGCACACAGGCAGGCGGCTTCATCAGCAGCCACTTGAGGCCAAGTTGAAGGAGTTGCAGAAATTAATAAAGCTCAGGCAGCTGCTGCGCACGATCCACAAACATAACGGTGTCTAGTGGCAAAGCACACAAAACGCGCCAAATGTTAACTAGGCTCCAACTGCTTTGCTAAAGACCGACTTGCAGTCACAGTCCGAGTTCGAGTCCGAGTCGGAGTTGGAGTCGTAGTCTGAGTCACTTGTCAGCAGTTTGCTTTGGCTAAAACGGCGGCATGCGGAAGCTGGCCCAGCACGACTGGGGCAAAACGCCAACGCCAACTCGACGGCAATTTGCCATTTTCGCTCTGTTGGATGCTTGGCCAACACTTGAACTGGATTAGTTGGTGCTTGCTGCTGCTGCTGCTGCAGCTTGCTTTGATTTGTGACAAATCTTGATGATGCTGGCTACCGTGTGCCTGCAACTGCCACAGCATGCAATGTGGCCGGCGGCGGCTGGCCACCATATGTGGCCATGTGGATGCCAAGACTGACCCAACACCAGATTGTGAGCTGATTTTGTTTCCAGCTTCAGTTGGTGTGTGTTTTTTTCGCTTTTTTTTGTGCTAGGCTTGCCACAAATTTCTCTTTTTCTTGGGGTCAAGTTTGTTGCCAGGCAGAAGCGTTCTGATTTCACTCGTGGCTGCAGCTGCTGCAACTAAATTGGACAAATGAGCTTTTCCATCGTTGCCAATTAAAATAACCAGCAGCTCAAGTAGGCAAGTTTGGCTGCGCGGGGTCGATTTTCGTAGACGTGAGGGTAAATATGAAACCCACGACACGAGTGCATAATGTGGCCCAAACCAAATAACTAGACTTTTATGACGCCCACACGTGTCACAACTTGACAATGTTGTTATACAATTGTGAAATACATTTGCGAATTTCAGCTATAAAACAAAGAAGAGGATGGACAAGCAAATGAAATGTTCAAAAGCTGAAGAGTACATGGAAATACCCTAGGAGAATAATGATTTAAGCATTTGTGCTCATTGGAATGATAGTTACATAAGGCGTTTCTTTAATTTTTTATAAATTTTGATCTTTGAAATGGCGTTTAGCTATTTTGGTTTAAAGTCAAATTAATGGATTAAGATGGACTTAGCTTAAGATCGTGTTCCTTGATCGATTTATCGAATTGGTAAGATTACTAGAAAACGATAAAAATATTCGGGAATCTTTTTGATAGAGGACAAATGAAGGTGATTAGAGATATAAAGCTTAAGTTCTACGGTTTTTGAGTTTGATTCCGCATGATTTGATCGAAATCGAAAAAGCGATGTTTTGTGTGATCAGAGATGAGGATATTTTAGAACAGTGTGTGGCATTAAGCACTTTCTTATATAATTTCTCATATAATAATTCACTGAGTTAAGAGCTAAGAAGTAGACTAACTAAAAACAAAATTTTTAAAAGCGTATGCTTAAATAGGAACAGACCGATTATTTCCAAAAAAAAATCTAGAATTTATTACGTTTCGTTTAAAAATTTTATAAGAAAAATTTCGCTCTTGGAGGTTCAAACTTTCACAACGAATCATTCTTAAAAACAAAAATTACCATTACCATAATTTAAAAAGAGGAATAAATTTCTTGAGTTGCGAAGTAGTTTATATATTAAATAGGGATCGTAACGGTTGCAATTTTTAGAATATAAATTTTCATTTAAGAATTGTTTTCTGATAATTATCTGAAATAACACTTTTTTTTACCTAAAGTTCAATTTGAGAAAATATTGAAAACATCAATCTATCAATATTAAACTGGCTAGAGGTCTCGTTAAGCTTGCAAATAACTTAAAAAAGCGGGAACACAATACAGGGGCGGCAAATTGATTGTACAGCTGTTTCATTGGTATCTCTACCAAATCATCAGCGATCTTTGCTTACTTGTAGTGAAAACAACAGCTCTTACTCCATGCCAGAGCTGCCATAATCGTTTGGGAATTCATTAACGATTAGACAGAAAAAACTGTCACACATGAGAGCAGCGCTGGCTGCCAGTACTCCTTGTGTCTCCAATTTGGCTTTGCTATGTAAGTGTGAAATATTTTTTCCCCACTTCTAACACAGTGACCAATAGTTTGAGTACTGAATAGCCTTCAAGAACACACAAAAAAAAAATAAAAAAATAATTGATTAATGTCGAAAAAATTTGAAATAAAAGTCTACCCTGTTTTTGGATTGTTTAGTCAAAATTAGAATATGACAAAACAGGGCATTATATTGCTTGCTTTGATTTTTTTAAAAAACCATGACTTTCGATTGCGATAAATAAGATAAGAAAGAAAAACAAAGATCTTACTTTTAGTAGCTTACACGATAACAACATGATGAAATACAGGCCTACTAGATTATAGATTTTATTTCAAAGCAGGGGCGCCCATGCCCATTGCGCAAGCCACGCATTTGTTGCTAGCTCGCGCGTATATGTTTCGCGCACGCCATAAGCCTACACAAAGCAAAAACAAATTCATATGCGGGCTCTTTGTTTTGTTGTTGTCCCTTCTCTCTCTCCGAAGTGTCTCGCAAACTCGAACGCAACAACAACGAGCACCTTTCGCTATAAAAGGCACACACACAAAGAAATTTATAGTAGTTGTTCCTGCGTAAGCTCAGTCTGGGCACCCCTGTTTTAAAGTATTCATTTCTATGCATACACTGAAAAAAAACCACCCTAAAATAGTGATTGAAAATCTTTTTCAAAAATCTTGCCATCTTTTAAAAGCAAGATTGAAAAAAGCTCAATAACGACATTTGTCATCTCGCAACATATCAACCCTCCTACAGTTTTGTGTAAACTTTCAGTTCAACAATCATATGAGACAAAAAGATTTATTTTGGTAGAAAAAAACAATCAATCAAAAATAATAATTTCAAAGTACGACCTCGTCGTTCTAAGGTACATATGAAACATTTGTGTGTTCAGTTCCCCGAGGTACTAAGTTCGAGTCCCCGTAAAGGGCAGATGAAAAATTAAAATTTTTTTAATTTGAGACTTTCTCGTGTCTGTCAAATTCTGACACCGAGTAGAGCTTAATATATTCACAAATAGTTAACAAGAAGTAACATGAATTGGTGAAATATAAGAAAGCGAGCACTCCAGTCGTTGTATTTCTCATTGACCTCTGAAAGGGCCTGTTAAATAGACCGTATGACACAGCAATCTGCAATCAACTTTAATAGAAAGGGAGTGTCATACTTAAACCAAGTAACTAACCAAGTTAACTCCAAAGCGTAGGTGAACAGCTGTATTAATGGTGCTTTAACGCCAGTTAAGAGCCACTTCACATGACACGTGTTTAGTTTGGCTTGCAAAAAAGTGTCTAAGGATGACACTTGGCGACTATTTTATCATTAATCATTTCTTTCACAATCCATTGCATTCGCAATTGTAGTTTTGCTTAAGATTAAGAAATTAGCATTGTTAACCCAACGAGTATCTAGAATTGATCTCAAAAGGTTATAGGAAGGTGATTTATGTCCACTTTTCCACTACTTAGCGGCTAACTGAACACTTTACCACTTCAAGGTCAAGTAAGTCCAAGAGCCAGCCTCAAATTGCCTGAACTTAGCACCAACTTCAGGTTCAAGCCGCAACAATTTGGCCAACAATTGTTGGCCACAACAATGCACGATAGATAGACGATAGGCGCACACACACACACACACACACACAGAGAGACGAGTATGTGAGGGCCTAGCAGATTTATATTTATGAGGATGACGTTTGCAACAAGGCTGCAAGGCGGGTAAATTGCCTGGCGAAAGAAAAAAAATGCAATTTGCAATTGCTGCCACTGGCACCGTTAAATTTAAATCTGTGGCAGTGGCAATGGCAGAACACAAAACCAAATTAACGCCAGCAGCAGCTACAGCCCCAGCCCCAGCCCCAACTCCGGCTCCGGCTTCGTGTAATGCGATAAGCCAGCAATTTCAATTGGCATCGGCAAGCGATAGATCGACGCGTGAGGTTAGGGTCAGAACTGATGCTGTGTGTGTGTGCTAAATGTCAATTTGATACCAGGCAGTATCCAGAATCCAATTAAGGCTGCTGCCGCTTGCAAATTGCCAGCGATCGACATGGACGATATCCGATGATCCAGAAGGCTCGCTCGATGCGTGCGCCCCAGCAATGTGTATTTGTGGGTCATGGTACAAATTTCGAAGAAGGCACAGACACGACGACAACGACAGCTCACTGACATGAGACACCTTTTGATATGCTAACGAAGCCTGGGCCTTGGCTTTTCCTTCTCCTCCGCCTCCAGCTGCACTCGTGCGCCGACTGTCAAAATGCTTGTGAAATTTTCCCACCCTCCATTGAGGCCGACTGCATTTGTTAAATGTAAATTTCTGCATTTATATTAGAGCTGCTGGCCCACAAAATTTGTGGAACCGGCAAGCTCCACGCATGCTGCACACTGGGCTGGATGGTTGGAAAAGAAAATACTAAGGAAACCATTGATCTCTCTCAAGCGTCGGCCCAGTGTGCAATGAAGATGTAGAATCCTACACAGGGGCTGGGCCTTTGGTAATTTTTCAACCTTAAACAGTTGCCTGTCCAGTGCTTACCCTTTTGTGTGCAGGAGGCGGTGCAGGCCACCATGCCGGGGCTAGGTAAACATTTGCATTTGGTGCCAGGTCGGGCTCTTCACGCATGAGTCGCTGTCTGCGTCTGCCTGGACCTGGTTGCATTTTTCATAACAATGCCACATGATGAAGATGCATTGCCCTTGCCCGCGAGATGCATTTTCCAAATCTTGCAAATTTCCCATGACCGATATTTCGTTTTGTGTGCCTGGCTGACATGCGCCTGCCTTGTTTTGGGCAACTGCCTGATGGGTAAAAGTTGGCTGGTGGTTTTTGGCTGCTTCATTCACAAAATGAATTTGTGTCACAGCAGCCAGCTGGCCGGTGACCACCCCTTTATTTGGTCTTAACCCAAATACTGAATGCGGAAAAATGAAAACTAAAAATTGTTTACCAACAAGTTGCTAGCTGTTAGCTGGCAGCAGCATGTTGCGCTCTTTGTTGTTCGTGTGTTGCTAATAGCTTTAGAACAAGTGCCATTTTGGCCAACAACTAATAGCCAGTTTGTGTCGCTTCCGTTGTCACTCAGCCAGCCAGCCAGCATCCCCATCATCATCATCATCATCGTATGAGATTATCATTATTGTTATTGTCGCTCGTCATGTCAACTCGCCATCAACATGCCGCGACTCTGAATGAGACGAAGACGCAGACTCTCTCGGTGGAGCAATCTTTCAACTTGACCGTGGCGGCTTCGTGTGTTCGCCAGCAATGCAATTTGTGACTCCCGGGCCTGCATCTCTGCTCTGGCGGCTTGCCTGCATTTTAATGAGCACATTTCGCGCATTTATGATGAGCAAGGCGCTGAGTAGCTTCTCTTACCTTCTCAGCCTGGGCATTAGCTGATTTTTATTATTTGCTTGTTTCGTTAGCGAACAAACGATACTCGGTGTGAGCCCAGGGGGGACGAAGATGGTTGGAGTAAAGCTGAAGCGGGCGATAGGGTGAGGGAGTCGTAACCGAAACCACTCAGATTTCGAAAGAATAGCAAGCTGAAGAAGTTGGTTTTTTGGGGGTACAATGTGACCCCACAAAGGAGCAAACAGATTGTAATTCATGTGTCAAGTTGCACAGTGGTTGAATTAACAAATTACAATTGTAACGAATTTCGATCGAATGAATTCGGTAACGAGAACATGTATCCATATGCCTAAAGGGTTGAACGAATGGGCTACTGCAGAGTCAGCCGTGGTGGTCATTTGACCGAAATTGTTTTTCATAAATAAATGACAAGAATCAACCTTTCCAATATATGTTCAAAATTTGAAAAATATCAAGCCATTCTTTGTTTATATCAAAATTAAATTCCAATTTTCAAATGGACCTCCTTATACTTACACAAATTGAATTTTTTCAGAAAACAATTTTTCACACAAAAAGGTATAAAAACAAAATCTATCATAAAATGTTCCGTTCTACAGAATGACACAAAATGGAAATGAAATAGGCTTTCAAACACACAGTATTGGCTCAAATTTGAGATTTTTTGAATCATTTTTAATTTTTGGAGAACCTAATTATAAAAAAATTAAAAATGTTTAAAACCATGGCACATACTCTGGCTATCATTTAAAAAAAATTGGTGCTTGCGTTGCGGAGATAGCACCTTACACTTACACAAATTTATAGTATTTCGAAAATGACTGGCAAATCTTGTAATTTATAAATGATGTTCATTCGATTGACATCTGATTCCGATTTAAAAAATTACGGTCGATATGAGAACAGAAATGGGATTCTGGCACTAGAATGTTGTACAATTCAAAATTCGGAAAAAAATACGTAGTAGAAGGGTAGATACCGCGATATTTTGAAATTTAGATCCAGGAACTGACATGGGTTTGTCAAATTTTGAGGATTGGGACTTAAACTGGATTGTTATACTAAGTGACGGGTTTTTAGAGTTGAAAGTTAGCAGATTTACAGGAGATATAAGAACAAAAATGGATTTATTCAAATTTTTTGGATTGCCGTACTTTTAAAAGTCCCTAAAAAAAGAGTGGGTGTCTGAATTCTCAGTACTCGATGCTCAATTCTCTATTATCACGATTTGATACTCAGCACTCGAACTCAGTATTCGAAACTCAATACTCAGTACTCGATGCTTACTATACTCACGATACTCAGAACTCTACACTCAGTACTTAGTAGTACTCAGTACCATCTGCTGCTACATCAAATGACAGCAAAAACAAAGTCGTACCCAAACAATTTTTATAGTTTTAGTCCCCCATTCGAAAGTTCGTAAGAGAGCTTTGCTCAAAAACTCAAATGTTTTCTTATCAGACTATACGGGTTTTCCACTTTTCTCTATACATGTCTGGTTTTGAAATTGATACCTTCCAAATGGAATATTCAATAATAAGGCATTTCAAATAATTCAAATACGGAACAGCACCAGCATTACCCTTGAGTATGGCCCCGTTCCAGTTGTAAATATTAAATTTCGGTCCAAGCTCTAGTATCCGAACGCGATTAGTTCCAAACAAAAATACAATTTTGGCCACACAGATTTGTGGTAATCAGAATTTTTGTAATAGTTTGTTTAGCCCATTCAAAGTTTACGGTAAATTATAGTTCACAAATCAACAGACATTAATACGACATTTTAGATACCAACATATAACCCGAACATCAGTGTTTCGTGGATATCTCAATCCTTTCATCAGCGGACTTTGTTGCTTTCCATTTCAACGACAAACACTTGGGGACTCCAATTTCCAAATACAAAAATGATTTTTAATAATTCGTCCCACAGTGCAAGAGTAAAACTTTTATTGCTATTTGAAATGTATGAAATTGTGTAACTTACTCGCACGCACACAAACATACCTCCCCCATCTGGTAATGTGTAAAGCCACCCCTCAATAAAAATGGCCTCACCATTACACTCACGTGTTGCATCTCCTGGGACTTGATTAAAGGAGCATAAAGCAAATAAAAAAAGCGACTGAACTTGGCTAATAAATGAAAATATGTAACGTATGTGTCGGCGACTTTTCGATGCCATTATGCGACCATAAATCCGATATACTTCCAGTGAAGTTGACCGCCTGCTAATTGTACAGATTGTGGGGGATTAGGGGTGGGGTGGAGTTAGTTTTTCTTCATATGGCGTGTGGCTGACATTTTCAATCAGCCGCACAAAAACTTTTGGCAGGTTTTTTTAAGTATCTGTCTAACGATTGCTGATCCCACAATTGAGCCCTGCGAGCATGTCAGGGAAAATTGCACATCTGTCAAATCGGCAAACAAGTGATTTCCGCAAACAATTGAAGACAAACAGGCGCCGAGGGGTGGTTCACATCCACCCGAACTTTGGCGCTGTTTGTGCACGTAAATTGCTTTTGTGTGAACGTCCGGACGGGGGCTATTGAGAAATTTTCAAATACAAAATAAACACAAAGAATGGAAACGAAATGAAATGTGAGGTGGCGGCAGGCTGCATGCGCCTTGTCATGCTTTTTTAATGAAGTGCCTGTCGTTTAAGAAACATATTGTGCGGCTTGATATGATTGCTATTTAAGGGTTAAATGGTCTGACCACATAATGGTTGGACCCAAATACTTAACACGTACCAAATAACTCAAATAACTCTGTTTTTTCTCTCTCTCTGCTTTTTTCCTACTTGCAGTCACAGACATGACAAGAAAACGTTCGAGTCCGCTGGGACTCGAGGAGCTGGTGTGGTCTTTGACGCTAGTTCTGGTGTCCATGATGCTGATGCCAACACAAGCTGGTAAGTGGTTTATTATGTCAACATAAATTGGAATTAACAGGGAAATCCTCACATCTGCAAGGATGATTATTTTGCCATAAATTGGGGAAAGTGCGACTTTATGGGTTTTTTTTTTGTAAAAAAAGATTCTTCAAGAAGATAAAATCGAAGTGGTTATTCTACGGCCTCTTCTACCGTCAGAAAGTGACAAATGTTAAACTTTTAAATAAAAGTGGCAAATGTCAACTGTACACACTTGAAGTAGCCAGATTGCCCCATATACACGAGGCTTACCATTTATATAACTGAAAATGGATTTCTTAATGAAGTTCCCTCTTATACTAGGCTCTTCAGCCGCAGAAAATTGTTCATTAGATACCAAGTGAAGGCTGACTAAAACTTCTGAGTAAAAGTGGCTAATGTCAAATAGTCTGGGCCACCCTCGTAGCACTGAAATCCTCCCATATGCAAGCATAATTATTTTGGCATAAATTTGGGCAAGTAGTATTTTGGCAGCAGTCTGACAAATTGAGCCCAGCAGCTGGCCCCCTTGTCCAGGGTCAGGAGTCATTAGCTAAAAGTCTGTTGCATTTCCCGGCCTCAAATTCAATTAAGCGGAAATGTGTCCATTAGGCACTCCTGGAGCGGGGATGTCCGAAATTCAATTCAATGTCGGAGGGAGAGATCTTTCCCAACTGCTCATAATTAAATGCAAGTGCTAATGGTCAGCCAGCGCTGCATCTGCATGTGTTGGCTTTCACATTCTCCCAAACGACCATTTATGGCCATGGCTAACGGTGCTGGCTTGACTCTGGGCGTGTACAATTTAACGACTTGTTTAAACAAAACTTAAACGCAAACAATTTTCCAAGCAGCCGAATATGGGTCAACGGAATGTAGTTGTTACTTGTGGTAGGTATCCCAGAGTCCATTGTTTAATGGGCTCTCTCAATCGAACTGCAGCGGTGACTGATTTGGCTTAGTCAAAACGATAGACGTGCATGGTTTGTCCGCGTCTCGTTGACCCACATTTGGCATCATCATGGTTGGGTTATTGAATTCCGAGAATTTTCATTAACACATGGAAATGTGTTTTTTTTTTTTTTGTGAATGGCAGGCGGCTTTTCTCACCTATTTATTGATTGTTACACACTAACAAGCCCAGAAAAGAGACGACCTAATGGTTGTGGCCACACCACACACACTTGAGTTTGATGAACTTGAAGAATTCCAACTCGGCTGGGTCTGGTAATTGAATTGTTCCCCTGCAGATACATACTGGACATGACTCAACAACAGTTGGACTTATAACTCGTCTTGGACCACTGACAGCTGGCGAGTAATACATAAATCCATAAGGCTAAAGATGTTGACAATCAAGTGGCATTTGCGTCATAACAACCAGCCCAGCCAATTGCTTTGGCCAGGTTTACAGTTAAGTCTCGGCCTCAGGCCACTGATGCAATTTCTGAGCTGCCACTTGCCGCCTCAAGTTCAAGTTTTACTTCAAGGTCGATCGACGAGTCGTCCGGTAGCCATCGCACATTATTGTATCATTAATTTTTCGCTTACCTTTTGGGCTCACTTAAAGCATTTTCATCCATCAGTTTTGCTGTTTTTTCTCATGCTTATTAGAGGAATCTTCTGGTTTGTGATTTTGGTCAATTGACACTCTACGGTCTCTATTGATAAGTCACTGAACTTGGAGCCAGCATCGTATTGTTGTTGAGATTTCTTAATTTTTAACCAATTACAAAGGCATTAGTAGCCCGGTGGGAGAGGGATCTTCAATATTATTTTTTTTGTTTATGGCGCACATAAATCGCATACACTCAGAAAAATTCCAAACGTTAGAGGGATATTAGAGGAAGAATAGAATTAATTTTGTTTTAAGGTCTTGACTTCATTTAAAAAAGACTGCAGTTCGGAAGCCATCAGATTTTAAAGTTATACAAAAGCTACTCTATTCATGTGATGTTTTGTGCCGAACTGTCTTTATCTAATCTGAAATAACACGGAAAGATATAGATCATAAATTCTTACTCTTAATGGGAAGTTGGTCCGCAAACTGTACCAGAAAACGAAAAGTATAGTCGCCGGATGCGAGAGATATAAGTATAGGTATGAGATGAAAAGGCCAGGTGCGGCAAGATCACGCCAAAGTATTGAAAAGGTTCGGCTTTTCAAAACTTTTCCTGTTGCAAAAATTCGGATCAAGTGGTTCATGAAACACTAATTTTCTCAGCTGAGTTGGCGTGTGAATAGTCACCTGATCGATTCAAAAGAGCGAAAGTGCTCATCCTCAAGATCATGCTTAATCGACAAAATCAAACAGTATTCAGAAAGGGCAATGACTGAGTTATACAGCCATTTCGGCGTATCAAAGTAGATTTTGACCGGCTACGCAGCATATGGGCGAGCTTTACCTTCTTGTGCCCTTTCTTGTATTCTGGTCACTTTTGCTTCAATGCTCGGCTCAAACGCATTAATTGAGTTCGCTAAAGTGTCCCTATGATGATTTCACCCGGTTGTAGCTCGCATTACACTACGCCCAATTGGTCTCACCGAATACAGAGCATGACCTTGCCACCGTCGGGCGTCGATTTTGGTGGCTCGTTCGATTATTTCCGCTTGAAGCATATTCCCCGTAAGACTCTTCAATCATTCCTTAAATGAAAGCAAAAAGTAAACTTTCCCGCAAATTGTGTTGTGGTGACCCAAAAATTTCTTGAAGTAAGTACGAAACTGCTTGATTCAAGAGCGTTTTTAAAAATCCCTAAGTTCTTGATGTCAAGAAGGTTTTCGAAATGTTAAACACGATTCGGAATTTTTATAAGACCTTTTAGAGCTGGAAATTATCTTAGAAAAACAGACAACCCAAAAGATCAAAATAACGAATATTTAATAAAAACAAATCGCGCGATTTTTTATTAAATATTGGATATTTTGACTTTTTCCTAATTTTTGGGTTGCTAGAGGTTCCTATTTATGGAACCGTTTCCCAAATATCATTATCCTAATTTTTGGATCTCCCAGTTTTTGCTTTCCTTAGACTTGGTTTCCTTAATATGAATTTCAAGTTTAAGTTTTCTTCCCTTACATAGGGAACCCGAAATAAGCATGATCAAGTCTTATTTATGAAAGCTAAGAGCAATTTGTACTTAAAGTAAGAGCTAGTTCTTACATCAAGAACGAAATGATCTTAGTTCTTACATCAAGAACGAAATGATCTTAAGCTACAACTTGGTTTTGGCGAGTCCAGAATTTCATTGCTGTTTTTGAATTTCGAATTATAAATAGAAATGGTCTAAAATTAAAATTTCTCTTTAATTCTTCAATGAAGAATTTTATTTCTATTGTTGAGCTTTATCGGTCAATTTAGAATTAAAGAACGATTCGTACTCAAAGTAAGAATTTTCAAGAGCGAATCGTTCTTACCAGCATAAAATTAAGAGCGGAGCAGAGCACACTAAAACTAAGTTGCTGACACTATAGGGAAACGACTCATACTGAAAAAGAAAGCCAAGTGATGAGGCTTCTAAATGGAGTTGCTTGCAAAATTTAACCTATGTTGCAAGGATAAATAGTCCTTTAACACTTCTTTGTACAGATTATAGTATAACAACTATCGTTTCTAGAATGAGATGTTTGATTTAAGCATCAAATACTTGTTGCATTTTTTCGAGTGTAGTTTTTATACGGAAGTAAGTAAGCTCAATGCCTAATTAACTTGTATTAGCCGACCAGTTGAGGCTTCACTAGTATCGATGGGCTAAAAAGTTTTGTGCGTGCCAAAAGAACTTTCTGGCTGGCACAGGCTTAGGCACATCATTATGCTTGGGATATTAATTGCATGGCTGATGCTGATGTCATCAGCATCAGCGTCGTCATCAGCAACGGGCAGGCCCTGGGCGCAAGCATCAGCAGTCGTGTTAATCAAGATTTGACGTTGGCCAGTCATCAGCTTTAGCCACGCGCATATAATTAACATTTTTGCCAGCAGCCACCGGCTTAGCCGCAGTCAGTCAGTTAGGCCAAGAGACCAGGTTCAATGTCAAGAGCGGCAAGGCGGATTTGCTTATCAGGCAACGGTACCACACGACTTGGTTCAGGTGATTGTACATAAATATTTCGTATGCAAACAGCACACATACATACATACACTGTAGTTGTCCATTGAAGTGGAAGTTGTTTGCGGCCAGCAAATAGACAACAAAACTGGCCAAAGTCGCTGACCATTGACCGATATGGCAATGCTGAAGATGTGTTGACTGCGTAGCCAAGGAATTTCATAGCCACTTAGAGAACAAGTACGCAGAGTTAAAGATCACGAACTTGCGCGGGTTCAAGCAGTACCCGCACGAATTGGCTAGAATCGAGGGAGAAATTTTTAATGGTGACACAATTAGAAGTGGCCCAAGACAGGGGACCTCCTTAAAAATAGGTAGGTAGCACAACATTATCAAGTGGAAAACAATTTTTTTGCTTCAAAACCACACACACCCGACCAAAGACGTAAGCATGTGCATGCGGTTTTAAAGCGGCCGACAAAAACAATTGTGCTGCTGGGGCACCTCTATCCACTTTTTAATCATGCCTTTTCAAGATAAGAAAAGAATAATAGACTAGAGCATAGGATGTTGGGAAGGTAACTAATGTGTAGAAACAGATCAAAGTTTAAAAGGAACTGCTTTTCCCTTTCAAAAATATTAAAAGCAAATAAATCCAAATCTCTGTGCTGGTTCAAGTTCTGAGCTTAGATCGTTTAGGTTCCTGTTCTATGCCGCCTACATCGCATTTAATCTAATAACAAGTTGAATTTAATTTTTCATTTTTCTTTCTGACCAAATTGGGTCACAACTTGACTAATTGCCTTAAATATGAATCAAATCCCACAAATGTTTTGCCATTCAATTAACATTTCGAACACGTTTTCCGAACTGACAACATGTTATACAAATCAAAATTAGCATATTCACGCCAAGAAATTGCATAAAACAACAAAAACCAAAGCAAAACAAAAATAGTTAGCCAGCTGGTATATGGCTAAGACAAGTTCAAGTTCAATGACATCAAAACAATACGAGTAATAGGGAAATAGCAGTCAGTGTGTCTGTGTGTGTGTCTGTCTCTTTGCATATCAGTCTGAGAAATCGGAGATTATTATGTTTGCATTACTCAACCTTAAGCCGGCGTTTTGCTCTAGTAAGCGGGCGAGTCATTTGCATTTCCAGTTGCCAAGCTGCATGGGAATTGTGGAGAAATGGGAGATTACGGCAATCATTGGAAAAGCATTTCATTGTCAAGGTGAAAGGCGGGCGTTAATGGCCAAATTGTGTGTAATTGCCAAATTCAACTGGTTACCGTTACATTTCAAATGAAGCTAACCACCGACCTTGCGGCAGGAAGTGAAAAATTTTTAAAGCCTGATAAACATCAAAGAGTGGCCCGAGACGGAAGTCTTCTCCCTTCTCTCCCAACCAAGCGGGTTCACACGCCGCACTTAATGCTAGCCGTTTAAACGGTGGAGCAAGTGCAGTCAGCCCTTCTGGCGGACTCAGTCTCTCAGACTTAAAATCTGGTCAATGGCCTCGCCCCCACAAAGATGAAGAAGACTAAGTGGGACTCGCGTGGGTTAAATCAAAACAAATTAAGTGGCCCGCCAGCTTTATGAGTGTCTCACTGCTCATGGTCAATTTATCATATAGCTCCCCATAGACCATAGACCAAAAGTCACACATATGATTTGAGTTTACACCAACATACAAAAGCGATTTTGACAAATTGATGCACGACTGGTGGTGTTTGGGGATGGCCACCGGGAAAGTTGTCAAGCCGCTTAAAGTTTTGAGACCAAGCAGAAAATAAACACTTTGGCAGTATCTGCTACAATAGATGGGATTAAAGATGAATAAGATGATTGCAAATAGCTAAATTATATCCAATTAAAGTTACAATAACTAAAGAATGTAGGCTTTGAGCTTTCTAGGCCTTAAACAGTCGACTTAGTATTTTTAGACGCTTTTGACTTAAAGTTAGTGGATTACTTACATGTTCTACAAAATGTTGACTAAACTGGACTAAAAAAAAACATTTCATATGCGATTTGGGGACCGTTTAGTTATTCAAATATAATTATTATATTTGCTGTCAAATTAAAGAAACATACAATTTGGCATCCGAATGCACAAACATTTCAGTTTTGATCAATTTTAAAATTTTAAATAAAAGAAACCATTTCAGAAAACATTTGGTCAAGTATTTTCTTATTAAATTGGTATAGAACTTTAAACTCTATACAAAAATTACGTACAGTAAAACCATTTGGTCTTTGGTAAATTCACTTCCGTTGGATTTTTCCAGCCAACCATTTGGTCTTTGGTAAATTCATTTCCGTTTGATTTTTCCAGCCTTTTTTATTGTAAACAGAGTCATATTTTTAAGATCTATGCATACATCGTCAGAGAAAATTATAAGATGGCAACTGCAAAGACAGCTTTAGATTTTAATGGACTTACATTAAGAATATTTTGTACCTATCTTATGAACTATTTGGTTGTTTTGTAGTTTGTTTATTGGAATCCCATTAATGTCAGTATGTAGCGAGTATCTATTGTATGGCTTTAAATTTATGACAATATTAATTAGAAATTATTTCGAAAATATAAAAAGCCGGGGAGAAGAGATTATTTACACATTAATTTGTATGTACATATATTCTGCACGAATATTTTCCATATATCCAATTTGTTCACTCCTTAATGGATAAAATTTGCCATTGCGATATATCAATAACTCAACACACTATTCTGTGAGCAGCATTCTACCATTCTATCTTACTAAGGTTTGCTTGGCGTTGCCATGCTTTTTTTAACACACCAAAACCGGTTCGAATTTCGGTACCGGTTCTGGTTCTGGTACGTACCGAAACTTATGATTCGATAAATGGTTCTATGCTGGTTCTAATTTATTTAGGTATTCGGTTTCGTAAGGGTACCGGGATCTTTATTTCGATAGTCGGTACGTTCCAGTATAAAAGGGTAAGCAACCTAGAAACACACAAAAACTTATGTAGATATATATGACTTACACCATACATCCTTGCAAAGAATATTATTCGGCCTTGTTTCGTTGTTTTTTCTTATTAAAAATGAATAAATCGATATAAAAGGTGCGAAGAATATCTGTGGTTATTAGATCAGGTCGTCGCTTTTTGACGATTTGATTCGAATTGAATGAGCAATCGGTTTCAACTACTTAAGCAAATCCATTTTTCTGATATATTTTATACTCTCCAAGTGAGATGAGAAAATGTGGTTGGTTTCATGATTTTCATGATCCAACAAGAGCGATATATATTTAAGTTGTCCTGTAGACGATATCGCTTAAAATTTCTTTGGCTTTATGTTGAGACGTCAAATTTTCGATTTGGATTGATAAGAAAGCAAAAGATGTATTTTCCATAGAGAACTTTACACGCTATTTTCACAATATCGCTTATTTTGAGTCATGATATTTACGTAAGTGCGCCAAATATGTATCTACTACGTCTCCACTTTCATATAAAGTGTGTGTCAGAGCTGCTTTTCTCCATTGCACTTGAACAGAAATGAGAAAAAAAATTTTTGAATAAATATGTGACAAATTATTTAAACACCCAAGTCAGTTTCTGTTCTGAGGATAGCTTGGTATTATAATGTGTTTTCGAGAAAATGTCAAGAAAATTCCCTTGAAACTAAGTGCTCGCTTTGCAAGCAAGTTGTTGTACTTAGAACCGAAACTGTACCGGTGCAATGTTTAGGTTCTTTTCGGTCTTTTCGGTTCCATAAATTTTGAATATCGGTTCCGTTTCTGGTTCCAAAATTTAATCGGTTCCTTTCGGTATACGGTTCCCGAGCTAGTTCCGGTTTGATACCATGATAATCATTATATTTCATATTGTGCACATTGCGTTTTTTACTTAATATTGTTATAACGTTCACAAAAACAAGCTGCAGTTTTTTTTCTAAAGCAGCTTTCTATCTGCCTCAAAAAACTGTTATAAGCCAAGAAACTACAATTTTAACTGAAAGTGTATATAAAATATGGCACTCATTAAACATCTAGGAAGACATCCACCCAATTTTTAACAAAATTATTTCAAAGCAAACTCAATCCAAGCAGGCTGTCCCAAAATCTCTGCTGATAAAAAAGAATAAATACAGATTTTTGGGACTAAGAATTATTAAAGAGATTTGTTTATCCATTTGTTTTGTTATTTCGAATTTCTTGAGAGATTGGCTTGGCCCTTTTGGAGCTGTATAGCCAACTTTACATTACATAGCCCCATCTGTTGCCTAAACTAACATATAACAGAGTAAACTCTAAGGCTGCCTTCACACTGTTCGACACATGACACATGATAGTCTAGTAGTCCTGCTTTTTGTTCTGTTTTAAGTTTGAATAGCTTGTCAAATTCATAGAATTTCATGGGAAAATGCTGGCCTACTAGATGTCATGGGTCATGTGTCGAACAGTGTGAAGGCAGCCTAAGTTTGTCTGACAAATAGCAGCTTTCTAGGAGATGATTGTCCAATTTAATTAAATGTATTGACAATTTTTCCATGCTAGAATAGAAAAATTGTATTCTCAGACTGGCGCCCAATAATCGTTACTTAAGAGCTAACCAGCTAGCACATTCTGACCAAGGCCCAAGTTTAGCGCTTGGCTGCTTGGCAACCAACTACAATACGAGTAAGCCAGTTAACTGGAACTTGGTCTTCTCCGTTGGCGTGTTAGAATTCATTTTGACACTATTATGTAGCAAGACGAAAGCTTTTCGTAAAGGAGAGAATGGTAATTAGCAATGTATGCTGGATTTTCACAGCAGATCTCTATCACAGGTGCAATGACTTACCGGCGGCGTGCGAGCTAGCGAGCGTTGCTTTTCAATTGTGTAACTCTAGCCCTGCGCCAGTAGCCCTAACTATTCTAATGCCAATGGCTGGTCTCTCAGAGAGTTCAATCAACCCTCAGGCTGGCACCTTTACGCATGGCATAGTCTAAGTCTGGGTCTGGCCCTGGCTCCAGCTCCAACTATGGGTCATGCCAAGTCAGACTTTGTTTAATTAACGCTTTGTCCTGTCTCTGTCCAGCACGCAACAGTGGCTGACTGCTTGAAAATGTTCGCACTTTGACTGTGAGAGGGAGGAGACTCCAAAAAACATTTAATTGAAATGAATCTAAAAGCCAAACCAATTGGAGCTAATTTAAAGCCAGCGGACTAACATGATCTACTCAAATTAATAAACAGTTACGCATGCGCCGTGGAAACTCGTTGCCGTGGTTGGGGCTGCTGATTGCAGTGGCTGCATCCATCACTTGTCAGTGCTGCAATCTGCAAATCTGCCGTTGGTCGATCATGACTCCTTGCCTGTTATTTTGGCAATTGCTGTAATCAATGCGCTGTTATCAACAATAACGCAGCTGGCGGTGTTAGGATTGGGAAGAAGATCAACAATTTCTCTGTCTGTGTGCCCCGTTTCGGGGTCGGAAATTGCGCAAACAAAAAATTATGATCGACGCTGTGATTAGCCTAGGCCGACCGACTGACTGACGGATTGATTGCCAGCACCGAGCGCCCATTAAAGCCATGCAAAGCCATCAAAACAAATCAAAGGCAGGACACATAAAAACACAGCCCACTCTAGGATCTTTACAACTGTGGGAAAGTCTCGGCCAATGGACTCCACCTTTAACTGCTTAATTACAGCGCCCCAAGGCCGAAGGGGGCCCACAGACAGGAGCAAAAGCAAAAGTTGGCCCAAACTGACAAACCGAGTGACTGACGTTCTAATGACATTGGCCAAAACAGCCATAAATATGTGCGGCAGGCCCTCCGCCTGGCCCAGCAATTACAATGTCCACATATAGACGGACGGCTAGAGTGGTTGGTTGGTTGGTGGCGGTGGTCTAGGCCAGGGTAATTGTTTCATAGCATAACCACACCACATCGTCATCATCATCATCCTCAAGACCAGCGGGCATAATTTACTTAGAACGAATCATGGCCCAGGCCCGGTAATAAAACACAGCGTCACGCCAAGGTAGCGCCCTAGCCTGGCGCAACTGCATCCAATTTGGTTCGGAGGTAGCTCCGATGTCTACATTGCTACCTTGTCGCCGACATAATCATGTTAAATTACTCGCAAATTCATTTGCCTGTGCGGCCTCCGTACGTCGCGTCGTGGCATTGTTGTTAGGGAGTTGTTGCCTGGCGGCGCGCTGCTTTCAGCGCTGATGCATGGTGCATGATACGGTCGGGAGTTGGAGTTCTTATGCGGAGGATGGGACTTGGGATTGTTAGCTAGTCGCTCACTCGCCATGCTGATCGACAGGGCATTATGGAAATTATGTGATCAAGGCCATAGAAAATGGAAATTGTTTTCATTACAAACAACAAGCAGCAAATTTTGCATAAGTCTGGTATAGCTTTTCGTTATTCTACTGAGGTAATCAATTAAAAATCTATATATATTGAATCATACATGGAAAATGGAAGACCCGTTGCCTGTTCTAAAGTTCGAAATATTATGATTTTTTAAGTAAATAGTTGACTTCTCGCACACTTTAAATCGATCCGGCATCGCAAAGGTTTAATTCGGCCTATAAGTAGTCTCACTTAGTTTAACCTGAGAGCGCGCGCACACATGCGGCTGAAAGATAACCTGACGGCAGAACCTAAGACTGTTCTAAAATATCATGGTCAGCAGTCTGTTTATCTTATAGCCTCATGTGTGTATGCGCCCTAAATTTGGGAAAAAACTTTAGGGAACCGATTAAAATTCCCAAATTTACACGCATCAATGTCCACAGGTTCTAAAAGCGGTAAAACTCGACAATGAGCTGAACCGAACCAAACCTCATTTTCTTTATAGTTTTCGGTACAGTTCGTCGTTTTCGAAAGGACGCTGGTTCGGTCTGCAGTTAGGATTATCAGCTAAAATTATGTTTGGTTTGGTTCATCCCTGGAATTACCCAAATTATAAATTTGTGGTTTTTGTGTTGTTGTATTGTATTTCAAAAACATTTGTATATAAATTTGTTCCGCGTTTGATTTTTGTTTTTAATTAGGTCACCAAGTAGACCCTGTTGTATTCATTTACAGTTTTTAATTAAAAAACCACAGATTCCGTTGTCCTCAGCCACGGAAAACGCTTAACAGCATAAATAAATGCTTAAATAATGTTGGTCTAAACTCTCTGGCTTCGACTGCGTCTTTGCTCGTGCGATTAGTTTTCCTTGCCTGCAAAATAGGAAAGAAATTTCGAAAGTAAATGGCTCTAAGAGCCCCAATGGTCTTTGCCCGCATTGTAGTCCTGCGGTGTCCGTCCGTTTTGACACTGTTGACTGTCCAGAGCCGCCGTTGGTTAGATTGCGATTCATCCCTCTGTACGGCGATTTGATGCTTAATCTTGCTCAAGCGCAAAGCCGTGGTATCTTCTTCCGTCCGCTCTAATATGGGGATTGGCTCTTCCTTGAAGCCGTCCCTTGTCATACTTTCGTTTTCCTCAGCATCTTCTAATTGGGAGTCCAATTCAGAATCTCCCGTCTTACCGCACAGCTCCATATTAGACAGCAACTCCAGACTAAATGAACTGCGTGCTGGCATAGCCCTTCCGTGTGTGGCATCTTCTTTCTTTGCGTTGTCCTTGTCGTCGTGTGCCTGTTGGTCACAGTTGTCCGCCAGCTTTTCACGGGCCTGAAGGATATCCTTGTCCTTCTCCTCCATGGCGGACTCGCTCTCCTGCTGAATGCGATCCACGTTCATTGCTTGCCCTTTGAGATGCTCGGCATTTTGACCGTGTTGGTTGCTGTCCTCTTCGTTGCCATGGAGGTGCTGATCCAGTTGTTGGACTTCGGTTGCTGGCCGCACGCAATTGTTGGCAACCTCCGACTCAGGCAGAATTGTTGAAGGTACCTTCTGGGCAATATTAGCAGCATCTGCCGCTCGCTGATGGTCTTTACACACCCGCCTCGGGGTGACTTTGAACATTGAGAAAGTCGGTTCCTTGGGAGTTGTGGGTGTTTCTCTCAATGGCGTACCTGCTGTTTCCAGATGTGGTCTCCTGACATTCTGTTCTGGAAGTCCTTTCCAGTCTTCTTCTTTATTTATCTTACATATACGGTCCCAAGCCGTTGTATAGTAAGAAGGTTCATTCATCAGTGAGGAAGTAAGTGAACTTCTTGCTTCCCCTTTTAGACACTGGTTTAAGTAATGCATCTTAATCGCATCCCCGAAGTCTGCTCTCTCGTGGATTACCTGCTTAAACCATTCATAAAACGTAGGCCAATCTTTACGTTTTCCACTAAATGTAGGCATTTGTATTTCTGGTGCAGCTGGTAGATGTGGTAAAGCTGCTGAAGTTGAAGCTGCCTTTACATGCTCTGCTTTTTGTAGGCGCTGCTTTCTCAGATCCAACATTTCCATCATAGTCCTGGCCTCAATTCTCAGATTGAGAATCTTGTCATTAAAATCGGTTTGATTAAACAGAGTCCTTTGCTTAGTATGCGTTTCCTCCAACGCCGTCAACATAACTTCAATTATGGATTTATGCTTAATTATTTCATCAGTGTAAAAATCCATGAAGCGTTTACTAGCTTCTTCAATAGCTTGAGTTAGTTTCCCTGCAAGTGAGTCCAATAGTTTCGTCAGTTCATCTATTGGCCTTGCAGAGCCAAAGCTGTCCGCTTCGGTAGCATGTGTGGGCGTCGTGTACCGCAGCACATCATTTCCTTCTGATGGCCCGGCGTCCTGCATGGCGTGGTCACTCATATTGACCTTAAAAACTGCCTCCTCATAAGGCTTGATTTGCGCCATGGTTATTTCGAATATTCCCATATTCGCACCCACTTCACGGATTTCGATGAACCGAAAATGTGTAGCGCTTACAACAGTTTTCGCGAAGATCGAAAATCCGGCTCGAAGGACCAAAAATGTATATAAATACAATTTTTGGTGAGCACGAGTGGAAGGTTGAATTTGTACTGACTCACTCTGACGAGTGAGTTCTCTTTTATTTAGAATTATTTCTTATTTCTATTCTTATCTAACAATGTGCGTGTAAAATCACAAAGATGTGTATGTAAATGATCCGCGTGGGTCACAAGGGATGATTCCCACGCGATACGAGTCAAGTCGACCCTTTCAAGTGGTGTCTCGGCTGCGGCATGCATTTATGACCTCTGACACTGATTGTGTCTTGAAGTCTCGCCTATCCTGTTGCGAGCGATCCTCGTCAGTGTAGCTATTAATATTAATGCCATTACAAAAAGTGACAAATTTATGACATAGGCTGAGTTAACTAAATATTAGATTAAAACTACGTGTGGGCAAGATTGAACATCATGTTAAAGTTTTAACAACATTTTAAACTTAACTGGGAAAATATTTGATTGATTTTGAACCAGGTGTGAGCGGATTCCTCATATTTGGGTGGGCTATAAAGAGTGTGGATTTAATTGTCATTTCCAACCTACTTTTTTTTATGGGTAATAATGAAATTATAAACTTAAAAATATTATTTTGACATGGTGAAAATATTGCTTTGATACTTTCAGGCAGACCAATTTCGTTTATTGGCGTTTTATTGATGTTATATTAAGCCCCGGTTCATATTATATTATCGCTAGAAAAGAATAACTAGAAATACTAGAAAAGAATAAGAACCAACCAAGGCATTTTTTATTAACCTAGGTTAATAATAATTTTTTAATTGTGAACAAAATGATCTTTTGTTATGTCGAACTTCTTGATGACCACCACGTTTGAGCTTTTGAATTTAAAGCTTTATATTCTCGTATGAAGTTTGCTTCACCGTCTAAAACACGACTAAGAGTACGAATATTGTCTAAGCTCCCAGTGCACAGTGGTCGGTCTTGTATGGAATCAGCGGCCAAAAATACTTCCACTGCCTATATCAAAGTTAAATTTTTTTCTTAGCTTTAGAAAATTATAATAAGTAATAAACAATAATATTACCATCAATTAACTATTACCACTACCCACGGCACCTCCCTCCCATCGAAAGGACTTATCGAGTTCATTAATTACATCGCTTTGCAACTCTAATATCAGCAACGCAGTGTGATCCAAAAATTTTTGTAACTCAACTTCAGCTACAGATACTGAAACTCTTTTCCTTTTCCTTTAAAATGTTATTATAGCAGGGTAAAAAGTTAAGATGAACTTTATTGTTAGCGAAGCTTTTAATAAGTAGATTCTGATGCTTTTTTAAATTTGCTTAGTTTATGAGTGATATTACTTCACACGCCTTTGCTAGGAAGATCGAAGGATCGATGAAATTATGAAAATGATAATACTAAAACCAAAGCACAAAAATGACGAACAAAACACAAACAATGAAAACACAAAAACAAAATATATACGTAAGCAAGAATGTACACGCACGATAGTTCACGCACGATAGTACACGCACGCACATACCTAGGCACATATAAGCAAGACAACACAAAAAATGGGTGGTAGAAAAACACGAATAACACAGAGGGAGGCAAAAGGTGGCGGCTGAGTTTAATAATAAAGACAAAGAAAACATTAACTAATATTAAGAAAAAAGTTTCATTTGAGGGTAAGACAGGGGTCACAACATTTTCTCTAACTCAAATCAATGCATTAAGAAAAATACACCACTCGACAGGTCATCGGTATAACAATAATTTTAAAACAATATGTAAACATATTATTCCACAAAAATTACTTAGTAAGTAGTCAATACCTTAATTTTCAATATTAATTTTAGTTGACGTCAATTAAACGCGATTTAATATTAAAACTTAATTTTCTTGTAGGGCCAAAATTAAAGCTCCGTTCACTGCACTGTCCGCTTGGTTTTGTTGTCACTTTTCTCTCTTTATTCGTAGCGCGTTCGGCCGGGATAGTTTAAAAATGAATTTACCGTTTGTTTAACTGTTCTTTTAAGAAAAAATTTTGATACTTAGAGTGAAAAATTTCTGAAGTTTATTTTTTTATTTTTGGCCTATGAAATCGACCACTGTGCAGTGGCAGGTATTCTGCTTACATTGCCGATCCCTGTTATAGACAGAATACAACTTTAATTCTTTTGCGTAGTAAGAAACTAGATTTTAGATAGATAGATTCTAGACTAGACTATTTGTACGAAAAGCTCTTCGGCTTTTTGATGTGGCTGTTGTATATTTAGTTAGTTGTTTAGTTGCTCGACCTTTTTCATCGACCTCTGCCTTATCAGGAGGGAAGTGTTAGTCTCAGCAACGTCACAGCTTCTCATTGAACAAGTTGGGCTCTGAAAGTTTAAGTTTAAACCGCACTTTTCCAGAATTTGTTAGACATCCTCAAATTGAATTCCTTAGTGCATATTTCTGCAAACAAATTTTCCCCCATTTCCTTAGAATGCCAATTAAAAATCGATTTATAGCCACTGACCAGATCTCTTCGCTTGTGGGTGTCGCAGCTGCCAAATAGCGGTAAAAACAAAACACAATAGCCCCAAAGCTGGAGAAGATTTGTATGTTTTGTGCAATCTTTGGATATATTTGTGGCATGGCAACAATTTCCGCATCGAAATATTTGGCAAAAACTTCCACTTTTTCGCATCTTTTCCCAGTCCTCCCACAGTACTAAATAATAAAGCGTAACCAGTAAAAGGCGTGCCCGGGCCTTGGCCTGTGTGTGACTATGTGACTCGATGTTGGCCAGCTACTCCAGCTGTAGCTAGGCCTACTTATGCTGCTTGCGGCTGGGTGGATGGTGGCTAGTGGCTTGTATTTTATGGTTTGTGTACACATTTTTGCACACATGCGCGCCCGGGTCATTCAACTTGCTGCAGCCAGCCATGGCCAAGGCAGTGTGTGAGTGTGCGCGCGCGCTTTCCTAGAATAAACAAAATGCACGACCAAGAACCAAGATCGAGCCACAACCAACGCCGCCAACAACCCAACAACTTTGTCTTAAGTACACGATGCTCGGGCTGAGGCTGAGACTGAGGCAACTGACTGACTTCTGTTTGTTGGACCGACACGACCATGTTTGATGTGTACCACCATCATCATCATCGTCATCATGATGTATGTACGAATATGTGGCTTGTTATACCCTGTAACAAATGTTTGTAAAAGAAAGGGGTCGGCAATGGCAGCAGCGATGGTGGCTGTGACAGCAGAGAAAAGTTCTAAAAGCAAATTAGAGAATCTTTTAAAAGCTTTTTCTTTGCAGCTTGTCTGCTCTCATTGCCGACCCCTGCTCTAAAGTATAAAGGAAATCTCTGAGCGCACAGATTCTCCAATTTTGATAATTTCCTACAATTTTGTTGGTAGTTCTATATTTTTCATCAAATAATGACAGAGATCAAATGAAAAGTAATGGAGTTATTGGGAAATAAAGCTTCGAGTCAGTAGTTCGAAGAACAAAACTCTAGTTTTCAAACCGAATTTCAATTCTTTTGGTCGGTTTCAAACCTCTCCAACACAAAGATCGTATTTGTGTTATATCAGAGACAATAACGAACGAGCCATGAATCACAATTTTTGGCTATTCTGGAATTCTGGAAATAAAGGCAAAATTTTATTCGGATTTTAGATTCACACTTTATTGGCATGAAAATGTAAGTCTATGAATAAGTTAATCCAAGATATTTTGCTCTAGGAGTAAGAAGGCGAGTTCTAGAATTTAGAATATTTCGTACTCAATTTAAAATGTTGCATACCTAAATTAAGAAGCTTTTTTCTTGAATTCTTTAATTTTCTTCAAATATGCAAAATTTTTGTTTTAACCAATTATGGTTATTATTTTGATAGTTGTTTTGGTACCCTTATTATAATTACTACGGGGAAACATTTAAATAAAGGAATGCTAAATACTTAATTAAAGTAAGTAATTCTGAGGACAAGACAGTATAAATTCCAATCCGTTTTTTTATATGCTCCACATTTGTGAGTCAGTCGAAGGATCATAGTACATTTCATAGGACTTAATAACAGGGTACACAACAGTCGCGCCAGATCAACTTTCTTACTTGTTTTAGTTGTTGCACTTGCACAGCAGTAAATTGTTGCATAAGTTTGCATTACAAGGGGTCAGCGGGAGGGGCGTGGGGCACAGGCGAACCGGCTGCATGATTGACTCCCATTGGAGGCTGCTGATGCTGCTGCTGCTCCTCCACCAAATTCTTCACTCAAGTGGTGACTCGCTCTTGCTCCCTCACCATCCTTAACAGTTAATGTGTGAATTTTTATGCGTTGCCAGGTTTTGGTCGTGTTGTTGTTCTTACCGCATAAAATGTAATTTACATCCGTTAGTTTCAATGGGGCAGCGGGGAGTGGGAGACGAACTACTGCCATGAAATTGCTACCCTGATTTGTAGCTGCTGCTGCTGCTGCCGTCTTGCGTTGGACTTGTCCAGACCAAATTCATGGTTATGAGCACTTGCCGTTAGAAGTTTCAATTGTTGTTTGACCAGCAATTCGTGTGGCAACCGGTCATTACCCCCTCCGCCCCTCCTCAAGGTATGCGGAAATTGAAATGTGAAATATGCACAAGATTGTCAACCCTTCAACTAGGCGCAATTAATCAAAGTAGAAGCCGCTGCTGACCATCTTCTAGGCAAATTCATAAAAATGCAATTTTTCAGCAGCATCAGCAGCGGTTAACTGTCAGCTTAAACAATTTATTTGAGCCTAGTCCGAGGGACACACGCAGTGTGTCCAGAACCAGCTACAGCTCTATGAGCCATTATTGCTGGGATTTTCGTGCAGCGGCTGCTCGGCTGCATTTTGATGATGTGGTAATAACACGTTGCACGCACACAAAGCCCACTTTTCTGCAATTTGCTGCCGGCATCTGGGGGCCCTGTTATCAGTTCCAGGCTCTCGACTGGCCACAATTAGAGTTTGGCGTTTGCTGCATTAGATAAATTAATTTATTATGGCCACGGCTAACGGATATGGCCATCATAAAATTCTGTCGTAATAGAGGCAAAATGGCCATGGCAATTCATTAAATAATAACAAAAAAATTACATTTTGCACTCTTCTTTCTCTTACAGCACCACTGCAGGAGTACACAGAGATACAACAGTATTCGGGTAAGTATGGGGCTAATTGAATAATTATGGTATATTCAGGCCTGAGCCTTGAGAGAATTTTTTAAGAGGAGACCACATCTGTTGGCCATAACAGCTTTGTAAACGTTTTCTAAAATTCTCCGAAAAAACTCAAAAAAAAAATCAGACATATTCGAGCTAAAATCTATCCCAAACAATGTCAGAAGTCGGTCCACTATGCTACTTTTTTAATGACCCTTATAAATTTCAAACTAGCAAGTTATAGCCGGCTAGAGGTCACAAAAACAACACCACAATGGAGAATGGTCGCTGTCTTGGCCCATCGACTGGAGTTCGACAGCTAACTTATCGAGTAGAAAGCGCTATAGCTGGTTAGGAATTAGAAGGTCACATATGTGGAAAAAAAATAATATGACAGAAATAATTTAGCCTGACTGTTCACTGAGATAATTTTTCTTTCTCAGTTTAGAACATGCTCTCGGTTTCATTTTGCTTTGACATTGGAATTCCGTACATACTTAAATATCGAGTCAGGATCATTTAATTTTCAAGAAAAGTCAGTACCTAAAAAATTTTTCCCTTTTTCCAAAACCCCCCCCCCCCCTCCCCCCCTCTTTTTCCCCCCCCTGCCCCTTTTTTGTAAGCTTCCTAACAAAACATTCGATAAAAACAAATATTTACATAAAAACGAAAAAGAACGAGTTACTTAACAAACAAACGAAATTCCAATAAATATTAACGAAGTATTAGAAATATTCCAGAAATCTGTAGAGATTTTGGTATAAACGCTTGCCTTTCGAATTATAACTTCTTGCCTTTTTATGTGATGTGCCACATATATGACCGGTTACTAGATTAGATAACCATAGTTGAGAGTTTTGAAACCGACTGCTCAAGGCCTAGCTGATTTAATGCGTACGGTTGTACCGACCTATGATCTAGTAGACGGCCTTATTCTTATCATTTTACACATATAGTCCTTCTGATTTAAGCGTAGTACTCAGATAAACTAAATCGCTCATACCCATCGGAAAGCTCCTAGTACCGCTAGAGGCGCTGAGTTACAGGCACAAACAGCTGATTCAATTCCGATGGGGTGGTAGCAGAAAAAATAGTTTGTATATTTTCCGACACGACGTTATGTCAGTAGCAAAGGCTCGACAAAAATCATAGATAGAACTATTTTAAAAACAATTGTAAGATTTTGCATTGCAATATCCTCCAATAATCCCTAAATATTAGCAAAAACAAATAACTAAATTTAAATGCAAGCAAATCAGCGCAGTGTGACCGTTTCGCATTTGGTGGTATTTTGTTGAAGGGTGGTATTTTGGCGTTAAGCAATCACACTGCAACGTACGCTGCAAAAGTGTCAATTTAGCTAGCGGACGATTTAGTTTGTCTAAGTATTAAGCTTTAGCTCCAAATCAAATTGTTTTTACGAAAATCTCTAGAGATTTCCGTAACACACCCGATAAAGGCTCAAACCTGTTTACAGTCATGCAGTCGCTGTTTCTAAGAACCTTCCTGTTATATGTTCAGTAGACATTTCTAACTGGCTGCTAATTACAAGACCGATGCCTGCAAGTTCAAAAAACGACACCAATTTACAATCTCTAAGTTCACAGAAGACTTTCTGTATGTGTGTGTACCTATTAAGCCTATCTGTATTAGTGATAAACATTTTTTTTAGTTCAACTTCAAAATTGCTCTCGGTTTTTATTTGCTCTTTGGAATTTCGTACTTACTTTAATCTCGAAGCAGGATTATTTGAATTTCAAATAGAATCCGTACTTGAAATATACTTTTTCGGACTGATACATGCATTTTAGGAACGATCCAAGAATATATACAACTCGTCCTTGATTTCAGCTAGCCGTGAAAAACTATTTTTAAAAAGCAAATGAAAAATTATTCTTGGGCCTGGCTCCTGTTCTTAGTTGAATTGTCGACTTGCATTTTTAGTAATATGGTTCCTCTTTCGTATTTTTTCATGATTTAATGAATCATCAGTTATGGTAAAATGGACCAATTCATTCTTTTTTCTCTGACATTCTTTTTTATTGATCATACGTAGTAAAAAGACCCATGGTCGAAAACGACTTTTTTATTAATTACCGAAGCCATAAACCAGTAACTTTACTAAAGGTCTGGACATTTGAATCCAACCTTACACAGAATTCTACCTCTGTAAGACTAAATAGCAGAGTATCGAGAAGTTTTTCTTAAGAACGGTATTATTTGTGGATCGCTTCTTCTTCAATCCTTTAAATTTTAATAAAAACAAACCAGCTAACTACGGTCTACCGAACCATTTGACTCATAAGATTAGTTGCATTATTTTGATGAAGCGCTGATACCCAAATGGTCAATGTGGTTTTAAGGCAATTGCTAGTTCAAAAATGCTGAAAACTCGTTGGTAAAACTGAAACGCTGTTGCTAATGCTCATAAATGTCCCTGACATGGTAACCTTCATCAACAAACAACTACGCGAATCCAATCCAAAAAACAGGGTATGAGGTGTTGCTACCTGCTTCAATAATGGATTTTGTATCACTTTTTATTTTATGATAATGTAATTAAATAATTTTATAGCTCTTGCCATCAATATGAATGACCCACTAGACTCACAAATGCAATCGATGCTCGATCTGTGATGTTGACTGCTTGCTTAAGCCTCACCCAAATCTGCCTAAGCCTCTAATAAGCCACAAATTATCGAACTTATTGTTGACCATTTGGGGCGCAAAGCTGTCATAAAGTCAGCGTTATTAGCCCATTTAGATGAGGTGTGAAAACGCCACTCAGACAGAAAACAAATTGCCTTTTTTTTACGAGTTATGTTGAAGACGTGAGCGCCAGACAAAGACGCCAAAGATTTCAGTCAACAAATGGTCTAGCCGTGCCATGAGACGGCAGCGGAGCAACTACCGCGCTTAACGTGTTAATGATGTGATGGGAAATTTATTGCGGGTGGACGTCACTAAATTAGGCAGCCAGTTAGCCGAGACAGTGGACAAGTCAGAAGGGGGGGACACTGATGAGCCATAAACGTGTGTACGAGTACCCATATTATGACAGCGGATGGCGCTAGGGTTAATTTATGACGCTGGCAACTGCAGCCCTGCATACATAACTAATGCCTGGGATCTTCGAGGCACAACTGGGCATTGTTTTGTGGGTACGCTCTAGTTGAAACGTTAATAATGTGAGATTCTCTTTCTTCTTTTATTGGGTTACCCATTTTGCAGAAGGCTGCTACTATAACTATGCCCACTACAACGAAGGAGATCGCATTATGACCAATGAGCCGTGTCTGAACTGCACCTGCCATAATCGTATGCTCATGTGCTATCTGCGCGTCTGCCCCTTCACTAAGCCCATTGGGCATGATTGTATAGTGGAGAAGCGCGAGGATCAGTGCTGTCCCATCATTACTTGTCCAGAAGGTAAGCAGCAACTACCACATTTTGTATAAAAGAGGTCTTAATAGTTCTTACTTACGTGCAGTTCCAGTGGATGTGCCTTATCATACGCCTGAGCCCGGCACTGAGCTGAGCATACCAGAGAAGTTCGGCTGCAGCATTGAGGAGAAGTTTTACCCAGAAGGTGCCCAAGTACCCTCAAACCCCAACAAACCCTGCGAACTGTGCTATTGCATCAACAATCAGACCAAGTGCGTCATGCAGGAGTGTACACTACATGTGGACGGGTGCACACCCATTTACAACAAGGGTTCCTGCTGCCCCGTGCGTTACAGTTGCGGTAAGTGTGGATCTCCCTAGAGTTCCTTTCTGAGAGCTTCATTGAGTGGGTTTCTTTACTTGCAGATCACGAGAATGATGTTCTGGAGCTAGAGGATCAATCCACCACTACCACCACCGTGCGTCCCACACCTGGTTTCATTTTGACCACAACCATTAAGCCATCCGTCTCCACGGACTGTATGCACAATAGCGATATCTATGCCGATGGAGCATCTATTAAGGGCAAGAATGCCTGTGAACATTGCTACTGCATGCGTGGCGATATTGTGTGTGCGGTGCAGGAGTGCGAGATGCCCATGATGGCGGCCAATGGTAAATCCTGCCGTGCTATGCCAGCTCCTGAGGGTGAATGTTGTCCCAGCAATTATATTTGTGAGGATGACAGTGCCACCACGGAAATTATTGAGGTCACCACAGAGCTTCCTCCAGTCAAGGACATACACGGTGAAATTCCAAAAGAGGATGTGGATCTACAGGAGCATATTGATGATGAAGAGAAGGATAAGGAAAGTTCCACTGATGTGCCCTCAGACGACTTGGGCAGCGGTGAAGCTGACGAGGAGACTATCCCGACAACCACAACTAAGCCGGCGCGTGCTTCGGAGGAGAAGGACTTCTCCTTTGAGCCTGAGACTTCAACAACAACAGCAGCTTCTGCTGCTGCTGAAGAAACCAGCGGTGAAGGTGAGGTGGAAGATGATATTGTCAAGGCTACAGCCCCTACGCCAACAGAAAGTGAAGAAAAGGATGAGACCGTTGAAGAGGGCAGCGGTGAGAAGGATGCTGTTAAGCCTACAACGCCAGCTTCGCAAGTGGACCTCGTTAAGCCCACTACAACTGCCCCAGCTGATGAAGGTAGCGATGAACCAAAGGAGCTCGCCAAGCCTACTACATCTGCCCCAACGGAGGAAGGCAGCGCTGAGCCAGAGGAAGAGAAGGTTACATCCACGCCCACTGAGGAGGGCAGCGGTGAAATGGAAGATGCTAAGCCCACTACTTCATCGGATGAAGCCAGTGGTGAGAAGGAGGAAGCCAGTGGTGAGAAGGAGGATAGCTCTGATAAACCCACCACCAGCAGTGAAGATGAGCAGGATAAGGAGGTTATTAAGACCACGACTCCAGCCGGAGATGCTGTCAAGCCTTCTGCTGAACCCGCCAGCGGTGAAGATGAGCAGGAAGAAGAGGATATTGTTAAGACCACGACTCCCGGCGAAGAAGCTGAGGATGGTGTCAAGCCTACTACGGCTCGTGTTGAACCCGCAAGCAGTGAAGATAAGCAGGAGGAAGAGGAGATTACTAGTTCTACGACTCCCGAAGAAGAAGCTGATGTGGATGCTAAGAAGGATGAGTTCAAGCCTACAACGGCATCTGTTGAACCAGTCAGCGGTGAAGATAAGACGGAGGAAGAGATTACTACTCCCTCCGGAGATGCTGTCAAGCCTACGACGGCTCCTGTTACACCTTCCAGCAGTGAAGATAAAGAGGAAGGGGATGACTCTACGACTCCCGCCGGAGAAGCTGAAAGTGATGATAAGAAGGATACCAGCGTTGAAGAAGAGATTACCAAGACTCCTGCCGGAGAAGCTGATAGTGAGGTTAAGCCTGCGACAACTCCAGTGGAAGCTGAGAAGGAGAAGGACATTACCAAGACCACGACTCCTGCCGCAGAAGCTGAAAGTGAAGCTGACAAAGAGATGGCCAAGCCAACGACCACTTCTGTGGAAGATGAACAGGAAGAAGATATTAGCAAAACCACTACTCCTGCCGGAGAAGCTGAAAGCGAAGCTAAGAAGGATATTCTCAAGCCTACGACAACTCCTCTTGAAGCAGAGCAGGAGGAAGAGATTACCAAGACCACGACACCTGCCGGTGAAGCTGCAAGTGATGCTGAGAAAGATATGGCTAAGCCAACGACGACTCCTGTTGAAGAGGACAAGGAGAAGGAGATTACCGAGCCCACGACTCCCGCTGGAGAAGCTGAGAAAGATATGGCCAAACCTACGACGACCCCAGTTGAAGCTGAGCAGGAGCAGGATATTACCAAGTCCACCACTCCTGCCGGAGAAGCTGAAAGTGATGCTGAGAAAGATATGGCCAAGCCTACCACAGGTCCAGTTGAAGCTGAGCAGGAGGAGGATCTTACCAAGACCACCACTCCTGCTGGAGAAGCTCAAGTCGATGCTAAGAAGGACTTGGTCACTCCTGCTGAAGATGATGAGGAATTTGTCGAGCCCACAACTTTCAAACCCACTGTCGAAGAGGAACAGGTTAAGGAAACCACCCCAGCCGGAGAAGTTTCTGTTTCTGCAGCCGAAGCGGAGTCAGTGGATGAGCAAACTGAAAGTATTGAAAGCTCAACCGACTTGTCAGCTGAACAGGGTGAAGACGCTTCCGACGACAAGAAACATGACTTACCGGCCACAACAACTATTGGCACACCAATTGCCTCCTCAACCCCAGAGATTTCCGAAAAAGAGAAACCCACCGCAGAGTTCACTACTAGAGCTCCTTCCCAAGCTGGAGACAAGGAGGAGCAGGCAACGACTGTCCCCACCCCAGACAGTGATGAAAAGGAGTCTGATGAGGAACAAACGGAAGGACCCAAGGATGCTTTGGAATCTAGCACAGTCAAGCCAAGTTCAACTGAGGAGGACAAAATCATTCCATCTACCAGTTCACCAGTGGACAAAGCACAACAGTCGACTGAGGTTACTGCCTTGGACAAAGAGGATGAAGAGTTGGTTACTCAGGCTCCCAAGACAGATGTATCTCCAGCTTTCAAACCCGAAGAGCAAGAGGAGGACAGCTCAACCGACAAACCACCCGCAGTTTATCTGCCTCCTGCTGGGGAAGCAGACTCAACGGAAGCGCCTGATAAAGAAGCTGTCACAGAGTCAGATAGCGAGAAGCCTACCACCATTACTCCATCCTTCGACAACCGTCACGACTTCATGCTCGAGAAAAGCACCGTGGCCCCCAGCACGGAAGACGAAAGCTCCTCCGAAGCACTACCCGATATGCAACTGCCAGCTGTTATACCCGGAGAAGGCGACTGCCTGGTGGAGGGTAAAACCTATGCCAATAATACCAAGGTACCAGCCACCACGCCCTGTGATATATCCTGCAAGTGCATCAGTAGCCTTGTGTCCTGCCAGCCCATGGAATGTAAAATACCCGAGAACCGTGAGAAATGTATCCTGGCTACCGATCTGCTGGATGGCTGCTGTCCTACTTATATTTGCGATGAGAGCGTTGACGAGGAAAAGGTCACAACTGTTAAGCCTGTGGATGGAATCGCTGACGGAGAGTTGGGTGTCAGCACAGAAGAAATTCCACAGGATGTCATTATGCCTTCTGGTATAACAGAGCAGCCCATGTCCCATGTGAAACCCGATGAAGATCAAAGCGCACAAGTGACGACCGTTGTTCCTGAGTTGAGTGAATCCACAACTGCTAAGGATGCCTCAGCAGAAGATAAAAAGGAATTGGTACCTGAGACAGGAGCTCCTGAGGATGAAAAGAAGGTGGAGAAACCAGCTGATGAGTCAGAAGAAGAGGTACAAAAGAAGGAGCAGAAACCGGTTGAGAAGGAACCAGAAACCAAACCCAAGCCAGAGGATGAAATAGTACCTGCCAAGCAGCCAACTGCTACATCTGTTCCAGCTGTCGATAAGAAGGATGAAGATGAATTGGCAACGTCAACGATTTCTCCTATTTTCAAGGACGAAGAAAAGCCCGAAGCAGATAAACCTACCAAAGAAGATGAAAAACCAACTGCTGCTCCAGAAATTGAAGAAGCGAAGCCCACTGATGGACTGTCCGAAGAGGAGAAACCAACTGCTGCTCCCGAAACAGAAGAAACGAAGCCTACTGATGCAAAGAAACCAGCTGAAGAAGAGGGGCTGTCTGAAGAGGAGAAGCCAACTGCTGCTCCAGAAACAGAAGAAACGAAGCCTACTGATGAAAAGAAACCAGCTGAAGAAGAGAGACCATCTGAAGAGGAGAAACCAACTGCTGCTCCAGAAACAGAAGAAACGAAGCCTACTGATGAAAAGAAACCAGCTGAAGAAGAGAGACCGTCTGAAAAGGAGAAGCCAACTGCTGCTCCAGAAACAGAAGAAGCGAAGCCCACTGATGAAGACAAGCCAACTGAACAAAAGAAACCTTCTGAAGACGAAGAAGAACTCGATAGCAAAACCACCTCTAAACCTTCAGTTGATCAAGAGCCCACAGAATCCTCTACTGAGGCAGACTCTCATGAACTTGATGATAAAAAGCCAGAAGATGAGTTGTCAACGGAACAGACACCAGATGAAAAAATGCCCGAGATCTCAACCAGTTCCTCAACTGAAAGTGAAGTACAAGACTTGGATACAGCTACAACAATTGCTCCAACGAAACCCGCAGCCGGATCTTCAGAAGATGTCGATGATACCATTCGTGCAACAACTGTTCCCTCACAGATCCCAGAAGACGATAGCGACAACAAGCTATTTGAGAAGGAACCTCCATTGCCCACTACCGCAGCTCCCGAAAAGGATATCAAGAAACCCACTGAAGAAGAACCTGACACTGAAGCCGAAAAAGAAGTTACCACCGTTATACCTCAAGTCCAGGAGAATGAAATCGAGAAGGAGGATGATGACAATTTGGACGCTACTACTGCTGGCGTTCCTTCTGATAAGGCTACAACTGTTGCTCCAGCAAGCGGAGAGGAACCCAAAATACCCCAGGACATACTTGCACAAGTATTGCCTGTATCCACGATTGCTCCCAAGCCCCTGGAAGAATATACCTCAACTTCGACTTCTGCAGAAAATGAAGTTGAACCTGAAACAGAGCGACCTAGTGAAGCAGATAAGCAGCCTCTGCCCACCTCCGATGTGGAATTGGCTACAACTGTTGCTACTCCAGAGGATAAATTGGAGGAGAAACCATCTACCCCTACTGCTCCTGATTCTAGCGATGAACTTCCCAAGAAGCCTGAAGAAGAAAAGATAACAACTGTTCCTTCTGTCTCAGAAGAGGAAACTTCTACAGCTAAGCCTGTAGAAGAAAGTGAAAAGGACAAGCAAGATGAATCCGAAGTATCCACTACAGAACAGACTTCATCTGAGGAATCTGATAAGGAACCGGAAGTTCCTTCAGAGGAAACCACAGACGAAGATGAGGATATGGTTGGTGCCACTGAAACTCCAAAACTTGGGGAAATTGAGCCCTCTTCTACCGAGCACGAAGCCGAGTCAGAGCAGGAAACAACTGCTGCACCTAAGGACACTGAGAAGGAAACTGATGATGACAAAGTGGAATCCGCTACCTTGGCTACAAGCTCCCAAGAGCAGCCAACTGAGGAAGATAAGAAACCCATCGAAGAAACAGACAAGATTCCTACCACAGAAGATAAGCTGGATAGAACGACTGTTGCTCCTGCAGCTGATGAAGAATCTAGCGAGTCAACCGAGTCCCATAAGCTGCCCTCCGCTACCACCCAAGGTCCTGAAGAAGAGATGCCAGAAACATCCACCGGTGAATCTATTGATGAAACAGCCTCCTCCACCGAGGCACATGCTGAACATAAGCCAGTTGATAAGGAACTTGAAACGTCTACTCTGGCTAGTAGTTCACAAGAGAAGCCAACTGAGGAAGATCTCAAACCCATTGAAGAATCAGACAAGATTCCTACAACAGAAGAAGATAAGCTGGATAGAACCACTATGGCTCCTGCAAGTGAAGAAGAACCTAGCGAGTCTACCGAGTCACATAAGCCTCCCTCAGCTACCACCCAAGGTACGGAGGACGAGATGCCTGAAACATCCACCGGTGAATCTATTGATGAAACAGCCTCCTCCACCGAGACACATGCCGAACATAAGCCAATTTCTTCATCTACCACTCAAGGTCCAGATGAAAAGATCTCAGAAACATCCACCAGCGAATCTATTGATGACACAGCCTCCTCCACAGAGGCACAAGCCGAAGATAAGCCAGCTGAAAAGCTACCAGAATCATCTACTAGTCTTCCAACGGAAGATTCAGACAAGATCACCACCATATCGCCTGCTACCGATAAAGACTCTTCGAAACCAGTTCCCGCTGAAGATGAGGCAAGCACAGAAGAGTCGCTTACTGAGTCTACTGAAGATGAGAAGCAACCGCCATTGCCTACGACTCCAGCATCCACTGAAGCAGAGGAAGAGAAGGTGCAACCATCTAAAAAGGTGGATGAGTCCACAGCTGAAATGCCAACTTCTGAAGAAAAAGATGACGTGTCACCCACAACAGCGGAACCTGCCGAAAAGCCAGACGAGGACAAATCTGATGTTGACACTGCAGCCACTCCTGCTCAGGATATCGAGGATCAAACCAAGCCTACAGCTAGTCCAGTTTCAGAAGACAAAAAGGAAGAGGAAGCAGAAGAATCCGACGATAAGGTGGCGGTTACATCAGACACCTCTGAAGAGGAACACGAGCAGCCCACAACTACTCCAGTCACTACCATGGATCTCAGCAAGCAGCCCGAGGATAAGGTCGAAGTTACCACTGCCCCAGTGGCTCAAGATGAAGTTACAGCCACAACTGTGCCTTCCTCTGAAGAGAAAAAAGACGATGTCAAGAAACCTGAGGAAGATAAGGCTCAAGATGAGGATACAACAGCCACCACAGCGTCACCCACTGAAGAGCAGAAAGAGGAGTCCACCTCAAAGGTATCTGACGAGGCTTCTACTCCTGCTTCTGCTGCTATACCCACTGCTGAGGATATCGATTCAAAACCAATGGATGAAGTCCTGTCACAAACTGTTGCACCACAAACTGAAGAACAACAGCCTGAGTCTGCCACTAGCTCACCTGTCACAGTCAGTCCTGAAGTAACCAGCGAGGAAAGCACAGATCAGTCTCACGATGCTAAACTTCAACCAGTTGAGCACCAAACCACCTCAGCTCCAGTCGTTATACCCAGCCTGGACTCCACCGAAGAAGGCGGTGAGTCTGTTGAGTCTGAGGAAGAGCAAGTTCCTGTCACTGAAACCGCCCCCAAGGTAGAAGAAAGTGGAGAGTCTACTGACTCTGGGGAGACTGTCACAGAAGAAACAGCTAAGAAACCTGAAGAGGAGGTGCCTGAAGTGCCCGCCGTGGTGTCCGAGTTACCCGCCACCACTGTGCATCCACTATTCCAATTCTCTAGCACCACCACCAAGCTACCTGCCATAGATGATCGTGTCAGCGAAGAAATTGAAGCCAGCACCTCTAGTACTACCGAAGCACCGCCATCCGTCACCGCTGCAGTTAGTCCACACCAAGAGCACATTACACCACCACCCTATGGTAATACCATGCAGTATGAGGATGAGTACGATGAGGAAGAAGTCTTCGGTCCCGGCACCTGCCGTTATGCTGGCAAACTTTACGTCTCCGCCCAGCAAATTCCACGCGATGATCCCTGTGATTTCTGTTTCTGCTTCAGAAGCGATATCATTTGCCTACAACAATCTTGCCCGCCTCCAATTGCCGGTTGCCATGAAGAGCCCATCTCTGGCTTCTGCTGTCCGCGCTATGAGTGCCCCGTTTCGATGGCAGCGGTGCTTAATATAACCACCAGCACCACAACCACTAGCACCACACTGCCTCCACATTTCCTCAACTACTCCCACGGCGATGCTGTGAAACATACCGGTTGCCTCATCAACGGCCGTTCCTACAAGGTGGGCGAGCCCATCGAGTCGACGAGTGGTCCCTGCATCAGTTGCACGTAAGCCTAACCCCCCTTGACCCTCAAGAGTTAGACTCAATCTCTGCTTTTGTTCTAGATGCGGCGGCGATGGTAAAATGAAGTGCGACCCGCAGCAATGCGTGCCCGAGCCCACCATGCAGCAAGTGATGGCCGCCGTGGTGTCCGGACGCAAGAGATGAACCACCAGCCATGCTCACTAAATATAATTTTAACTAATTTTTAAGCACTGCAGACAAACAATCACAAACGAAAACAAAAGGAAAGCCAACCTACAGCATCCCCCAGAGCAATAGAGAACAGAACTTAGGTGCCAAAACCCCACGGATCAGCTGTGAGATCGGTCGTTAATTTGCACTCTTTCAATTGTTTCGGTTTAGGTTACGGTGACGAAGCAACCAGTGATATTGTACTGTATACATAGTATAGGTGCAATTAATTTAGAACGCGCTCGCTAAAAAAAAAAAAAAAAAAACGATTTACTTACTTACCCGGAAGAGCAGCGTCGCTCGTGCCTTGTAAAGTCGTTCATTGCGCTTTCAGGAGACTCTCAATTCCACCAGCCGCGCCGCAATCAACGGCCTTACGAGCAACACACACACTTCTCTTCAATGCGCTTTTATAGTATTTTAGTCACTTTATTTTAAACATTATTATTTTTGTGTACAATTGTTGCTTCTAGTCTTCTTTTGTTTGTAACGAGCAACATCCGCGCACAATATGCATATGAATCTTCAACTGACCCTTCCAAGCTTTTATACTTTTATATACAAGACGAATACGAGGAGTACCATGTGTAAAATGAAGAAACGAAACGAAACTAGTTTTTATAGCAATTTTACAACAAATCGAATCACGAATTGCATGAACTCCGCTTCGATGCACAAACTAGGCAGTATAGAACTTTTTTTAGATCAACTGGAATGAACAGAAACCGCTGGGGCCTTGGCTATTGCTCGACTGTTTGAAAATGTCTCCTAACCGTCAGCCGCTTAGCACATTTTCAGTCACTTGAGCTCTAGCCATACGCCCCCCCAATTCATAGTGTTATCGAAACGCTAAATAAATATGGAACAACCCCTAGATTTATATAATCACTAAATATAGTTGTAGTTATTAAGTATTTAATTTTAAAAGTAAATAAATAAATTTTTAATTTAGATCCTATTTATTTGATATGTCTTTTAAGAACAGCTCTTGTGTTTCCATACCTTATGATAATTTATATGCAACACTTTTTCAATGTAATCTAATAAATAAATACAACGCTTTTTATTGAAATGTATAAAACACGGAAGGATTAATATTTTGAGATCCGTTGGGTGGGGTAAAACTACAACGGTTGCGGGTATCCCCCTATCTCCTAAACCATTCCTTCCATTTGTGGGTTCATACAGACCGAAACTGTGTGGACGCCTTCGTTCTCTTTTTGCTTAATAAACTTATTTGCAAAGAAACAAGAGCTCAATCGACTTAGATTGACCCTTACAATGATAAAGAAGTTTTGATCCCGAAGATAAGTATGTAAATATCATAAAACAAGTCAGCGAAGCGTCTGCCAAAAGCGAGATCTAGGGAAAAATCTGAAAAAGATTTATTAACTAAGCTTAAAATTAATTTTATAGACTGCGTAAATGGGACTTCAAATTTTAAATACCCACTATTTTTTTGAATTTCAATTAAATTTGAAATTAGACCTGGACGTGCCCATCGCGTATTTGCTCAACTTATAGTAAGCTAAGAACGATTGAGTTGCGGTTTGTGTCCCCGAGAATCAGCCTGGCTGGAGGTCTGGGTAACAAATAGTCCAGTCTCAAACGATTAATTCAGGCAAGTGGCAAGTGTTTTAAGTAAAATGCCCTGAAAGCCCTGGAAATATAAGCAGGATTTCCCTGCAACTGCTGTTGCGAGAAAGTTTGAAGAGGGACAGATGTTAGAGTCTCGAAACGCGCAATACCCCACCTTTCTGTTCATATCTTGCTTGACTTCACCTAAGGTTGCTGAGCACTCACACAAGACAAAGTGAGACAGACTATACGTAAAAGCTACAACAACTACAACGGTGGTGCCACATCTGAGATGTTGGGCGGCAGCGGAAGCGTTAGAGATCACTGGTCGTCAGTGAGCACTTTTGAGACCAAGTACGCGCACACCTTGGGCATGTTGAAATGCTCCGTCACAATGTCATGAACTACAGATTTTGGCAAATTTAACATCTGGGCATTAAACGAATCCTTAGTAGACGGTCTGAGTGCGCACACTAGTCATTTGTCGAAGTCAAAGGTCCCGGCCCTCCAAAAAGGCCAGGTGCCACCGAAACACACAACTTCTTGCTAAAGCAACATCTGGGTAAGCCTGCTTGATCATATCAAACGTCTCTGTCGTAGATTTTCCGAGTTTCACACATAATTTTATCGCGCTGCATTTTCGGCTAGCATCACTCGCAGAATCACGTCGCGCAAAAATGCCTGTACTGACTCTCCAAGTGCTCGGAGACAACTGACCAGCCGCTCGTTCGTTAGCTAGGAACGCCCTCTACCGAATCAAGTCGGTGCGCGCACGCTCCGAAGTACAGTCGCGGCAGTCCTATTACCTTCCCGACAAACCCTGTATCCAAAAAAAAAAAATGCTTGTTTTTATCCAAGGACTCGTGCACTTAAGTGTCATTGTAACAGTAGGGTCCGCAAGCACACTTATAGCCTATTCACACTACATCTACCGTCTACCGTCAAAGATGGTACGTAAGAACTTGCCTTTCTTAAACTCTGCTCATAATAAAAAATACTTTCATTTTTGGTGACCTCAGACCTACGTAGTAATGGATTGGACTATTATTTAAAAGTAAGACTTAGAAGAGTCAAAGATGAGGTGAATAATTAAATAATTTTTGATATAAATGTTGAATGCCAAAATGTTCTGATCAACCTTGATCAAACCTTTTTATAATAATTTGACCGACATTTATTGCATAAAAATTTGTTTCATATGTTTCTAACATATCCCGTTATCAGTACCGAAACAGAAACAAATGTTAAGTAAGTTACAAAAGTTAATTTCGGTTCTAGCAAATATTTGAAAAGGGTAAACGTAAATGCAAATAGAATATAGATCGAACGAGAAAAAGACAACGCATCTAACAATAATCATTACCTTCCTCATCTTTCATTATATTTGAACATTTGTTTGTATAAAAACGTAAGTATTACCACATATTGTTGATGTTGTCGCGATCGCTCTTTTTAAGTAACTCTCTTCCTCTGAATGAGAATAAAAAAAGCCTTGAAACATCTTCACAAGCTTCGCCGGTAACTTCATCATGAATGGATGAGAGGAATGAACAATTTTTATTCGCGTTTTGACTCTACCAAACCATAACACATAAGTACCTAGGCAACACTGTTATTTAACGAATGAACTATGATTTTTTGATTTCACATGAACCAGCACCAAGCTATGAGGGGCACCGCAATTAAACTTTCTTTCCGAGACACTTCCGAATAGTTGCAGCCATTCCTTTTTCATTTTAAATATTTTTTTCATGAAGTCTTTATATAATATTCTTCGAATGACATACTTTAATGTACTATTGGTTTTAATAAAGAGGTTTTAACTCTGTCGTGACAAAAAATACAAGAAACGACTTTTTTACGAATTAAATTAAAGTTTTACTGAAAAACACTTATTTTTGCAGACCGTATATTTTCCGGCCGACCACATCGGTTGATTGACACTGAATCTGAGTTTTTTCGAGACAAATTTTAATGCCGAAATTCTTTTCACACTCTGTGACACCTTTGTCGGTATTTGAATTTAAAAGGCCGTTAGATTTGCCGATGACTACCTGCAGCTGTTTCTTAATCGATACTATCGATAACACTCACCTGTTCCAGCTGATTGAAAAAAACAGCCAAGAGTTAGTTCTATTTATTGCATATGGCTCCGTTGACATAGTTTAAATCCAACTGAACATATCTAGAATAAGGCCTCACAAATGGTTAGCATATCCACAATAAATTGGCTTTTCGTATGCGGCCTCTCCTTTTGCCTGGGCGCCGTGGCGGTGTTGAGTTTCATGCCGCTGGCTTCAGGTGAGTAAAACTGGTCAGGATAAGGAATCCATTGACTGTTTCTGTTCTACTTCAGACTGCATATGTCCGCTATCGAATCCGTTTAGCAGGATGGGTGTCGGTGGCGCCAAGACTGCGGGGTCCATCGCAACGTCACCGGTGAAGCAGGAGCCACATAGCCACCACTCGGCAGCTCACAAAATGGCAGTGCTGGTCCCATTTCGCGATCGTTTTGAGGAGCTGCTTCAATTTGTGCCACATCTGACCAAATTCCTGCGCCGCCAGGGCGTGACCCACCACATATTTGTTCTCAATCAGGTGGACAGATACCGCTTTAATCGTGCTTCACTGATCAATGTGGGCTTTCATTTTGCCAGCGAAGTCTACGATTACATAGCTATGCACGATGTGGATCTGCTGCCCCGCAACGAAGATTTGCTCTACGACTTCCCCAGCCGTGGACCACTGCACATAGCCGCGCCAAAGCTGCATCCCAAATATCACTATGAGAACTTTGTGGGCGGCATACTGCTGGTGCGTCGCGAACATTTCAAGCAGATGAACGGCATGTCGAACCAGTACTGGGGCTGGGGACTGGAGGACGATGAGTTCTTCGTGCGTATACGAGATGCGGGACTGCAGGTCTCACGCCCGCAGAATATAAAGACTGGCATCAACGATACATTTAGGTGAGCACATCCACGTGTATTGGTTTCTCCTTATCTAAGATTACTCCATTGCAGTCATATACACAACCGCCATCATCGCAAGCGAGATACCCAAAAGTGCTTTAACCAAAAGGAGATGACACGCAAGCGCGACCACAAAACAGGCCTGAACAATGTCCAGTACAAAATACTCAAAGTCCATGAGCTGATGATTGATGGCATCGATATAACCGTGCTCAACATATTGCTGGAGTGCGATCCTAGTAAAACACCTTGGTGTGACTGCTCTGGAACGGCCGCCGCTGCCTCGGCTGTACAAACTTAGTTTTATAATCTCTAACAAAATTCAACGAGTTGTGTCTGCTCCCACTTTGCCTAGTCCAATCTTAAGCTATGTTTATTTGCCTATTTTGTAGTGTTTGTATATAAATGTTCGATTTTAATATACATGAACCATGCCATACAGGAATGTCCAGAAGAGCACATAGGTACACAGGCCGCCCATGAATTGGTTGGTCAGCAGGTTGCTGCGGTTAATGAAATACCGGCGCCACTGTGTGCCCGACTTGAACAACACCATCAGCCAGAGCACAAACACCGACAGAAAGTAGAAGAGAAAGCCTAGAGTTCCGCTCAAGCCCAATATACCTAGCGAGGGGTGCAGACAAAAGTTAATTGATAAATTGAGTAGAAGTACTTGTGCAGACGTCAATTACCCGCAGCACAGCCTGAAATGGCAGCCATCGAAGTGCGGCAATATTCCACAGTGGAAATGTTGTTCCGTATGGCTCCCTCGCTGTAGGCAATAATTTCGCCAGTTTTTGACTGAGTCGTCTTGACGCGATTCATTTTGTATTTGGTCCTCTAATAATAAACTAATTTTGCTTGAAACTTCTGGTTCTCCTAGCTGGTTGACAAATCGAATACCAAAAATAGTCCAATGTGGTCACACTAATGCGTTAGTGAAAAAATGGTGAGAGTTTATTGCCATTCACAAGCAAGCGTTGCGACCAGCTGTATTTTGTCGGCCTATCGATAGTTTTGTCCCTTAGAACTAGAAATCTTTTAAATCGAAACAATAATTTTAAACTTACTTAAATGTAAAACTTAGGATTTCCTCACTAACACTGTGATGAACATTTATAATTCATATATGGAACTTAAATATCATAGATTTTTAGACCATAGATTTTCTGGACCTAATGGGGGCGCATGTAGTGAGGTATAGCTGATGACCGGTTAAACTTGGCGGACCCAGCGCGATTCTGACTTACTGCGTCTCAAATCGACTCACACCTCTTATTCTTATGTATCCACAAAACTACTGGCTAACGTGAGCGGAGAGCCCTTCTTACAGGGATATTGTATATAGGGTTGGGGCCACCACCTTCAAAAAAAACTCTACCAATGAAAACTACGACAGTAATGCCTCGGACGACGACTCATGATATCTAGTGGGTGAACGTCCTCGAGAGATATTCATTCATGGATTGGACAGGAGCTCAAGTTGAGAACATCAACAACCAATGCACCCTGGTAGATCTACTACAGCGGGCATGCTTCCAAGCACGAGCTTGGGTGCGGATTTGTAGTCAGTGTAAGACTTAATCGCTCTGTTATCAGCTTTAGTCTTATCTGTGCAACCACACGCCAACAGAAGACAAGAAAGACCCGATGAAAGACGATTTCTATGAGCACCTGAAACAACTGTACGAGCGCTGTCCCGATCACTACGTAAATAATGAAGTAACCTCTGGTATAGGAGATAGGCTAATAGATTTCGCTGCGGGCAGGATCATGGTCATAAGTAGTACTAGATTTGAACATCGCGACATCCATAAGGCGACCTGGAAGTCCCCTAATCATTTGACTCGAAACCAGATAGTCCTACGTGCGATTCAATTAGTCAATATAGACTCGGATCCCTGTCTTGTTGCAGTCAAGGTACGCATGCGGCTCAGTGTACCTCATGCTCTACCACACGTCGAGAGCAAAACGTCGAAAAGGTGCAATCACACCGGACCTCTGAAGCCTTAACAGTTAAACTCACCTAACGACTCAGGGAAACTCCCTTCATTCCCTTCTGTTGTATGCGAACAACGGAATCGTATAACACACTGCATGTGTACGGCTGACAAGAGATACTCGGATACTCCGAGTCCCCACGAAGGCAGTCTTGGTACGATGAGGAGTGCCGCCGCTCTACTGCAGACTCAAAAATGTTATCAATAGGTTAAGCAACTAACCCAAGGTCTTAAGCCCAGAGTCGCACAATGCAAGGACGAACACGGGTATCTGGTCACAAATCCGCAAATGGAACTTTGCAAATGGAGAAGCTATTTCTCCAACCCGCTGGGAGGCAAGGACGAACATGATGCCGCCTTAATCAACAAGAAGTTTGCTCGAGCAGCCCGCTGAATTGTTTTAGAGTGGCGGCATGCCCCAACTGCTTTGCCGAATATGGTCCGACGATTGAAATCTAAGAGTTCTTTGCCCAATTTTCAAAAAAAGAAACCCTGCAGTTGATCCTTTCCATTGCATAGAAGGTTTCTTTTGCGTATTATATGTGAACGTCAAAAGCCGCTGATAAGCAAACTGTTTGGACCTTATCAGTGTGCGTTCAGACCTAGTAAATCGACCACAGACCAGATATTCACACACAACAAATCTTGGAGAAGAACTTTGAGAGAAAAAAATCAAAGCTTACCATCTTTGATTATAAAGCCGCCTTCGACACAATAATAAAGTCAAGGTTCTTTGAAGCCCTGTCTAAATTCGGTATACCAGAAAAGTACGTTCGACTTTGCACGATGACGTTGAGAAGCATGCAAAGCTCCGACAAAATGTGAAAGAACCGCTCCGAGCCAGAGGTTTTAGGCAGGGAGGTTTTAGGCAGGGCTGCGGATGGAGTATATACAACGCCAGTGTCCAAATGCCAACATATTGGGCACCATCCTTAATTAAGGTGTAATGCTACTCGCGCATGCCGATCATTTTGACATTCTCGGCTAAAACAAAAAAAAACGGGCGGTAAGCAAGGCGTTTTTTAGAGATTTAGAGGCAGTTTGAACTGATGGGATTAGTGGTACATAAGGACAAATCGAAGTACCTAGTATCCGTGAGAAGAAAGTCTACGCATATTGGACAATCTGTTACAATGGGATAGTACAACATTAAAGTTGTAGATAATATTTTCTAACTCGAAATCACCTTACAAACCGATGCTACTTTTACTCAGAGTAGAAGAAGACAATGACAGCAGCGGGTCAGACGTTTTCGAACGAATGATTCTTTGGAGCATTTATGGCCCTTTGAAAGTTGGCGGGGAATTTCGCATTCGAAAGAATGATGAACCGTATAAGCTCTATGGGGACACTAGACTAGTCCAGAGCATTAAACAACAGCGGTTGCGCCGTATGGATGAACAAGCTCCAGCAAAAGTTGCCTACGTGACTACCAACACTAAGATGGGAGGACCAGTTGCGGGAAGACATTTCTAAGCTTGATGTGAACAACTGGTGCCAGCTAGCAAGGAGCAAAAACGACTGGCGGGTATAAGTAGTAGAGCCGATATTATTCAGCGGTGGGGACAAATATATTGGGCTGCAGAAAAGAAAGATTTAAAAATCAAACTTTGTTGAAAAGGAAAGTGATCTATTTATTCAGGGTAATAATTTGCGCTTTATTTGTAAACATGTGTAACCGATTAATATGTCAAGAAATCAATAGAACCAGAAGAAGGCTTAAAGCAAACCGTATAAGATTTATAAGGGATTGGTTAAATTATTGGAAAACATTAAAAAGCAGGATCTGTCATAACAATATATTGTCCTGATCGACCAGAACCAAAATCGCGATGCAGTTTCGAACCAGTTCTCAGGTACCTTTCTTACAACTGCGCTGGTTTGGCATTCGCTTGTCGGCGCTCCATTGTTATTAGATTGGAACTTGGACGGACATTCATTGAAATATGTGGTGATAACGTTTGCTAGTGATTTCTTTTATGCTAGAAGGGCAGAATGTGCAATTAATCAATTTGATGTGGAGCAGGAAATGTGGCTGGGCAGCGCCGACACTTAAATGCAAACACATTTGCGACAAAACACGCATCCAGGAGTTTCCCCAGTCCCCCCTCCCCAGTGCCAGTCCACAACAAAAGCAAAGCAATTAAAAAATCAATCAGAATTCTAATTGAAAGCTGTGACATGTCACCGCCGAAAAACTGCGCGGTGTGCGGTGACAAGGCCCTGGGCTATAATTTCAATGCGGTGACCTGCGAGAGCTGCAAGGCCTTTTTCCGCCGGAATGCCCTGGCCAAGAAGACGTTCAACTGTCCATTTAATCAGAACTGCGAGATTACCGTGGTGACGCGACGCTTCTGCCAGAAATGTCGACTGAAAAAGTGCCTGGACATAGGCATGAAGAGCGAGAACATAATGTCCGAGGAGGATAAGCTCATTAAGAGGCGCAAGATTGAAAACAATCGTGCCAAACGTCGCCAAATGGAGCACGGCGGTTCGGATGCGGATGCCGATGGCGAGGTTGAGGACAACAAGGCGCTGGCTGATAGCAGCAGCGGCCATTTGGATATGTATGCCGCCTCGCACGATTCACAAAGCTGCGGCTCGGCGGACAGTGGCGTGGGGGCGGCTAATGGAGGAGGTGTGGCTGCGGCCACAAGCTCAGCCACGGGTCCGCTTAATCCACTGCTAATGACGGCTGATAAAATTGTGGATCAAATTGTATCAGATCCGGATAGGGCTTGTCAGGCCATCAACCGCCTGATGCGCACCCAGAAAGAGGCTATCTCTGCCATGGAGAAGGTGATAAGCTCACAAAAAGATGCCTTAAAGCTGGTATCGCACTTGATAGACTATCCAGGTGGGTGTTTAACTAAAAAATGCCTGATTTCTGGTCTAACTTTTTTACATTTTACAGGCGATGCACTTAAAATCATCAGCAAGATTATGAACTCGCCCTTCAATGCTCTGACAGTATTCACCAAGTTCATGAGCTCTCCCACAGATGGGCTGGAGATTATATCGAAAATAGTGGACTCGCCGGCGGATGTGGTGGAATTCATGCAGAATCTAATGCACTCGCCAGAGGATGCCATTGATATCATGAACAAATTCATGAACACTCCCGCCGAGGCCTTGCGTATGCTAAACCGCATCTTAAGTGGTCCGAACACAGCCAACAATGAACGCAAGCCAGTGATTGAGCGCAGCAGTGGAGCAGGAGGGGGGGAGGAGGAGGTAGCGATACGGTAATACAAGCCATGCTGGCTGGAAGTCCGTCCATGGCCACGCCCTCACCGCTAAGCCACTTGGGCAGCCAGGCAGGCTCCCCCCACGACACGGCCGTCGACTTGCACTATCAACCCATTTCGCCCAGTCCTGATGCCGAGCAGCCCAGCACCAGCCACCCCTTGGCGTTCATTGCGAATTCCCCGGAATTCGACTTGAAAACCTTCATGCAAACCAACTACAACGATGAGCCAAGTCTGGATGGTGACTTTAGCATTAATTCAATTGAATCCGTGCTGTCGGAGGTCATACGCATCGAGTATCAGGCCTTTAACAGCCTGCAGGCCGCTTCACGTGTCAAGGAGGAAATGTCTTTTATGGCAGGGAGTCAACCCACATCAGCGGCGGCATCAACCTACGGCGGTTGCCAAGGGGCCAATCAGCAGCATTTGCAGCAGCAACCCATTTGTGCCCCCTCCAGCTTACACATGGAACGCGACCTAAACGAGGCGGAGCAAATGAAACTACGCGAATTACGCATGGCTAGCGAGGCTCTCTATGATCCTGTGGATGAGGATTTAAGCGCCCTTATGATGGGCGACGATCGCATTAAGGTTTGTCAACCACTTCCTTATCTAATCGTGAGCGATATGAAGTCGACACCTGGCAGTTTGGTGGGCCAGTGAGTCACTGCATGACTCTTCCCTTAGGTTTATGTATGCCCAGCCAAATGCTGCTCCCAAAATGTAAACATGACCACCTGCTGCTGGCTAATGATCCACCACAGACAGCCGATGGCTTTATCAGCCTCGTTGTTGTCGTCGTCGTCGTCATTATCAACAATTATCACCAGCCTCAGCAGGCGCGCATGATTGAAGTAGCCAGCGCCGGTGCCTAACCATCCCAGGGCAATTAGCACATTTTGATAAATTTCGTAAAATTAATATGTAGAGCACACAGGTGTTTGGGCTGCTCCGATAATAATTGTCTCGGTTTTCCTTCCAGCCCGACGATACGCGTCACAATCCCAAGCTCTTGCAACTCATCAATCTGACAGCTGTGGCCATTAAACGGTTAATCAAGATGGCCAAGAAGATAAGTGCATTCCGTGATATGTGCCAGGAGGATCAGGTGGCCCTACTTAAAGGCGGCTGCACCGAAATGATGATAATGCGTTCGGTGATGATCTATGACGATGATCGCGGCGCCTGGAAGGTAAGTGAGTCAGCTAAGAGTGTCTTTTAAATCTCAAAGTTTCGAATTCCCCAGGTCCCTCACACCAAAGAGAACATGGGCAACATACGAACAGATCTTTTAAAGTTCGCCGAGGGCAACATCTATGAGGAGCATTTAAAGTTTATCAGCACCTTTGATGAGAAATGGCGCATGGATGAGAATATCATACTGATAATGTGTGCCATTGTGCTCTTCACTCCTGCCCGGCCACGTATTATACACAAAGATGTCATAAGATTGGAACAGGTGGGTGATTGGATCAGTTGGATTAGGCAAGGCGGTTTGGGTTTAGAAGTCTAAAGTGGTGATGCCTGCATCCAGCAGTATTATTTGATAGATTGAAAACTCCCTGTCCAGCTCCACCCGGTCTCAGGTTAGGCGGACTACATTTCCAAAGCTGGCAAAAAAAAACTAAGTTTTCTCGATTTCCAAATTTTAATTTTCATACTTCTTTTCTGAGTTCCAATCCTTACATAGGTTAATGGGAGTAGCCTTGGCTAAGTTCTGGAAGCACTGAATAGAACTAAAAATTTCAGTTCACATTTATTGAATATTCTTGTATTTCAGTCGGAATCTGTCCCCATACGGAGTTTACAATAGAGCCCCGCACAAGTCTACTCGTAGTGCCCTTCGAGTCCCCTTTCAAAAATCCGTTCAAATAAATCAACTCAGGAAATGTGTCCGATTCGAATAGTTCAGATTTCCACTTGATTGGGAGTAAAGCTTGTTTGGCATTGCTACTATTTCTGATCCTCTTTAGTAATTTTCCGCTATTTATCGATTTGATTGGTCATTGGTGGCCTTGAAAAGCCGTTGCTTAAGTACTTAGCGATTAGCTAACAACTCTTCTATTCTCTTCCTTTCTAAAGAGGTCTTTTATGATGGGGTTAAGGTCGTCTTATTATTGCGTTGGAGGGCCAATTTGCTTCCGAGGATATTGTTATTGTTGTGTCTCCTCGGATACAGTTGTTTCTTTTCATTTCCGGTTGTAGACCCGTCTGTGCACCATATCTTATTATTTTGGGCCACGGTGAAATTTCTGTCGAAACTGACACCATTTCGATGTAATGCTAAATGTACTTGTCTCCTAGGATAAATCTTATCCTGCAAACATTTTGTCGTGTTATTATTTCTTTCGTCAAAAAGCGATTTTGGTGACACAGTTTAAAGTGAGAATTAGGTGACGCATTTTGAACATAAAAGGAATAAATTAACGATATGTGGTATCAATCTCAATTGCGCTATTTATATTGGCTGAGTCATCAATAAGAATAAGAAGAAATACTTTTAGACAGATTCAATACAAGTAACCATTTATATGCGCAGCATAGACGGTCTTTAAGATCAGTCCTATCGAATTCGACTCCCAGCACAGTACGTTCAAAATATTTCTTCCGAAGAGATGAGAATGAGACCATATCACATCGCTAGAGTAACGCTATACCTACTGAAAGAATCGCATTCCTATCCTCTGCGAAAAAGAAGGTTGCTCGGTAGTTTGATGTCGAAGACATCGCCTTTTTATACTCTGTAATAAAGGTACATAATACCAAAGGTAAGGAAGGAATCATTTCCGACTATATAAAGTGTATATATTCTTGATCAGCATCAACAGCCGAGTCGATATAGCCATGTCCGTCTGTCTGTCCGTCCGTATGAACAAACAGATCTCAGAGATGGTAGGAGATAGAGGTTTGACATGTTTGGGACAAATGCTTTTTATACTTGCAGGCAGATCAAGTTTATTTTCAATTTTTGCCACGCCCCCGCAATTTGAAAAAATCGTTTTATCTCCTAAAGTTTTGAAGATAGACAATTCGTATCGTCTAGAGATAGTTAGTAATAGCAAAATGTATCGATTTGCCGAAGAAATGATAAAGATCGGATGAGCGGTTCTCAAGTTATGAACAAAAAAGTAAATCACCCTCCCCCCACCCTCTCCCACCCTTTTACAACTAACACCGCACAATCTTAGAGAAAGAGAAAGAGAGAGACTTAGAGATGAGCGCAGCACCACCATTGCATTCAGCTTCTACTACAGGTACAGAGTATGTTATAGTCGGGCTTGACCGACTTTCTCACTTTTTTTTTATGTATTGAAGCAGTCGAAGAGGCATATTGGACTAATTTTACTTAGCTTTTCTCGTAGATTAAAAAGGATATACTAAAGTCATGCCCATATATGTAACAGGGAGAAGGAATAAATTCCGAGCATATAAAGTATTTATATTCTTGACCAGCATCAACAGCCGAGTCGATATAGCCCTGTTCGTCAGTCTGTATGAATGCCTAGATCTCCGAGACTAGAAGAGCTTTAGCAACCAAATTTTAGTTGTAGACTCCTGTTTTCTGCTTGCAGAACAAGTTTGTTTTAAATTTTTGACACGCCCACCTCGAGCCTTTTAACCTACACCTTTATTTGTAATCTCTATAATTCCTGGAATTTTCATTAAGATAGGATAATAAATAGCCGCTTTCTTTTCGCATGGCCCCCTCAAGATCATTAAAACGCTAATAAACATTTTTCCCATGATTAACGGGTCTATCGAAGTCGGTTAGAGCCGACTTCAACTTTCGTTCTGAATGATGTCACTTTCTGTTCTCTTTGTTACGCAGATCTCTGAGAGACATGGCTCATCACTTTAACATTAATCTTCTTTTGGTTCCTGGACACTGGAGAAGGAGAGTGTGCAACTCCTCTTCTGTCATTGTCAAGGTCTTAGCAAAAGACGACTCACAGATTTGGTCGTCCATTTCTAAACGATCTGTCAGACATCTTTAAAAGAGATCTTGCCTTTCTGCTATTTTCTAAATGGTTTTACGGGAATCAATTTTCCTCTTAGATCACAGCGTAGAAAGGATTATTTGGTAACATAATGGGTTTTCAGTGGCCTAAGTGAAGAAATGGGATTCACCGATTTTAAACATTGCAACTCAACTTAACCTTACTATGTAATATTGGATTTCTAAGTATTTTCTTTTTGAACATGACATGTAATAAACTGGGACGGTCTTTTTACGAGTTCAATTAACAGTTGGGTCCACAAGAACTGCCAGAACAGATGCCTTCCTGCGTTTACCTTTTTTCTTCAGCACTATTAAATGTCTGAATAAAACCAAAAAGTCCAGGAAGGCGCATTAAGTTACGTACTTTCTGCTCTCTTCTTCTCTGAGCCGGGGATCTGTCATTCCTGAGTGTCTTCAATGTTTTCACAGAATTTCCAGTAATTCTTTCCTTTGACTTCTCTAATCACACTATTGTATAGTGTTAGGTTTTGCTTCTATATTTTACTGAATCGCCGCTTCTATATAAAATTTACTGTTTAACTTGGCGTGCTTGTCCTAGGTAGCCCAAGCACAACGTTTTGTTATTAGTTTGGAGAAAGCCTTCAATTTTCGAATGAACCTCTGTGCCTGCCTTCCATTTCTATTAAGAACTCACTAATTACTTTCTTTTCCTTTCAGAATTCCTATTACTATCTTCTGCGAAGATATCTGGAGAGCGTTTACTCTGGATGCGAGGCCAAGAACGCTTTCATTAAGCTAATCCAAAAGATTTCAGATGTGGAACGTCTGAATAAATTCATTATTAATGTCTATTTGAATGTAAACCCATCCCAGGTGGAGCCTTTACTGCGTGAAATCTTTGATTTGAAAAATCACTAAACGAAACGCCTGGCGCATCAAATGCCGCTGGATCCTAGTGCTAATGTTGTTGTTGTTATTAGAGTCTATCTTCTGTGTCTGTCAGCTGATGTTCATTGTTTTTATAATGTAATATTGTTCGCTTGTAATTTTTAGACTTATATGTGATCTGATTGTTAGTTTTGCCCACACACCCCCCACACACACACCTTATACGATAAACGATATAGATTTTATATTTCGAGAGCATATTTAGAATACAAAGTGCAAAGCAACACAATCTAAATTGTACACTAATTAGTTTTCAATAAACTAAATTTATGCAAAATAATGAAAGGCTGAAAAGCTTGGGGGATTTTGAGCAAAGGATGTGCCAAATGTTTTATAAGCGACAACTATAACTCAAGAGGAATACAATATGCACGATAGTTTCCAACTTCTAGTCTAAATCAGGGCCATCGGATGATGATGTTATCAGCCTATTCGACGTCAAACTCCTGGGATATCCAGACTAAAATGCAACATGGATTCTCATAATTAATTTTTCAATCTGTAAGTTGATAAGGGTGCTCTTTAATCAAATTTATGAGACACCCTGTGGAACGACTTTACTCGAGCCAAAGGTTGCTGAAATGCAGCCGATTAAGACGACTTCGGTGCCTGTGAGCATCGGCGTTGCGCTAAATGACACGAAATGAAGCAGACTCTAGTTCAGCGATGACCAGGGAGAGCGAGGCCAAAAAGTGAGAGTGTATTAGTGTGCGAAGACATCGCTCCGTGAATTTGCTTTGACCTAATCGCTTCGAACTCTGGCGAGCGAATGACGCTGTCTTGCTCTCTCGCTGTCAGCTTCGGCAAGCGTTCGGGTCATGTACGTGTGAATGCCGAGTTATACAGGCAAACTCCTCGACTATCTTCATATCAGACCAAGCCAAGGATCCATAATTTTACTGTACTGTACAAATCATTGTGGATGTAAACTCCTGACATGTGCACTTTAAATACTTTTTCCTTTCTGGCCCGATGTTTGCATCGCAACCGCTTAACGGTCTTGGACTCTGCTATAAGCCGTCCAGCAGTTGTTCACACCAAGGTTGGAAATATCCTTCCGCACCTGATCATTCGTAGCGGTGGGTGTCCCCTCTTGCCTCTTCCTCTAAAGTCAAGAAGCATTGAGTCGGCGACTCTTGAATGTGTTGCTTGCACATCAGCACTACTTTAAATTTGAATTAACCTTCTGAAATATTGTCTGAAATAAAGTAATTATACCTAATCGAGTAAACCTACATCGCACACTCACCTCGGGATAGCCTTGTTTACTGGCGCTTCTTCATCCATCCGGGTGACAACCGCTGTTGCTTCATGCGCTTCACCAGACTGGTGTGCCCAAAGAGCTCATTCAGTTCGAAATTTATTCGAATGCGGAAATCGTCGACAAATTTAAGGTCCATGATTCCTCCTCAGAATTTTTTGATCGAACACGCCAATTGTTGTCTCATCCGCTGCTGTCATTTTCCATTCTTCTTCTCCATTTTTCGGCCCACGGATTGTTTGTTCTTCGAGCGAAAGCTTTGCTCTAGAGCTCCGTACTGAGCCCGTATTAGCATCAATTTGCAAGAATAATTTTTCGTCGTATATTCAGGCTTATGTCGACGGAGGTACACAAAATCCTCTACGACTTTAAAGTTGTGCTCTCAAATTGTAAAAGATTGTCCAAGATGAGTAGACTTTCTCTCCGCGGATACTATTCATCTTTTTCCTCGTTTACGGCTAAGCCTATCAGTTGAGACTGCCTCTCAATCTCTGAAAACGTACAGCTTTCCGCCTGTTCGTAATTTCATAGATCTTTATAAAATAATGTGCCGGATCTGTTAGCTTTTGGGCACTGGCGCAGTATTTACTCCATCAGCATATTAAAGTAGTCAGACGACGAGGAAACACTCTGCCTAAAACCTCTTTTGGCTCGGAGAGGTTATTTGCTATTTTGACGAAGTGGCTTCAGCTGTTCACAAATAATGCACGGCAGAACCTTTTATGCGATGGGAAGAAGACTGATCCCACGGTAGTTCGCGCAAATCTTAAATACTAGGGCTATTTAAATGTAGAGCAAAGTGCAAGAAAAAACTTTAATAATATCATTCCATTTAAAAAAAATCATAGGGACCATATAAGTCCAGCGGAAAGTGTCTAATTTGGCCTTTAAAGAGAGAAATTTTTCGATTTATAGCATTTTTATCAAAATAAATCACCCGGTTTAAGAAAGCGCGCTAATTGGATTAATACATTCGCCATCTGAGCATATAGCCAAACATATGATCTAATTTTGTGATTTTTATGGCACTTAAATAAGTTTTTTTGGCAAAGATATGGCGTGTTTAAGACGAAAATACATATTTAAATTTATGGGAGGAAAACTAGATTGTTACCCTAAATCTGTATAGGAACTGTAAAGGGGCTACTTGGTTCGGCATAAATTGTTATATGTTTACATGTAGATGATAAATTATATTTGGATACAAGTAGCCTTTTCACAGTTCCTATAAAAATTTGAGTTACAAATCTAGATTTCCTCCCATAAATTTAAACATGTAATTTCGTGTTTAAGAGGCTATAACTTTGCCAAATAAATTGATTTAATCGCCATAAAAATTACAAAATTAGATCATATGTTTGTCTATAGGCTCAGATGGCGAAAATATTAATTCAATAACTGCGCTAGCTTTAACGGGCTATAAAAAATGCTAAAAATGCTATAAATCGAAAAATGTCTGTCTTTAGAGGCCAATTTAGACACTTTCCGCTTTACTAATATAGCGGCTATGATTTTTAAAATTTGCATTGATATGTACTTTATCGCAATTAGTTCATAAATTCAGATAAATATGCCTACTGTGGCCTCCATAAATCCTAGAGTGCCAAAAAGTCGACTTTTTGGTTTTTCCGCGATATCTTGGAAACAAGAGCTGATTGAACAAAACCAATGATACAGTTTTGTACAGTGAAGTCTATATTAACATAATCTGTTAAGGGTACTGTATACCTTCAGGTGTCATTTTTTAAAGGTTTACAAAAAATTAGATTACTCAAAAACTAAAAGTGGTAATAAGAAGCGGATTTTTTCATTGGATAGGTAATCGGTTAAACTAAATTTAGTAATTTTTGTTGTTGTTGTTGTACCTAGGGTTGTTGTTGTATTTCTGTTCAAAGTTAACCAAAAATTTAAAACATAGCCCCATGGTTGCAAAAAATTTTTGAGAACGGATGATCTGAATTGAAAACTGAAGACAGGGTTTTTTTAAGAATTAATGTAATTCTGGTGTGAACTAGGATATTTTGGATCGGTCAATAAATGACGTAGTTATGGGGTTTCAAAGTCAAAATTTCGAAAATCGACTATTTTTTCCCACTGTATTGGTCCTAGCTCCGTTATTTGTTGACCGATCAAAAATATCCTAGTTCACACCAGAATGGTGGGTATTAGGAGTAATTTAAGGGAAAGAATTTGAAAATCGGTCAACAGGTACTCTTTAAATCTTTGCAACCATTTTGGAAAAAGTGGTTCCGAGATAATCGCATTTAAAGACTCGACATCTGTTTTCGATAAAATAAAAATCGTTTTTAATAAATGTATAAATCGGATTTGGTGCATTTGGGTTTTAACTTTCACCGAAAAAAAAGATTATCAAAATCGGTTAAGCAGTTCTCCAGAGAGGGTCTAGCCCGATAAGGGAAGGGGTGCGGCCTAAAGTCTGGGAATTTAAAATTTCTTTTATAATTGGATAGATAACTTCAATACAAACTGATCTGGCCCAGTGTTGGGTCATTTTGGTGCCATGTCCTTGAGATATCGTCAAAAATCCTTTTTAATAAGCTTTTTTTAAATAGAAATATCTCGGGAACCAGAGTAGCTAGAGACATGAAATAAATTGCCACTGATAGAGAATTGATCAAAGTTTTCGAAAATTAGAAAATTGGTGACTTACAGTGAAAACATTTTTGCTATAATTAAAAGAAAACTTGAATGTGATGGTTTTGGCAGTTCACGTTGGACCGCCACCTTGAAACTTTTCCTGGAATTTCCTCCAACCTTAAAGCCAATTATCAAAAAGTTTGAAAAAAATCGAAGATACGCTTCCTAATAAAAAATTCATAAATGTATATATTCTCTGAGAAAAACTGCCATTTCATACATTAACAATATAGTTGGCGTAACCACATGACCTTGTTCAAAATCGTGTAATAATAATGAGTTCGTTTCGGAATTCCAAAGCGTCTTGACTTCTTTTGCTAAGACTAAACAGGAATATTTTTTTCAAATTAATTAATTAAATAAACAAGGGTCGAATTGACATCTTCTAAATGTCTGCTATTTGAGACATAAAATGACAATTCATTTATAAGTTGGTTATTTGTCAGATAGATAGTTTGATCTAGATGATGTAAATTCGGCTTTAACTGTACTATACTAACTTTTTTTTTTCAGAGAGAGTGCTAAAAAAATATTTATATTTATTGGACATATGCGGTCCGTTTTATGGTAAAGAAAACGATGCTTCGATTATGAAACAAACTCTTGCAAACACTTATTTAATGAGGCTTTTGCAACCTAATGACACATTCGTTGTGGATAGGAGTTTTCGCGATGTCGTTGATGAAATAGAAGGAAAAGGCTTTAGAGTTCTGATGCCAGCATTTAACGGGAAAAAAGCTCAACTGGACACCGAAGAAGCAAATGAGTTTTGAAAATCACCAAAATAAGGTGGGTTGTCGAAGCCGTTCATGGATCAATTGCTCAAAAATATAAACTTTTACATCACAATCTGGACAACAAATATCTCAAAGTTTGTGATCTATGCAGAATTGCTGGGTGTCTCAAAAACAAGTTTGAAGAGGTTGAACTCAGATTAAAAATTAGAAAGCAAAATACTTTCTCATTTTAAAAATTGTGTGATGGCTCCGAATACTTTGTCTGAAGAAATTGAGCAAGAGCATTACAACCGAAGAAGAAGTTTATTAAGTCCATTGAATACATCATAGCTTTTGAAATTTCCAAGACTCACGGAAGACGAGCTAAAGGTATTATATTCTGGATCTAACCAACTGTCGCTTACAGTCTCATACATAGCAGAAATCCTGAATGAGGACTATAGATGTTTCATTCGTTGAAATGAGTCCCTCAATAATAAAATTCGAGGTTCGCTTGAGGCATATAACATAATAGCATAGATGACGTACAACGTTATTGCTGTAGTTGTCCCAAAGAAAAGAGGACTGTTGGCTGTTGTGGTCATGCTGCAAGTGTAATTTATTACTTGGCTCATACAAGATACTTATCAAGCATTATCTGCCCAGCAGCAATTTTATCAAGAATTTTTGAGTCGGATGAAGCGAATGTTGTCATAACCGAAAATAGTAAAGATGAGGAGTAAATAAAATAAGCAAATAGATATTTTTTTATTTTTCATTACGAAGCGTATCTTCGATTTTTTTCAAACTTCTTGATAATTGGCTTTAAGGTTGGAGGAAATTCCAGGAAAAGTTTCAAGGTGGCGGTCCAACGCGAACTGCCAAAACCATCACATTCAAGTTTTCTTTTAATTATAGCAAAAAATGTTTTCAGTGTATGTCACAAATTTTCTAATTTTCGAAAACTTTGATCAATTCTCTATCCGTGGCAATTTATTTCATGTCTCTAGCTACTCTGGTTCCCGAGATATTTCTATTTAAAAAAAAGCTTTTAAAAAAAGGATTTTTGACGATATCTTAAGGACATGGCACCAAACTGACCCAACACTGGGCCAGATCAGTTTGTTTTGAAGTTATCTATCCAATTATAAAAGAAATTTCAAATTCCCAGACTTTAGGCCGCACCCCTTCCTTATCGGGCTAGACCCTTTGAGTCAAAGTGCGTCAAGACATGGTAAAAAATAAAACCTCAAAAAATTTCCATGTAAAATTTTTTTTCAAACTTTTTTTTCCAAAATTTTTCCATTTTATAAATATTTATAAAGTCTTTGACCAAAATAGGAAAAAAAATACGAATTTCTAAAAATACGAGGATCGATAAAAACAATTTTCATATAAAAGGGTCGGAAAAAATAATTGTTTTTTTTTATATCTTTAAAACTGAGTTTCGGATCAGCTTGAAAGTTTTGCAGGATGTTTATAAGATCCTAATAGAAGGTTTAAGGAAATATATAAAAAAGTAAAAAAAAATTTCTGAAGGTATACATTACCCTTAAAAATAGACCTGCACCAAAATCACTGTTGGGCTGCGTAATGATCAATTACCGACAATATATCGAAACTTATTTAAAAATGAATAATTACACTGTGGCATATTTTTGAACTCAAAAACGGTTGACCGCGTCGTGACTAATAGAAACTGAAAAGGTATGATAGAAGTATAAAACGAGAGCGCAAGTTAAAGTCGACTTTAACCGACTTCGATATACCCGTTACTCATAAAAAAACGTGTTTAAGTGTTCCTGCGTTCCTTAGGGTAAACATCTGAAAAGTACTAACTTGGCTATTTTTCACATTTTTGCTCATAACTTGAGAACCACTCATCCGATCCTTATCATTTCTTTGGAAATTTATTTGTTTTGCTAATTACTATCTTTAAAAGGTACGAATCGTCTATCTTCAAAACTGTAGGAGATATAATGTTTTTTCCAAATTGCGGGGACGCGAGGGGTCGTGGCCAAAATTTGAAACAAACTTGATCTGCGCGCAGATAAAAGAAGCATTTTTCCCATACATGTCAAACCTCTGTCTCAAACCATCTCTGAGATCTAGGTGTTCATACAGACAGACTGACATGTCTAAACAAACTCGAAAAAACAAGTTCACCACTTTTTCGAGTTCTACCAAGAAATACAGAGCCTAACTTTAGCCCAGAAAAAAAACCAACTTAAAAAACTATAAATATTAGTTCAAAAGTTTGTTGTTTCTTAAGTAATTGACTCAAAAAATGTATGCTTAGAACCTAAAACTATTTAACATATAGTCCTAAAACTATAAGCAGGAGTAATCGAAAGAGGTAAGTTTGTTTATTTTAGACTAAGCTACATTTTCGCTCTGTATTACTTGGATAAATCCATTACTGGTTTCAAGATTAAGTTGACCGACTAAAGAGAAAGCCAAACTAAAATATTTACTACCATCATACCCTCTCACACTTGTTTGTTCTCGATGCGATCAAGTTTTTAGTTTTGCAAATTGTTATGTGTTAAGTGTTATGAACTAGAAGGTTAAATAGAATCAACATTCCCCCAGCTGGTAATAACATCACAGTTTAAAGTGAAGAATAAATGGACAACAATCCAATTCGATTTTAATCTTACCGAAATTCACATAATTTGGTAAAAGTGGAACAAAATGAAGAGTTCTATAAAAGTTTGAAAATACCAATTGGTTTGGTTTGACAAAAGTGACACCCGGGCAGCCCCAGCACCTGCTAGTGTATTTACCCAAGCCCAGCCCACGTCGCTGTCTCTCCGTAGGTCCACGTGTGCAGGGATACAACATATGTATTTGATAGCTTCTTCTTTTATAACTGGGCAGGTGCCAGTAGTGGGTGAACTTTTCTCAATTGTCAGTACGGGCCCATGATACTCAATTCCCAACGGTGTTCAGGTTGATTCGCGGCAGTCCTTGGCCCATTGCAGGAACTCATCCAGGGCACTAACAGCCAAGTTGCGAGTTAGCGCCTTTACACGTAGATTGCGATCAGTGGTGATCAGTACCAATTCGGTTTGAATGAAACATTTGCCATCTGTGGATAAAAAAATTACTTACATAAAATAGTAGGAGAAGACTTCTTTATTACTTACCACGACACTGTTCAGTGCTGGTTGACTTTGAAACGGACACAGCAGTGGCCAGTATTTTGTCATCATTGGACAGATACTCCTCTTCAACCAAGGCAAATACTGATGCATTTACAAAGGAACCCTTTGTTGTCGAGCATCTGAAACGGTTAAAGGAATTGAACACATGAGCAGGAGTAAGTTTTAAGTTCCCAGTGACTGCTTACTTCACACTATTCTTAGCAGATTTGATAAATTCCAGCGACTTTTTGGCTCTCGAAGAAACCTCGTCAAAATGGTGTATTCGCTGCGTTTGCTTTGAGTTGCGATACGCATCCAACTTGACTCCCTTGGACAGACCATCCAGCTCCTTGATCACAGTCAGCGGTATGATTAGAGTATAACGCTTAAACTCCAGGGACAATTTTTCAATATCCTCGAGCGAATCAATAAAGCAGTTGGTGTCGGGCAAAAGATAACGCGGACGCACTTCTATATACAGTTTGGTGTCCACAAACTTAAGAATTTCCTCCAGTTTGCTGTTACACAATTGCTTGACCTTGGCCTTGGCCTCCAGCTCCTTCTTAAGCTTGCACAACTGCGAAATGTCGTCGTCTATGGCAGGGCAAACCCTAACCTCATCATCTAAATCAGTAATTTTGGGCTCCAGGGGGCAGCTGGTGGAGGCATCGGTTACATCAAATTCGTCAAGAGCCATTTTCATGGCCGAATTTAGCTCCTCAAGGGTAAAACTTGAGTCCAGAGGCTGCTGCAAGGCCTCCTGATGCGCCAGGTACAGATTTTGAAATTGCATAATCTTCCGTATGCGCTTCAGAAACTGCCAGCGCTCAGAGCCACGCTGGTTGCACTCTCGACTCACATTTTCCCTACCCAAGGGATCGAACCCACTCAGCACCAGATCCTCGTCCAAAGCAATGCTGCTCATTTTGAGTTCAGACTCTTCGGGAAACTTGCTTTGTAGGCAGCATTCAAGGTACTCGAATAGGGTTTGCAGCTCAGCCCAGCAATCGATGAAGGAGTGCCTGACAGAGAAAATAGTATGAGCAACAGTGGGGTTTGATATACAACTGGACTTACTCCTCCGTGCGCACAGGCTCCCATAGATCCACATTAATGCCCAACCAATGGACATAAACTTTCACAAACTGCAGATAAGTGTTTAGGGGCGTGTATCTAAAATTGAAATAAATTAATAAATCATAAAGAAACAGACTAATTTTTCTTACTCCTCCTCGGTAAGGCTCTGTAAATCCTTCGACTCTGCTGCCAAGCTGCCTAGCAACTGATTCGCCTTCCTTAGCATGAGACCAAAGAATGAGTTGGCAAAATTGAAGCTATGATAACGCATCTCGCGACGTGCCGCTAGAAATGCGAGTAGACATTATTTTCCATTTTGATTAGGGTTATCATTCTCATACGTACGCTTACGCTTGTTGTGCTCCACGACGAATACGTTGAGGGCCACCATTTTCAACAGTTTCGAACGTGTCAACAGGTTGTTGTGCTTTAGAGCTGCACTTAGCTGGATTTGTAGCTTCCTTAGCTGTAGATACAAGGTGTCCACGCTGCAAATGGTCAATGGAAAAGTTTGTTAAGATGAAGTGTTTAAATAAGTCACATAAACTAACATAAACACATAACATAATAATAGTGTAAAAACAATGACTATCGGTCACATAGCAGCTATCTGAGAGAACAGAAATCGGCCGTAAATGAAATATAATGTAAAGAAGTGTAGGCTTAGTAAGCGTTTTGCCGCTGCAAACTTTTTGTTGCTTATAACTTGACTATCGATCACACGATCGTCACCGATCCAACCCTGAGTTTGTGAGATATTTTTTACAACAACAGAGTCGATATAATACGTACATATGAACAATCAGATCTTTGAGATGGTAAGATATAGATGTTTGACATGTACTAAAAGTCGTCCACAGTCAAACATTGTGAATGTAATATTATATATATAAAGAAAAGTTTGAAATTTGTGAAATTTTTGTTAATTTTTTGTTTCTTTCCACATCATTAATAATGAAATCCATCAAAAAGTTAACTCAAAAATCAGATAAGAATCAGTTAGAGCCATATTCATTGCACTACATTGCCGCTGTATTTAAGCCCCGAATTCAAATAACATTCTATTTTTTTGAGAAGCAGAACGATATTTTGCTTAAGGTAAAAGAAATGGGTAGCAATCTTGCAATCAACAGTATTGTGGAAAACCATTATGAAGAGCTAAACTCTTCTAAGAGCAGAAAATACATGATTTGCTTAGTTATTGGATGCATAATAGAAGATCCGAGATTTTATAATGAATATATAATTGATGATGTTCAAAATTACGGCAATTTTCCTTATTTAGAAGAAAGGCGAACATGGCTATTAAGCGATAATATTGATAGGCTTATATATTTAAATATAAGAAAAGGGTTTTGATGAGAAACATGATGCTTAATTTTAAAGCTGTATAAGGGCTGTTTAAGGACTGTTTAGTTACTGTCAAGTCCCTATTTAGTTACTGTCTTGTCACTGATTAGTCACAGTTTACTCACTGATTAGTCACGGTTTAGCCACTTTCAAGACACAGTCAAGTCACTGTTAAGTTACTACCAAATCAGTTTCAAGTCAATGCTTAGTCCGTGTCAAGTCACAGTTTAGTCACTGCTGAGTCACTGTTTAGTCACCGTCAAGTCGCTGTGTAGTCACTGTCAAGTCAATGTAAGTCACTATTTAGTAACTGTCAAGTAACTGTATACTGAAATACCGCCAAGTCACTGTTTAGTCACTATCAAGTCACCTCCACTTTTCCTCTTCTTTCTTTAAAATTCGCTCACGCTCTGCAGTGATGCATGTAACTGTATCAAGGACCGTAAATAATGATTTTTTTATCAAAATCTTCATTTTTGTACAATCTTCCCAAATCCGTCACAATTTTTAATTTTTCTGATTTTCTTTTCAATAATAACACTAGTTAACAGCCAAAAATACCCATTTCTACCGAACATTTTTTAAAGTGTAGTTTGGAATAGTGATCTCAAAAATAATGGGTCAATTCAGCAACCGAAATCGATTTGTGATGTATGATTGGCGAATCAGAGTAAATCACCGAGAGGAAAAATTGGAGAGCGCTTTAAATTATTTCTAATTTTTGCTATTTTAAACTTCAGATTACTATTTCATCCGATTTTGACCAAAATTAGCAAATCTGCGTGACGGACAGAAAATTTCTATGCAAATTTATGGGCAATATTATAATACCTTTTGCCAGGGTGTAACAAGTAAAAAAGTCGATCAGATCCGACTCTAAAATATGCCTCGTTTATATGTGGAGAAATACGCGGTGATTTACGGGCGTATTTGTAGGGGATAGAGTGGGTTGCCACTCGAATAGTGTCTCCCTTATTGCCTAACTTATAGCTTACTAATCAAAATTATTTTCTTAATGCTAAAAGGAAGTATGAAGGAAACTTCTTTGGTCAATTGCCAAAAACTCTCCAAAGAAGTAAGAAAAAAATTTAAAAAGGCAAACAAGAGAACAGCCACCAGCAAAAAGTGCTCGTATATAAAGGAAAGCAAGCCTAATGCCGTCAATCAATTTGAAAATGATGAAAAAAATTGTTGATTTTTTTATTCAATAAAGAATACTTGCTTAAAAACACGAATTTTTACCTTTTAAATGAATGTCAACAAACCACTTTTTTTCCAATATTAAATAGAAAATACCAAAAAATTATTTGTTTAATGTTTCTTTTATCTTTTAACTAAAATACAAAATTTACAGAACGAAAAATATTGAGCGTGTTCAGCAGCATACACCAAACATCTAACAAAAATCATCAATAAAAAAAAAAGTGTTAGTCTGCTGGTGAACGAACTTGTTCGAATTTTTAGGCAACAAAGTTAACGATATATTTTTGTTGGCGGAAGGTTTGAATTTTTGACAACAAACAGCTTAATATAATTAAGAACTGACCTCTAAATACTTATGACCGTCGTAACTACAACTGCTCCTAGAATTCCTCTTGAATTTTCCTTAAGACTTGGTTAGCCGGTTAATGTTTTTAACTTTGTTGTAAGCCCAGCCCCGGCCGGTCCATTAAAAAGGACTCCTGACCACGCAAAGAAGGGTCTAAAAAGGTTAATTTTAACAAAGTGGCAATGGGCTAAGAGTAGAGATGGGCAAATAAGGACAATTCGCTCCCGTTCCCTCCCGATCCCGACCAACAAATTTAAATTCAATATCGCCGTACTTGATCCCCTACTTCACTCGGGTCCCGCTGGAGTCCCGTCGCGAGCCCATCTCTAGCTATGAGTCCTTGAACGACGCCCAAGCGGGCAGCAAGCCTCCCAATAAGGCAGTGAACCGTTAGGGCCAAGACCACAAGTAAGATGTTTTCGATTTAAGGTTAAACGAGGACCCCGTGACCATAGCTACAGCCGAAGTCGGAATCATTCTTCCGTAACCAGGAGCCGGGTTTCATTCCTTGAGATTATCTTGTAAGAGGATATGGGCGTCCCTATCAAGCTCTTATCTGGGAGCAGCTGAATGGTAGCGCCTTGACACACTGCGTTGAGGTGTCCATGTACCCTGATGAGGTGGTTACTACGCGTAGGGCTTCTCCTTTTTGGAGTGGCGGCTTTTCAAGATTCCCTTCTGCTCCGCAACAACCACTACTGCTTTTAGAGCCTTGCACGAATTTCCGTGAGCTACTTGCGAAACCACGTCCTCTGCCAATTCATTTATTCAAAACAAAGAGGTTCCCTCATTCATTTTGCAATTGCCTTCTTAAAATTCCTTGTTTGTTTACTAACACAATCACGAAAAATAGCAAACATGATTGCGCATCATGCCCGTTCAGCAGCACAATCTAACAAAAATAGTCGATTTTTTGTCATCGATTTATGCTGCTGAACACGCTCAATTATCTATATTAAACTGGCTCAAGGTCTCGTTATGCCTGCGCATAACTGGCTACTGTGTTGGAAACGGGGAGGAAATCTCTCTCATTAACATAGCAAAGCCAAGCTGGGGAGCATACAAGGTACAGGTAGCCAACGCTGTTCTCATGTGTGCCGGTTTTTGCTGTCAAGTCGTTTAGGAATTCCCAAACGATTATGGTAGCTGTGGCATGGAGTGATACCATTGAAACAGCTGTACGACCAACTAGCTTCCCTTGTGGTGGGTTGTGTTCCTCCTTTTTGGATTTATAAACAAGCATAACGAGACTTCGAACCAGCTTAATATTGATGGTTTGATATTAAATTAATTTAATATTCCATTCAAATGCTGGATGGACTGGAAGAAGAGCAAGTTGGCATTATATTTTAGACCGAAGCCACGATAACTTTAACTTTTGGCCCTTGGCACTTTTGTAAAGAAAGATAAGTATAATTTCCAATACGCGGAATGCCCCATTGATTTGATGATTGATAAAATTAATGGAATAATTAATTGATTTTTCCGTATCTGGCAACTTTTGCCCACAGAGTTGATTTTGGGCTGCGGTACATTTTTTAACGCGGTAATGGAAATGCAAACGGGATAATACTTTGTACTCAGTAGCCGCAGAAAAACCATATCTGCCCGTTATGCTTAATATTCTGTCTATTGTTAAGGCTGGAATGACACTTTCAATTTTTAGGAACAATTTAAGTCACAATTTTTCATCTATGGGCAAAAGTCGTTGGTGTAAGCGAGTCAGAGTATCTTGCTTGAATTCTCCGCAAAATCATTAAAAACTTTAAAGAGGCTTGGGTAATTGAAAACACATTTACAGCAAACTTTTGACCAATTAACAAATAAATTCCGACAAATAATTGTCTCTAATAAAAATTCAAGTCGAGCGTTGCCTACCATTAAAAAAATTCCCAGCCAACACAATTGAAAAATAAATTTCAATAACAGAAACCTATTTGGGGGAATCCCCCCAATGCAAATATATATATGACACATCTCTGGATGACTTACTCAGTGCCCGTGTAGAGTTTGCCAATCAAGTACAAATACAACGAAACAATGCGTGGCATTAGCTCATCCGTTGGCATTTCATCATATCGATTCATTTCAGCCAGCGTGGCCTTATTCTTGCCCTTGGACTTCACATCAGTGCGATGAAGACACCGAAATCCATCGGGATGTATCCAGACTTCTTTACGCATTGGCTTGGTGGACTTTTTAAGACTCCCTGCCTGGTGCAAAGGTGATTGTTTCATTTCGGTCTCCTCGTACTTGCGACGAATTTCATCAAACAAATCCAGCAGGCTCTCCTTGGCCGTTTGAATGGCATTTGAGGTTAACAAACTGCGCATATAATAGTACACGGCTTCGAAACGTTTGTGCTGTAAAGTTCAATTGGATTACACATCAGTGTGGAACTCCGAATCTATCGTCAACTTACATGATAAATGGCGATGATGGCCAACTGGTTGTAAGGTGCCCCATTGCCGGGCACCAGCTCCTGGGCTCTTTGATAGTATCTGCCAGCCTCTAGGTAATCCACAGTTTGTAAATGGTTTGTCCGATAACGCGATAAGTCGCCCAGGCAAATAAGCAAGCGTTGGCCCACCACCTTGACGCCACTCTCACAGCGTGAGGCCGCATACTTGGCCATCAGCTGGTCATAGAGCAGGCGGTAGAACTTCAAGGCCTGCTCGATCAGCGTTAGGGTATGACTATGGGCCAAATCCGTGTGCTGTCGCATCAGATATTCACGCACATTGTAGAACAGCAATTTCCAAAAGAAAGCGTCCACTTTGTGCTCGCATACAAACTTTAAATTATCCAGCAGCAAACGCTTAAACGCAACCTGCAACTCCTCATGCAGGCCGTAAAAATTCTTCCAGTTCTATAAAAGAGAAGGCAAGCGTGAGTTAGGCGTGAGTCATCTCTGCAGGTACTTACCATCAGTATTAGATTCCTCTGATGTAGTACCATAAGTTGATCGTACAACTGAACAATGTCCTTGGCATGGGGCATTTCCAGCAACTGTTCAAACCACTCGGGATGATCGGTGGTGAGACGCACACACGCTAGCGGCGACAAGGGCGTCTGCTCCTTGCCCTTGGACGCATGATGATGACGGCCACGTCGTCGTGCACTGTGTCCCACTGGAGCTGCCACTGATGCAGCTGGAGCCGTAACTCGCAGTATGCCTGGTATACAAACTGCCCCTCCCAAGCCCAAGTTTAATCCCAATTCCTTTGGCCTATTCTCACACACCACATTTGCTTGTGGTTTCGCCTGTCCAGTTGACTTGCTCAAAATGGTTACTGCGGAAATACCAAACCAATATGCTGTCAAACACATCGCATTTGCTGCCAACTACCCAAACTCACTTGGTCTTGATGATGTAGCTGGCTTTTGCCTATTCTCCGTCCCGCTGGCTTCCAAAACGGGCATCTTGACCACATTTTCCTGGGTTTTCGCCTGTCTAGATGACTTGCTCAAAATTGTTACTGCGGAAATAGCAAAAACAAAATACGTTGTCAAATATTACGCATTCGCTGCCAGCGCTACCCAGACTCACTTGGCCTTGGCTCTGCACTCGCATTTGGAATGCTACAGCTCGAGGCGATTTTGTTCTGCAACCGTTTCGGTAGAGTTCCAATGATTAGCGAAATATCATTTTGATCTTTGCCCTTTCGACTCATATTTCAAACGATGCTTTTGCAGTAGCATTTATTCCACTTTTTTCTGGAAGGGGATTCGCCTTTGTTTTATAAACTGTGAAATTTAATATAGTCAGAGTGCAGTGTGACCGAAGGCGTAAATAGCTGAATAGCTGATGCGACACGTCATGTCGTAAGGTCTCTACATGATATTATCTACATTTTTAGGAAATCATGTAAATTTGAAACGACACAGAATTCCCTGGTATAGTGACTCTTATTTGAGTTAATTTTCAAGACTAAGGGACGTATTTACATCTTCTATAAGGTGCTCTCTGTCAAAGAAACTAACAATTAAAAGGGTAAATTGTATGTTTAATTGACAGATAGCAGCTATACGGAAAAAGAGCAACTTTACCTAATTAAATATAAATCATTGCAAATTTTAAATCAGTGTCAAATGTAAAATTTTTTAATATTAAGAATTATACACGAATTCTACATTTATATTAGTCACGTGATTGTGTCTCCTCTCTACTAACTTCAGTTTTGGCTCTATTAACAGCAGCTGTGTTTTGTCGAGGAGAGAGGAAAACCAAACATCATTTGAATCAAAGTAAAAATTACTTCAAAAAAATGCTTATGCTGATCCGTTTTCAAAAAAACGGCTAATAACAATTTTCAAAGGAAAAGTCAAAAATAGTCCGACCGTACGGTCGGCTGCTAAAGTTGTCGCATATCAATAAACTAGCTTTGTATTCTAGGAAGTTTAGCCTTCTCGTGGTTTTTTCGGTTGCAAAATGTAATAAACAATAAAATTCACAACTTTTTATTATAAAAGGTTGATCTTAGTTCTACATCACTTGCAATTTTTCATTTTGGTTCATTGAAATGTTTTCTGAATTCAGAAAACTACACAACAAAAGAACAATCATTATCAAACAATTTTTTCTTTATTTAAACGATTGTAACTATCATTTGTTTGTTTTGGGGTTGATTGCCTCCCCCGGATATAAATGAATAATCTAACCTAATAGAAATGGAGCTCCGAATCCAGAAAATCCCGTATGGGACAATTATATCGGTCAAAGTATTAAAAGAAAGATTAACATCCAAAAATTTTAAATATATTGTTTAGCGGCAACGATTTTGATGAAGAAACCCTCGCTAAAATGCACGTAAATAACAGTTACTGATGCGATAGTCGCAACACTATCGATGACGCTTCTGATACGATATTAATTCCACGAAGTTCCGTTCATTACATCATTTCCCATCACTAACCAAATCGAAAACATATACAAATAACACATTTAAAACAATTAAAACATTAATAAATGAAAACAATATAGATCCATAAAGCTAATATCTACAAGAACGCACATTCAGCTAGATACAAAGTGGACGGCCAAATAATTCCAGGTCTCGTGCTAACATAAAACACAAAGAAAAACAAACACCAAAATGGCACAAGTGGCTTTTCTGGATACCCTACTGCGTGAATATCTAGTTTTCCGTGGATTCTCCAGCACTTTGAAAGCATTGGATGTGGAGCAGCGAACCGAAAGGGATCAGCATTTCCGTGCCGAACGCATTTTGGAACAATTCAACAATGCCGTACAAACTTATGATCTGCAAGCTCTGCAAATCCTCTGGCAGCACTTGGACAATAATCTATTTAGCAAGCTGGAGCACACATATGCCGTGGGCAAGTCCCAGTCTTCCTGATCCAAAAACCATTTAATTATATTCATGCTTTTGACTCACCTTAGCTGTGAAGAAACTGGAGAACAGCCTGCTCAAATACTACCTGGTAACGGCCTACAGCAACAACAAATCCGAAAAGATCTCTGAATTCTTCAATAAACTGGCGGGCGAACTGCAACAACAGAGCGAGTGGAAGGATTGGTTTTGTATGTACCCAAGATTTGACGTAACTTATTTAGACTTTGAGTAACTTTTTCGATCCTGCAGACTTTCCCTTCTGCAAGAATGCCGCAGAATCGCCCTCCTTTGCCCTCTACTTTACCAAGCAATGGCAGGACACTCTGCTGTTGTCTTTGCGCAATTTTCTGACCACTGTCTATCAGTGTCTGCCGCAGCCAACGTTTGTGCGCGCCGAGCAGGAGGCGGCACATATGCAACGACTCACTGAGGATAATGTGGGACTGCGATCCCGTCTACTGCAGCTACAGCAGGAGCTGCACCAGCAGCAACCTCAACAGCAGCAGTCTGCCAGTGGCAGTAACCAGAACCTAAGCAGCGGCGACGGAGCTAGCAGCGTTCGTCGACGTAGCGCCTATCGAAATCAGCAAAGTCTTAGTGATATTTTGCCCTTTGATATTAGTCCACCGGGTCATATAGTCGATGACTTTTGCATAATTGCCTCCGAGGCAAATAGTGTGGGCCAGGCCAGCGATGCGCAGGCTCGTGGTCTGAAATTACTCATACGCAACATTGGCTCTGGCAACTCGCCGGTATTGGGACGCAAGGACAACCAGGCTGCAGCAGCAGCTAGCAGTAGTTCATCTAAACGACGATCTGGCAGCGTGGGACGCAGTTGGATTTAGTTTATTTTAAATTTAATTCAAAAACTTTGTATTTTCTCGTGGCTAACTACACTTGAAACTTATTTATGATCTATGCTATTCCAAGAATTACCAAGTATTTTAAATATATTAATATACCTACCTATATTTTAAATATATATATTATTCAATTTCCATTTGGAAGGCGCATTGACGGAAAGAAGTTAAATGTTTGGTATACCTACATACTCCCAATCATGAAAAAAAAATTCGTCGATGGACTGCGAATTATAATTATTATAATTAAAATAAATTTCATCAAAATTTTTTGAGGTCGTAAAATTCGAAAAATTGTCTTCCGCGATGAAGCTTACTTTTGGCTCAATGGGTACCTCAACTAACAGAATTGCCGAATTTGGTATGAAGATCAGCCAGACGTCAAGAACTGCACTGAAAAATGCACTGTTTGGTGCGTTTCAAAAATAATGAAAATGGCAACGTTACAGTCAATGGAGCAAAGTAGTTTGCGATGATCACCGACTATTTTTTTGGCCCAAATGAAAGTGTTAGACTTGGTTGACATGTGGTTTCAACCAGACGGTGCCAAAAGGCCAAACCATTTAGCAATTGTAAGCCGAGTTTGGTGAGCAATTATCTCGCGATTTGGACCAGTTTACTCCACTAGACTATCTTTTGTAGGGCTACGTGAAGTCTCTCGTGTACAAGGACAAGCTGGCCACAATTCCAGCCCTGGAGGACATTATTATATATATAAAGTTTGCTGGAATAAGTTGTTCTACGAAAAGGTTGTTCTACGATTTGTAGCCACTGAGTGACCGAATAAAAAGAAGAAAACAGGTTTTAAAAACTATTTATTTGTTTTTAAAAAAAACCGTGTATCAAAACAATTTGAAGCACTAGTTATTGTAATACCTTAGCAGAGGCTACATTAAAATTGTCCAGATGTCTTCCAATCAAATTCAAATCCAAAACCAATTTTCGGTATCACACATCTCTTTCGATTGGTTTCAAATCTCACGTGTTTTGTTGGAAGATTTAGCCAAATCCACCACCCAAACAATTTTGATAAGCAAAACTAAATTTGGTGAGGTACCGGGCCAAATGACCATACGCTCTGCATGGAGAGTAGACACTAACCAAATCCTACAGCAAGAAAACCACTACAGCAAACGCTTCATTCTAGAGATGCTACATATAATAGAAACACAAACTGACAAGAGACTTAACTACAAAACGGACACTGAAAAAAGTGTTCTGTATCCAACTTCACGCCGAACGGAGCAGACGTGAATATTAATGTACGTAAATTTGTTTTGTTTTTTGATCAAATCAATTAGGGTATTCACTTTGTTGGGCACATAGGCACTTGAGCAGTTTTGCCTGACTAGTATTGTGAGCAGCCCTCTGTGCACGAAATTTGTGCACAATTAAGTTTGAGATATGATTCGGCAGTAATCCATGGTTCATTCAAAGTTGGCGCTTTCTCTATACAATTTATATGAATGTTTCATTACACATTTGATTTTAGCTTGTACATATAATACTTATAGCACTAAGATACAAGTGCCCGACTTTTCGTAGTCGGGGTCTGGGTCCAGCAATCTGTGCACAATTTGTTGTTGGACATACTTACACTTTTCCCCAAGTGCCTAAGTGCTCAACAAAGTGAACACCCTAATTGTAACAATGTGATTGGGAAAATTGTTTTGTAATGTTCCTGAAGATGGTTGCCGTGGAGCATCCAAAATAATTTGGATAAACAGCATGCAAATCTGTGTGTTTTTACTTGGCCACAAGCCTGCAATACTCAAATTCTATTTTTTTTCTGCAAGACATTGCTTCGCAGATTTGATGACCCGCCTGCTTCAGTCTTCGAAACTCTGAGATGATGGTAGCTGCGAAGTCACAAGTATGGGACTAAATTATCTTTGGTTATATCGCCGCCCATTACTATGATATGAAACCTTTCACACTTAATTTGGACGTGTCTGGTGGCTTTATTTGCAGCTTGTGCACCCGCAATCATGGTCGAATCTTTTAAGGAAGCACCAAAGACCTACATGTCCACTAAGAAGCTGAGTAGGGGCTTATCTCACCTTGTTTTCTGGACAATTATGATAATAACTTTGGGATGGGCTGCGATGTTGTCGCTTCTCGATTCTCCGCTGTTTCGCTTCCCGCTGGTGTGTACATTGTTAGGTTGACATGCACCACCCAATTATGAAGCCCTGTACCTCGCAATTGCTTCAGCACGATTCTAGCTAAAGCGCTGCTTGATTTTGCTGCCTCCTCTCTGACGTCAGCCGGGGACACCAGCATTACTCCAAGGTAGTTAATTGCTCTTTTGGACATATTGCTGTTTCAAGACCGGATTCAAGTCTCAGATGTTTTTCAAGGAATGAAGTTCAAATGGTGAAATGGTTTTATGCCATGATGTTTTGCTCTTCGGAGTTTTGACAAATATTTTTATAGAGGTTTTACATACTTATCCATACTTTCTCATACACACTCCCCATTTCCCCAACTGCATTTCTTCAAGGTGTTATCCAATGATTTTTTTTACTGATTTTTTATTGATTTGCGCTTCTCCCTAAATCCATATACTAATTTATATATGGACGTACAAAACAAAATGCAAGGCGTACAAAGAGGGCGGCAATACTAAATTGCAATAAATAAATAATAAAATTACAAATAAATATAATTAATAATTATAATTGTATAGACGACTCTCGTATTCGGTGTATAAAATATCTCGGTTTATACAAGCAGCACAATTTAAAAAATACCGTTAAGGGTTTCAAGTGTATAATTGATATATATGTATAGTATATATATAAGTTTGCATAAAGTAGCATCGATTTTGACTCGTTCCTAGTTTTAAATAAATGCAGGATTAGCGTCGGGTTAGACCCGCTTACAGTGCCGTCTCAAACGATGGCAGTGAAGCACTCACAAGTTTATTGCTCTCCGTTGGGTTGCCGCCTCTGGCAAAGCTGGGCTTTAGCTCGCCCCGCATGAAATTGTTCTCCTCGGTTTGCAGGAAGAAGTTGCGTTTCAGATCGTAGCTGCTGAGTTTCGTCTCGGAATTAGAGCCGCCACTACTATGGGACTGATCCTCCTCGCTATTGGCCTCTAATATGGTGCTGGACATGATGTCGGTGCGTGGTGCGACAGCTGCAGCTGTGGGTCCTCGTATCTTGGGCGCAAAACTCTTGGATGGTGAGCCGAACTGACCCTGACGCAGCATACGGCGATTGGCAAATGTTTTTGGCGAGCCGCTCAAATCGAGCAACTTGAGACTTGAATTGAGCGTTGACTTGGAGGCACTAGGCGTGGCAGTGGTAGGCGGCTGGGGTGTTTTGGTTGGTGTGGTAGACTTCTTAAGCAACTCCACGGCAGACACTTTACGCTGCACGGGACTCGTTTTAGCCGACTTGGCCAAAAGCAGTTTCTTAAAGTCCATCAGCGTGGTCTTACTCTGGCCAATGCGATCTGCGCAGGTGTTCAGTCGCTCGGGTGCATCATCACTCCAATTCCGCGCAGGTTGTTTCATGGGCGGCACCACGACACCATCTCCTTCCCGCTCAGGGTCATTCCGCGTGGGCGTTGAGGTGAGAAAAGCTCCGCTGCGATTTCGGGGCACTATGGGCGATATGTTGCTCTTGCCGTCGGCAGCAGCTGCTGGAATAGCTGTACCGTTGGCGGCTGCGGCACGAGCCAATCGCTCTGCTCGTCGTATGGGCGTGGCGTACAGATCATCCCGGCAAGTGATGTTGCCACTGGGTTGCTGTGCTTTGGGTTGACTGCGTCGATTCTGCAGTGTCCAGTAGACGGGGGCAGTGCGCTGGAAGGGCGTCGTGCCTGTGGCATCTGTGGGCTGTGTGGAGTTTGTTGCTGGCTGCACTTGCTCATAGATATTAGAGAAACGTTGATACCCTGGGAAAGAGAGAATGAGCCAAAAATTAGGTTAAACTGAATGAGAGTAGAAAAAGAGCAGGTTAAGGTATATCTTAGAGGGAGAAGACTTAAAAAAAAAGCAAGCAAACGCTAGAGTGTTGGGTGGGTTTTATGAGTTAGTGAACATAAGTGGGTTGCTCCTTGACTTCCCTTTTTTGATTGCTCTTTCTGTTTCAGTACTTCACTAAATTCCTTTCCATTCAATGTCCCAGCACATTGGAGAGAGCAGAGTAAACATCTAACTGATTGTTACTTTTGCCTATCTAAACTGTGGTTTAAGAAGTGGCGCCATCTATTTAAAACTTTTATTAATATAAATTACAAAGAAGTACCCGGCGTGCGTTGCTACGCCTCTTCAGAATTTTAAACATAAAACGAAAAAGAGAAGCTTACTTGACAATTGCCATCTATCAAATCTTCATTTAGCAAAATTTTCGGAATTTTGACATTTTGCCTTCACCATCTATTTTCCCATTTTCATAATAATTTAAACTCATTATAAAATTTTGCAAATTCCCCGGTTTTTTTTTAACATTTTTCGCCCATCTTTTTAATTTAGAAACCAAGGCAGGCAAGCGTCCAATCATCCCAATCATTCTCCAAAGTTTTATCAAAATCGAAAGAACGATTTGGGCAGGCATAATAGTTATAACTCTAGATTACAAAAGCTACAAGAGAAAATTGAAGAAATGAGATTTCGGGCAGTTAGCTTGAAAGTCTATTACTTGGCTGTTATATAACAGATCTAAATTAACTAAGCCGTAGTTTAAGGCTAATGAATAAGCCTTAAGTAAGATTTTTTAAGTAAAAAATAATAATAAAAAATATCGCTAAAAAATTCAATATTTTATCTTTAAGCTTAGTACTCAGACAAACTAAATCGTCCGCTAGCTAAATTGACAACTTTTTCCGATGGGTTACCCAGCGGACGATGCAGTGTGACTGTACAACGCAAAAATACCACCCTTCATCCAAATACCACACAATGTGAAACGGTCACACTGCGCTGATTTGCTTGCATTTGTTTTTAATTAATTGTTTTTGCAAATATTTAGGAGTTTTTGGTAGAAATATGGAATGTAGATGTCATGGGCAATGCAAAATCTTACCGTTGGTTTCAACATATTCGCAAGCAATGATTTTTGTCGAACTTTTGATGCTGACATTCCGACGGTTAGGTGTCAGAAAAATTACAAGCTATTTTTTCTTCTAGCGCCCCATCGGAATTGTATCAGCTGTTTGTGTTTGTCAAGTTAGCGGCACTACGAGCTTTCCGACGCTGAAGAACGGAAATTTTAGTTTGTCTGAGTTCCACCGAGCGTAAGAGGCCTGTCGGAATTTTACGAAAGCTTTCCGATACACTTTTTTTTATATGGAGTTGACACCCAGCTAAAGCGATTTAGTTTGTCTGAGTACTAAGCTTTAAGGTAAGATACATTTTTAGTTTGCTACGATATTTTACATGAATAGAACACCTTTTCATAATCATTCAGATTTCAAAGCTATTTAAAACTGTTCCTATGGTGAAACGAGTTGGGTGAGCCTACATCAGTGGTGCCCAAAAGGTCAAAAGCCTATCCCATGAAAAAGAAATTCATAATTCCGATATTTTATCGAACAGAAAACAAGAAAGCTTTACAGCCAAAAATTTATTTAAAAATTATTCTTGTTCAATATTATTTTCTCACGTGGGAGATAGAATTTACAATATCTGGAAAATCCAGCACGCTGAACCATTTTTTTTCGCCAATCTTCATCTAATGAGTGTCACGAAAGACAACTAAAATGTATTACAAAAATTTAAGTTCTTACTGGGACTCAAACCTGGTTTTAGACTCGTATGTGTAAGAAGATAAAAATGCTTTAAAAAATTTTTTTTGGAATAATATTCATTTTTTTTTTGTCACTCACAATCAGTAATTAGCAGTTATGATCAGGGCTACAAATCGGTTCGGAGTTGAACCGCTCCGGAATCGGAGGCTTCGGGATTTTCTGGAAGTCCAAACCGAACCCGAAACGGAGCAAGTTAATTTTTATCCGCCTGAATCTGAACCTGAACCGGAGCAAAAAATAGTTAAAAATGGGTTCGGTGCAAAAATTTTAAAAAATTTTTCTAGATGCTAACTTTGCCATTTTCGAATAGATCTAAATGAACACTTTAAAGAATTGACCTTTTTTTAAATTTGACCTGTTCTAATAAACAGAAAACGATTTTTAGAACTTCAAAACATATGAAAAAACTTTATATTAATAAGAATATTTCAACAGGAAAAACAAAAATAACAAGGTAATAATAAGGTAATCTTTTTTAACGAAATTTGCTTACATGTTAGCTGAATAGCATGACGTTAAAGAAAACCCAAACATGAAGTTTTAAATTTGCTCATAAGATACAAATGTTTGGATTTTAATATGGAATGGGGTTAATTTTTTATAAACTAGATTTGACCAAGTTTTTTTAATTTGAGTTTATCGACCAAATATACATATGGAAAGTTTGCTATACCGTCTTCTTCAACGCCCAGCACGGCAGGGACGCATCCCAGAGACGACCCGACAGCCGACCGCGAGGGACCGTAGACTCACCCACACACAAGCATAAACAGGTCCATAGACAGCGCGTTTGCAGTGTTGCAAAAGCTTGTCGCGTCTATAGGCATTTTCTGCCAGCCACTGCCTTAACAAATTGACCATGTAGGTAAAAAGCTTCACAAAAATTGATTTATTTAAGTAAATTGCTCATTGCAAGCAGGAAAACAGCATATCCCTTAAAACAGTTCAGCGCACTTGGTGTACACGACTGCCCACCAAAGACAATTTTATTAAAGATTTACTTGTTCTTGTGGAAACGACGTTTACTCATAAGATTAATTGCATAATTTTTGGGGAGGCTGTGATACCCAGATGGTCAAGGTTGTTTCAAGGCAATTGCTCTACCTAATTGCTTATAAATCCGAACCAAAGGTTCTTTGTGAATCTGAAAACACAGCGCTATTTATACGCTATAGTTCATATATAGTGCTTCGTGTGAAAAGACCCACCGTTCGTCAACCTCTTAGACGCAATACACAACGATTTTAACAAAAATCTACCGTGCTTCTAACTATTATATGAAGTTAATAATATATTCCAAATATTAAGGCTCTGAACTTTCCAAAAGTCGGGGAAAACAATATTATTCCTGAACCCCGGTTTGAACCTGAACCTGGGTTCAGCGACTTTCTAAACCCGCTCCGTGAACCCGAACCCAAAAAGTTTCAAGGGTTCGAACCCCGGAGTGAACCCCTCCCGATTTTTAGGAGGTTTGCTACCCTGGTTATGATTGCACATCACACTAATTCACCACAACAATCAAACGGGATCCGTTGATTTTTTCGTTGGGCCAATAAAAAAAAAACATTCGGTATCGAAACCATGTCGGTTCGATGTAAAATTCAGAATAAAGTACTGAAACGACTGAGCAATAAGTAACAAATAGTTCACAAAAATGAGCATATCACTTTATTCACTGCAACCGGTTGTTTCACCCAACACTTAAACGTACCATACGTACCTGTTTTTAACGCAAATGTCTTATGGCTTTTACCTGTGCTTTCCCACACGCTGTGGTTCTGTGTATATGTACATGGTGCAAATGGTGCTGGGATGTGGATGTGGTGTTTATGGGTGCAGAGTGGAATGGTGATAGTTCCCTTCAGCCCATATGATAATGCCAATGATTTAAGGTCAAAATGGTCGATTGTTTGTTTTTTATGGTTTTTATTTGGATTTGGATGATAATCTGTCTTACTTACTTATCGGTGGGTCTATGGAATGCGTTGGTAATCACTTAAGGCTAAGACGCTATGTGCTAACTTTTTAAACTACATACGTTAGTTTGGGGCGGTGTTAAAGGTGCAAAAAACTACTATCACTACAGAAGAAACACAAACAAACACACATACAACATAAATTATGCAATAGAAGTTTTTTGCACGCTTTGGGAATTAGGTTTAAAAAATTAGCATCATAGTTCGTAGAAAATCTTAACAAAAAAAAAACAATGATAAAACTTAAGAGTAAAGTTATTGGGGGTGATAATTGCTTTCAGGATTGATGTACAAAAAAATTTAAGTTAAATAAAAAACGGTGCAAAAAACTTTACAAAATTTACAATACACATGTGTTTTTGTTGTCATGTTAAATTTAAATTTAGTTACAGTTAAAAGCTAACACAAAATATAACATATATTGATTAATTCTAGGGTTAAAACACAAACGCACATTCAGAAGTAGAAGAGAAATAAAGTTAAGTGTTTGGGGAAAACGGGCACATAAGTTGAACATAAATAACATGAAACCAAATTTTTGTTGGGAAATTTATAAGGTCTATGAAATTTATATGAATGAATAGACCAAATTAGAATGTGAAAGCCAAAGAAAGGAAATTGCTAAAGGCCAGAGTCTAGTTTCGATTCGACTACAACTAACAAATATTTCGGTACAAAATGATTTAGATTTTTTATTATGTTTACCTAAACGTGTGCTGTTTTCAGACTTGTGTATTGAGAAGACTCATTAGATCTTAAAATTGGTTAGACTTATTGATAGCCTCCAGGTCTATTGTAATAACTACCTTATAGCAATACCTTGAATAATGTTTGTATAACTGCAATATACATAATACTCTATGAGTAAGGAGTTCAAAAGTCCTAAACTTTGTCCAAAATTCTTGATATAGAACGGTTTAAGACACCGAACCGGTTATGTGGTCTTTAAATTTTTGTGCTATAACCCAAGTATCGAACCAATCCTTGGATTAGTTTGCGATTTTAAATCTTTAAAATTTCAGGTTAGGTTAATATATAAAGTTTCTTAAAATACAAACAGAAACTCTGATCAAAACCTGTTAAATTTGATTAAAGTAGGCAAAATTTTCGAAATATTTAAAGATATTTGCTTTGCTACTACTCTCTCGTCAGAGACTCTGTAGAGATATATGACAAGTATAAAGACAGCTTTACTAAAATTTCACAAGCAGGAAACTACATTTGACAATAACAAATGGAGATTTCACTGGGGCGATTAGCGATAAGTTTGTCTATACAGCTGTTTCTGCCACATAGAGTGCTGCAGAACGAATTGGGAATGAAACAGAATCGATAACAAAGAGTGTCAAATTGTGGAGCATTTAACATTTAATTCGTACGAATTTGTTCAAGTCGCTAAAGTAAGTGAAAGCCGGAGCAGATCTGCATAAAATAGGAAAATGAAGATCTAGGTTCAGACCATGATCCGAATAAAGCAGTCCTCAGGGCTTCGATTTTCAAATACGATTTAATTTGATAGGTTTAGCATCTTATTTTTAATACTTTTTGACTGCGAACCTTAATTTTTAATACACAATTCTCTTAAATCAAGTTAGGCTGTGGCTGTAAGTCTCCGATATTTTCAAAAGGTTTCGGTCTGGAGGATTACAAAGAGTTTGGGTTACGGACAGTTACTTAAAAGCTTCAAACCCAAGTAATTGGTTCAAAACTTATTTGATAGCTAAAACTACGATATAATGCAGTAACTAGGAGCTGGTACGGCATTATTGAAAGCCAAAAACAGTCACCTGATATAAGACCGAAACTATACCCAAACGGTGGTACCGATTAGGGTTGTCGATGTCGAATAACTTTAGACGATATTTTTTGTTTTTGGACAAAACGATAGGTTTCCTAAAGGCATTCTCTTGGATATTAGTAATATCACTAATACTAATAATATCCAAGAGAAGGCATTCAGAAAACCTCCATTTCGATATCGAATTTTGGACATCCCTAGTACCGGAATTATTTCGGTTTAATTCTTTTAAGTGGATTGTTCGTTAAACATTTATACAAACCAGATTTTACAACTTCAAAATAGCTATATCTGGTGGGAACAGTAGGTAAATTGGCAAAGCTGCATACGCCTGCCAATCGCAGACGAAATCGACATGCGGCGTAGGGTATAGAGAAACAACCACTTTGACAGACGAGCACACAAGACACTTTGTCACAAAAGTATTAATACGAAGAGTGTGCATTTCATTTGACTTCAAATTTCAAAATCAAACCGGACCATAGACCAGATCTTTTAAATTTATTATCTACCGAACCTAATGTCAGCTTGCCGAGACAATACTGAATTTTGGACATACCATAACTATGATTATCAGCCCAAGCAATCATAGTAAGGTTCTAAGGTTTGTAGGAAAGATCTTGATCCACAACTTGCAAGCGTACGAAGTTGTGTCAAGCGGAGACTTATTAAAATGCTACAAAAACGATGTAATGTACCTAAACGGTGGTTTAAAAACTAGCTTTTGAATATTTGGATAATTAAAATACAAAAAATTTAAAACACAAGATGGTAAACTTTTTACAACTTTGACTGGAGCTATTTTCTATATTATTTTGTTGCCTTAATTTGGTCTTTAGTTTCATTCATTTAAAAATTAAACAAACCTTTTAAACTACCCTCGTATTATTGTGCCAGAACTAGCATGTCAAGTGTAAAGAAAAAGTTGAGGAGGTTGAACATTGAACCCATATGATAAAAGCCAATTGAACACGTACGTATATGTGGCTGCTTGTGGGAGAGACAACTTTAATGAGCCGGCTGAGATGCAGCCACTACAACGCAGTGTGTGCTTGCCCAAGATGAGACTGCTACACTTGACAAAGTCGACTGCTGGTGAAGGGGTTAGAGCGGCGGTATTTGGAGACCAAAGGGATTTGAAAAGCGGGGTTTTTGGTTTTTACCAAATTTCCGTTACCTCAAACTTTTGCAAAATGCGCTGACGCCTCGCCCCGTTGTCTTCGTTGGGCAAAATAATTTTAAATGGACGCAACAGAATGCTATCCACAAAAGACTTGTGATATTTGGCGGGACGGGGCGTATGCACTTCCCCAATGTCTTCATTCTCCGACTCGGAAGGGGATGAGGAGTCATCGTTGTCTGGCGCCACCACCACCAAGGCGGGTGAATCATCAAAGTTCTCTAGCGATTTATTCCTCAAATACGAAGAATCATGCACCGTGGTCAGAGACAAAGAAAACTCATCGACCAGACGCTCAAAGGATTTGGCTAGCTTACGCTCACTTGTTGCATGTGTCCAGTTCGAAGTCTCCACATTCTCTTTGTTCATTTCCATTTTCAGCTCATCATTGGCCAGTCGGTAGCTGTTGTTGCGCTTAAGAGCCGAACGAGATTTGCAGGGATTTGCATTTGAAATGGAAACTTGCAAGGCAAGTGGGTCAATCGATAAAGCAGGGGGGGTGGTGGAAGGTAAACTAACTTTCGCTCTGGGAGGCAGTGGGGGTGCTGGTGGTGGTGGTTTCGACTCCCCATTTGGGGTTTGACTCTCGTTCTCTACACTTGATATGCTGTTCATTGGGTTGAATTTTGAATGGTTATGTTGGTTGTTTTTGTTGTTGTTGTTAATTAATTTATTTACAGGGTTGGATGGACAAGCAAAATTGGCATTAAAATGTTCTATCTGCTGTTGCTGTGACTCTTGCTTTGGCTTACCTTCTTCCCCTGAATTGGAATTGGAGGATGATGAATTGGTGGCCGTGGAGCCTGTCGAGGAATTGGATTTGCCGGAGGGCGATGGCATCATGTGGGTTGGCTTGGCTAAAGTCTCATAGAAGGGATTCGTTTGATTGGCCATTAGCTGCTTCTGCTCCTGATAGCAACTGGCCGGCTGATAGGCCGACATGCTGCTACCCTGTGGTTTGGTTAGCGCCGATTTGGATAGAATGGGACGCACATTGGCCACTTTGCGTGTACCGATGCCAAACTTTGTACTTTTGGCTTCCGCCACTCGCGTTGCACTGTCGGCCGGAGCACTTTCGGTTTCCTTTACATAGGGTCCAGGTGCAAAGGTGGTGTGTGCACCCTTACGCCGTTTGAGGCTGTCGGAATCGTAAATGATGCGACCCTCGGCAGTTGTGCGCACACGACGCGGCTGCGAGATGAGCGATTTCTCTTCGCGCAGTTCGCTGATTTCGGCATACATGGGCACTGCTCCAGGCAGCTGCTTGCTCTCGCCCTCGCTCTCTCTGCCGCTCTCGCTCTCCGGCTGGGGGTGAGTGGCGACCGTACGACGCAAATGCTGTGGCAATTCATTCAGCGACACATACTCCGAGGAGCTGGCTGGCTTACCTACGATGTCATTGGAATAGTAAATGCCCAAATGACCCGATGACGGTTGCATTTTGTCCCGTTTGTTGTTGTTGTTGTTGCTGATGTCGGCTATGGTCACATACTCGCCGGCCACATCGTAAAGCTCATCGTCGTTCACCACACTGATGGAGGCGGGCTTTGGTGTGAGCTTTACCTTGAGCTTTTCAAACATCCCACTCAAAGCTTTGGTGGGCGTGTGCTTCACCTCGTTTAGGTTGTGATCCTTGCTATTCGTGGGCGTCAGCTGTTCGGGGTCATTTACATCACTTTGCTCCACCTCCACTGAGAGATTGGTTAGGGTACGTTCCGCCTTCTCATCGTCATCACTGGTGGTGGGCGTTATGATGCACATGGAGGGTATTCTCTTTGAGTTGATGGCCGTCTTTTGCTTAATGCGCTCTATGCGTTCCACACCCTCCAGATCGGAGCTTTCAGAGTACTCTTGCTGATGCTGTGGCTCCTGCTCCTCCGGCTGGAGGGATTCGCCCGTGAGCTTGACATTGCGCTTGATGGTTCCAGTGCGCTCTAGGGTGCTGCCAATGGTGCTGCTGCTGTAGCTTCGCTCCAGGGTGCTGCTACTGTTGCTGTTACTCTGACTCTGGCTGTGCTTGCCCAGTGAACTGGTGCGTTCGGGCACATCTGGTCCTGCAGCGGCTGCATTTAGCAAGGTGGTGCACACTGTGCCCGCCGAGCTGGTGGTGGTGGAGGTGGATCCACGTCCATACAACTCATATTCGTTCTCTGCATTTAAAACCGTCTGATTGGATTGGCTACCAAAGGAGTAGCTGCTGGTGTGTAGACTCTGCTGCAAGGGAGTCATGGGTGGTTCTTCCTCTTTCAAGGTACGCAGACCACTGTCCATGTGGAAGGAGGTGTAGTAGCCTTCTGTGTCGCAGCTATAGGCCGAACTGGTTTCATCGTCCAAGTGATTGGGATAACCTCCCGTCTCTGTTTGCAGTTCGGGAGTGGCTGTACCCTCGCTGGTCACACTGCTGGAGGCGGAAGTGTTGAGGAAACGTCTTCTACTCAGCATGGAGGAAGGTGGTCCACTTATGCTACCCGGACCCGGCTGAAAACTGGACACATTCAGCGAGGTACTGGAGGCACTTGACTTGGGCTGCATCGTAATCTCGCTGCCTATGGAAGCTCTGCCCGATTCTGAGCTGGCACTCCAGTTACCACTCGAGGAGTGCGGTTGCTCCTCTTTACCCGCTAGATTCCTACGTTGCCTATTCAGGGTGGCTGTCTCACGCATCTTTACATGCGCCGCCGCCGCCAAAGCTGATAACTGCAGCTTACCCCTCAGCTGGCCGCTGCTGGATACGCTCATGCTTTTCTCCGAGGAGGAATACGAGGGTTTTCGTTCGTGCGAAAACCGAGATTCACTCTTCTGGGCTATCAACTCATGCACCACACACTCATCATCAATATCGCGCTTGGCGCCGCTCTCGCCCGGCTTCTCGCTGGAACTGTTGTGGGAGCTGCAACCGCTGGTGTCCAATTGACTGCTCTCGCCACCCAGACCATTCGGATCGCCAGTTCGCTGATGCATAAACTTGAAACGATTCCGGCCCCATTGTTTCAGCGAGTTGAGGCGTGTCAGTGTGCTCTTGCCTTTGTCGTAGGGCAAGGCAACAGATTCCTTTTTTAAGATATCGCTGGACTTGCTGCGTCCAAACTTTTTGGACTTTTTCGATGAATCCGAGCCATCTGTTTGGGTGGTCACCGGAGCGGGTGAAATGGCATTTGGCATTTGGCTAAGAGAAATTGGAATAAAAAATTTGAGGGTGCAAAGAAAATATGTTTGGTTTATGGTTAGCATTGTGGTAAGAGGTGGTGATGAGAGAGAGGGGGAGAGAAGGAGAGAAAGAGAGAGTAGGAATTTGCCTTTCTTTGAAAATTATTGTGTTGTTTCTGGTTAATTTCACTCACATTAATGCACACAGACGAAATGAATTAGTGGCACAGTTCAAAGTTGAATTTTTGTGGCATATATTTTTCAATTTTCTAGTTTCTTCTGTCGATTACAACATCTAAATATTTTCAAGTGCCTAGCGGAGACTTGGAAGACGTAAGGGGGGCAGAGCACAGACAGCTGTGCATGGCACATGCACTTGGTATGTCAGCGGATGAGGAGAACATCTCTGCTCTACAGTGGTCACAAAAAGTATTCGTCATGCAGTAAAAATTGGATTCTAAGTCGAAGTCTAAGAAGCTTTTGAAAGCTCCTTGAGTTTTAGCTTTCTCTGTTGCCTTCTCTGCTCCCATTGCCGACCCGTTATCTCAAAAAAACGTTTCACATTGGATTTTATTTATTTAGTTTTAGGTCGATTTCGATACAGATAGGGTCAAAGTTCTTTGAAGAGATGCCTACTTTTGGTTTACCTGATGCAATTGGAGTATATACTGCGCCATTGCCCAAATGACAACTTCCATCAGCCGATGATAATTGTTATTATCAGCATAAATGAACGGACCAACGGACGTAACAAAGTCTGGAAATCCAAATTCTGTAAACCTATGTTACTAAGTTCGAGATCAGAGCCCTCGAAGGAAAACCGAAATTAACACTATGCAAGTCGCTTATCATCCCAGTTTTTTAATATGGCAGAATTTTCCACAGTCTTAAAGTATGACGATATCAAGGTGGCTTAGTTATATGTCACTTTCGCTACCTTTAGTGCCTAAACCTGGTCTAATCAATAAACAGGTAAAAAAAACACAGAGGTAAAAAACCGAGAACATTGGACTTAAATCAAGCACAAACGTTACCAAAAACCGTGCATGTAAGATTTTTCTTATTTGTAGTACAATGTTCAGTTTTTTTAGAACGCAAAATCTCAAATTGAGTTAATATTGTTCCATATTTAAGAACTTGATTTGAGTTGATATTGAAAAACACAGAAAAATTTTCCGGGCTTGACTGGAAATTAAACCCAGTACTTTATGGACTTAACGTATGGAATGACGTGCCAACACATTCAGCCGTTGTACAGTTTTGCAGATTCACATCTACAGGGCTTCTTATGTTTGGATAAGCTACTCGCCCTCTCAGCTCAGCTCTGCTGACACGCGCTAAATGTGAAGTGCAGAAAGCTATACTTGGCGTATAGAAAAACTGCATGCAACATGTAGAATTAAAACATGTAAAATCCGCATGTAGAGAAGTAAACTGAACTGCGTGGGCAAAGGGAAAGTCTACACGGCAACATTAGACAATCAGCGTACTTTCAATTAACTTTTGCATTTTTCATGCAGCAAGCTGAATACCCAACCTAATCTATATTAGCGCAATTGCATTTCTCATTTCTACATTCGGAATGCAGAAAGGCTACATGCTCCGTGTTGAAATGAGAAAAGTAATAACGGCATATAGAAAAGCTAAATAAAAGTAATGGGTTGAAATCCCACATTTTTAAGTAGATTTAGCAAATTTTGTTTTCTCTGTGTAGAGATTTCCGAGAAGCTTTACCTATCACATAGAATTGTAGAAATCTTGGATACGAAATTTGGGAATATTATGACTTAAAGAAAAGCGAATCAATATCGATGATTAGATGCTGAAACGTATCAAAAACGATGAAAATGGGTTGTTTACAATAACGCTGAGCTAAGACAGACATCACCAGAGAAAGATAATGCTGATGGTTTGGTGGAATTGTAAAGATATGGTCCATTTTAAGTAGCTGCTGCTTAATAAAATTATCAATTCGCTATTCACACGTAAACGACCCGAACGCTTGCCGAAGCTGAGACCAAAAGAGCAGAAAGCCGTCATTCGCTCGGCAGAGTTCGAAGCAAATTCTCGGCGCTTTAAAAATATATCGCGGCTGTCTTGGGAAGTGATAGCTCCTTTAATAACTCTTTAAATCGTAAAACATTTTAATCTAATTATGCTGACAAAAGCTACTTGATCCAATTTTGAGCTATTTCCAAATTTGCAAGTCGAATACTTCTATTGACCACTGTACTTGCACACATACACTCACTAAATCTAAGGCTAGGCCAATAATTGCGCGATAAGCATTCATTCATTTAGTTTTGTAGGCCAGCAACAACCACAAATCTGGAATTGAACTGCACTTACAGTTTGACAAGCACTATGCCAGGGGTTTAAGCTTTCTGCTTTGTTCAGCATTTTTGACTGCTGCTGATCGCTCAGATATTGAACAGCATTGACACGTATTACACACGTACACATTTGTATGTATGTGTGTATGCCCAGTTGGGTTTCATGTTGCATATAAAACGCAGTCAAATGGAATGACGCCGTCTCCTTTGGATCTCTGACTTGGTGGGCAGACGCCAACAAAACAAATAAGATTTATGAAACTTTTAGCAAAAGGCGTCGTCGTGTGTGCCATTTGAAAAAAAAGTGAAACAATTTTTAGCTTGTTGGCAAATCCTACAGAGTTTGCTCCTCGCCTGATTTATGCTGATGATGATGATGATGGAGCTTGGGCTCAAGCAAAGAGTGGGCCGACTAGAGACACTGAGGTATGTACGAGTGTGGGAGGATGTTGGTTTGGTGTTTGATGGAGCATGAGTGAGTGTGTGTGTGTGTGTGTTTTAATTTGTTAAGCTGTTTTCGATAGATTTTTGCCATTTCATTGAAGAATTTTTAATGCCAAATTGCTTGAAATAATTTGCTAACATTCATCAATAGTTTCTAATTACAGACAAATTCAAAGATTTATATACATTTCTTTTTTGTACAACATTCAATTGGAATTTTGGATATTTGATAAATAATTTTTGATTAACATGCATTTGTGTGCTGCTAATTTGGCAAACCATAAATAGTTAATAACAAATTTTAAGCTAATTTAATAGGAAACAAAACATATAAGGAAACTAAACAGCATAACAAATTTTCAGCTAATCACAATAATTTTATAAGAAAATGCATTTGATATAAAACCAAGTGGAACTGGGGCTCAGATCCATTTGTACGTACGTGTTTGTATGTACAGACTATAAAGGGTGTTTTTTGTTAAAGGTTCAAGAAACTTAAACTTGGTGAGATCTGAGATTTTATAATGAATGAGAAAAAAACTGTGGAATTGTGTCGGGATGGGATAAAATGTAAATGAATGATGAGTGTCGGATACTTTCAGTATTTCATTTTAATTTAAAATTCTACACCTAAAAAACACCCTTTGTAGTGAAAAATGTTTAGTATGCTTTATGTACAGTTTGAGAGGCATAGTCTGGCCTCCTTTAAGGCCAATGAAAACGAAAAAGAAGTTGTTTTTTTCTGTGACTAAAATTTTGTAGTCTATTACATACCCATTGGCCGCATCCTGTATCTCCTTTTGGTCTATGCCCGCTATGGTATTCCTTCGCTTGCCACGCACCTTACGCGAACGGGAACGTCGACTGACCGTCTGCAGATTGTCATCCAAATTGTTGGCATCCGTTTGGGCATTTTCGGGACTGGCACTGCTTGAGGAGGATGCAGCGTTGGTGATGCCGCCGCCTCCGCCGCCAGCATAACAGCCAGTGGTGGATTTCCGAGCCGCACACATACGTTGGAAATGCTTGCCAGAGGTGTTGACCGAAATCACTTCGGCGGGGTATCTGAGAGAGAGAGAGAGAGAGAAGTGGACGCTTAGCAGTGTTTTGAAGTGCATTTTGTGGTTTCCCCACAAAAACACAAATTTGTTTATGCTTTTAAATCAACGGAGCGTAAACAATGCCGTTCCATTTTTGGAGCAAAAAACCAATGAGCCATGGCCACAAATGGGGCCTGGCCGGTGGGCATTTGGGAACGACACTTGCATAATTGTGCAGGCGCTTTGTAAATAAACATACGTAATTCAATTAATTTATTTAAGGTTTTTTTTTACGATGACAAAAACATTGGAAAATGCTGCACAAAAAAAAAACAATTGTTTTTGTTATGCCACCATGGCAAACCAAATTAACAAAAGCTTTGTGTAAAATTTACATAAAAAACTCATAAAACGGGAATTTTACAAAATTAGCATTTCACACACACACAGACACACATATAAATGGTACACAATTAAACGAATAATAACAGCCAACAAACTGTTAAAATAAAACTTTACCTATGGCTGTGTGCTTTACAACAACAATTGTGCCCTTAGTGCATAGACATAGTCGAAGAAGATTTAAAACTGTAAATATTCTAGCTGTATTTTTATTATGGTATTATTATTTCGCATTTCTCCAGGCCTTATATTTACTCGACAAATTAAATATGTATAGCCTTGTTACCAATTCCACTTCCATAAAATTTTTCCTAAAGAGAACTTGATTCGTGTTGTATCGTTCTCGCACTAACATAGTAAGGCCATAGTGAGGACACACACATATACAAAGGGTATTGGAAGCTTAGCGCTGTTCCTATGGCGCCGGCTTTTACTGTCAAGTCAAAGTCAAGGGAAATCCCAATAGATTTTGGCAGCGCTGGCATGAAAAAGTAGCTGCTGGCTGTCAGTAAAAACAGGCAAAGACCGCTGATGATTTGGTAGAGACCAATGAAACAGCTGTACGGTCAACTAGCCTCCCTGGTGATGTGTTGTGTTCATTATACTCTGTGCCGAAGGTACATAGAGTATATTAAGTTTGTGCAAAAGTATGTAACAGGGAGAAGGAATCATTTCCGACTTTATAAAGTATATATATTCTTGATCAGCATCAACAGCCGAGTCGATATAGGTCCGTCTGTCCGTCTGTCTGTCCGTATGAACAAACAGATCTCAGAGATGGTAAGAGATAGAGGTTAGACATGTATTAGACAAATGCTTCTTATACTTGCAGGCAGATCAAGTTTATTTTCAATTTTTGCCACGCCCCCTCCCGCCCCCGAAATTTAAAAAAAACGTTATATCTCCTACAGTTTTGAAGATAGACGTTTCGTAGCTTTTAGAGATAGTTAGTAATTAGCAAAATGTATCGATTTGCCCAAGAAATGATAAAGATCGGATTAGCAGTTCTCAAGTTATGAGCAAAAAAGTACACGCCCCGCCCCACGCCCTCCCACCCTTTCACAACTAACACCACACTTTCAGGTTTTTAGAGGAGATGAAGCTCGTGATATGACCTAAAATATTTTAAAACTTAAAGGTCAAAATAAATTCTAACTTTTTTTATTTTTAAACATCACTTTTAATCGTTTGAGTTCGACCAAAACTTTAACTTAGACGAAAAATTCAACCTGTCAACAAAAAATTCTTCGTTATCCTTCTAAAGTAATAGTTAAAGCAACTAAAATTTTCTACAAACTTAAGAAATCAATTTACTTAATTACCGAACAACACTAAAAACCCGGCATTCTGAAACAGATCACCTCTTAACCAGTTTTCAAATAAAGCCTTTCTTTCCTGAGTCTTGTAGCCAGTGTCATATTTTGACTTGTTTCTTTGATGGTTGACAAAACTATTCAAATACATTTTTAAACATAAATAAAATACCCCACCCCCTAGGGGGGGAGGCTTCAAACGAAACCCCTTTATTGTTACTGAGGTATCGTTCTTAACTGTAGATATACCGTTTTTCCATGCGGGGGCGGAAAAGATTGAAAATAAACTTTGGATCTGCGCAGCTATAGAAACATTTGTCCCTTACATTCAAACCTCTATCTCTTACTCTCCGAGATCTGTTTGTTCATACGGACGGACGGACGACGACAGACAGCTATAGACTCATGTTGATGCTGACAAGAATATATATACTTTATATAGTCGGAAATGATTCCTTCTCCCTGTTACATACTTTTGCACAAACTTAATATACTTATGTACCTTTGGTACAGAGTATAAAAATAGAAAGCTAACTTCGGCGACAGTAGCTCATAATGTGTTGTGTTTCTCTGTGTTTGGTTTTTTTATTTTGTTGGGAAGGGTCGTTACTTTTTTGGTACGTTTTTTGGGTGCTCTTCTTTCAATCTCTTAGACCTATTTCCTTTGACCTGATTTTCATTTTACCCTTTTTTAAATTTTGATTTTTAGATATTCCAGTTTTTTTTTTTATCTTTTTGTTCGGCAATAACTCATTTTTTTTTTCATAGTTGTGTTTTTTCGGTGTGATTTCACATTCTTGATCAGATTGAATACCTTTCATATGATATACCACATGTCCTTCACTAAATCATTTTCTTAAATTAACTTTGTATATATATTTTTTTTTTTTACACATTCTTTAACCCTGTTGGGTATATAATAGTAGTTTTTAAAATGTATAGTACGTGATTTCAAAAGATATATAACTTGATTGTTTTCTATTTTTTTTCCCCTAAATCCTTACAGCGGCGTGGCGTTCTCACTCCGTCTACGTGTGTGTGCTTTCACTCTTCCGACGTTGCTATAGCCCACAATAATTTTGTCGTTTCGTTCCAAGCTAACTCCACCGTCGGAGTTTTTAAAGCTATCGTAAAGAAATTTTGCACGAAGTAACGTTTGGTAAAATAGCTGACATTTGTCGGAAACGTAGCGCGGATCGGAAGCACTAAGAATATAGGCTGAAGTGGAACGAACAGTGAAAATCATTCCGTTATCTAGGTTTAGTCGAGAAAAACATTCATTAAAGCTATATAATGCTCTACAATAGTTTCTTAATCGCTTCGTCATACGCGTATTCAATACATTAACCTTAAATGATTATAAACGTTTTAACCAAATTTTATGCCTTTTGAGGATAATTACGAAGACCAAATATAACACTACGATAATGCACATTAAACAGTCGACATAGAGCAGTTTATAACCGGTCGGATCTATTTAAACCCTAGCTACATATTGATTACACGTTATTATAATGACCAGCGCCCCACTTTCTACTAGCCTTTTTTTATAACCTTTAGCTTTTTAAATCTTTTTTGAGTCATCCGATTCGGCCGGTTTCGACAAATGTGCAGCACTGACGAACAATTGCTTAAAAGACATTATTAGACAGCCAAAAACTGTGATATGGAGTATTATTTTTAGATGACCCATAAACCAATTCATACATAAACCCATTCGAACTGTGTTTTTAGATGAATTCAAGCATCGCTGACGCTTCGAACTGTGTTCCGAATTCTATTTGCTACCAATTGATTAACTGAAGAATCTTTGCTTACCTACGCTGCTTATTACAACAAGTTAATGCACCCGCTTAGACTTCGATACTAAACTATATCATAGAAATTCACTTAGCACCATATTCTCCAGATCTTATTTCTTAAGACGTCTGGTTATTTCTAAAAACTAATCAAGAACTGAGTAAAAAAAAGTCCAGTGAAATTGAGACGCTATAAAAGCACATTTTTAACAGCTGGTTTCACAGACTGAAGAAACGAATAAAAACTAAAACTAAAAGTGATTATTAGCCGTGCTCCTTTTGGAACTGAGTTTGTAAAACAAAGCTGGCTTGAAACGGCATATATATCTGTGGGTGTGAAAAAGAAGATCAAAAATTACTAGCCACTTGAATGATTTTCGCTAAAAATTTGGGATTTTTTGAGGTGTTTATGGTAGTCACGGGATTCACAATGATGTTTCAAACTTTGTAAAGTTTTACCTTTGTACATATTAGAAACGAAAGCTTTTTCAAAAACTTCAGGAAGTTTGCCTCACCGTGTAAATTCCGACTTAGAAAATGTGACTGTGTGGGTAATTGTTAAACTACGAATCATAAACTGTTAGTTATGGCTTATTGTTTTCATATTTTCACAGTGAATCACCCCCAAACGCACTCTCGAATTTTCTTTCATACTCACTTTAAGGCAATCTGTTTGGTTTGTTCCTCGGGTGAAGGCAATCGATGATTCAAAGGCACATCTTTATTGATATCGTTTGGCAGTAAGGGCTGATGGTTATGATGATGGTGAGAGCTGTCTGCTGCCCGGCTTAGATTCTGCGCATAGAGCGCATCAACAGCATCGGCAGACAGTACGGACGGAGAAAGGGCAGGCGTTAGGACGCCATTATCACCAATGACCAACGATGTGCTTATCGAGGTCTCCACATGATGCATGCAATCGGGTGTGACCGTGACATCACCCAGAGCTTCGCTGGATGTCCATTTCCGTAGATCCTCGATGGCAGCGGGCTGTAAGAGGGTGGGGAGAAATGGGAAATGTATTTTAATTACCATTTGGCCAAAAAGTGGCATGCAAAAAATAAGCTATTTTTGTGTTATGTTTCATGTTTGCCGGTTAAGTCCTTAATTAGGCGACCCAATGCTGTCACGAATATCCCTTTATGGCAATGGAAAAGTCCTGCATATGTTGAAAAATGAGTTTGCCTTTTGTTTTTTGTGTTTGCACAAACATTTGTTATGGTTAGCGCAAATTTGACCAAGTCACGCTATTTTCAAATTTCCCCCCCAAAATGAAATGAGCGCAAGCATCGAAAACACGCGTTCTTTGGTTTTTGTTTTGTCTACTGGCTTCAGCATTGAAATTCAATCAAACTAATTAAAAGCAATAAAATCACAGATATTGATATACCGAAGTGGGGATACACGTAACGAGTTGAGACTGCCGACTGCTTGGCAAAAAGTGTAAGGGGTTTATGTCTGATACATGTCGAAACTCTTGCGCGTACTATCTCTGAGATGTGTGCGTTCATAAGGACATTTTCACAAACCCAATATAATCTGTGTAGCTTTGGTAAGGGGTGTAAGTCGAAATTACCATTACAATTACACACCGTAATTAAATATTATAATTACCATTACAAATATTTTAGTAATTGTAGTATTATTGGTAATTAAAGCAATTTAGGATGCAATTTCTCATTATATGCAAGTAGTTGTAAAAGTAATTAAATTTTTTAATTACGAAATAATTGTAATTGTAATGGTAATTATAATGACAATTTAAAAGAATTAATGTTATAAGAAAACACTCAATGCTTACTCTTTCCAGGCTTATATTTACAAACAGTTTACTGTTTACATTATCAATACGGGTTTGTTCTGTTTATTGTATTTACAACGTCTGTCCTTATGTCTCCCTGCCTCTCCTCTGTCACTACTCTTCTCGATCATTATCTATACAGTGTGGCCATCGTCTCTGTCTTAAAATACTTTATCGCTAAAATAATTATCGCTTCATTTATACATAAAGGGTGATCTTTTTTAGCAGTTTTTGAATTTGATTAAAAAACTACAAACAATTTAGAAAAATGTATGAAATCTTGGGGTTTAAACCCTCTATGTTGTGACAATAGCTAGATCATCCTTGACAGGGATTTGCTCATCCGCTGCGGATTACCTTATTTATCTGTTATGGGAAAATACACAGAAAGAATGAGATCATTTAGCTCATCCAGCGAATGACCTTAAGAAGGCACCAGTGGAACAAGGGTATATGTCGATGCATGGTTAAATTATAGACCAAACTGAACACGTTTGACAGTAACATGTGTCACGAAAACAGCTGAGCTGCCAAAATCAGGGTTGCCAAAAATAAAAATTGGTAAAAAATCACCCTTTATTTGGCGGCTTTTTTCAAATAGCTTAAAAGTCCACAATAGCTTAAAAGTCCACAATAGCTTAAAAGTCCACAGACTCGGTATTAAGTGTGTTTCATAACTTTCATGTCATCGAAATGAACTTCTCCTCTTGCCCAGCATTTCCCACTTTTTACAGATTGTGCGGTTTAACTTAAGTTCAAGAGAGTGAGTGGATAAGTTTTCATGGTTTCATTTATAATAGCTGACTTCAGTAGCGTCAAAAATAAGTTAAACCCATTTTATAAGACTTTTCGAAAGCCTTAATAAAAACCAATATTGTCTCAAGTCTTGAAAAAATGAAATTCAATAACTTCCATATCACCAATTGCTTTCCAAAATGATCAACTATTTCTACCGGCAACACACTTATGGCGTTGTTGTTTCTTGACTAGCGAACATATCAGAAAATTGCACATTTAATTTGAACTAACGCGCTTTTGCAGTTATAGCATTCTCTTTCTTTCCAGCAGTCGTCGTCGTCGTCGTTGCCGTCTGTGTCGCGTCTTGTTTATTCTTTTAGCCAGGCCATTAGATAAGCCCCACAAGACAAACAGCCAAAGGCAACGGCAACGAACGACTTGGTCTTGAATCGACTCCTGGTCCAATAGCTTGCCAAACTTGTTTGGCAAAAACAACGCCAGTTGTCAATCCCAGTCGTCGCCATCGACGTCGTTGTCGCCATGCCCCCCCTTGTCCTCCTTGTTGTTTGTCGTCTGCTTCTTAATCGAATGACTTTTAATCCTTTTCGCATTGCATTTGACGCTAGTTGGCCGCAAAGTTGCGCTTGACTGCGCAACTATCGACTGGCACCTAAATAACATTATTATATATGGCTCGACATTTATGGTTAAAACTTGGCCTGGCCAAGATGTGCCGCAGCCTCAGAATATTTCATCAATTGCTTCTTTATGGTCAAAGTTGCCCAGTTTATTAGTGGAAAAATGTAGCTCAAGTGCCTTTTTATGTAGATTTTGTTTGTGTGGGTGAGTGTACCTACCCTCCCCTAGTCTCTTCCGCTCCCTTGGCAGTTGATTTTCAATTGTTACAATTGATTTCAACAAACCACACAGAAAAAAAAATCAAATAAAAACCCATGGCGTTTGTTGCCTTTTGTGTGAGAGCAAGTAATTCACTTAAAGAGATGGAGAAATGTTTTCAATCTGGGAAAAGTTTTCTAAATATATGGACATACAAATAGTAGAAGAGGAACCACTTTTCTCCCTCTTTGAAAAGTTAAATAATTTTTACATTCAAGAAATTCCTGAACAGAAGAATTCAGTCTTAACTGCCAACTTAAATTTGTTAAAGCGACAAAAGATAGTGCACCAATGAGGCCATCTTTATCTCATCTCATCTCAGCTAGAAATTTTATCATGTTAAGCTCATACTCATGTCGTGGTCCGTCGTCATGTTGGCAATTAAAACAAGTCAACTCGTATGATTCCACTTTTGAAGTATGTGTGTGGTCTTTGGTGGTCGGTCTCTGCCCCTGTTTTACGTCTTTTACTGCATGTCCAACTAGTTGGCATCCAAATGGACGCAGCTGGCGCTTAGTAGGAAGCGTCCACCACAATGTTAGTCGCATGACCACACACACATGTGGTCAGCAGGGTCCGTGTCCATGTCCGTGCGTGCTGTGGCCACTAAACATATTATTTATGCAAAAGGCAGTAACTCAAGTCAACAAAGTAGCTAACCCGTCTAACGGTCCAAAATGTGCAAAAAAAAAAAAAATAAAACCCCGTTGCTGGAACTTACCAAACGTATTTCAATCTCTGCATCGATGCGAGTTCGCAGCTTACGATTAGCATTGCCAAAATCAGAGGGGCAACTTAGATGCTCCTCTGCCATGGCATCGGCGGCGGAACCATTCACTAGTCCATCATGATCATTGAGCAGTATATCGCCATTAAATGAAATGGAACGTGGCGGTGTTATTGCCGTAGATTGAGACAATGAGGATGCAGTAGCAGACGCCAAGGGCCGTTCCTTGGCCGCTTCCGTATAGAGCTGGCGCACGCTAAGCGGTCGCGATTCGCTGGTAAAGAGCTCCTGCTGGAATGACTTATCGGTCTCAAAATGTTGCTTGCGTTGTGCAAAGGTGAGCAGGTCGCTTTCAGCTGGAAGAAGAAGAGAGAGAAGTGAGATTAGTGGTGAAAAGAGAGAGAGTAGTTTTGGGTCTAACCCACTGACCCGCCCCACAGTTGTTATTACATAATTTCAAAATTCAAAAAGATTTGCGTCGATCAAGGATTAATATCGATTCCATTTTCGGTATCAGTTAGGATAAATTTTTCCGTCTTTAGCTGAAACTTTTACAAACATAAAGACTAACTTTTGGATTGATAGCTCAAATAATTTCTGAGCCACCTTTAACCGGCGGTTCAGTCTATTTCAGAACTGGTGTGGATCCGGGAAAAACATCTCAAATAAAAATGAAGTAATCGAAATTTTTAAATACGATCTGGAACAAACTTACAAAAAAATTTGTGTTTGAATTCAAGCTTTGTTCGTTCTTAATTTGATTTTTAAAGAATAGGCATGCGAGGATAAGTATTTAAGCGGAAAAAGAGAACCATATGGAATAGCGTTCGATTTACTTTTCAAGAAGTAGTGGAATTGATGCCTTACAATATGGTTGACCTCCAAAATTTTTAAATCATACATGTTTTGTTGCAATCACCTTCACACAAATTGGAAATTCATCTCCGTCCCACCAGATTCCCTGGCCCATAACTAATCTGAACAATCCATAAATCAGACTATCATCAGCCTTAATCAAAGCCTTTTTCAAACCCATCTAATTGAAATAGCATAGCCCGCCCATTTGCGTGTCTGGTTTTCCGCCTGTCGCCTTCTTCTCCCCCCAGCTCATCCCGATCGCCAGTTTCCTTTGTTGGAAAATTTGTGGCGGCATTTGCTTTTCAATTTAACACGCACTGCGTTTGTTTACATGACGATGACTCCGTTTTGTGGGGATTTTATAAACAAAAAAAAAAAACGCAGCTGCTGCCGCAAATAAATCAACGCGCAAATTAATAGAGTGGAAAAATCGCCAAACGCCCAAGGACACCCAGTAAAAATAATCAAAATATTCATCATAAAATACGACAACAAAAAACACAAACGCATGCCATGAGAAATGTAATTAACTTTAATAACCCAGCGACGACTGAAGCTACCACTCCTTCCCCTCCCCCTTCTTTAGGCCGGGCAAGCGGCACTTGCATATTTAATTCACATGCCAGTTGGGGACAACAGAGGAGAAAAGCAGAGACCGTTTGTCTTTCTGGCTGTCTGCACATTTTGCATTTAATAGGCCGCTCATGAAAACAAAGCCCGAGGACCAAACGCAAGTACCAGGAAAACAACTAAGCAGAAGCAGCCACTCGTGGACTACTAACAAGGCAAGAGCAAAGATACTTCTAGCTGGACCGCTGCCAGGCACTAGACACAGTAGCCAACCCCAACTCCAACCATCCAGCCTCCAACCTAGCGCTAAATTCAGGCAATTTTATGGCAGCCAAGCAACATTCTGACGTTGAAGATGCATTGGTCTGGTTGTCTTTGGGGTCGAGGACATTGGCTGGCACGCATCAAGAAATCGCACCAAAATTTTCGTAAATTTAATTAAGCATTTCTGCATGCAGCAAGCAGGCGGAAATGGCATATTAACATGGTAAATGAGATTTTTTTAATCCAAAAAAAAAGAGAAAGATATTAAAATATTTATTGTTAAGAGGCGTCGTCACGTCTGGGTGCTGGCCATGACCATCGTCAGTGACAAGTGTCTGCTGGCTTGCACAAAATTATATGTGAGTCATCTGCCTTACATATATGAGACTTATATATATACAAAAATAAAATGCAATTGTCGTTTAGTCTGTTTCAACTGCATTACTCACTACGTTGTGCCACACAGCCAAACACAGAGCTGAGCATAACCCATATCCATTTCAGTATCTCATCAGGCTTATGTAGTTTTTCCTAATATGGCAATTTTGCCGTTAGAAAAGACAATTATTAAAGAACAAATAAGGCATAAGATGAGGAGAGTTGGAAATTTACTAAGTCGCAATTGGGATACCCTTTTTTTGGATGTGAAACAGAGATGCTTTGTGGATACCTAGAAGACTTGAATAAACGCAGTTAATGAAACTATTCCGTGTTGTTTATACTAGCGAATAGCATCAAAATTTAACTGAAAGGCTTAGCTACTACAAAATGCATTTAAGGGTATTGCATACCTTCAGGTGCCATTTTTTAAAGGTTTACAAAAAATTAAATTACACAAAAACTATAAGTGATATTAAGAACCGTTTTGAAGCGGTTGTTGTTGTATTCCTGTTCAAAGTTAACCAAAAAGAGTGTATGTCATGAAACGCTCGGTACGAGCGAAGCTCTTTACGTCGAAACCGATTTAAGTAATGGCAAAAGACACATTTGGATTCTTTATAAATAAATGTTTCATAATATATAATTAAGTCACTGTCAAGTCACTGTTGGGTTACTGTTGGGTCCTATTCACTGTTAAGACACTGTTAAGAAACTGTCAAGACACTGTTAAATCACTGTTAGGTCTCTGTTAAATCACTGTTAAGTCACAGTTAAACCACTGTCAAACAAAGAACATTATAGCTTTAAGCACAGAATTCCCAACTTGACCTCAATGCAGCCACTCTTTCCACCCACACTTCCCTATACCCACCAGATCCCCACCAGATCTCAACTAGATCTTCCTCAGATCCCCACCTAACTTCCACCAGAACTCCTACAGATTCCTACAATACAAAATCAAAGACAACACCCAAAAGAAGCTGTCGCAAAGACAACATTTTTCAAGATTTACCCCCCAGTCTGACGTTCGTAAAAAATGAAAACATAGGCTCATGGTTGCGAAAAATTTTTGAGAACGGATCATCTGAAGTTAATACTGAAAACGAGGGTTTCTTAAAAATTGATGTAATTCTGGTGTGAACTAGGATATTTTGCATATATTATATTTTTTAAATATGCATGAAGTATTTGAGCAAAAAATGAAAAAAATTAGAATTTCTAAAAATACGAGCGTTGATGAAAAAAAATTTTCTTATAAAAGGGCCGGGAAAAATGTTGTTTTTGATTATTTCCGTAAAACAGAGTTTCGGATCTGCTTGAAAGTTTTATGGAATGTTTATAAGATCCGAATAGAAAGTTTAAGCAAGTAAACAAATTTTCAAGGTATACAGTACACTTAAAACAACTTATTAGACATTTAGGGCCGAATTCACATCTTCTACATAGAGCTATTTGTCACATAAACTAACAAATAACAATGTAAAATCGATGACTATCTGACACATAGCAGCTATCTGGGAGAACAGAAACGGCCCGTAAAGGTTTGTTTTCAAATACCTCAGCGAGAATGTTTCTTTTCTCCCGCCCCCCCGCCCCCCCCTTCCCCCCCCCCCCCCCCGGCGGGAGACGGGAGAAGGGCCCGACCGAGTAATCGACTTTGTTTCTATAGATTCACATCTAAAACTGTCACAAAAAGTAATCATCATGATTGTACATCACATACGTTCACTAAAACAATCAAAATTAGTCAATCGATCTTTTGTCAAACGATTTGTGATGATGAGAAGAATTTAAATTAATTTTTTCATCGGATGGGATAAATTAAATTTAATATTGGTTTTAGGATCGGAACGGGACGGTATACCCACCCTTAGGGTATTCACGGCCCAGATTTAAATTAAGGAAACGTTGACTTAATGAATTCTAACAAAATTCAGTTGACAGAATTTGAAATAGATCGAAAGATTTAATTGAGAATACGTTTGGTATTGGCAACGGTAAAAAATTTCCTAAAGTAAGAAGCAGAGATTATGGAGTGTATCAGTGTATTTCGAGGTTGTCGACTTATTGAAAATTTATTAATTTAATAATTCGTGAACACGCGAACTATTTAAGCTTTGTAGACTAACAAAAATATCTATGCAAAAATTCAAAAATATATGTAAAATGCCTCAAAAAACAAGACATTACTGCGTTTTCAACACGTTTCAATCGTGCTCCCTTCAGTTGACATCTTTCAATTGTCATGTCAAACGATGAAATTTATAGCTGCTGCTCTGCAAATCAGAAACGCCAGACACAGTGATGAGCGCCAGATACAAAACCAATAACCCCAAAAGTCAATATATCAAAAGTGCATTTTCCAAGACAAACACACACACATACAGCCATAGCACAGCGACGGCTATGGCAAAACCGCAAATAAATGAGATTTGCACAAGATGTTGGCTAACCAAGCGCACGAACTCAACCCAAATCAAGCCAAACCCGAAGCCTTTGCAGACTTTTTTAGAATTCGTTCTGGCCATAAATTGACACCGAATGTGTGTAAGTAGGCGAAGGGGTAAGGGGAGATACACACATATGTGTAGAATGAAGTACGTGCGATTCTGCCAAATGCAGCATAAAAGCTGGCCAGGCACGTCGGCATCGACAGTTAGGTATGCTGTATCTGGCAGATACAATCTGTCACAGAATTTGCGCATAACAAGTTGGCAGTGGGAGTGAATGGGTGGTGGGGACGGAGAATAGTGTCTAAGGAGTAAATGATTTATATACATAATTATGCCGATTTCAGGTTCAATGCACTGCAAAAAACTTTGCCATATTCCCCAGTCAAAAACTTAATTGCATCGAGTGGCAGACAACGAGCGGCAACTGCTGCTCCTCCAATCAGAGACAGACGGAGAGAGTCCACTGCACATTTTAATTTAATTATTTAAAGCAAAAACAATTGCAGCAGCCAGATAGCCAGCCAAGGCGCTGCCCTTGGCCCCTGGATGGACATCCCATCCATCCATCCACATCCAGCCATTCCCCCATTCCTGCTGTGCATAAGTGTCATAATAGCATTTAAAGCAATTACGGGTCACATTTCGGTCTGGGTAACGGGAAATGAAAGTCCTGTGGACATCCGATGCGATAAAAATGAAAGCCAAGTGATAAATTAAGAATACAAAATAAGCACGACAAAATGATTGTGAAATGAAAGTCGCCCTTGGACATGCCCTTTAAAAGATAAATAAACAACGGTATGAAAAAAATGTATTAAAACTAGACAAGGAAGCTGATTTCGATTGCGTACTGAGTACTAAAACAAAACCTATTTAAATCTGTAATTAATTAAAAACTTTTAAGATTTCCAAAGATCAGTTTATTGAAACTAAAGTGAGACGGACTTACGAGAGAAAGGAAGCCGTGAATGAGTGAAAAGAACCTGAACCTGAGAATGCTTCACGCGTCTATCAGTTGTAGGAAGCTTCTTAAATTAATGGACTAAAGAGATACATACCTATCGTAAAAACTACAGTTTGGGGATCGGTTATTAGGCTTGGTTAGAACCTTGGATAATCGCTTTTTAATCAATCTAACATTCTTTCACACACACTACTGAGTTCTGAGTACAAAGTGTCGAGAACTAGTAAGTAGTGGGTATCGAGTACTGAATATCGAGTACTGAGCACAGTTGCAAACTAGGTATGTGGGAAATAGTTTCGATATATTGGAATTTTTGTGGAAAAAGACGATATATCATTATCGAAAATTTTTCTGAGGCGATATATAATTTATCGAATATACTTAGGAAATTTCGGCCACAAAAATCGATGTTTACTGAGCATTCTTTTGTAAATTAGAGTGCTTTTTTAACTCTATGCTTAATACATAAAATAATGTTTTCTATTCAGGTTGATCATCTTTCCTTAAAAGTACGATTCATATAAATTCATAAATACTTTTTTAAAATAAGTTTCTGAATGAAATTAAATACAAATCGTGTCTAAATTTTTAGTCGGCTGAAGGTCGTATTAAGTTTCCACTTAACTTTAAACCGAAACACACAACACCACAAAGGAAGCTGATCGATTTTACAGTTGTTTCAGGAACCTCCCAGTTCTATCTTCAGTAGGCCATTGATTGCAAATCAGCAGACAGCATTGCTCTTACTAATTGGAAATTCCAAGTCAGCATAAGGGCAAAAATCAACAGCAATATGACCTCGAGCCGGCTAAAACATTTGCTAGATCGAAATACACACATATCAGTGTTAAACTTTAAAAATACCTTCAGAACAGAATTCACATCTACTACATAAAGCTGTCTTTCACAAAAACTAACAAGTATAATTCACACAATTCTGACACATAGCAGCCATCTGGAAAAAATGAAATCTTTCGTAAATCTTCATTTATTCCTTAGTTTGGTGCTCCGATTTCTAGATTTTAAACGCTATCAGAATTTAGTTTTAAAAAAGTTTAGTGACGCTTACATTGCTTTAATAGATCTACCTATTGTAAGCATGTGTCTTTTTATTGAAAATATCAAAAGCATCACTAATATCAATATAGATATTTTCTATATATCCGGCAACCCCACTAGAACATTCTGGAGAAGGCATATGAAAGCATATTTTTATTGAAAAAGGCGTCCAGCTTACGAAGCTTATACAAATTAAACTTTAAAATACAAAGCAAAACTCACATCGAAGTCCTAATATGCCGAGTTTGGATAGGGGTTTGAAATTATCCTGCTTTGATTCAGCTCTATAAATTTTTTTTTACTGTGATAGCTAAATAACTCATCACTGAGTATCGAATATCGAGCATCCACTACTGAGTATCGAGTAAACGTAAGCAGAGTATATTAAGTTTGAGCTTATGTATGAAACAGCTCCGATCCTACAAAGTATATAGTAAAGTATAGTATTAATTATGTAGTTTTCCAATAAGATGCGAGACGATCGTCTAATTGTGTGAATCGGTGGGCACAGAAAAGCAAGTAAATTGGCTGTAGTGTCTCTTGCATCATCAACACAAGAACATTTTTTTCTCCTCTCCATTTCGCTGGCCCTGATTATAGACGATAATAATGTTACAGTCAACGTCAATTTATCAAAAAAAAAAATACAACAAAAACCCAAACACTGTTTATAAATGATGAGCAGCCACAAACGACCTGCTGGAATCTGAGCAACCTGTGCCTATCACCCAGCATTGTCTGCCTCCACCTATCACATGATTTATGAGCTGAGATTTAAGACAAGCTGGCGCATGTTGAAATAACAGGGTGATAACTCCACATTTGTCTGCATTCGCCGCTATGGTGGTTTTTAACTTGACATCTTGTCTCACCCTGTTATTGCAACAAAAGCCGGCAAATACAGCAGCTGAGCTTAAAGCAGAAAATTTGTAAAGTCAAAATGAAACATTTTTAAATATATTCACACCCAACATAGATAAAAGATACAGTTTAACATTTACAATGTACAATATACATACATATGTCTGTAAGTATGAATGGTAGTCACATGTGCTTTATGGCCAAAAGTTTTTGTGCAGCTTTAGCTGGTCTGGGGGTTGCGCTGCTATTTTAGCAAATTTTCGCCAAGCCAACAAAAAAAAATAAGAAAAGAGCAAGCGACAATTTTGTGGCGCCAGGCGCATAAATTGTAAAACCAACCAACAACAACAGCTAGACAAATTTATGCCATGCCGCAGAAAGGGAGAGAGCGAAACACAAAAATGTTGCTAACCGACGAAATGTTGCCAACAAAATGTTGACAAAATTGGTTTTCTGGCTCGTCATTTAGCAAACGAAAATCTCATTAAATGCTTAAGTGCCCAGCCACTACACGTACTCGCATGCATTGTGCAGTTTATTAAGCAGCGAGACGACTTTCCCAGCTGCGCTATTAAAACTGATTTATGTCGTCTCCCGACTCCCGAGACTCATGCTCATATCAATGCCCAAGCAGACTCAGACACACCCACGCAAAAACGCATTGCCAAAAATGGGCAAGTCACGTGATTCTGATTTACCAAGCCCAGCCATAAAAGGTCAATGTGGTGACGCTTTACAAGGGTAAGAAGTAAACCAGGTCTGCTAGCGTGCCTGGGGGCCTAATCATGTTACTTATGGAACACACATTTTTTTATGATGCCAGATAGTGCACCAAGGTCTATTGTATGAAAAGGGAATGATGCCATTAACCCGATTGGCTGCAAAGTATTTTAAGCTGCTGATTCAATGCTCTGATTTTGAAGGGGATTATTATAATCATGTGAGGGAATTGAAAAAGAATTCTTTATTTGGTTTTGTAAAAAAAAAACAAAAGGTAGATTTTTGTACCCCAAACCAATGGCAATAAAAAAATATATTCAAAATATACATCTATATATACAAAAATCTTGTTTCAAATGTTTGAAAGCAAACTCATTCGAAATGGCTTGACCGATTTTAATTAAATTTTTTTGCATATATTTATAACTATATTTCGTAACGCTGGGTGTGCCACTGCAGAACAATTTTTTTGAATTGACTACGCAGCAGGCTGCTGATCTGTGTCTTTCTGTGTTTCATTATTGTGAAAATCGTTATTGATTTTGGAATATAGTTTTTCATCAATCGTTTAAATTTGGCCTATCTGTGTGCGTGTTACAGTAAACAATGCCAGCAAAACGTAGAGGTGGATGTTTGGGCCTTCAAACGATAGCAGGAACGCACGTGCGAAATGTAAGAGCAGCAAGAGCACAACAAAAATTACATGAAATAAATCAAATTACGCGTGTCAGAATGTCGCAAGTGCGTTCTCTTCAGTCACAAGAGGCACGCGCTTTTCGAAGTCAACAACAATAACTGGAGAAGAGATAAGCGCGACGAGATGTATTGACCAACAATGTCCATAAGTACATCGAGAATTTACATCTGGTTCCTTCCTTCGTCTCGCATTCGAGTATGAGTTAGATATCGAAAATTCCTCTCATCCGAAAGTCCTGATTGGTGCAATGGACGAAGAATGACCCAATTGTCATGCGCTCAAATTCAAAAATGAGTCCGACGGGATGTGTTGCGCATCAGGATAAGTGCAACTACCGGAAATTGAGACGCCACGCGAACCATTTAACGGCTTGCTAATCGATACAGATCCAGAATTCATTCACGCTTTCAAATGACTTCGTTCGGAGCAATAGAAATAATGCAGAATACAGCGGCAAATGCTCAGGAATTCGATTAAACCTTCAAAATCGAAGGCCAAACGGACCACATAACTATTTACGAATCTGCTTAATGGGCGGGGAGGACGTCAATTGTGTGGATGCACGTTGCGGCTACAATAACCTCAATTCGCCTAACGCCAGGCGCATCGTCGGCGACCTGGGTTCCCTTTTGATAAAATTATTGAAATTGTTTAAATCACCCATGCACGAGTGGCAAAGTACCAGTTGCAAACACCAGCCGGAGAGCACGTGATAATGGAATAATGGTTGGCTTTTTTACATCGACGAAAGAAATGGTGATTCGATGAAGACGCTCTAGAAAGGACAAGACGAATATTGCATAAACATTAAATAACCTGATCCCGCCACAGGTAATTTAATCATTACTCATTTTAGGTAATATTTATAATCATTATAGTTAATATTTATATATTTATTTCAAATGTAAAAAATTGCAGGAGCCGAAACAAAGGAGGAGGTGAGGTCGATGATTTTATTGCGTATCGTACTAGAAACAATTTATATGGTAGAAATTATTTTACTCTGTTTTAGCAGAAAAAGAAGGACTTTATATAGATGAAACATGAACAGATCAGTACAATTCAGAGTTAAATCGATAGATGCTCACCATTGCTCCCCCACGCCCCTAGGCTGTTCCCAGCATTGAATCAAATGCTCCAAGGACCACAATATGTCTGAAACTCCTCTGAACTCCGCACTTGCTTGTTTCTTATCCTTCTTCATTGCCTAAAACAAAATCTACAAAACTAATGAGTACCCATGGACTGCCCTATATAATAGTTTTTGTCAACCTCCACTCACAATTAATTAAGTTTTTTTTTTTGGGTCATTTGATGGCCTGCCAATTTGCCTTTTATTTAAATTAATTAACCTCAAGCACTTGTCGTGATAGCAATTAGCGTTTTCTTCGCGTTTTCTTGTGCCAATTAATAAAAATTGAGTCGGGCTTTATGTTGATTAAGTGCTTCAACTTCCGCCATGGTTTAGTAATGGCTTGGGCTTAGAAAGAGGGGGAAATTCATGAGACTTTATGGCCATGTAAACTAATTAAAAGCGAACGTAAAATTTGCTGCTAAACATTAAAGTGCGCCCCTCTCCCTGGTTTTGTACGCCCCCGCGGACATGCTTCTATTCAATTTCAATCATGAGCTGCGTCTATCAATCGATTTTACAGTCCCCAACGAAAAACATAAAATGCAGCGCAAAGCGAGAAAATTGAATGAAAAATGCATTTCACAAATAGCCAAAGGCAACAACTGTTGTCATCTCTTTGTTGTTGTTGTTGTTGCGGCCAATAAATTTAAGTGACATGCGTTTTTCAGCGAGTACCCGCGGGATACGTTTACTTAACATTCCAACAGCTCTAGAGCTACGGGCACTGAACGAGAGGAACCCAAGCGCGATCAGCGCGTCTGATATCATTAAGAGCGACATCCACATCCTCGCCAGGGTTTCCTTATTCCACCCTCTGTGCGGAAGTGTTTGGCTGCGGGGTAAAAATAGACGGCAACCAGCAGAAGCCGCAGCAGCAACAAAAATTTTATTGAGTTTTGAGTCTAAAATTAAATAAAATGCCCAAAACAAAATTTCGTGGCTCGACAATTTTTCACGTCTCTTCCCATTATCCATATGTGTGCGTGCACTGAGAAAAAAAATTAAGAACCACTGGTATATCAGATTCAAACCGAAACCGTAAGCGAAATACATTTGTTTAAGTGACCGTAACCGAACACTTAAAAACCAATATGTGCGCTTTTTCATATAAAGAATTTTTGGTAAGCATGCAACAAATTTCTCTTCTTCTTTACTAGCTAAGGCGGGTGGCCGCGATTTTTTCGCACATAATTGAAAACGAATAGATTCCTAAGTCTTTTCCAAAAATTAAAGATACAATATTTTTGGGTAAAACTTCGACATAGATGCCGTTTTGTCGAACCAATATTTACAAACTAAATATCAAAACCATCTCAACCGTCTCCCCCTTCCTACGCTCTCTACTCTTTCCCGTCCCCTTTTATTCCTCTCGCCCCCGCCCTATTCGTTCTGTTTGTACTCTCTCTTGTTAATTTATACTTCTTTTTAACGCATGTCTCTCCTAGCAGCTATTATCTGTCTCAGAGAGCCAAGTCTAATTCGCACAACACAGATATAATTTGTCTATGGCTGTGGGTTAATATTATATCAGTCAGTCGTGCGTACAGATTTATAAGTGTAGATTAATGTTCCCTAGTTTCTAAAAGATATTTTTGATAGCTTTAATTTCCAAAAATAATTTTTAAAAATTCGATTTAAGCCAGGGCTGCTCAGAACAAGCTTACCTCGTAGTAGACACCAATACATAGGAAGTAAATTATATTTTCAGTTAAAGTCGAAGCTGCTAGATTTTAATATTCCAAAGTAGGCTCGCTTGATTTAGAATTCTCTGGGTTCGGGCGAGGATTTCTAAATTAGGATGCCTCCTATAAAGTCATAGTTTTTTCTTTCAGTGTGTGAATGTGTGAAGATTTACTTGCAACCACTTTAACGGCTCCCTCGCTACCAGGCGACATTTTCCACCCGCGATTTCCTTTTTCTACATTTTTAACAGCTCATTTGCTTTGCACCTTTTTCTATGTGTGTGTGTGTGTGTGTGTATTTTTTTGTGGTTTATCTAAATAAAAAATGATGCAGCTGACAGAGTAAGATTATGGCAAATGTTTGACTTGAACTTGAAAAGGCCAAAGGAAGTGAAAGTCGTGCCATATCCGGCTTAGGTCCTATGGACCGACCTATCTTCTATAACAAATTCCCATGGCTCGTGTACTAGCAAATGGTTATTAAGTCGTTTTGTGTCTCTTCTGCGTTTTCTTCTTCTTCCAGCGGCTCACTTAAAGCTGCTCAACAAATTGCCCCCTTCTCCCTAGCCAAGTGTGCTTCAATTGAGTAAGTGTCTGTGCTCAACCGTGCCTGGCATGGGTATGGAAATGGGCAGCAGTTAGCCCTAGGCCAAAACAATTGAGTTAGCGTTGAATACAATTGAAAAAATGATCGTCAGAAATGCTGAGACCCAAAACGAGTTTGGCATTTAGTTGGAAGACTTTAAGAGATCTGGTAAGTGCCACAAGCCCGCCCGCTGTGCCATATGTTGTTAGGGCTTGGGATAGATGCTTACATCTTTGTAGTTTTAATATCGAAAATGATAACTTGAGGGTTTACACACTTTTGGTTATATGGCAACCTTGAACTATGTCTCTGACATGCCCATAGGTAGGTAAGTTAACAAGCTGAGACTAATTTTCAAAGCACAATTCAAAAGCTCCTGGTTTAAGTTGAAAACTATTTGTCAGCATATTTAACCAACAGTTTCACATTTTATTCATCCCAGTTAATCCACCAACTAAGCACTCCTCTTCATCAACAGCTCAAAGTATTAACACTTTTTCCTCATTTGTTGTAATTACGTTGGCTTTGAAATGGCTTCACATAAAGTTTATTAATGGCACTTTCAACTCATCAACATTAGCGTCATGATGCTACTGATTAATCTGAAGCAACCACAGCTTCCTGCTAAAAGTAAGTAACTACAATACACTCTCACACACTAATTGCCACAAATGAAAAGCCCAAGTGAGGCGTCGTCACACTTAGACAGCTCCTCGGTTAATCAAGTTCCATTCCACATCTAGAATTACCAACTTGGCAGGCAATTGAAAAATAAAGCGCATTAGCATTTAGATTTATGCAAGCCGCAGCTCTCTATAAATACTAATTAAATGCTAGGCAGTGCCAGAGTATGACATGTCGAGTAGAATCCAGCCTGCACTTGGGCAGGAGTAGCCCTCTGTCTGGGTTGTCGTGGCATCAAGGTTCAAGCAGACGCGTAATGCATTTTGCATTAACTTTTTACACAGCGAGGAACAATGGTGAAGGGCCTACAGGGACACTTTGGCCATTGCACAGTGAAACAAATTTAATAGTTTTGTATACAAAATCACCAAACCGTGTTCGTGTAAGGCTTTTAAGGACTTATAATATAATGACCAAACTTAAATTGCTCTTAAAAAGAAAACAATTGCTTTGGTTAAAGGTATTACAATCAGGCATACATTCGATTAAAATTTATTAGAAACTTTGGCAAATCACATAAACCGCAAATAACACATTTTTTCCCATATACCAAATCTGCACAACAGTTTCTAAGGCCGGTGCAGTCTCCAAATATCATATGAATCAAATCATTTGTCAAAAAACCACAATCACTTGAAATCCAACTAAATATGACAACATATTTTTAGCTTTAAATAAATCCTTTTTTTTGGATTTGATTTTTAAGTAAGTCGGGCTCATAATGGATAATAACAATAACAATTTTTTATTTTAATAATAACTAGCAGACCCGAGCGCTTCGCTACTTACTGAATGAATTTAATACTTTCGTATATTGTTCAAAAAATATTAGACTCAGGTGTCAATCCATTAAGTAATATGCTTAATGGTTGTGGTTCAGGCAATTTCACTTTACCACTCGCACAGCACATCCCATTTGCTTCACCTTTAAATTTATAAGCCTGACAATGGTGACAACGTTCATTCATTAGACCAATTATAATATGTCTATAAGAAGCTGAATTGGTGTACACGTACATTCATTTGCAGTTGTTGTTGCATCATTGTTCTGTTGATCTCAACGGGACCTTGCTTTAAAACGAACACATTTTCAAAAGCAACAAATATACCCACACAAATTACAATTATTTCAGAAAACTATTTATCTATCATAAAAGGTTTTGCTTTACATTTTTTTTTTAAATAGGATACCAGGCCCTCCCAATTCTCGTTTTATGTATTTATCGTCTAGGATATCATGTAGCTCTATCATTTGTAAAATATGATTTTCCCTGGGACGCCCATCTGTGATCCTTTAGCAAAGGACATCTTCCTAAAAAGTGAGTCAAATTTTCATTTTCTCCCGTATTAATAAGTGGGTAAGGCACTTTTTCCGATCTGTTGTACTTATTTGATGACAACGTAATAAGAAAAAATATGTGTGCAGACAATCCAGCACTAAAAATAGCTACATCCTAATACCTGTGGGGCATAGGTCTGAACAGCTCTACATATATTGGGTTTTGCCAAAAAGGAATTCCATATGCAGTTGATACTGGCTTTAGCTTCAGCGTTTCTATCCATACTTATAGTTTTGTGGCAATTTTTATGGCTTTTTATTTGAAGGTCTATTTTTCTCTGTTGCCAGCCAGTCTGACAAAATTTCTATGAGATGATTAAAAAATTAAATTAAATTTAATTTTTCAAATGGATAAAATTAATCTTTTGCCGAATTAAATATGTAAAATGTACCACTGTGCCTCGCCAGTCTGGAGGTTAGAGAAGCAGGGTACAGGTGACAGCAACTGTGACTGGGTATTAAATTCACTGAAGCCTTCTCTGCTGCAGTTTTTTCTTAACATTTTTTTTGTTTTTTTTTTTGTTGACACGTGCTAAAAGTTAAACTTTTGAAGCGCCAACGCCCCAAAGTAGACAACAGGAAATGCTGCAAACATTTGGCAACACTTTGCCTGATGAGGCAGCCTGCCTGCCTGACCGCCTCCTGCATGCAATACAGCGGCTCAGCGAACAAAATTCCCCTCGAAAAAAAACAAAGCGAAGCACAAAGTGCCGGCAAATATTTCCCAGGCAGGTACAAGGAAGCAAGTCCTTGAGGGATAAACACAAGCCAGTCCTTTACCCTAAGTCCTTTGGCCTGGGAACGTCGTGCATTCCAGTGAATGAAATTCAAGGCATTTGCACTTATCATTCCATTTTTCATATGGTTCCTTGCCGATTTTTATGGTTTCCTGTCGCCTCCCTTAAAGACGCAGAGAAGCCCTGCCAAGACGATTGAATTACAAGGAGCAGACAAAAACATCCTTACACAACGGAGTCTTACGTCAATGTCAACCCTTGAATTGGAATCGAATTGAACAAATATTTGCATACTGCAGCTGAAGCAGCTTAATGCTAATTGTTCCCAAGATAAATCTGCCCGCCCCTTCGTCAACACCAATGAGACTCGTAAATTATGTTGCTTGTTTCATTTTAGAAAGTTTTCATGTTTTTCGTTCAACTTATGAACTTTTGTGGCCATGTGATATGACTCGGCTTGTTTTATATCTGATATTTTGCGGCTTCTCCGATGACAACTGGCAACCAAAACTAAGCAAATAAAGTTAGTCGAGCATCTAAAAACCACTGAGGATTTGGTTACACTCTGAAGTGTGGGCAATGTGCCAGTTATTTAGGCTTCTTGTGGCAGCTGCTATGTTGTGGTTAATTAAAAGACTAAAAAAGACAATCAAATGAAGCAACTAGCAATTTGCATATTTAGAAAGTGGAACAGGATCGGATGTTGGTAGACAAAGGAGGTTGGATGGTGAAGATGGGCTTCTACAGTGATACGAAAGTTGTTTAGCTGTATTTCTAATTACATTTAAGAAAAGATAATTAAACATATGGACGTGAGATATCCTATCCCAAGTTTCGTATTCTTAAAAATTTATAGCTTCAGAATAGCAGATCATACATGACTTTAAACGACTTTCAAACCAATTCGGAACCAATCTTGATGGAGTAAAATATCTAACTTTTTAAAATCAGCCTACAGACCTACAGACCTATTTTCTTGGCTTGTGTATATACATACAATGTTTGTATACATGTTTATAAACAAACATTAATATGTTCTGCATTTCATTTCATAGGTTAATAATAATAATAAATTTCCAAACGCATAAATCATACACACACTCTAGGTCCCACTAACAACCACACATTTATACGCAAAAAACCCTTTGGAAGTTTGCTCTCGACAAAACGGTCACTGAAAGGCACAAGCGAAAGAGAATCGAAAAAGCCGTCTTTGGTTAAGCGCATCGTCTGTTGTCTTTTTTCTTTGTTACAGAACTGGGAAGGGAAAAAGGAAACACATTTAACAATGGTACATAATAAACTATTAACTATACTCATACTACGAATGAAAGCCTAACGAAGAGGCTTCAAAATGAAGTTGGTGAAACCCTTTGGGCTTTGCGCCTTTAGCTAAAGGGCGATTAATCCATTAATTTTTATTTTTAAACAGGTCTAGCAACACATTTTTTGTTGGTTGACTCAAAGGAATAGCGGGCGAATATACGACTTCAGTCTTCAAAAAACAAGAAAAAAAATGAACTGCGTGCTCTCCTCTCTTTCTTTACTAGCTAAAGTTTTGTTGTTGGCCGGTGCAAACCTGCACCAACATCATATCTCTCTCTGTTTTCTATCTCCCCGATGTCTTTCGCAAACTCGAACGAAACAACAAAGTTGCTAAGGGTAGTCGGCACTCGCCTCGCTCGCAGTGGCGAAGCACTTTTCGCTATTTACGGCGACACAGCCTTATAGAACTTTACATCTTGCTTAAAATATATTTTGTGATTTAGTATTTCATTTCACGCGGCCGTAAGCTAAGTTTGGGCACCCCTGGTCTAAATGGTAAAAACTCTATAGATCTCGATTTAATAAGCCAACACGATTTCTTCCTCGTGTTTTATGGTTCGTTTTTGCATTTTCGACTAAACCGGCTAGGTTCGGTGTTCGGGCACAAGTTATAGGTTCGGTTTCAATCTCCGTAATAAAATCTTTTAAACTAATCCTGCAAAACGGAACTTTTACTACCTTTTCGCGTCCCCACAAATGAATATACGAATGACATTTCTAGTTTTCTTCTCTTGGTTGTTTGTTGCGAAAGTTGTTCTGCCACATTTTCAGCGCTCTGCCATTGAGAACACCAAGATTTTTTGGTGCAGATTCCCAGGCCGATGACTAGACAACGATTAGCTGTGAACTTGGCTGCCGGTTTTCTACAACCAGAGAGTCGCATGTGGCGGCAAGGTGCAGTAGAGTAGGCCTGGGCACGACCGTTGGCCAAGTGAAAGGCAAACTTGCTCACGGTTTTAGCCTTTGGCAAATGTAATGGCGTTTGGTGTTTGTTGTGGGTTCAAATTGTGTCAACTTTCCCAAAAAAATTTGTCAAGAATGTGGCTGTGATTTACATGCCATTAAATGCAGACGGAGATTAATGAGATGCAAATGGCGTTGACGTCGCTCTCCAGACGCTGACTATCAAGTGCTAAAAATCTGCAATTTAAGGTGTCTGTTTAGATGCGTTGACAGACGGTAGATGGCCAGAAGAGATGGCTGGGATGAGTGAAGAGTGCCGTTTAGCGCTAATCTTTGCCTTCCTGATGTGCCTGCTTGCTGTCTGGCTGGTTGCAAGAGTGTTGTTGGGGTCCTTGAGACGGCAAACACACACACACACACACACAAAAAGCTGCTTGGAAATCTCTGTCTGCAGCTTTTCAAGATGAAGTAAAAGAAGAAGCTCTAAAACGCTTTGTCTATGGCAGAGAGCATGCTATCTTTTAAACATAATTATTGCCTCATTATGCGACGACGGCGTTGTTAATGTGTTTAACAAACAGGGAATGGGAAAGTAAACAGTGCAACGGGGCAACGGGGCAGAGGCAACGGCAAAAGGCAATAATGAAATTGTAAATAAATTGTAAACATTTGAACTGCGCCAAGCACAAATATTTGTTTGTCAACTTGTCAGTGTGTGTTGGGTATGTCAGTGCACGAGGGTTGCCATTTTCGTTTGTCCTTCTAACTAACCAGGGGTCATCAATGGGAACAAAAGAGTTGACAAACTGATTTGTGAATCAGCAGAGAAAAATTGTCATTGTGTTGAGCACCTTTAATCAACGAGCTTTAAAGCTCTGTATTCTCTGTCTCTGCTTTCCTAGAAAGAAACTTAAAGCAGAAATTTAAAAGCATACTGAAATTTTTTTAAAAAAAAACTGGCAATTAAGAGCAGTCAACTTCTCTGCCCCATGCCGACCCGGCTTGAACGGTTTTTTCTGACACATTGACCGATTTATTTTTTAATCGGGGGAACGTTAAATCAAAATATTAAAATGCCCGAGTTTAAGAAAGATTACTTTGACGACAAAAAACTTTTGCCGTAAGAAACGGCTTATACATTATATACAACGCTGAGTTTTGTTCGATCGAACACATTAATGTTAGATGAAAAAAATAGAGGCCAGCTAACTTCGGCTCGACCGAAGTTTATATACCCTTGGAGCTTGATATATGCCTGGCAGTTTGTATGGCAGCTATACTATATAGTGGTCCGATTTCGGCAATTCTTGTTAAAACAATGTAAAATCATTGAAAACTTATAAATACGAGCGATCGGAGCGATAACATTGAAAACAAAAAAGTTTCTCTCACTAAGACTTCTTTTCAGACCTAACTTTTGTATGGCAGCTATACTATATAGTGGTCCGATTTCGACAAGCCTTTTTGAAATTATGTGAAATCATTAAAAACTTATAAATACGAGCGTTGGGAGCGATAGCACTATCAAACAAAAAGTTTTTCTCACAAAAACTAGTTTTTTCAACCGATCGTTCCTATGGCAGCTATATGCTATAGTCATCCGATCCGGCCGGTTCCGACAAATGTGCAGCGTATTTGTACCAAAAGACTTCGTGCAAAAGGTTTGGTTAAGAAAGCATAGAAACAGACGGACGAACAGACGGACGGACAGACAGACATGGCTATATCAACTCAGCTCGTCATGCTGATCAAGAATATATATACTTTTTGTGGTCGGAGATGCTTCCTTCTATGCGTTACAAACATCCGAACAATTTCAATATACCCTCCAGAGTATAAAAACCTCCTCAACCACTCGATTACTTCTTATTATAAAACTAATACAATGGAATTAAGAATAATCATTTCATTTTTTGAGTTAAACAAGTTCGCTCTTGAATCAGAACTTCCATCTACTTTTGACATCAAAATTCATCTATTTTTATTTTAATGTTACTTTTGACATGAAAATTCTTAGCCCGTTTCAAGTATGTAAACCCAGACATCAACCTTTAAAGTTGTTCAATAGCGAGAAATTTAAATCTGACTAATATGTTCAACAAATTTTCTGTTCTCTTAATATGAAAACTTAAAAGTTGTCGTAAATCCCGACTTAGTTTAGAGAAATAATACCATACCCTTTTAATAAAGGCAGCTAATTGAATCAGTATTAAAAAAATATATAAGACAACCCTCGTTTGTCAGCATAATCTTTGCCTTTCAAAAATACATTTTAAACTTTTCAATGGGCCGCTCTGCTGTCAACACTTTGACAATTTCTTTCAGTCTTTTTCCCAGCTCCGCTTCACAGGAAACAAACAAATAAAATGAATACTGATAAAAACACAAATTCATTGGAAAATATTGAAAATAATAAAAGAATCTCTTTGGAACTGGCATAAATTATAGTTGAAAGTTTAACGATAACAGTTTGATGACTGCATTAGGCAGGGTTAGAGATTTAATCATTAAACAAAAACCAGTTTGACTTGTAATTAAATCGAACCCACCTTTTTTGTGTATTTTATTTTAGCACCTGTTAATGTTGATAAGGCCACACACACACGCCCAGCTAGTGCTTATCAAAGGTCGCCTTTGAGTGTCAACACTCGCTGAATCTCTATAATAGATTGCAGATTTATAAAGCAAACAACAAAAGTTTTTCAAAGAAAAAAAAAATCAATTTTGATTTATAGTCCCACCAGCATAGTAATAAAAAATGAACAGTTGCATTTCCCTTTTAATTAATTATTTGTTGGATTGCGTTTTCATTGGATATTATGACGTTTTTATGTTTGGGGGGAAGGTTATTAATCTGGGGGAATTGACACATAAATTAGGCAACACATGCCCATTAAACATTTGTAGCCACTTGTCTTACTATCAGCGTAGCGTCCGAAAATTTACGAGTTTTTTTTTTTAGAAAGGATAGAGACATTCGAGACGGAAATGGGGATGCTGATAAGGACACTTGAAACTGCCCCCCCACCACACCCTCTTAATGTGTTTCTTTGCTGTCTCTAATGCTAAATCAATTTTCAAGCGTATAAATCAGCTGGAATGGACCAAACGAAACCAATAAAAACCCACAAAGAATGAAATGCTGGAGATAAATTGTAAAGAATCTATTTTCAATAAAATAAACATTAGCAGAATGGTCAATAAATTTAACAAGAAGAAGAATATGCTTGATTTTTGGGGGTTATCGAAATGGAAACTAATGGAAGAAGACATGAATATTTTTGTCTGTTGTCACTGGAAAATATCGTTAAATACTTGTGAATCGCAGCAACTCGAACGAACCGGTAAGCTTTATTTAGCTAAAAAGCATTTAGTTGCGCAATTCGCATAATGACGGACGGCGCATCCCATACCCATTTCGGTTTCTTTAACACTTTTGGTGCCAGCTGTGCCTGCTTAATCACCTGATTTGGCTTTGTGGGACTTCTGGATTTTCAACAATCCTACACATAATTTAATCTGCTCTGACGAACGCTACATTTTCGGGTTGCACCACACACAGAAACACGTCGCGCGAAAATGTATGTCCTGACTTTCCAGGTGCTCGGAGACAACTGACCAGCCGCACGTTCGTTAGTTAGGAACGCCCTCTACCGAATCCAGTCCGAAGTACAGTCGCGGCGGAAGAAAATCAGACCTATTACTTGCCGGACAAACGCATTTTATTCAAAAAGGGTCTTAATCTGATGGAAGTCTCCTCTATGTATAAGAATTGGTTTAATAACCCGGCGCAGGTTAACTACTTTGTGGACATGCTAAGGATCCACAATATAAGCAACATATTACATAAACCCAGAATGCTCGAAAAAGAAGATATAAGGCATATTCTAGGAAATTGCCATTCTAAAGGAGATACGATTCCTACACTTCCAGTGCACATCAATCTCAAAGGAATCCCTTGTCGGTATTCTTAAGGGGGAAAGTTGGAGGACTTTAGCGTCATACATCCATGATGCTCAACGATATAGGAAGAGGTATTTAAAAGATTTTGAATTACAACTGAAGGACCGAAGAGCCGACTTCTTTATGAAAGATCCACTATCTAGAAGAAAGAAGGATGGTGGTGTAGTAAAGATATAAGTTCTCTTGGTCTTTTGAAATATAAGTAATTAGCATTTCTTATTTTTTTCCTTTTTTTTTGGAATTGTCAACAGACTTATTGATAGATAAGTATGTGGTAAAATTTTTTAAAAATTATATCAGTATCAGTGTTTATGGCATGTCGCAAACCCCTCAGAGGATCATTAGGTGCAAAAAATTAACAGTTTTGTATGGTCCAGTCCACTATGCTCGACGTAATCTATTTCAACATTGACCCGCCCTCATTGGAAGAGCCTGTAAAGGGTTCGGTCCATAGTCCGCATCACATTCAAGGAATTTAGTTTTTAATCATTCCTTCAAAATTAACAACAACATTACCTTCCCAATTCGGTTCAAATATTTCAAATTAATCATGACTGTCAATGCCCTTTCATTAGGAGGCACCCAAAATCTAAAAGCTGTTGCTTGTTTCTATCCCAAACCCAGTGCAATCCATCAATTGGGTCAACTTTGATGTTGGCTATTGTTTAATTCCACCACACTTCAATGAACCATGAAGCGGACGTGGATGCGGAAACTAGGCAATGCAATTCAATTGCTTGCCATTCATTTGATTTTCACTAGGTCAGTCAGGGAACAGGGAACAGCTGTGTGTGGTTATGCTTCTCTTAGTAGGGATGGGTTTGGGTGGTTGTTGCCCATTTAACGGGAGGGTTGCAAGTACTCAAAACAAAGCCAACGAAATTCTTTTTCAAGTGCTTTTTGTTATTAACATTGAAAATTGTTTAGAGTTCCTGATTTCTCTATGTACGCACATCCGGTGACTGGCGCTTGTTAAAAAAGAGAAGCAGAGCTGTCACAACCGGAAATGCAACTTTCCCAAAAAAATTTGTCAAGAATGTGGCTGTGATTTACATGCCATTAAATGCAGACGGAGATTAATGATATGCAAATGGCGTTGACGTCGCTCTCCAGACGCTGACTATCAAGTGCTAAAAATCTGCTATTTAAGGTGTCTGTTTAGATGCGTTGACAGACGGTAGATGGCCAGAAGAGATGGCTGGGATGAGTGAAGAGTGCCGTTTAGCGCTAATCTTTGCCTTCCTGATGTGCCTGCTTGCTGTCTGGCTGGTTGCAAGAGTGTTGTTGGGGTCCTTGAGACGGCAAACACACACACACACACACACACACAAAAAGCTGCTTGGAAATCTCTGTCTGCAGCTTTTCAAGATGAAGTAAAAGAAGAAGCTCTTAAACGCTTTGTCTATGGCAGAGAGCACGCTATCTTTTAAACATAATTATTGCCTCATTATGCGACGACGGCGTTGTTAATGTGTTTAACAAACAGGGAATGGGAAAGTAAACAGTGCAACGGGGCAACGGGGCAGAGGCAACGGCAAAAGGCAATAATGAAATTGTAAATAAATTGTAAACATTTGAACTGCGCCAAGCACAAATATTTGTTTGTCAACTTGTCAGTGTGTGTTGGGTATGTCAGTACACGAGGGTTGCCATTTTTGTTAGAGGAAATGGCTTTGTCCTTCTAACTAACCAGGGGTCATCAATGGGAACAAAAGAGTTGACAAACGAATTTGTGGGTCAGCAGAGAAAAGTTGTTAATGTGATGAGCACCTTTAATCAACGGGCTTTAAGCACTGTATTCTCTGTCTCTCCAGAGAAAAAACTTAAAGCAAAAATTTAAAAGCATACTGAAATTTTTTTTATATGTACCAAAAAACTGGCAACTAAGGAGCAGTGGCAACTTCTCTGCTCCCATTGCCGACCCCTGGCTTGAACGGTTTTTTCTGACACATTGACCTCGACAATTTATTTTTCTAATCGGGAGAAAACGAGAACGATTAAAATCATATAATATTAACAATGCCCGAGCTTAAGAACGATTACTTTACCAACAAAAAACTTTTCCCGTAAGAAAATGTATAAAACAGAGAGCGGCTTATGCATTATATACAACGAAGAGTTTTGATCGATCGAACACATTAATGTTAGATGAAAAAAATAGAGCCAAGCTAACTTCGGCTCGACCGAAGTTTATATACCCTTGGAGCTTGATATGTGCCTGACAGTTTGTATGGCAGCTATACTATATAGTGGTCCGATTTCGACAAATCTTGTTGAAATTATGTAAAATCATTGAAAACTTATAAGTACGAGCGTTTGGAACGATAACATTGAAAACAAAAAAGTTTTTCTCACTAAGACTTTTTTTCAGACCTAACTTTTGTATGGCAGCTATACTGTATAGTTGTCCGATTTCGAAAAAATTTTGTGAAATTATGTGAAATCATTAAAAACTTATAAATAAGAGCGTTGGGAGCGATAGCACTAACAAAAAAAAGTTTTTCTCACAAAAACTAGTTTTTCAACCGATCGTTCCTATGGCAGCTATATGCTATAGTCATCCGATCCGGCCGGTTCCGACAAATGTGCAGCGTATTTGTACCAAAAGACTTCGTGCAAGGTTTGGTTAAGAAAGCATAGAAACAGACGGACGAACAGACGGACGGACAGACAGACATGGCTATATCAACTCAGCTCGTCATGCTGATCAAGAATATATATACTTTTTGTGGTCGGAGATGCTTCCTTCTATGCGTTACAAACATCCGAACAATTTCAATATACCCTCTCCAAGAGTATAAAAAACTCTCCCTCAACCACTCGATGTACTTCTTATTATAAAACTAATACAAGACTGAGAAATTAAGAATAATCAATTTCATTTTTTGAGTTAAACAAGTTCGCTCTTGAATCAAGAACTTCCATCTACTTTTGACATCAAAATTCATCTATTTTTATTTTAATGTTACTTTTGACATGAAAATTCTTAGCCCGTTTCAAGTCCATGTAAACCACAGACAATGCGAATGAAGCAACCTTTATAAAGTTGTCTCAATAGGCGAGAAATTTAAATCTGACTATACATTATGTTCAACAAATCAAGTAGAGTTCCCTGAATTTCAAGCTTAATATGAAAACTTAATGAAGTTTGATTCGTCGTGTAAATCCCGACTTAGTTTAGAGAAATAATACCATACCCTTTTAATAAAGGTACCAAATTAAATCAGTATTAAAAATATATAAGACAGCCCTCGTTTGTCAGCATAATCTTTGCCTTTCAAAAATACATTTTAAACTTTTCAATGGGCCGCTCTGCTGTCAACACTTTGACAATTTCTTTCAGTCTTTTTCCCAGCTCCGCTTCACAGGAAACAAACAAATAAAATGAATACTGATAAAAACACAAATTCATTGGAAAATATTGAAAATAATAAAAGAATCTCTTTGGAACTGGCATAAATTATAGTTGAAAGTTTAACGATAACAGTTTGATGACTGCATTAGGCAGGGTTAGAGATTTAATCATTAAACAAAAACCAGTTTGACTTGTAATTAAATCGAACCCACCTTTTTTGTGTATTTTATTTTAGCACCTGTTAATGTTGATAAGGCCACACACACACACACACGCCCAGCTAGTGCTTATCAAAGGTCGCCTTTGAGTGTCAACACTCGCTGAATCTCTATAATAGATTGCAGATTTATAAAGCAAACAACAAAAGTTTTTCAAAGAAAACAAAATCAATTTTGATTTATAGTCCCACCAGCATAGTAATAAAAAATGAACAGTTGCATTTCCCTTTTAATTAATTATTTGTTGGATTGCGTTTTCATTGGATATTATGACGTTTTTATGTTTGGGGGGGAAGGTTATTAATCTGGGGGAATTGACACATAAATTAGGCAACACATGCCCATTAAACATTTGTAGCCACTTGTCTTACTATCAGCGTAGCGTCCGAAAATTTACGAGTTTTTTTTTTAGAAAGGATAGAGACATTCGAGACGGAAATGGGGATGCTGATAAGGACACTTGAAACTGCCCCCCCACCACACCCTCTTAATGTGTTTCTTTGCTGTCTCTAATGCTAAATCAATTTTCAAGCGTATAAATCAGCTGGAATGGACCAAACGAAACCAATAAAAACCCACAAAGAATGAAATGCTGGAGATAAATTGTAAAGAATCTATTTTCAATAAAATAAACATTAGCAGAATGGTCAATAAATTTAACAAGAAGAAGAATATGCTTGATTTTTGGGGGGTTATCGAAATGGAAACTAATGAAAGGAGACATGAATATTTTTGTCTGTTGTCACTGGAAAATATCGTTAAATACTTGTGAATCGCAGCAACTCAAAACGAACCGGTAAGCTTTATTTAGCTAAAAAGCATTTAGTTGCGCAATTCGCATAATGACGGACGGCGCATCCCATACCCATTTCGGTTTCTTTAACACTTTTGGTGCCAGCTGTGCCTGTTTAATCACCTGCTTTGGCTTTGTGGGACTTTTGGATTTTCAACAATCCTATACATAATTTAATCTGCTCTGACGAACGCTACATTTTCGGGTTGCACCACTCACAGAAACACGTCGCGCGAAAATGTATGTCCTGACTTTCCAGGTGCTCGGAGACAACGTTCGTTAGTTAGGAACGCCCTATACCGAATCCAGTCCGAAGTACAGTCGCGGCGGAAGAAAACCAGACCTATTACTTGCCGGACAAACGCAGTTTATTCAAAAAGGGTCTTAATCTGATGGAAGTCTCATCTATGTATAAGAATTGGTTTAATAACCTGGCGCAGGTTAACTACTTTGTGGACATGCTAAGGATCCACAATATAAGCAACATATTACATAAACCCAGAATGCTCGAAAAAGAAGATATAAGGCATATTCTAGGAAATTGCCATGCTAAAGGAGATACGATTCCTGCACTTCCAGTGCACATCAATCTCAAAGGAATCCCTTGTCGGTATTCTTTAAGGGGGAAAGTTGGAGGACTTTAGCGTCATACATCCATGATGCTCAACGATATAGGAAGAGGTATTTAAAAGATTTTGAATTACAACTGAAGGACCGAAGAGCCGACTTCTTTATGAAAGATCCACTATCTAGAAGAAAGAAGGATGGTGGTGTAGTAAAGATATAAGTTCTCTTGGTCTTTTTGAAATATAAGTAATTAGCATTTCTTTTATAAGTTTGTTTTTTTCTTTTTTTTTGGAATTGTCAAAAGACTTATTGATAGATAAGTATGTATGTGGTAAAGTTTTTAAAAAATTCTATCAGTATCAGTGTTTATGGCATGTCGCCAACCCTCCAGAGGATCATTAGGTGCAAAAAATTAACAGTTTTGTGTGGTCCAGTCCACTATGCTCGACGTAATCTATTTCAACATTGACCCGCCCTCATTGGAAGAGCCTGTAAAGGGTTCGGTCCATAGTCCGCATCACAAGGTCAAAAAAACTAATCCCAACGGGTTTCTAAGAGTTCAGTTTTTAATCGTTCCTTCAAAATTAACAACAGCATTACCTTTATACTCATCTCGATTCTCAATTCGGTTTTGATTGTTAAATCAAACAGTCAAATATTTCAAATTAATCATGACTGTCAATGCCCTTCCATTAGGAGGCACCCAAAATCTAAAAGCTGTTGCTTGTTTCTATCCCAAACCCAGTGCAATCCATCAATTGGGTCAACTTTGATGTTGGCTATTGTTTAATTCCACCACACTTCAATGAACCATGAAGCGGACGCGGATGCGGAAACTAGGCAATGCAATTCAATTGCTTGCCATTCATTTGATTTGCACTAGGTCAGTCAGGGAACAGGGAACAGCTGTGTGTGGTTATGCTTCTTTTAGTAGGGTTGGGTTTGGGTGGTTGTTGCCCATTTAACGGGAGGGTTGCAAGTACTCAAAACAAAGCCAACGAAATTCTTTTTCAAGTGCTTTTTGTTATTAACATTGAAAATTGTTTAGAGTTCCTGATTTCTTTATGTACGCACATCCGGCGACTGGCGCTTGTTAAAAAAGAGAAGCAGAACTGTCACAACCGGAAATGCAACCTGGCGTTTGGATTTTGAAAACGAAATACAATGCCAACTTAATGAGCAGTTTAGCCTACGTTTAGGGCATGGCGTGGGGTGGAGCCGTGAATTACGTGCGTAGAATTAATGAACACATCACATAAAAAATATGTCATAAAACTGCTTAAGTAGTCAAAACGCAATAAATGAACACCAAAGATCAGCAAAAAGTTCACGGCTTTCAATTTTAATGAGCTCTCTGACCCACTTCCAGTGATATTCGAGTGAGGCGGAGTCGCAGAACTGTTTGCATTGTTTTGCAATTGCCGATTCAGACGGAGGAGGGTTCAATAAACTTCCCCGCATCAGCAAATGCTCCAAAAAAAAAAAATATCCCCAAAGGGGCACAGCTGTTGTTGCGCTTCAGCGGATATCAGAGTGAGATTCCCCCCGCCGCCAGCAGCACTGTGACGTCTGCTTGTTTGTCGCCGCTTTTTTATACCAAATGCATTTCACATTCACAATAAATAAATTCCCTGCTCTCAAAACATGTCATGTCCAATCCAATCCAAAATCCTAAGACCTCACATTGGAAAGTGTAAATGAATTTGTTCTTAATTATTATGTTGCTTTCGCTCTTTTGGCTGTTGGCAATTTGGTAGGCAGACGCCCAAGTTTTGTTGGCATTGATTTACAGTCTGAGTCGGAGCACGAAATTTGGGAAAATGGGTTGACTGGCGCAGCTGGAGCAGACGGATGCATGAAGTGGTTTTTATGTGGCGGCAAAAGTTTTTTTATTTTTCTCTCTCTTCTTTCTTTAACAAGCTAGAAATTTGTTCTTTGGTGCCCTGGGAAAAATGTGTGGCAAATGATAGATGAGAATACATTTGGACAGCAACGTGTGAAAATTACTAGTCAAAAAAGACCCTTGGAATACTTAGTGTAGGAATAGCAATTATCACTTGCTGTGATTATGAAAGTTTCACATTAGGAATTTGGATTCAAGTTCCAATCTTAGAGAGAAATTCTCTCTCACTAATAAAGTCGGGATTTTTGGAGATTCCGTATAAACAAACAAATTTTAGAGATGGTAAGAGATAGAGGTTTGACATGTATGGGACAAATGCTTTTTATACTTGCAGGCAGATCAAGTTTATTGTCAATTTTTGCCACGCCCCCTCTCGCCCTCGCAATTCGAAAAAACGTTATATCTCCTACAGCTTTGAAGATAGATGATTCGTACATTCTAGAGATAGTTAGTCACTAGCAAAATGTATCGATTTGCCGAAATGTTAAAGATCGGATGAGCAGTTTTCAAGTTATGAGCAAATAAGTAAACTACCCTCCCCCCCACCCCCTCACATGTTATGTAATCTTTGTTTGAAAGTGACTTAACAGTGGCTCATCAGTGACTTAACAGTGAGCTAACAGTGACGGAACAGTGGCTTGGACAGTATCTTGACAGTTATTTTACAGTGACATAACAGTGACTTGAGCGACGGAAAAGTGGCTTGGACAGTGACTTAACAGTGACTTGACAGTGTCTTGACAGTGACTTAACAGTGACTTGACAGTGACTACACTGTGACTCGGCAGTGACCTATTTTTTTATATTTTTCAATAAGGCGGTTTTGAGACAAATCAAGAACAAAAAAACCTTCTTGATTGGATCCGACTTGGTGATCAAATCGAGCTCGAATAACAAGATAAAACCAATCCCGATTGTTTTTAAATAAACCTCTAACGAGCTGAAGTCAAGCTTTCCCGAGCTAAAATCGGGATCAAAACAAGAACTTCGGGATCCTTTCAACCGACTTTAGACATGGTTTGGACTTGATTATAGTCCAGAAATCTGTGTAGTTATACACTGAAGTCCTTGTTAACAAAGCTTATCTTAGCCAGCGATGGGCAGGTAATGGCCCCTTTCAATAAACTTAAGTTCAATGAATGGATGAATACTTGTTGCTTCTTAGGCGCAGCAGCTTTCACTTGATTTGCATTTAGACAACAACCACAAAAACAACAAGAAATGCTTTAACAACGGTAAAAATCATTTTCCATAATGAAAAACCTGAAAAACCATGACTGAGAATCTCTCTGCATGGGCCCCAAAGACTTATGCAAGACAAGAAACTCTTAGGCCGCCGCCTCGTAATGGCCAATTAAGCCGCGTCATGCAGTCAGTCAGTCATTCAACCACTGAGCCAGCCTACAGACTGCATTGGAGCAGCCTAAGCAGGAAGTATATGAAAAATTGAGACGCAGCCAGTGCGTGGGATTTGTTGGTGGGGTGGGAGAGACTCCATTTTCAATGTAACTGCCAAGTCATACTTGCTCCATTTGCTGGCAAAGAGTGGGAGGCCACGCAACGGAATTAAAGCTCCCAAAAAACCAAAACCAAACAGTTGACGCTGGCCGGTTCAGGTGGAGTTGGTTTGCTCAGCCGTGACATGTGCTAGCTCGGGGCTATCATTTACGCTAAATGCACACTGAAAACGATAATTAGATTGTCTATGCCCCCGAAAATCCTGCCAAGCACTTGAGATATGGCAGCTGTGTACGCTTGCGCGCCCTGTCCTTGGGCTCTATTTTAGGGGCGTTTTTGTAATTAAGGGTAGCTCGATTGTAATTTTGTGTTAGAGTATAGCGCTAATACGCTTACGCTAAGATCTATGTACCTTTATGGCCAGCCAGATGTTGTCACATTCCAAACTACATTCAAGGTCTCACAGAGTTCAGAAAAAAAAAACCCCCAATTCCATGACCACAATTCAAAGCGATTAAAAAACGTTTCTGGCAGATTGAAATCTAAAGACAAATGGCAAACGAAACAAGGGCCACCAATGAAGCCGATGCCTCCTCCCATTGTATTCAACACGCAAAGATGGAGCACCCAAAACAAAATTCCCCAAAAATCCAAAGTTGAAATCGTGTTTGACTGAAGCTGAGGCTCTCCTGCCTTTTCCTGTCTGCGGTGTAGCACCAGAAGTTGAGCACGAAATGCAATTACAATGGACTGACATTAGGGCAAATCGAAAGAGGCTGGCGGAGATTGAGAGAGAAAGAGAGAGAGAACAAAATAGTTGGTTAACTGCAATGCGGTGACGTTTAGCCCAGACGATGAGTGAGTTGTGACTGGCAAAACCATGATTACAATTCTAGCCAAGCGGAAGAGACATGGCAGATATATGATGGTAAGAGGCCTAGTCATGTTTATCTGAAAGATATTAACATCAATCTAGTCATCTTTAAGAAGATAAACTCTACAAGTTGTCTTGATAGGGTCAGGCAAGTCAGGTTAATGACTAAAACTATTGAAAACAAATTTGAAAAAAGAAAAATGAATTATAATCGCCATATAAAAGTTCGTTAGTAAGCAAGTTTCAGAATATATGCTAAGGTCAGCCTTTTCAGTAGCAAGCTAGCCAGTATTGCTCATAATTATTAAACAAAGGCACAATGTAGGCTGGTGGTCTATTTTATTTTGTGCTTGGAATTAGACTATCGTTATCGATAGTCCAGGGTTGGCGAAGTTTTATTTTAAAAACTTATTCAGCCATCACAGTGACTCGTTTGGTGATATACACAAGGTCGACTAGTGTAAACGCGGGAAAAAATTTTGTTAACTATTTTAAATTCAACGTTAAGAGTGTTACATATCTCATAATTTTCAGAGTCAATCGCCTTTGTTTTATATAAAAAAGATTTGAAGTAAGTACAATCAGCCATTATTCTATTAATGATTTTAATATATATATCTATTTCGATGATATTTTTTTCCTTTAAAAGTGATTGCTCCTGGTTATCTCATTGGTGTAGAACTCGTTTCTTAATCATACGCAACGCTTCGGCACTAGAATACGAAAATTGAATTTCCTCCCCTGCTCTTTCATTAATCCCAATTCTAATATTACCAGGAATCCACACCACTTGAAGGTGGGAGACACCGTGCACAGCTGATTATGAATTTTGAAGATTGTATTGTCAAGGATGTCTTTGATAAATATGGCTGAACGTTGATTAGTTTAAACTAAAAGAAATCTTACAATATAAATCTTACAATTAATAACATGCAGAGCCGTATTTGTTGAAAGACCTGCACATCTTAGTACATTTGACTGCACCGACTTCAGTTTTCTGACAAGAGTTTTGTTGATATTATAACTTGTAAAAGCATACTTCCTTTTGGACCTAACAAACGCCCTATAAAAATTTGCAGCCATCTTTGGTGTAAGACCACTAATCATGTGGTGGCTCTAGCTATTAGATTTGTGGCAGGCTTAATCCAGTCATTGGTATACTCAACGTGCTCTTTACATCAGAGATTTGCAGAAATTATTCTCCCCAACAATTTGCGTTTTTTGTATACTCGATAAGTTCATTGTTGATTATAATAATATAATTATTATATTGACATAATTCCAACATTTTCCTTGTTAAATGAGAGATTTAAACTTTGGCAGACACTTTCAAATGCATCCACCTTTATTTGCAGTCTGGTAGTCTATACTTCAGTAGGCTTTGTCTGATTTCCAAGATGTATCGATTCTATCGACAACAACTTCCTATGTGTTCTGTCTAATCTTTCTATCCGAGCGAAGGTTATGTTGTTACTTAGGCGCGTATAGCCGTCACTCAAAGCTTCTGCCCAAGTGTAGAGCAATAACAACTTTAACTGTGTTCTGTATTTTTCTTTCTCTCCGAGCGAAGGTGTTGTTGTTGGCTGCGAATGATTTTGTGTGCATCAGACAGCCACTAGCAAGGTGTGTCCAACTGGAGCGGACATAAAAAACGAAAAACTGAACCGAACAGAAAAGGCATTCAGATAAAGGCCTAAACTCAGATGAGATAAAAAATTAGTTCGGCACAGTATTTCATATAAATAAGACGCCTTTTCAAAGCTGTAAAGAATTGTTTTTATTCACCAAACTAAGAATTTATCTTATCTGAATATAGCCCTTCTAAAAATCTGGTTAAATAACTAAACTGTTTAATAAACATATCGCTCACTTACTTCAACTCAAAATAATCCATTTTGAGATAAACGCGCTTAAAGTTCTCAATGGGTTTAACCCAGAAAAATGTATTCTTTTAGTTTCGAGTTAATCTAGTAGAATATTAGAAATTTAAAAAGCTCATTAATAAAATTTGAAAATATAATGCTTTAACTGAAAGCCGAAGTCTGTTTGCGCAATACCGACTGCAGGACAACTGAGATATGACGTTCTTGCAATAAAATCAAAATTAATCTGTAGACATATTTTGATCTCGTGTGAAAAATATAAGAGACACAAATACAAAAATTTTACACAAAATAGTACATAATACAGCGAATGTTTCTGTATCATTAAGTCAAAAATCGTGTTTTTTGAGTTATGCCAGTATTGAATTAAGTGAGCGATATATAATAATAATTTTTTTAACAAAATCGGGCTGACTTTAGTTTTAAACAAAAATAGATTTATTCATGAATATTTAAACTCATTTCAACAGAATTTGTTAATAATGACAATAATCAGTATAAATGAACCGCATTTACCAAAGCAAAAAGTTGGCCCAAGGCGCGGGGCGAAATGTTGCATTTACTTGAGCAACTCTGCAACAATGGCAGCCAACGCCAGTCGCTATTCATTAGATAGAAAACACGTTGCTCTGTTGCTCTGATTGCTGCATGTTGAACACTAAAGCCGACTGACATTTGTCAGCCTCTTTTTTGTTTTTTTCTGTTTTGTTTTTGTATACGTTTTTACATGATTTGTGCACATGAAGTGTGAGAGATGGAGAGACGGTCTGGCGGGCAGCTTGACTGACATCGCTTCCGATGTTTATCTTTTTATGTTAACAACTGTAGCAAGAAGAGCAGGCGACATGGCTGCCAGAGCTACAAAACAAATCCTTCATAAGAAATACAAGATAAATCTAGCAGGTCACGAGTGTTTGATGTTTTCTATACGTTTTCTATTTTTAGTTTTATTAAGTTTAAATAAAATCAGTTAAATGACTCTGGCGAACTAATCCACAATAGTCAGAACTTCCATAGTTTAGCCAAAACAAAAATGGCCTACGTTAGGGTAACAGCAGGCCAAGACTGCTGGCTTCTGCTTAATCTAAAAAATTAAACATTTCACAAAAAGCTGGTTGTCTGCATCACAATTTACAATGCCCTTCTGGACTTATCATCAGCAGACTTTACTATCCAATGTAAGTAGATTTAAGTTACTGTAACGATGCTCCCGCTCTTTCACTCGATCTGACGAGCATCAATAAAAGACACGAGCGGCATTCTTAAAGTGACGCGCAGGACAGACACACGTCATTTATTTGGCTCTGGTCCCCTCCCTACAGTATTTAACACGAAGAAGGAAACATTTCCGACCCTATAAAGTACACATATTTTTGATCAGCATCAACAACCGAGTCGATTTAGACAAGACCGTCGGTCTGTATGAACACGTCGATCTCAGAGACTATAAGAAATATATTTGCATGTACATTAGGCCGGATCGCAAAAGGTGAAAATGAAAAAAATCAGGTCTCAGCATTCCCAAAGCTCATATTTAGTTTTTAATGAATAATTGTGAAAATCAAGAAGTTCGTATTTAATTTTAATTCTATATTTTTCTCTGCATATGCGTGGACTTCACACAAACACTTACAATTATTTGATTAATCTTTCAGAAATATTTTCTTCATTTGTATGAGGTCTTACGCCGCCGTAAGCTGGCACTGGGCACATCTGATTAAGATTCTCGAAGACAAATTTGATTGAACGATTGTCCAAAGCAATTTTCTATTTAACTTGATTAAGAGTAGAGCCAAAACAAAATCTCACGCCAATTTTCAGAACCCAATAAATGTTGGTGCAACGATTCAAGTTAAATTTTTGCGTTTGCAGCTCTATAAATTCATTTTCTTCTACTTATGAACCTGTGTATGGTTGAGTACAGAAAGCTAGTAAATCGGCTGCACAAAGCACATTTTTTTGCCTTCTCCATTTGGTCGGCCCTTCTCTAAATACATGAGGCAACTGTGGTAATCTCTTTCTCTGACTTTTAAAATTCAGTTTAAATGACCTTTTCAAATTTAACTGACATGCGTTACAAAAGAGACCGAAAAGAAGAAAAAACAAAAAAGTGGTTGGCCCCTGGACAACATTCTCATGTAAATACCGCAGATTAGAAAGTCGTGCTCCACCACTTGACTTTAACTCGGTACTAAAATAATGCGGGTGCAGCCGCTGCGTTACCAAAGGTGTTTACGATCGCCGCTGAACTTGAAAACCGAAACATTTGGAAAACTCTTCAACTTGCCGGGGCTATTAATCAAAATGCTTTTTGAATTGAAACACAGAAATTTTACAGCCCACAGTTTTTCCTGAGGGGGCCCACAGACAAAGACAGACAGAAAGACACATTAATTTGAAAGAATCAAAAAAACGAATCAAACGCACGAATCGCCTGTTCGATCTTAACGACGCGACGTCTATTGTGAATGGTGGGGGCCCTTGGCCGGCAGGAGTTGGGGTTGGTTGGAGCTACGCATAGCTTAAAGTTCAATGACTGCTGGCTGCGGTTGCCTGGAAATTCATCAGCGGCGACTCCATTTATATTGCCTTGGCTAGGCAAAACGTGCAAAAATGTGGCAGAACCCGCAGCATAGGCCATCGACAATCAATCTGCCGCAGATTCCAACCACCAAGCCAGTTGCAGTTGCATCTAAGAGGCACGCAACAAGTTTTTCTTGCCGTTGAACTTGTGGCCTTAAGTGCCTGCTGCTGCTCCAGCTACACTTGCAGCGTTGTTGCGGCCAAGTTAAGTAAACATAGCACACAAGTAAAGAATGGGGAAAAAAGCTGCTCAAAAGTCTTATCTTAACCAAAGAGAGGCAGAACTTGAGGTATGTGGAAAGAGAGGTCTGAAAAGCAAACACAACTTCAACACAGAACAAAAATGTGAAGACAAGACCGGACCCTGACTTTTTTTTTTTCTTATGTGGTTGCGAGTTGTGTAGTGCATGGAGAAGGCGGGGAACTAGTTCGGTTTAAATTTTGGTGCATCCTTTTGGAAATTGAGACTGGATAGGTTCAGATAAAAAGTTCACAGCACACTTTTTTTAAATCTAAATAAAAAGAGGCAACCCTCGTTGAACAAAAACTACCTTTTGCAGATGTATAGAAAGCGTAAATTGTGCGTTGGAATTTCCATTTGTACATCTATAAAATTGACAGCGAAAAAATGCACAACATGCTTGTCTGGGCCCAGTCAGCAGGCGATTTCAATTTATAAATTTGTTCCAGAAACCTGTACACGTACACACAGCATCCCACAGGTAAACAGCGGCACTAATCAAGCACAGTCAGAGCACGCATAACCCAGGGCCAGGGCAAGGCAGGGCACCAAGACCATGGGAAGACCAGACCATTACCTTGCATTACCATTGGAATTTCTCACAGCATTTCGTTGGACCTGGCCTCGGCTTCAGCTTCAACTTTAACTTGTTTCTTGGAATTTTACTGCAAGAACTTCAAGTGCTTTTTTTTGGGGGAAGGAAAAAGCAAGAGGAAGCTTTATTGGTCCAGACCCAGACCTTGAATTGAATTGAATTGCAGGTTGCTTGATGATGGCAGGCAAAAAGGAAACACTTTGTCGCCCATTGCGTCTGCTGGCAGTTTTATGATGTAGCCTTAATGTCTCGCTGTCTGTGGATTTCCGGACGACTGATTGCAGCAACAACAACAACATTTCCCATTTCCATTCATCAACCAAACAACACGCCAGGCCAGACGACAGATGAGCCAAGACTCGCTTCTGCCCAGGTACTCCAGGTAGTAAACAACATTTCGTTCCTCATAAACCGCAAACTGTGAGCGTGCAACATTCACGCTCCCAAAATGTACGCGTTCGAGTACACATGCAACCCGATTCAACCCTTTTGATAATTTTCCTTAACGCGCCAGTGCGAAAATTGCTTTGTTTGTGGCATAAAAACAAGTTCCAAGGGGCAGGGGACCAGGGCCAGGGGTGGCACAGCTGATGCGTTGATCATATCTAGCACATGCCATATGCAAATTAATCAGCTCTGGGTGTGTGTGTATGTTTTTTAGGGGCCTTTGGGATTGGTTCGCAGGGAAATTAATGTGATTTGATTTAAGCAAACGGCAGCTGTAGCTGATCATTCTCATGAAGCAGCAAGGGAATACGAATCGATCTTACCTTGTCATTACCTTTACTTAGTAGGTAGTATGTAGCTCATATCTTATCTAAGTCACATGTGTCAACTTCTGCTCTGATATCAAAGCGCAAGGTTATAGCTTGAAGTTTTGTAATTTAGCACAACGTTGTTTATATTATTTGTATTTAAAAGCTTGTTATTAAGGCTGGGCTAGTGTTAAGTTTCAATTCTTTTGTTGAAAAATTAAGAACCTTTTCTCTTTACTAAAAAGTTCAGTCCCTTAAACTTAGACGCAAACTGGTTCTAACATAAACTTAAAACGGATGACAATATCATAAGGTCAAATACCACTTTTTGGAGGATCTCTTGTTTCAAATTCAGAGTGTAAGCATAATGGGGAAATGGGAAACAATAAAATAATTTTGAACTATGTAAAAGTTTTATTGTAATATATGTAATTTAAGCAAGCTTTGTGACAAAATAAATTAGCAGATCAACTCGTCATGCTGATCAATAATTATTGATACCTTATGTGGGCAGAGATGATTCCAATTTCTGGGCAAAAATATAATACACTGTTAAAGTGTAAACAAATTAGCGAATGTCTTTATGCTAGCCTACAGGGCTTGTTGCAAGCAAAGTGTCTCAGTGCTAAGTTAAGCTGTGCTTTAAGCGCTTGCGTAAGCTGAATAGTCGTGTGGCTAAGATAATATCGTTGATTTTTTAGCTATTATCTTTTTGGCAACACTGGTTTAAACAGATCACGCACTTTTTGTGTTCTGTTTTACTGTCAAACATCTTTAGTTTGGTCTATAATTTAACCATGAATCGTCCTACAAACGAAATGCGTGCTCTACTAAGAAAGTTCATCGCGCGCTTCTTCCATTTTATGGTCAGTTTAATCGACCCACTGAAGCGGCTATTGTGACTAAATTTCGCACCAAATTTACATTGTTGGACATTAAACCATCAACACGCTTACGTAGAGGGCGAACTGAAGATAATATCGCAGCTGTATCGGCCAGTGTTAATGATGACCATCAATTATCGATTCGTCGCCGTTCGCAGAAATTCGGCCTCCGTTACTCAACAACGTGGAAAATTTTGCGGAAGAGTTTAGGTGTGAAGCCTTTCAAAAAAACAGCTGGTGCAAGAACTGAAGTCGAACGACCTACCGCAACGAAGAATTTTTGGTGAATGGGCTCTTGGAAAGTTGGCCGAAGATCCACTTTTTATACCCTTGGAGAGGGTATATTAAAATTGTCCGGATGTTTGTAACGCATAGAAGGAAGCATCTCCGACCACATAAAGTATATATATTCTTGATCAGCATGACGAGATGAGTTGATATAGCCATGTCCGTCTGTCCGTTCGTCTGTCCGTCTGTTTCTATGCTATCTCCTCCGTCAGTTTTAAAGTTATCTTAACCAAACTTTGCACGAAGTCTTTTGGTATAAATACGCTGCACATTTGTCGGAACTGGCCAGATCGGATGACTATAGCATATAGCTCCCATAGGAACGATCGGTTGAATAACTAGTTTTAGAAGGAAAAACTTTTTTGTTTTCAATGCTATCGCTCCCAACGCTTGTATTTATAAGTTTTTAATAATTTTACATAATTTCATTAAGCCTTGTCAAAATCGGACAACTATATAGTATAGCTGCCATACAAAAGTTAGGTCTGAAAAAAAGTCTTAGTGAAAAAACTTTTTTGTTTTTAATGTTATCGCTCCCAACGCTCGTATTTTTAAGTTATTAATAATTTTACATAATTTCATTAAGCCTTGTCGAAATCGGACCACTATATAGTATAGCTGCCATACAAACTGTCAGGCATATATCAAGCTCCAAGGGTATATAAACTTCGGTCGAGCCGAAGTTAGCTGGCCTCTATTTTTATACCCGTTACTCGTAGAGTAAAAAGGGTATACTAAAGTCGTGCAAATGTATGTAACAGGCAGAAGGAATCATTTCCGACCCTATAAAGTATATATATTCTTGATCAGCATCAACAGCCGAGTTGATTTAGCCATGCCCGTCTGTCCGTCCGTCCGTCCGTCCGTCCGTCCGTCCGTCTGTATGAACACCTAGATCTCAGAGATGGTAAGAGATAGAGGTTTGACATGTATGGGACAAATGTCTTATACTTGCAGGCGGCAAGTTTATTTCAAATTTTGGCCACGCCCCCCTCCCGCCCCCGCAATTTGGAAAAAACGTTATATCTCCTACAGTTTTAAAGATAGCCGATTCGGACCTTCTAGAGATAGTTAGTAATTAGCAAAACGAATAAATTTGCCGAAGAAATGATAGAGATCAGATGAGCGGTTCTCAAGTTATGAGCAAAAATTTGAAAAATAGCCGTGTTAAGAAAGTGTTGCATACTTTTCAGATGTTCACCCTCAGGAACGCAGGAACACTGTTAAACATGTTTTTTTTATGAGTAACGGGTATATCGAAGTCGGTTGAGCCGACTTTAACTTGCGCTCTCGTTTTACCGAAAAATTGTGCTCAGCGACGAATCGCATTTTTGGCTCAATTGGTACGTAAATAAGCAGAATTGTCGATTTTGGAGCGAATATCAGCCGAAGCATTGCAAGAGCTACCAATGCATCCAAAAAAAAATGACACAGTTTGGTGCGGTTTATGGACTGGTGGCATCATTGGACCGTACTTCTTCAAAGATGATGCGAATCGTAACGTAACTGTGAATGGTGAGCGCTACCATGAGATGATATCCAAGGCTTCTTGTTGGTTCCAACAAGGCGGTGCCACATGCCACACAGCAAGCGCAACAATGGACTTATTGCGAGGCGAGTTCGGTGAACATTTTATTTCACAATCGGGACCGGTCAATTGGCCGCCTAGATCGTGCGATTTATCGTACTATCTACTATTTATCTTTAGACTATTTTTTGTGGGGCTATGTTAAAGCTCATGTCTATACAGACAAGACCGCTTCAATTGACGCATTGGAAGACAACATTGAAGCATTTATTCGTGAGATACCGGCCGAAATGTTGGAAATAGTATGCCAAAATTTGACTAAGCGGATGGACCATTTGAGGGGCAGTCACGGTCAACATTTGCATGAAATAATCTTCAAACATTAAATTATATGGACCGTACTATCGATTCATACTTTCCTATAGCTCTTAAAAAATCACCCCTTACTGGTCAGAAAACTCGACAAAGATTCTTGAAAATTATTTACAGGCTTTAAAGACGGTCAAATAGGCGTAGAACTTTTTTCCCGGGATGTTTATTATGTCTCCGCAAAGAAATCGGATGGACACAAATCAATGTATTTGACCGGTACTTATCGGTCGGCCCGAATACTGAAATACGTAATACCGGAACCGAAACTCGATTCGATTTTATTTCCTAAATTTTAAGTGATTAGATTTTAGAAGCTTAACTGAATCAGGCTTATTTCTTATCCGTTCACATTTTCCCGGCAGAACTGAAAAACCAGTTCATAGAAGTGGTCCGATTCGAATTCAGGTTTAAAAAGAATAGAGCCAAGTTATTCGGCAGTTTTTTTTAGCCTGGAGCTTGATATGTGCCTGACAGTTTGTATGGCAGCTATACTATATAGTGGTCCGATTTCGAAAATTTTTGGTGAAATTATGTAAAATCATTAAAAACTTATAAATACGGGCGTTGGGAGCTATAACATTGAAAACAAAAAAGTTTTTCTCACTAAAACTAGTTTTTCAACCGATCGTTCCTATGGCAGCTATATGCTATAGTCATCCGATCCGGGCGGTTCCGACAAATGTGCAGCGTATTTATACCAAAAGACTTCGTGCAAAGTTTGGTTACGATAGCTTTAAAACTGACGGAGGAGATAGCATAGAAACAGACGGACGGACAGACGGACAGACGGACAGACGGACATGGCTATATCAACTCAGCTCGTCATGCTGATCAAGAATATATATACTTTATGTGGTCGGAGATGTTTCCTTCTATGCGTTACAAACATCCGGACAATTTTAATATACCCTCTCCAAGGGTATAAAAATACATCAATTTATAAGATATGGGCATTTCCACCAAAAGGTCGACCTGGGCCAAAAAGTTAAAAGTGGTTAAAAAAACTACATTTTATCGAATTTTTATAGGGAATCAACCAAATTAAGCTAATGTAAGATAATCTTACATTTACTAATAACCCAACTGGATATATTCGGTTTCACGGCCGTGCTAGCTCAATTTTTCTCATTTTGACATTAAAATTGCTTAATTTTTTGGAAAAAAGTGACTTTAGATTACATGTACTTTCGCTATCTAGAATATTTCAGATGGTACAAAGGGGTATACATGAATGCATAAGAGACCATGAGAAACTATTTCAATGCAATTACCTGTAAGTTTTTGCTTCGCATTATAGCAGAAACCACATAAATATAATGATGGAAAAAACTGTCCTGTGCGACATGTCCCGTGCGAAAATGCTTAAGCTTACATTTTGAAAAAACTGTAAGTTATTTTTGGGTGAAATAAAATCCATTTTAAAGAGACACCGCTGCACTACATTCTAATATTTATCGCATTAATATATTGCCTCAGGATTCGCTGAATTCGGCGTTTGAATGGTTTCCCGCGAAAACCACTTCTATTTTTGTCCCGTGCGAATTTTTTGTTTTTTTTTTTTTTTTGTAACCAAAAAATTTTCCAAAATCGATCTTTGCATCAATTGTAGGGCTGTTGAAGAGCTATAAGTTAAGCCTATTGTGAAAATAAAAATCCGATTTATTTTGACTTTTTTGAATGTTTAAAGGCGTACGATTGTCCCGTTCGACGTCATGGAAATGCCCATATGCTTTTTTGATTTAGAAACCAAATCTTGTTAAAACCCGGTTAAAATTGCAAGATTTTTAAGAAAGTGAAAACGGGAGCGCAACTCTTTATTCAGTTATCGCATCCTAATAAACTTTTCCCATCATTTTTTATTTTTGGCTTTGACTGAGCAAATCATTAGAAATAATTTAATAATAATAACCCAAGATAAGATAAAGAGCAAAGCAAGAGTTTCGAGTTTAATGCAAACCAAGAAACAGTCCCTGGGGCTTATGCAACTTCAGCTGAAACTCTGTCCGATTGTTTACAGAGCGTGCGTCTTTACGTATTTATCTTTATCTGTCTGGTTTTGCGCTTCACAAGTGAGAGAAAAATGTTGGAAAAATAAACAAAAGATGCCAAAGAGAATTCCAACCAGAAAAGTGAAGAGCCCCCAGAGCAAACTTTGGGCTGCAACAATCAAATGGCCATCAGCGCACTTGAAAAATAATGCGTTGATTTTGTAGACAAAATAAAGTACAAAAGTAACAGACAACGAGCAACGCACTGTATCTGTGTCTTAGTTGGTGTGTATCTTTTATTTCGGGCTAGCATTTTCCTGGCGGGTTTATTTTCGTTGGCTTGTTTGTTTAGTTTTGTGGCCGCATACACATACACACGCACACATAGCAAAATGTTGCAGGTGGGAACAGGTTTTTATTTTTTGTTGGTTTTGTTGCTGCTCAGATCAGATGCGGGCCATATCTTTGGTCTTACTGCGCGTAATTACAAAATGAAAAATGTACAAAAATAAAAACTTTTTCATTTTAATTTCCTGCAAAAGACTGGGCCATGTGCGGATTTCTTTCATATGTACATGTGTTTTTCATTTTTCATTTCAATTGCCTGCTTGGCCTCGCACTTGGGTTCTAAGTGCGTAACTTGGTGGACAGCAGCCGGCATGTTCAAAGTGCAGATAATGCTGCAATGTTGCGTAGTCCAGTCACGTAGTTGCAGCAACATGTTGCCGAGCAATATGGCTGATTGATAGCTCCGCAGAAATGGGGAAAAAACTACAAAAAAACAAACGTACTGCCCATGCGCAGCCAACGGTAACAATTTGTGTTTGCCTCTCACGCATGGCTGCACTCCTTCAACTCCATTTCCCATTCCAGATGCAGCCCCTCGAGAAGTAGTTAGCATTTGCCGCAAATGGTGATGGCGATGGCAATGACGATGGCATTTCTACACAGGTGAGGGGCCAGAGGAACAATTGCCAATTGCAAAATTAACAACAATCTATAAATGAATGTCTATGCGTGTGTAAGTGTGTGTGTGTGTTTGTGTAATTATTTGCCTCTCTTGTTCTTGAGGCTTCCATACCTGAGCAATTAGTGCGAGGCTTTGGTATTTTTATGCAGAAGCAGCTGCCATTTCTTGGACAGCTGGGCCAGCTAACAGTAAAAGGGGAGTAGAGGAGGGTGCTTCGTGTAAGTGTTGGTGGTGTTGCAAAATGACAGCTGACAAACGTTGGCCAAGATCGCTTGACAACATCACCTTTACATTTGAAAACACTTAAGAAATTACTCATTTTTTCATCAATTTGTGAAATCTTGAAAACGTTTTTAAATCAGGAAAAGCCCGCAAATCGGTTTTGTATCAAAATTTAACAATTTTTCCTAATGCTCAGCGATTTTTCTTAATTTGGTCGAAAATCGCCACAATAATTGTTAAGAACGGCATCCACAAATGATTCGCAGAACAAGGAAACCAATCAAGAAACTGATAATATTTTAGATAAATTTTCAGATGTTTTTTTTTAATTCACAAAAAAAAAAACGAAAAGAGATTTTTGGGTTTCTGGCCTGCGAAAAGTGGTATTGGATAAAAAAAAAAGTTCGCCAATGGTTGCCTTGATTCGGGGACATTCCGTTATCAAAAAGCAAAAAGGTTAAAAAATTCTTGTTAAGTATCGATTTAAAACTTCTTTGTTTTCAATGCTATCGCTCCCAATCTTCGTACTTATAAGTTTTCTATGATTTCACATAATTCCACCAAGATTTGTCAAAATCAGAAAACTATATAGTATAGCTGAGTAAAAATGTTTTGTTTTCAATGCTATCGCTTCATAACTTGTTACTGATCAATGTTACATGCAATCACACAATTCTGTCAAGTTTGATTCAAATCGGATGACTATAGCAAGGAAAAACTATTATGCATTTAATGTTAATGTCTCCCAAATCAGCGATTATAAATATTATATGCTTTCTCTTAGATTTGCAAGTTTTGGTTTAAATTGTATGACTATATCTTATAGCTGCCATAGGAACTATCGGTCGGAAAATGTCTTTAACTTAGAAAAATTATTAATTTTAATGCTGGCGATCTGAAACTCTGATATTTGCAAGGTATAAAAATTTCAGCACAGACGAAATTATCTTGGCCTTCTCGTTTTTTTATATCGATTTTCCACTCCGGCCGCAGCTTCGAAAAATCTGTCAAAATCGAATCTTCAAAAATTTGTTTTCATAGCAAACGGGTACAGCACTAATAGGTAGTAGCAGCTGCTCAGGAAAACCTTCGTTGATGCCATAAAAGAAGCTGGTGCGTCAGAGCTGCTTTCCTCATGTAGTTGCAAATGAACAGAAGTGGATAAAATTCTTGAATATATATCATAAAGCCTTTTTCAGATCACTAAGAATATCAAGAGGATTACTCCCGATTTTTTTGAAAAATCTCAAAATGGCCGTTTTTTACAAACCGCGATTTAAGTTTTTTTTCTTAAGTTTCGGCGGTTTCTTCCTCCAGTTCAACCATCGCAAATATTTTTACCAGAAAGTAAAGGAAAAGCAATATTTTTTAAAAAATTTTATTTATTTTTAGGCCCATTAAATATTTAGTAATAACCAACTTTAACATATATAAACAGTCGCTATATCTTTGCATCCAACAATGGTAAAATTCTGAAAAATCTATGAAAAATAGTTGAAAACTGCGGTTTCATCCTGGCAAAAAAATTTAAATTTTTGGAGACTATGAAAAAAATAGTTGCCCACTTCAGAAATAATTACCCATATCTGTTAGTCATCCATACTTTTCTGTTCAGAGATTAGCTTTACAGAACTGGTATCGCGTTTTTCTATTTCATTGAACAAAAGTTTTGCTAGTCCAGAGTATTTTTTTATTTTATTTATCTTTTCTCGGATACTGGTATACAAAATTTTTAAAATATAGGTTATTCTGTATACGGTTCTGGTTGGATTTCCTGATTATAATGCCAAAAATAAACCTATATATTGAAAAAGTGGGTATTAGGTGATGATAACTAAAGTTCCTTGTATAAGAATTTAAGAGTCTGGTGCTGGGATTTATAAAAAAGTGGTGCTTTATAGAACTGTGTTATTACCGAGGCAGCAAATTTTTAAAACTCCGCAGGCTCAAACCCGTCCTTTAGTCTTATGGGCCGGCTTTGGTTCGATACTAGCTTCATAGCTTATTAGGACGCGTTCTCATATTACTGGTGAATTTGTATTGCTCATTTGGGTAAATTCAACTAGATTTGCCATAACAGGAACTCGAGATATTGGATCTAAGTTGTGTTAGTAAATTGGTTTAAATTACGAATTTTAACAAAATTTAGAATTACAACATTTACTCAGCTTTTTTCCCAAGTGTAGCACAATTTGTTTACATAAAAAAAGCCAAAAAAAAATCCGCAGCAGCAGCTTAAGTGCTGCAGTCAGCGTCGCCAGTCTGGCGGGGAACTAATATGAAATTATTGAACATTTTCAAGTGAAAAACAAGAAATTCTGATTGCGAAAAGGCAACAAACAAAAATTGCTGCGCCAAGGCAAAACGCAATTGAGAGCAGCAAAACGTGTGCAAACAGTTTGACAGTGACTGCAAAGTAAGTAAATACAAATAACTTGTTGCTGTTGAAAGATGAGAGAGGGTGGGTAGTGTGGGTAGGGGGGGCTGGGCTTGAGCTAATGCCTCAGCTAAATGGTCATTCGTGTTAACCGCAATTTAACACAAGGTCGTGAAAACAATGGGAGAGTCCCATGCTTATCTAGTGTAAGCCAAGAAGCTAATTTTGTAAGCATAGAGGCGTGGTGAGCTGTAGGTGGCAACAATCACAACAAAAGCAGGCAAAAAGAGAGCAACAAAAAGTAAACAGTGTGTTGTTAATTTGCTGTAAATTTAAGTTATAAATTTTTTTAAATCTTAATTATGTTTAAAATCTAACTAAATATGACAAAAGTTTCAAATTTAATCACAATCAAAAACTAAATATGTTTAACGCAGTAAAAATGTCAAAACTTAAAAATAAAGTTTTAAATTCCAAATTTTAAAATAAAAACTAAATTTATTAATTGTCCAAACTTCAAAATTATATATTATTTATTAAAAATTCAGAAATATCAGGAAAGTTTTCCGTACCAAATATATATTTTCGCCCTATATTATCTATAATGAATTGAATATATAGTGGCCCGATTTTGATCAATTTTGAAAAATACACTAAAGAACTAAGATTTGATTAGGTTGTTAGATGACGTTATCTTGAAAAATTTGGAAGATTTCCATACAAGAAATGTGTTTCTAACGATATAATTACTTTTGAAGTCAGTTTTGATAAGGTAGGTAACGATTTTTTAGAAACAAATATATTTTTAATCGACGTTTCAAATTACTTTGAATTGGCTCGATTTTGAATACTAAGATTCTTTACAAAAATTTCTACCAAGCTTTAAAGATTCAAGAATATATTTAAACATTTAAGATTAAACCCCGTTGTAAATTGTAAATATTTGAAATACTTACGAACTGTGACCATTTTCGGATCGTAGGCACAAACGCGCCGCTCCACGGCAACAATTTTGCGCTGCACTCGTCCCGCCCGCTCGCCCACTGACTGCAAATCCCGTTGCAGATCATCAAAGATATCGCTGGCTATCAATACCAAACTGGCCAACTGACGTAGGGCATTACTGAGCGTAATATTGCTGATAGAATCAAATTCATAGCCCGAAATGACTTTGGAGACGGCAGCACCGCCAGCGGTGGGCGATTGTGGTGCACTTCGGGCAGACATAGGCAGACCACCACGCTGCTGGCTGGGATGGCGTGAGTTGGGCAACGATTGGGAGACACGACTCGCTGCCTGATGGTTGGTGGGCGATGTGGATAGGAATTCTACATGCTGTTTAAGTTTCTTCATGGGCAGTGCAGCGGGTGGACGTGGTTCCAAATCTGTGTCCGGTTCACCGTGCACCAGAGCTCGTGTAAGCGATGGCGATGATGGAGTGGCCGCCTCACCCTGCTCCTGCTTGTTGATGCAATTGTTGTTTTTGCACTTGCCCGGTATGCACTGAAAGCGTGTGGTGGCATGGCCCAAGCTGGCGGCCGTAGCCTGTGCCACATTCACGGGCTGCACTACGCGCTGTATGAAAGGCATAGTGGTTGGTGCTAGCTGCTCCTACTCATTGACTTTTGGTACAACGCTCACGTATCGATCAGACACAAAAAAACACGCACAAACACACTCACACACACTCAGAACTGGTCAAACAACTTCTGGACTTGAATCCTCCAGCTTCCTTCTCTCTCTCCTATTGTTGTCTGTTTTTGGCTCTTGTCGGCGACCACATAAATTCCTTTGCTTTTAGACGTTTTTTTTTTACGCACAGCGAAACTAGTTGGGAATTGAATGTAAGCCGAGACCGGCGTTTTGGCAACTGGAACGGGTTTTGGTTTATGCACTTTACGCTGCCCTTTTGAGCACGAACCGATCCGAAGCGACGACAGGGGCCAAAACACATACACGCCGAACACGATTTGGTAATAATTATTACGCTTTTATTGCTCTTCTGTTTCTCTGAACACACACTACTTTTATTACCGTTACGCGTGTTCGCCACTAATGCCCTCTCTCAGATTCCACTTCATTCAAAAGGTGTGCACAAACACAACAAAACACAACAGCCGCTCACACGTCACGTTTGTTTGCCGGCCCAAAAATAACTGCCGGCTGTGTGAGTAGCAGTGTGACCGCTTGTCGGAAATACCAAAAATAACAAATTGATAGGGGGACTCGTGATGGAGAAATGATTAAAAATAAATTGTAAATATTTTATCTTCAAGTGAAAAAAATTAGGAAATATTTCTTTTAATATTTATTTGAAATAAATGGATTGAGATATTTTGTTTCGATGTTTTTAACAATCTTAATAGCTGTATCTTTAAAATAAAGTTTTATTGATTCCAGAAAATCTTTTAATAGTATTCCTTTACCCCTTGTTTCCGAAAATTCTCTTATTGACAATAATTCTGTTGGCAATGCAGTACGGGGTTATCCCCCTAAAAACCGATTCAATTTGTGATTTTAAGAAGTACCGTATCTAGAACTGGACATCTTCCGTAATGATCCAACCAAATTTAGCCCAATCCAAATTAGTTTTTCTTTAAATTATGAATAGACACATGATGTGACTAATTGGATATATGTTTTTTAATAAATTGAAAAAAATAAACTTAACAATAATCTGAACCGATTTAAATCAACTTTTATAAGAATGCCCATTCTCAGACCAAAAAAAACTATTTTCGACAAAATACTTTATTTGATTAGGCTGTAATGACACTATCAATTTTAAGCGACAGGATTTAAAATTTGGCGCTTTAACTTAATTGCTTATCGAGTTAAAGCAATCGTTTACGGATATCGCTTAGCTATCGATTGCTATTTGCTTCTAGTAAGGGCACACTGCTGTCGTATTTAATTCTTATCTTTCAACGGCCTCACTAATCAAAAGTGACCGAAAACAAAAAAAAGAAAAACATTAAAACTGCACTAAAACAGTTTAAATAAATAGTAAACTCACTTTTAAACCTTTTCGGCAACATGCCCAAGTACTACTGCGACTATTGCGATACATATTTGACTCACGATTCACCGTCGGTGCGGAAAACACATTGCACTGGCCGCAAGCATCGCGACAATGTTAAATTCTATTACCAAAAGTGGATGGAGGAGCAGGCGCAGCATTTGATTGATGCCACCACGGCTGCATTTAAGGCTGGCAAGATCACAAACAATCCATTTGCCAGCGGACCATCGTCGGCTCCCAAGCCGACGGGTGTTTCCTTACCACCGCCCAATATGGGTGCTCCACCACGTCCGGGTATGCCCAGCATGCAGTACATGCCGCCCATGATGAACATGAATCCAATGATGACGGGCATGCGTCCACCACCGATAATGAATCCCATGGCTATGATGGGACCACCGCCCCCTCTAGGCACCATACCAGGTGTGCGTCCGGGCATCATGAACGGACCCAAGTGACAGCGCAACTAAGTAACAATTATAGTTAGTTAGAAATATGTGAATAAGTCAAATCAGATTCAAAATACAAGAAAAAAAATAACTTGTATACTAAATTTTTTAATAAAAATGCATTAAATTAAAATTCGGTTATACCCGAACAAGCTAGAGGAAAAATTTGGCTAAATTGAAGAATCTCTTAATTCTAAAGGTTGAGAAGAGCCTTTCAGAGGTTATATCAGCCAACCCCATCTTTGAGAAGTACTTTCTATCTCGTATTCTACCGCTGGATACTGCAGTTGGGATTAAAAAGATTTAAATTCATTCATTGGGTTATGGCCATATTCACCAGGTTCTTTTTATACCCTGAACCCATTAAAAATGTATGAAGTTGTGCAAATGTATCTAAAATCCAGAACGAAGCACCTGTGAACGGTGTGCCCACAGCCTGCATTACTAGTAATAAAGAATGTATGCCATCGTGTTCCCATTACGAGTGCGTGTATTTTTTTGAAAATTGTAATGCAGACTGTTCGCAATCTGTTTGTTTATGCAAATATGTTAATGCATATTTTCGACCGAACACGTGAAGCTCTGCGCCACTGCACACTGGGCCAGATTTCAGTTTGGGCGGCATAAATTCGAAAAATGTAGTTAGACAATTGCAATTTGGCACATTTGATAGACATCAAGTGTGTAATAACTCGGGAAAAATATAAAACAATCCGACCACGCCCACCCTTACCGCCCACATTAGATAAGGGCCCACTTCTGGTTTAGTTTAACAGTTTTTAAAACTTCTGGAAATCAATCGTAAAAATTTTTTAATTCTGTTTTTTGAATGTCATTGTACTATTTATTAAAAAAAATTTTAAATGTGTCAATGCGAGGGCTGTTTAAAACGTTCTCGGCCTCCAAAGTAGGCTCTTCTAAATAAAGGTGAGTGGATGGTTCGCAGCTTTCCGGCAGTCACTATTAACAAAAAGCAAAATGGAAAGCGGGAAATTAATGCCTATAGGGCCCGATGCAGAATGATGAAAATAGAATCAAATTTGTAAAAATGGCGGCCAGAAGACCAGAAGAGGGTCTTAAATTGCTGTTAAATATCTTTTTTTAAGTCATACATTTCTGTTACCTAAATTGAGAACGCTTATATCATTTATTATTTATGTGATTTTTATATTGGGTATTTATGTTTTAAAGTCATTTAATTTTAAATAGTATGTATATAAAACCAGTATCCATATTTTTTCTTGGAATAGAACAAATCAAATGTCACACTCAAACTTTTTCTTCTAAGTTAACAAATAGAGTAAATAATAGTTTTATTCAAAGGTATGTTGAAAAGATCACTTACTAACTACTTTGAATATCCTTGATTAAATACTATTTAAATTTTATCTAGCTCAACATCTAGTTCAATAGCAATAGACATTGCTGCCGCATGTATAAGCAGTTTGTGTTGTTTTCTTGCTTGTCTGCCAGATTACATGCCAATTTCCTAATTAGTCGAGATCCACCGTCGTTGTATGCCAAACGTAGACTTCCTACTTGATTCATTGTTGATGTGCTATTTACTAAGAATACCATGCTCGACAATATCCATTTTGAATTCTTTGCCTTAAATGTTGTAAATCTCAAAGTTTTTAATTTTTATGTCAATTTCGTTTCTCTTCTCTGTGCTAACTGCATGCTCCTTAAGCTGCTCAAAAATCCAGCTTGAAATTGCACGGGCATTTCGGTTGTTTTCAGCCCATACATTGAACAGCGTTGCATGGCTGAACTCAAACTTAACTGCAAATATCAAGAGAATGTGCGCAAAGCCGCAAAAAGCCGCAAAAAGCGTTAATAACACGATGAGATATACACTTTAAGGTCAAACTCCTCATATTTACTTTTTGTCAAAAATTGTCAGAAAGTTAGTTTATACTCCACATTTCACGGGCACGATGGTTCGGTTTTATTCTATATAAGGACATAACAAAATGATAAATATAAACAACACTTTACAAGAACAACACACAATTTGTTTCAGAATTCACATTCTACATACCTTTCCCTTTATTTTCCATATTTTACATTAAATTTTTATTCACGGAGTGATAAATGGCACAAGCTTAAAGTTGAGTAACCGTTTCTCGTTTTTTTAATACAACAAGCAGCTGACCGAACAGTTGACTTTGCAGCCCTGCGAAAAATGCAGGGCTGCACTGAAAGCAAAACGCTTAGTGAATTTAATATACCTTATGTATGCTTTTTAAGAATAATTGATTAAAATCACGATTTGTTTCCATAAAAATTTTGAATTTATGCCGCCCAAACTGAAATCTGGCCCAGTGTGCACTGCAAGAGCGTTAAAGATGAGAGAAAATAAATGATAAACATCAACACTCTCAGTGCAAAAATGAACCGTAATGTTTCATTTTCGATTTGTACGAGGTGCATCACTATAGCCGCACTACATCAAATTAAATAAACTATAGGAATATGTTAGATGTTTCCGGCTTGCTCCATTAATATAATTAAAATATGTTGATTCACTTTGATAATGAGCGTTACCTCCTTTAGCACTAGTTAACTCATAAATCCTATTCGGCACACTGTCAACGATGTGTTTTAAATCACTTAGGGACAGTTCTTCCCATTCCAAAATCCTAGGGACCAGCAACGCCCACAGGTTTTCCATCGGATTCATGTCCGGGGTGCATGCAGGTCACTCCGAAAACCAAACATTATTGCCTTGTGTTGCTTGCTTTGATGCGTTGTCCTGCTGGAAAATGAACTTTTCACGCCTTTTACCGAGAAGAGAAGGCAATAAAATCAAAAGCAAAATGTCTACGTGTTCTCTGGAGTTCATATGAGAGCTTGAAAAGTACTGGGGTTGCTTCCTCAAACCCCTCCAATAGTGCGAAAACCCATGGAGACCGTCCAAATTAAACTCTTTCTCATCCGGGAAAATGATCTAGACAGATAAATTAATATTTGCAATGTGCTATAAATTCTTTTTATCTTTGTCCAGTCAGTTGCCATATTATCCCTGGTGAATTTCATCCGCTCGTCTTTATGACGGTCCAGTAAATTTTCTGCCACCATCAATTTTTATCGCAATATGTTTTCAGATTCTTGCCCTCTATCGACATCTGACAGCACTGGCCCACTTGGCATATTAAAAATTTTTACAAAGATTTACTCAACCAAGTGTACGCAAATAAAATCGCCGCCAGCAAGCACAGAATAAGAAATTAAATTGAAAGGCTATACTGAGGCACCTCGCACAAATCGAAAACGAAACATAACGGTTAATTTTTGCACTGAGAGTGTTGATGATTGTCATTAATTTTCTCTCAAACGGTAATTGCAAAGTTTTTCTACCTCTACTGTTTCTATGCGTACAGTGAAAAAACAAGGTGCGGCTATATTGTTGCTCCAGAGTTTATTTTGCTGTCGGGGCACTCGACCGTAACTCCCATACTTGCTGTTCTCTAATTATTCTGTGGACATTCTCATTACTTTCGGTTTATGTAAGTTTGATATCAGGTGTAATGGGAGTCTGTGGGTTGGTGCCATTATGGTGTCAAGTTTATTTGAGAAAAGATAGATGCTAAGATAGTATGTTTGTCAGTTAGGAAATTCCCTAGGGAAAATTAGTTAAGGCGTCGTGTTACTCTGGTTCCTGCTTTCTTTTGTCTGCGTAGGAGTCTTCGGGGTAGTGTGTTGTGGGTGACATCTTAGTCTCTCCACGAAATCACCAGCCTTTTTATTGATTACGTCACCAATCTTGGGCACACTGAGGTCACTCTCAAGCACATTTACCAGGGTGCTACCGATAGTCTACGCAGACACCTTGACTGAAGGACATACAGATCTTCCTTATAAGGGATTTCGCACCTGTTCCATATACTTGGATCCCATATTTCTAGGCAGTTGCTTTGATAGCTTTGAATCTTTCTTTGAAGCACAAACAAAATTCTGTTGGAGAACAATAAAGATTGGCATTTCTTTCCAAAAACATTGTGAAATCGGGCAACAAATGTGTCACCACTCACGGGTTTATTACAATTTTCAGCTTAGATACTAGATTACTACAGATAGAGAATATAATTTTGATTATAATTGTTCAAATTAATGGTTGTTAGGATAGTGTTTAGGGATTATTAATAAAGTGCGGAACGCTTTTGGTAAATTATATAGGAGAAATGCCATTGCCTTAAACTGCGGAATGACCCAAACAACATTGTCCATACTTCAAACATATTAAAAAATTTAAACTAATTTGTGTTGGGAGAGGAGTGAATAAATAGCTGCTAAGCGCCAGCCTTGTCCTTAAGATCACAGCACAGAGCTTTAGCTGGACATGCTTTGGCGTTTGCTGGGCGACACCAGCACCGGGGCAGGCTGATGTGTGCCGGAGATGGCATCGAATATACTGGTCTCCGAACGCTGGTATTCGGTGTTAATGTTCTCCAGATTGAGATTAGCATCCAGCACCAAAACCTGTTCAATACAAAATCAAGTTTAACAACTTCTGTGACTGTTTGGTATCCAAATCAAACCTTGCAGATCTGGGGCCGACGTTGGTGTATCAGCCAATCCTCGTGCAGCTCATGCAGCTCCTGCAGGTACTTTAAAGGCACACAGCTCTCCTCGGAACGTGCACGCTGACGCATACGTTCGTACACCACCTCGGGTGAGGTGATAAGATCAGCTTGCACATGTATGGACTCCTCGATGAACTTGTACCACTCCTGCAAAGTATTGAACATGCATATTCTCCACAAAGCAGTAACTTGAGCTAAATATGGAGCGTTCCATGATTTTCAACTTTTTATCCGTGGGCGCTGTGTGCGCCTGCAGCATGGTCAGTGTGACATATGACTGAAAGGGCATGGCCCACTTTTTGGGGTTGGTGTACATCAGCTCCAACAAATTGACGCCATTCACATTACGCCACTTCTCCACCGGCTCCGTGAGCAAACAGATCTCGTCCCGATACTTGTCAAAGTGATTAAGGAAGGTCGTCTTGCCGCTGCCAATGTTACCTTCAATCAGCACCGTAAACGGCTGGGTGCCCTGTGCATATTTGCATCCGTGGGTTCTGGTATGAGCTGCTGCTTGGGCCATTATCTTAGATAAGCCTCGATCTAAACGAGAATTATTGGGTCAGTTGAGATAGAGATTTGTGATTTGGGCCCGGAGGGAACTGTACGATGTGGCGGTTCAATTTCGACTAACCCACCCCTCTGACATTTTGATCGTCATTTGCCGCCGAAAGTTGAAAAAAATGCGGGAAAACGGCCATTTGTTTTTTTCTGAGTTTGTTTTGATTTCCCCATTGACAGCTGATTCACCCACAGCTGGTTGGGAGTTATAAATAAAATCGTGTTATATTTTGGGATTCTTACTTATAAACGGGATTACATGACTTTGATTCCACATTGCCACAAAGCCAATGCCGGCAATGAGATGCAAATGAGGGGAAATCAACTTTAACTTAATCGATTAATCCAACACAACGCGAATATGTGGAGTTAATTCTATATAAGCTGTATGTAGCTTGGGCTAGTGGAATTTTTTGCAATCGCCACCGGTATTATATTTATGAACAAATGACTGAATTAGATTTCACAACAAATATTGAAATTGAAAGATGAATGCAATGGCCGTGCAAGTAAAACAGCTGTTGGTGCTGTTGACACTACAGCAGTGTTGCAAGCTAGATCGCCATTAAAAATAGCTAGAAATGGCTAAAAGTGGTTTCAGAGTAGCTTTAAGGGAAGCTAACATAGCACGACAAAAGCAACTTCTTAACAGAGTTGCCAGAACATGAGGAGCAAAAGTTTCTAAATTTGCAAAAAATTATTGATATAAATAATAAAATAAATAATTAAATGAAATATAAAAAAATTAATAAAAAAAAAGTTGCTAAAATCAAAACTTAGAAAATTTTATTTTTTAGAACAAAAATAACGAGGAAAACTTTTAAAAAAATACTTTTCAAGAATTAAGGACTTCAAAAATACTTAAATTGATGCCTACAAACAGAATCTCCCAGCAAGCATAAAATATACTAGTTCCAAATGAAAACTGATTAGTCTCAGTTTTGAAATTTAAAGAGAGTTCGGGAAGAAGTCCGCTTACGAAATTGTCAAATTTTTCAAATTAATCTGGTGGGTGCAGTGCGTTCAATGCCAAAACACCACTCTTCACCAAAATAGCTCCAAATTTAAAACAGTCACCAGGGCTGGGTCCCAAAGCATTAGCATTATTTTTGAATTAGCATTAAAATTTAAATGATAATTCAAAAAATTTTTAATTGGCATTATAAATTTCAATTCCAATTGAAATATTTTGAATTGGCATTGAAATGAAATAATTGTAATTCAAAATTCTCAATCGAAATTAAATTAAAATAATTTTAATTCAAAAATTTCAATTGGCATTGAAATGAAATGGTCAAAGGATTGTAGGCAGTCTGGCTCGGCACAGTAGGCACTTTCGAAACGATTTCGACAAAATTGACGCTTCAATCGCCATTTCGAGTGCATTGCTCAACACTCTTCCCCAGTATTTGGTACTTTACTTACCGCTTCCAATACTGCGAAGTATTTACCGCCCAAGATTAGAGGCTTCGTTTTCTCTTCAATCGGGTCATCACTTGAACTTGTGCTAGCTTTGCTGGCCTTAATGCTATCGTCGGAATCGACATGGATGTTGGTTTCGAAAGAAGTCAATGATTTTAAATACACATAGATATTTTATGTGCAAAATTTGGAACCTTTTTACAAAATAGTTTTTGAAAGCCAGCCGTTCAAAGTTGATTTTATTTTTTAAATTGCTGCAAAAAATAAAACAAAAACGAGAAAGGCAAGGCTAACTTCGTCCGTGCCGAAGTTTTTATACACTTGAAATCGCTTGTCTCAACGATTAGCGACTTCGACCAAACTTCGCAGATCAGCTTAAAAACATTTAATATTACCAATGACCGTGTTTGAGAGCGGTAATATTAAGAAAAAGACAGTTTTTCTCATTAAAACACATTTTTCGACTGATCATTTGTATGGCAGCTACAAGAAGTAGTTATCCGATCCGGTCGGTTCCGACGTGCAAGCAAAAGAAGACTCTGTGCAAAATTTCAGCTCGCTAGCTTCAAAACTGAGGGACTAGTTAGCGTAGAAACAGACAGACGGACGGACGGACAGACGGACGGACAAAGAGTAATCGACTCAGCTCGACACGCTGATCAAGAATATATATACTTTATGTGGTCGGAGATGATTCCTTCTATGCGTTGCAAACTTCTGGGCAAAATTATAATACACTTTTCAAGTGTATAAAAATAGTCAAAGTTAGATAAGCAACAGCTGCCTTAATCTGATTTTATAAAATCGCATTTAGAATTACATTTCAGGTAAACTATCTTTATACAAAGCCAATTTCAATGTGTTAAAGTGTGTAGCATACTCTTAGAAGCACTGAAGGTAAATTGTAGTATGTTAAAAAAATAGATGTTCGTTTATTAAATTTTTATTCGTACTTAGTTATTTTAAGCATTGAATCTGAAGAGTTAAGATAGATGGAAATTACACATAACAAGACATATTAATTTTTAAAAAATTTTATTTATTTTGATCACATATTTAGTTCCAACCAACTTTAAGAAATATGAAGAATCGTTATATCTTTGCATCCTGCAATGGTAAAATTCTGAAAAATCTATTAAAAATCGTTAAAAACTGCGGTTTTATCCTGACAAAAAAATTAAACTGTTTGGCCCCCCCTCAGAATTAATTACCCATATACTAATTTACTTGTTTAAAAATCAAACACATGATTTTCTGAATTATTCGATACACCCGTTACTCATGGGAAGAAATTTATAATAGGAAGGCCTGTGTTCCTAAGGGGATGACACTATTATGTCGCTGGGAACTTAACTTTCGCCCATATAACCTTGACCACATACTTTCCACCCGGAGAGATTTGTATTTAATTTTCCAAATATGCAGTTATTGTACAATTTTTATATAGATTTTTGAAAAAGAGATTAAACTTGATCAGATTAAAAAAACAAATAAGTGTAAATAAAAGTAAATAAAAACTGGATCAGTGATTGGCGCTAAATGAACTGGAACTGGAACCGTTATCTCTTATCTAATTGATCAATAAAGGAAATGGCAATTCAACATCCATGTTCTCAACTCACCATCAATCGCCTTATAGGATCCATGCAGCTTGACATAGGCCTTCTCGAGCAGTGCACTCCAGAATTCATTATTCTCCGTGGACCTCACAAATATCAATTCCCCATTAATTGTAGGCAAACGATCATCAATGACCACCTCAACCCATTTGCTATAGTGCCAAAAATTGAAATGAAAAATGCCCGCATAATTTTTCTGGAAATCCTGATCTGGTGGTACGACCCGATTGAAGAACTTAGCATTCAGGGTGAGATTGTTCGTCGCGGCCAGAAACCAACAATCTCTCGGGAATAGCTTTCCACAAAGAATTTCGGATGTTTCACTATATCACCAGGTCGTAGCCATTCAATCTCTTCAATATTATCAGTATCCTTTAATGAGGATTTATTGGCCGGAAAATCGGGATCCTCGAACATGGTGTCATTGGCCAGACACCATTTGCGTAGGGTGGCAAAATTGTTGCCTCCCCCAATGTTACTCGCATGACCGGACATTTTCATTGGGATTGGTTTAATTGATTTCGAGGACACAAAAATCAATGAGGAACTACTCGAACCACTTTCTAACCCAGCCGTTTCAAAACTGCTGACTCGCTGGAAAAAAAGACACGTTTTATACCGGAGTCATATCTGTTGCTACCGAAAAGCAGGGCTTACTTCAACCAAAATTTGAGATAAGAACACGTTCTTTTTTTAAGCCCTCGACTATCGCTTAGTAAGATAGTGCTCTTGAAAAGCATACACTTAAAAAAACAAGTGAGAAAGTCGGTCAAGCCCGACTATGTCATACTCTGTACCAAGAGCAGGAGCTGAATGCAACGTTTCTGCTGCGCTCATCTCTAAGTTTCTCTCTCTCTCCCTCTCTCTTTCACTCACACGTTGTTGAATAAAAATGCGGTGTTGGTTGTGAGCGCGTGGGAGGGGGTGGGGGGAGGCGGGAATTTATTTTTGGTCATAACTTGAGAACCGCTCATCCGATCTTTATCATTTCTTCGGCAAAATTATACATTTTGCTAAATACTAACTATCTCTAAAAGGTACGAATCGTCTATCTTCAAAACTGTAGGAGATATAACGTTTTTTCCAAATTGCGGGGGCGGGAGGGGGCGTGGCCAAAATTGAAAATAAACTTGATCTGCCTGCAGCTATAAGAAGCATTTGTCCAATACATGTCAAACCTCTATCTCTTACCATCTCCGAGATCTGTTTGTTCATACGGACGGACGGACAGACAGACGGACATGGCTATATCGACTCGGCTGTTGATGCTGATCAAGAATATATATACTTTATAGGGTCGGAAATGATTCCTTCTTCCTGTTACATACCTTTGCACAAACTTAATATACTCTGTGTACCTTTGGTACAGAGTATAAAAACAGAACTCTTGATTTTACCCTATTTCGGTCTAGAATTTTGTTAGAACGATTTGCATTTGGAAATTCTTACTTTGAGTACGATCGTTCTTCAATTCGAAATTGGCCGTTAACAATTCAAAAATGCAAATAAAATTCTTGATTTAAGAAAAAAAGTTTTAATTTAAGATCATTTCGTTCTTTAACTCGAAATTGACTGTTAGAATTTCAAAAATAGAATTTCAATCATTTTGCTCTTAGAATCAAGATAAAATCGTTCTCTAATTGAGGTTCTTAGAGGCAAGGCGAGAGAGGGGAAGCAAACTAAGAGAGAATAGCGTTGGACGCTATTATGATTTGAATGAAAGGTTTCGCTGATGCCAAACAGCCCAGAGAGCTAACGCGCCGTCGTCCGTGTGTTCAGTCTTGAAAGTCCCGAATTCAAGTCCCAGTAAAGTAAGTAGAAAAAAAATTGTTTTTTTCTAAGTGGGTTCCTCAAATTCAATCGGGTCGTTGGTGTCTCTAAACAACACATTTACCGTACTTTCGAGAACGAATGCTCCCGAAGCGTGCTTCCTTAATTTTTCTCTCAGTGTAATTTTTTTGGAAGTCAACTTCCCGGTCTTTGAAAAATATTTATATCAGTGTGAGAAAATTAAGTGCGACAAGCTCAAAAATACGCTTTATATATGTACATCTGTTTGTATGCGGAAAGCTGGGCTGCGGTTTTTGGTTACGTTCATTAAAATCTAATTTTTATACCCTGTACCCATTGAAAATGGGTAAAAAAAGATCATGGAGATGTGCAAATGTATTTAACTGGGAGAAGGAAGCATTTCCAGCATCAACAGCCGAGTCGACTTAGCCATGTCCGTCTGTCCGTATGAACGCGTCGATCTCAGAGACTATAAGAGATAGAGATACATATATTTGCATATACATAGGTGGATACCGTACGCAGATCAAGATTGTTTCAGATTTTACAAAATGAAACGGCAATCGGTACACTTTTGGTTAAAATCGAGACGAGATTTCATGAACAAAATAGAGTGGCTCATTTCTCCGTATAAGAACCCTCTCGATATTCCTAGCGTTGACTAACCGGATGACTTACAGGCAGAGATCGATAAAATGAAATATGACATTAGGAGGGGTGTAGATTGTTGGAAACAGCTGCCTGCTGAAAAATATCCTATTTTCTACCACTTACATTTGCGAGTGTACATTTTCATTAATGAAGCTAATTAAAAATGCTAATAGAAACAAATTGGCTGACCAGCACCTGGAACACTTATTGAGAATAAAATCTTACCAAAACGAAATTGATATAGATAAAGTCTATAAACAAATCCAATTTAAAAAAAAAGATATTTTTTAAAGATTTTTTCATTGGGGGGAGATGACGTTAAAATTTCATCATTTTTTTTTTGGGGTTTTTTAAGATTAATTTATTGTTATCTGTAATAGTCCTAATAGTACCTGCCATCTCTCTTAAATTAAAAAAAAAATGTGTTTGACGAACAAGCTTTTCGTCAATGTCTAATAAATAATGAAAAATAAAAGTTCTTTAGTTGGACCACAAATGCCTTTTACCATTTAGAAAAGTGTTTAAGTGCGGCGCAAACGAGTGGTCATAAAAAAGGATGCTTTATCAAATAATTTCTGGTGACATAGGGTTTTTCAAAAACTCACACCCACACATAAAATGGATTTGGCTATATGTAGGGATCGATTTGCCACATTTGGCCGCAGAAAAAAGCAATATTTCGAAATTTTTACAAGTTCTATTCCCAGAATTTTTTAGTAAAATATGTAAAAAGGAGAGCGCCGCAGTCAAAAGTTTTTTAAGCCCCCTATCCACAATCCGCTTAAACCATAAACATTGAGCTAAGGTCCCACAGGCAAATAATTTCAAGAATTTAGGCAATTAGCGAATTTTTCAACCATACCTTAAAAATATAGTATTTTTATTATTTATATGACATTTGATAAAAACCAATATACTCCGACTTCTTTAAGTGATAATTGGCCATTATTTGTGATCTGTTTATTTATTTATTAATTTTTTGGGAAAGTTTTTTTTTTTTTTTCTAACTATTACCATGTTATCTTATTTATTGAATTATATCTTTTACAAAATAAAATCAAGTTTTAGTTCCCAGTGAATCCGATTTTTAAACTCAATGGGGTCAATCTCCCCCCTTCATCATAATCACCCCCTATCTACGCCACTGGCGTGAAAAGTTTCCATATTTTGCGCCGTGCAAAGCACACCAACACTCTCCCACTTTTTGGCCTCGCTCTCGCTGGCCATCACTAGATTCTAGTGACAATCTCGCTTGGTCCAGTGATTTGCAAAAAGTAAAAAGAGACCAATTTCATTCAGACTTGAAAATAGTTTTAGGTCGATATTCTCACATATCTAAGTGATAAAAAAAATTTTTTCACATAAAGAATGCAGGTTCACCAAATAACTATTTTTCAAAATGTTTAAATAAATTTTAAAATAAGTAGAAAATGTTTGGTCAGTTTACATTTTGCTTAATTTCCCTTTTATTAACGGTTTAATAATAACACGTCCGATTGTCAGATGGCAAATACCAGAATTACACTTTTGAAAAGTTAGTTTATTAAACTTAAATACCAAAATTAAAAACAATTTGAAAAAATATTTATTGTATCCGCACTGTAAGTATTTTTGAATCCACATGCGCATTTGCATTTAAGTAATTGTGGAGCTTAGGAAAAGGATTGGTTTATGAGTAAATGGTACGATCAAGACAATCGTCCATGTAAATGAAGGCCATATCCGAGTTGTCTGTATCGCGTTCCCGAAACATCTGTATAAAAGTCCTCACTTTGATGACACACAGGATGAAATCGTGAAAGGTCAGCTTACCCCCCCAGGAGCCATAGCGATGGGCCAAAGCATTAAGCACACGATTGTTCAAACGATAGCCAGCCGAGTTGAAGGCTCCTCTTAGATGGAAAACATCAATGCTGCCAGTGCATTCCGGATCATAGAGCTTAAATACCCCACGCCACATGTCTAAATCTAATAGCAAAGCCTCAAGCTCATCGAAATCCAGGCGAACCGAACCATACTTGCCCCACATGGCCACCATAGAGCGTACCGCATCCATGGAGAAACCCTCCGAGCCCACCATTACATCCCACATCGAATCATCCAGTATGCATTTCAGTTCTTGCCAGTACACCTCCTCATCGCAGCACGAAAAACTGTCAAATCGACGACAATGTGGATCATCCTCCTTCTTAGGCGTGGGTGTAATGCGAACATCTATCTCACCAAAGCCCACCTCATCATCGTTCTCCACCATATTGTTCTTGGTCTCGGAGAAGACGCGTATGATAAACTCACCCTCCTCGTTGGGATCGAAGGTTGAGGGTACAATCAAATAATGGCCCGGGTGTAGCCTGAAGCGTTTGGAAACCTGACGTGACTGGTCAAAATTCGAAATAGCTACTGGCTCGCTATCTTCGAAGAAGTTCAAACCCTGCGGCTTGACCTGCATATCCCGATCCGTCAAATGGTAAATGCCAAATCCTATGGTCAGGTTAGGGTTGTTACTGTTTACATTCCCCGGACGATTCTTTTGCATCAAGTCCACTATGACCGTGCACATGTTATCTTCATCCTCCTCATCGGGATCCTCCAGAGAGATGATATACTGGGGATTATGCCAGAAGGAACTATTGTTGCTACAGCCACCGGCAGTGACACCCAATGTCCATTCACCCTCAAACATGGACATTTCCCACTTGCGTCGTGAAATGTTCTCCTGCTCCTCGGTGAGTGAGTCTGGTGATATGTGACACATACTAACATAATCGAAATGTTTGAGAAAGTCCTCGTAGGACATCCAGAATTCGCCATCACTGTCGAAATTCAAGCCAATCTCTTGCTTCTGATATGGGGGTATGTCACGCCACTCGGAGGAACCATCACTCCAAGGTCCATTCCATTCGGTTTCATTACCCCAGGGATTACGTATGCGAATCATTTGCAGCTTGCCCTGGTACCGTGGTATGTCCAAGAGGCAGACCTTGGTAATGGAATAAGCATGTCCACGTATGAGACCCTCCTTGGTGGTGGGATCCTCGCCATATCGATCATCCGCCAGAGTCGTGTCCTCTTCGTCATTTGGATCTTCATCTCTGGTCATGTCCTCCTTGACAAGTACCAATGTGCAGCCAATCATAGAACCACGTTCAGCTGCCTTCATCAATATGTCAAATAGATTTGGCGGAGCCTCCTTAGTTATATACTCTTCGGTAACACCGCCGGTAAAGTCCACCAGGGCATCGCTGATGAAGCCGCCTGTAGAAGATATTTAATTTAATGATTCGGATCTAGCTAGGAAGGATCTGAGTAGGTTTTGGGCGGGTTCTGGGAGGGATCTGTGTAGGATCTGGGTGGAATCTGTGTGGAATTTGGGTGGGATCTGTGTGGTATCTGGGAGGGATCTGAATGGGTGAACTGCACTCACCGCACACAACTTTGATATATTTTTACCAGTAAACAACAAAATTTTTTCAACTCACCATCAATCGCCTGATAGGACCCATGCAGCTTGGCATAGGCCTTCTCGAGCAGTGCACTCCAGAATTCATTCATCCCCGTGGACCTCACACTTATCAATTCCCCATTAATTGTAGGCAAACGATCGTCAATGACCACCTCAACCCATTTGCCATAGTGCCAAAAATTGAAATGAAAAATGCCCGCATAATTTTTCTGGAAATCCTGATCCGGTGGTACGACCCGATTGAAGAACTTAGCATCCTGGGTAAGGTTGGCCATTGCGGCCACAAACCAACAATCTCCCAACCCTCCCTGATTCACATCGAAACGGGAATAGCCATCCACATAGAATTTCGGATCATCCACTAGGTCACCAGGTCGTAGCCATTCAATTCCTTCAATATTAATATCAGAATTCGGAAGTGGGGAGTACTTTAATGAAGCATTGTTGGCCGGGAAATCGGGATCCTCGAACAAAATGCCATTGGCCAGGCACGAGTTGCGTAGAATGGTAAAATCGCTGCATCCTTCAATTTTCATTTTCACAGGGATTGGGTTAATTGATGGCGTAGCACAGTTTCGAGTACACAAAAATCAATGTTGAAGCAAATGCAACCAGTCTCTGACTGTTGACTCGCTGGAGTAAAATACGTTTTATACTGTCGAAATATCCATATATCCAAAATATAACTTTCTCAGAAGTGGAATTAGCCATGGAGTTGTAGCAATTTTCTGCGCCGCACAATGGTTTTGAATCCTACATACGCACTTGCCTTCAGCTTATCACTGGTTTCGAACGATGACACATGGCGGAAATGAATAATTGGGACTACCTATCGAATACTGCCAAAATACGGGGAAGAGATTTAATCACAATTTTTCAAAATAAATCCTCAAATTACAAGAAATCACCCAACATGTAATGTCATTTATTATCGAGTGGCCAGTTGTTTACATGGCAGCGATTTAATATATATACATTCGATTTTGATCTAAAGCAGAAAATATTCATAGCTGGAAAGCGATGTCTTTCTCACTAAAACTACTTTTTTGACCGAACGTTTCTATGGCAGCTATGTGCTATAGCGTTCGATCCATCTGGTATTTGTACCTACTAAAAGACTTGTTGCAATTCACAATCTCCATTCTATTAATGGATAACTTGGCCAATTTGTCGCGCCCTTTTAGAATAAAAACAAGTGAGAAAGTCGGTCAAGCCCGACTATAACATACTCTGTACCTGGAGTAGAAGCTGAATGCAATGCTGGTGCTGCGCTTATCTCTAAATCTCTCGCTCTTTCTCTCTCTCTCTCTTTTTAAGATTGTGCGGTGTTAGTTGTAATAGGATGGGAGGGGGTGGGGGGAGGGTGATTTACTTTTTGCTCACAACTTGAGAACCGCTCAACCGATCTTTATCATTTCTCCGGTAAATCGATACATTTTGCTAATTACTAACTATCTCTAAAATGTACAAATTATCTATCTTCAAAACTGTAGGAGATAAATTTTTTTTTTTAAATTGCGGGGGCGGGAGGGGGCGTGGCCAAAATTGAAAATAAACTTGATCTCCCTGCAGCTATAAGAAACATATGTCCCATACATGTCAAACCTCTACCCCTTACCATCTCCGAGATCTGTTTGTTCATACGGACGGACGGACGGACAGACAGACGGACGGACAGACGGACGGACAGACGGACATGGCTATATCGACTCGGCTGTTGATGCTGATCAAGAATATATATACTTTATATAGTCGGAAATGATTCCTTCACCCTGTTACATACTTTTGCACAAACTTAATATCAAGGCTGCAAACCGGTCCTGAACCGAACCCCTAAGAACCGGTTCGGTTCGGGTTTTTTGGGCCCGACGAACCGGACCGTGAACCGAACCCCTAATATTTTTGACAGGTCGAACCTGAACCCGAACCGGACCACTTTTTCGAAAAATTAGGTTCGGTTCGCAAAATTAAGTAGTTATTCCAGGGAAATAAAGAAATTACAGTTAATCCGACTTTTATCATTCAAAAAGTTCTTCAATCCTACGACATTTCTCTAGTTCAGATTAGATTTATACTATCGACGTCAATAATGGAGCGAATATGGTTCGAGCAGGAGCACATTTAAATGATAACTGCAGAGCAGAAAAGGAATGCAACTATGTATGAAGAATGAAATGTTGATGAAGGTTGCTCATGTGAATCAAAAGCATTTCTTGATTTGAACGATGACCTGAATAGATTACCTGGAGGACTCAATAATTACAGTTCGATTGTTTTAATCGTTTAAACTCTTTGTAAAGACCAGTGCTAGACTATTGGACGCGATGGAACTCAGTCTACAAAATGTGCAAACGTTTACTAACTCTTAAAACCGCTTTAGCTAAAAACATTTAAATGGAACGAAGTTCAAAATATCTGTTTAATGCTACGGCCAATAATAAAACTTTTGTAAAGCTGCAGGATTCACAATTACTACCAAGTGATTTTTAGAAAAAGAAGAATTGTTTTAAATTCCTTAGCAACACATTGTTTATAAAGATCTAAATGCCTCGATAATCGTTCTTATATTATGAGTTCAGTACCAATTTTTGCTGCAATGCTCCTAGACCCAAGATTTCCAACTTAGGTATTTTCTGATCAAACAAATAAGTTGTAAAGCAGCACATTACAGAATGCTGACTGACAGCAAGACATTCTTAATGAGAGCTATCCAAATTTAACTTTAAACGACTCAACGTCTGATTCCGAAGAAGAGAAGTTTAGTTCTCAACTCCACTTCAGTTTACGTATTAACGTTGGGCTCTGTTGATACTCATATCAACAGTAAGTAGATCTGGTTGAAGTAAATTAGGAGTTTCTTAAGCAGTTGAAACAGACAGTTCAATGCAAAGTGGATTCAATTCGTAGACAAAGAAAGCCTTGATCTAGTAACCACAGATTTCTTTGCCACCTTCCGCATAAATTTGTAAAAGTAAAACGGCCAATTCAAAAGTATATACGAAGATCGATAATCACATAATAAATTTTAAATCTGTAAATAACACTATGCAACAATTTTTTGATCCCGGCTTCTAAATAGTTGATCCTTATGTAAAATTTCACGCTGAATTCAAATCTGCTCTCAGATTTGTCAAAAGTAGAACGGTTTTTGAGATATCGCGAAATTTTCAATTTTAGTGTTTTGAAAAAAGGTAGGTCTACTAAAATGCCATTTTCTCTGATTTTAGTTCACCGATATGTATAAACTGGAACAAAAATAAAAGATAATAAAATTATTTCTGAAAAAAACGACTGTTGTAAATCCAACCATAAATGACGAAGTTATGGCACTTCAAAGTTGGATTTTTGAAAATTTTTTGGTAATTTTTAATTTTTTGCTGACTTTCATTGAGTTTTTTTCAATCTTACCATTAAAATTGCTCAGATATTGACAGGATTGGGTAATCTTTAACGAGCATTTTTTGCCCTTGGTCATCGAAATCGGATGAAAAATAAACGCTATATTCACAATTAAGTAAACATACCTCTGTTTGAGAGTATTTTTTTGCTAGTTTTTTCAGTATTAAAATCACATCTTAGCAACCCAAATAAGAATAAACGTTGATCATTAGGAGTTTTTATTGCAGTTCAAGGTTGGATAAAAGTACTCAAATGATGTAGACCGCTTTTGTTTTTTGTGTAGACTATGTGTTTCTCGCAACAAGAACCAGCAATAGTCTCCCATCATTGCCGGATCCCACTTGCCTTGGTAGCGAAACTCCATCTGCTGCATTTGCTGATGGAAGCGTTCGCCATGCTCGTCGCTTTCGTCGCTTTCGTCGCCTAGGTTGTCCGGGAAAAAATCCAAATGGGAGTGCAAAAAGTGAATTTTTAAGGACATATTTACACCTTTAAAAATAAAAAAAAATAAAATTGCTAAATATAAAAACTCGATGAAAAACAGACTGAGATTATACCAATTTTTTTGTAGTTTTCCAATAAATCATCAACAATTTCTTTATAGTCCTCACTTCTTTTGCTTCCCAGAAAACTAGACACTACTGCGCAAAATGATTCCCATGCTTTTGCCTCGTCTGCTGATAGTGCCGAGTAAAATTCTCTGTCGCTCATTAGCTTTTTGATTTGCGGACCCACAAATACGCCTTCTTTGATTTTGGCGTCAGAAAGTTGTGGGAATCGTCCTTTTAAAAATTCAAATGCCGCAAAATTTTCATTTTTATGGAGAGCTTTAACGAAGTTTTTGAAGAGACCAAGCTTAATATGCAACGGAGGGAGAATAATTTTGTCCTTTTGAACTAGGGGCGGGAATTTTACGTTATCTTCTCCGACTACAAAATTGGCCCTGACATCCCAGTCTTTACGCAAGTAATGTTGGCTGCGATCTCGGCTGTCCCATCTGCACAAAAAACAGCAATGCTTTGTCCATCCTTGTTGCAAGCCTGTTACCATTGCTACGACTTTCAGATCGGCACAGATTTTCCACTGGTGCTCTTCGTATTTGACAAGAGCGAGCAATTTAGACATTGAGTCGTAAGACTCCTTCATGTTTACGGCATGTGCCAATGGAATGGAAGGCTTTTTGTTGCCTTGGTGTAACAAAACAACTTTCAAGCTAAGTTTGCAACTATCGATGAATAGTCGCCACTCATTTGGATTATAAATTTCTCCAAACTTTTCGAATAAACCGGCGATGTCTTTGCAATAAGAAATCGATCCTTCTTGTGCGAAATACTTTCCAAAACGTTCATGGCGCTTTCTGTATTTTGTTATTTTTACGTTCGGAGATACAAAGTTGCGCTCTTTCATGCGCGACGCCAACAACTCGGATTTATCCTTTGATAGTTCTAGGTCTCGTATCCAATCATTTAGCTCGGCTTCGGTCAGAGGCTTTAGAATATGATCCGTCTCAGCATTGTTATAGTCCATGTCTGCATCATCTGTATCTTCACTTTCATATTTACGTTTTGGACAAATTGGGTATGGGCTGGCAGATGTGCGCAAAATCGGCTTTGAGAAAGACTCTACCTCAGCATATTTTACAAATCGGTGACGTCCATGCTGATTAACTTCAGTTAAACAAAAATAGCAGCTAATTTCATGACACGTCGGTTCCCGCCAAGTAGCAGAAACATCAAAAGCCAAAAAGCGACTTAAATGAAAAAATTACTCTAGGTGTGCAATTTATAAAATTTTTGACTTATTTTTTCCAGACATCCACATATTTAGAATAGTTCTGCACGAATTGCATACGAATTTCGGCGTCCACGGTTTGATTTCCGGTTTCTTACCAAAATATAATGAAAAAATATTTTGCAATTGTTCCGAAAAAATTCTCTGCCTCGCGAATGAAAATTCTCCACAAATAAAGCAAAACTTGCTTGGATCATTTTTGCAATAAAATGTTCGCTTTGAACAAGTCATGTTGAAGTTCGTAAAATTTTTGTTGAACTGCAATACAAACTACTAATGTTCAACGTTTATTCTTATTTGGCTTGCTAAGATGTGATTTTAATACTGAAAAAACTAGCAAAAAAATACTCTCAAACAGAGGTATGTTTACTTAATTGTGAATATAGCGTTTATTTTTCATCCGATTTCGATGACCAAGGGCAAAAAATGCTCGTTAAAGATTACCCAATCCTGTCAATATCTGAGACCTGAGCAATTTTAATGGTAAGATTGAAAAAAACTCAATGAAAGTCAGCAAAAAATTAAAAATTATCAAAAATTTTTCAAAAATCCAACTTTGAAGTGCCATAACTTCGTCATTTATGGTTGGATTTACAACAACAGTCGTTTTTTTCAGAAATAATTTTATTATCTCTTATTTTTGTTTCAGTTTATACATATCGGTGGACTAAAATCAGAGAAAATGGCATTTTAGCAGACCTACCTTTTTTCAAAACACTGAAATTGAAAATTTCGCGATATCTCAAAAACCGTTCTACTTTTGACATATCTGAGAGCAGATTTGAATTCAGCGTGAAATTTTACATTAAAATCAATTGCTAAAAGTGCGGGATACAAAAACTTTTCAAATTTTGTGACATAGTGTAATCGGTTATATATAATGGCTATTCAACAGTTAAGTTTGATCTTTCTGATATAAGAGCTGGAATATATCAACAGCTCCTAGAATGCTTATTAGGCTGCCTTCACACTGTTCGACATATGAAACATGATAGTCTAGAAGCCCTGCTTCTTGTTATGTTGTAAATTTGAATAGATTGTCAAAATCATAGAATTTCATGGGAAAATGCGAGCCTACTAGATGTCATGGGTGATGTGTCGAACAGTGTGAAGGCAGACTTACCTTCAACAAAGCAGTTCACAAAAGTTGAAAGTGTCAGCTAATGAATTTTATTCAGGGACCGTAATCATTATAAGTTTTATTTTAAAAATCTCGAAATAATGATTATAAAATGATTTTTACGATTTTCTTCAAAAATAATGATTATTTTTGAGTAATAAAATAAAACTTAAATAATAATGATTATTTCTGAGCAAAAAAATAAAACTCAAAAATAATGATTAAAAATGATTTTTATTTTTTTTGCTCAAAATAAAACTCAATCTTAAATTACGGCTTCTGTGTTAAACTTTTCGTGGATGTGATTTCACATTCTTGATCTATGATTGAATACCTTTCATATGATATACCACATGTCTTTCAAGGACGAATATTAAGGATCTACTATTTTCTATTAAATTTCATTTATTCCCCTATTTTCTGTTGCAGTATGTAGGTTAGGTTAGGTTGCGATGGCTGAGAGCGACAAGTCGCTCTCCCACTTAGGCCACTTTGGCCCATTGCGATGCCATATTTATTCCCTGTTAACCCTTTTTAATACTGAAGGGGGTCCTCATTACTGAACCATTGTGTGGACAGAATAAATTTGAGTAGAGCTGGGATCTCTAGTCCGGATGTCTCCGAGAGGTTGAGTAGCAGAGGTTGACCAAGTGTCCTGAGTCTCCTTCTACTCAAGGCGGGGCAATGGCACAAAAGGTGTTGTACCGATTCCTCCTCTTCTTCGTGTCCGCAACTTCTGCAAAAGTCGTGGTAAATAACGCCTAGGCGTTCTGCGTGTCTGCCAATGAGACAGTGACCTGTAAGGGTCCCTACCAGAAGTGCAATGTGGTTTCTTCTGTGACGTAAAAGTGTGTTAGTACGTTTTTGGTCGAATGTTGGCCACGTAAGCCTCGCTACTGCACAGGAGGAAAGGGTTTTCCACCGATTCGTAGCGAGACGAAGTGTTTCAGCTTTAGTGTGAAGCTTATATGTCGCCATAGGAATCCCTATCGTGCAGTATGTATGTAGTATGTATTATTTTGGGTATTATTAGTTATTATTTATTTTTGGTGAAGTGATGCACCGCGACCAATTTTGGTCTGTTGCTAGCAGCCCTATTTCCTGTACAAAAGACAGGATTTTTGTGAGTTTTAAGGTGCTGATATTGCATGGGTGTAGAATGTGTTTCCCAAATCTGATGATTTTGCGCCTCGCAGGGGCATCGCAGTGTGCTAGTATATGCTCAGAGGACTCCACAATATCTGCAAAGTTGGGTGTTTGTTATTCCCAACTTGTACATGTGGCTCCTCAGTCTGCAGTGACCCGTGTACAGCCCTGTCAGAATTCTGAGGGCATTCTTTCCTTGTTGGATCAACTTTTGGAACCTTTTGAGGTAGCTCGTCTGGTGTTTACCCAGGAGGCTGTTCTAAGCGTGTTTTCTTCCTTTCTTAAAAGTCCTTTTATTGTGTGTTGGCCTATGCCGCAGTAGGGTTCTGGCCCTACCATTGCATTTCAAGGCACTTTCTGTTTTCACGAGACTTTTAAACTACTAAGAAATAATTAACTTTAATAACTTTTGCGCTCTTTAATCAAATATAGTCAGTTTCTAGCCACGTATGTATATACGTTTTAATGCAAATCTACGCTCAACTTAAAATAAGCATTTTAATAATACTACTATATATTATACCCAAAATAATACATAGGGCTGCTAGCAACAGACCAAAATTGTTCGCGGTGCACCACTTCACCAACAATAAATAATAACTAATAATACTCAAAATAATACATACTACATACATACTGCTACAGAAAATAGGGGAATAAATGAAATTTAATAGAAAATAGTAGATCCTTAATATTCGTCCTTGAAGGACATGTGGTATATCATATGAAAGGTATTCAATCATAGATCAAGAATGTGAAATCACATCTGCGAAAAGTTTAACACAGAAGCCGTAATTTAAGATTGAGTTTTATTTTGAGCAAAAAAAATAAAAAACATTTTTAATCATTATTTTTGAGTTTTATTTTTTTGCTCAGAAATAATCATTATTATTTAAGTTTTATTTTATTACTCAAAAATAATCATTATCTTTGAAGAAAATCGTAAAAATCAAAAATTTAAAAATCATGGTGGATTTGCAGAGATTGTACAAAAATAAGAATTTTTTGTATAAATCATTTTTTTCTAGGTCCATTACAAGTGGGTGATTTTTTTACTTGAAAAAAATAAAATAATCATTATTTACGGTCCCTGATTTTATTACAAAAATTACATTATTGAAATATAGAATATTATTTTAAAATGTAAGTATTTATAAATCGAAACTATTGATAAATGTTTTAGCGAACCGAGGTTCGAACCAAAACCTTGGGTTCAGCGGTTCCGAGAACCGGTCCGCTAACCGAACCTTAGACTTTACAACAGGTTCGAACCCCTGAACCGAACCTTCTACAAAATTTTAGAGGTTTGCAGCCTTGCTTAATATACTCTGTGTACCTTTGGTACAGAGTATAAAAACAGCACACCAGCCAACGCAATTTCTAGCGAAGAAACTTATATAATGGACCTAATTAAAAGCTTTGAGTATTTATATGAATCGGATCCAGATGAAATTACTGCTAGTGGCCATGTTTAAGTTAACTGAAGACAAGTTAAAAAAAGAAGAGTAGACTTCTTTATTTTGGGAAGAACTGGCAAGTTAAAAAACGGGTTTAATATTGAAGTGTTTAAGGAATTAGTAAGATTTATAAGAAATACATACATATATTGTCCCTTCCAAACAGCTCTGCTTCGGCAGAGAGTAATTGTTTTGCCATTAGTTTGATAATATGCTATGCAAACAAGACTGTACGAGTACAGATCAAAATTATGTGAGTTCGTTAAAAAATTTATACATATAAAAAGCATGATAATCCTATTTAAAAACTTTGTTTTTACTTGCAATAAAAGTATTCTCAAGAAAGGGAATATATGTATAATTTTACGGTTTTGTGAAAAAGATATTTTTTATTTAATGAAATAAAAATAAGACTAAAAAGTCAAGAAATTTTTTTTGGATGGAAGAATATTGAATATTGCGCTATCGGGCATGTGTGTGCACTCATGGCTGAAAGCCTACTTATACATTTCTCTTCGTTGCTTAAAGATTCGATTTGCAAATCTATCTGTCTCTTTCTTTTTCGCATTTCCCATACATCCTTTTCCTATTGTGAGAGTTTCGAATCTTCTAATCTATTCTAATATCATTTGACAAGTTGATATTATTTACTGTTAAAATGAAACATTTGGGGTATTCACTTTGTTGAGCACTTGAGCAGTTGTGCCTGACTAGTATTGTGAGCAGCCCTCTGTGCACGAACTTTGTGCACAATTACGTTTGAGATATGATTCGGCAGTAATCCATGGTTCATTCAAAGTTGGCGCTTTTTCCATACAATTTATATGAATGTTTGATCACACATTTGATTTTAGCTTGTACATATAACACTTATAGCACTAAGGTAAAAGTGCCCGACTTTTCGTAGTCGAGCAAGCTGGGTCGAGCAAGCTGTGCACAATTTGTTCAGAGTAAATTGTTGTTGAAAAGTGAACACCCTAATTATAGTTTAGAAATGATATGAATATAATGATATTTCACTAAATATCAAATTAACCAGCCCATATCAAATTGATATGGATCTTATTTTTTTTTTTGTGCAGTGTGGGTCCCGAAATTGTCATGGTCAAGTAATAATAATTATAAATTTATGGTTAATTTTGTGAAAGGAAGTCATCTTAATGTTGTGGTCGTCGATCATATAAAATTCATCAATAAAATCAGCCTTTAAGCTGATTAAATAAACAAATACAGTGATTGTCCGTAAAATAATAGTACTCCCGGAGATCTTTTGAGTGTCGATATTTAAATGTTTCATCGTGTTGATAATTACTTCTGACTAAGCTTTTCCAGTTACGTCAATGATGGAGGGGTGGGAGCGTTGCCGGTAAGAACACCAAACCTGGGTCACTGAGCTTGCCGTTAGATGGCGCTGTTTGTCTGTTCAAAAATTGTCTGTTTGAACATTTGTCGTTTAGCCGTTTTGTTAGTGAGGAGTCTGTAATTTGCAGTGATTGTACGCGCTGCGGGCTAGGGTTAAGATTCCGCCCTGAATGCCAAAGCTAGCCGGTGTCAGCCCGAAAGCAGTGCCAACAATATATATACCGTTATCTGCATATTTTATGTTAATGTAATCTTAGTTCACGTGTGTCACGACACACAGTCACCTCTAAGTGCCATTTTACTGTTGCCAGTGCTGTAAATGGACGCCAGCCAAAACAGTTGTTCGTTATGCAAATACTTAAGTTATAGATTATTGGAGTGATAATTTTTGTGTTTTTCTGAAAGTACTAATTAATACATGAGGAAGCCATTGTGAAGGCGTGAATCATTGTTATATTGACCCACCACCGAGCAGTGTCAATATAGGCATGGAGATGAGTGTAAGTAGAGGGGGGCGCTGTGTGCAAGACACAACAAAGCCGAAACCAGTTCCAAGTCAAGCTTCAAACAGATCAGACGCAGACAGAGTGTTTACCCATCTGCCGCCTGGTGAAAGTTTACAGCTGTTGCACGCCTTTTTTTCAAAAAGAACTAAACCATATCGGAAACTTACAGGCTGCTATGCTAGCACGTGTATCCTTTTACCCCACCCTGCTGTACAATGTGCTCATGGAGAAGGCCACGTCCAGGAATTGGTATGATCGTATTGATGACCATGTCATATTGGGTGCTCTGCCCTTCCGAAGCCAGGCCAATGACGTAAGTTCAATTGAAATTAAAACACAAGCCGAGATTAATTTCCGCTTTCACTTCAAGTTAATTGAAAAGGAACAGATGAAGGCAGTGGTCTCCATGAACGAGGACTATGAACTCTCTGCGTTTTCCAACAATGCAGTCAAGTGGAAAAATTTGGGCGTTGAGTTCCTACAGTTGGCCACCACCGACATCTTTGAGGCACCCGATCAGGAGAAACTTTTCTGCGGAGTGAACTTTATCAATAGATTCCTGCCTAAGGGCCAGCGCATTGGTGGTTTGAGCTCTAGCCAAGCAGCCGAAAATGTGGGCTCTGTCTATGTCCATTGTAAGGCGGGTAGAACACGCAGTGCCACCTTGGTGGGTTGCTATCTAATGATGGTGGGTTAAACAAATGCTTAAGAAAATGCACAATTTGAATTTGTTTCTTTTCCCTTAGAAAAACGGCTGGACGCCAGATCAGGCTGTGAAGCACATGCGTGAATGCCGTCCGCATATATTACTGCACACCAAACAATGGGATGCTTTAAGAATATTCTACACAAATAATGTGGAGGCAAAGTCATGACCTAGACCCGAGTGCAAAGATTTATTATATGTGTAACCAAAAAAAAACAAAGCAAAATAGGTGCCTGTTTCCGTTGACTAATTAAATTTAGTTTCCATTTTTACAAGTGTTGGTTTAATATTTACGTCTAATCGAGAATGGATTACTCCTTGCCCTTAATGGCCCAGAAGCGTTTAATACCATTGGCCAGACCTACATCATTCTTGATGTAATAGAAGAGGCCGCCCAGCGTGGCCACAGAGAGGATGATGAGAGCAATGTGTGCACCCTTGGCCACAATGTTACCCACTACGGCCGGACGCAAATAGTCCACCACCATGGCCTCTACACCCCTATAACAAACGAAGGATTAGAAAGTGCCGTTTTCTCACTCTTTTAGTGCTTACCAATGTGTGTGAATAACCACCGACACAGCCAAGAGAGCGTCCAATACCTGTGAGGGAGCCAGAAAAGCAGCAGGAATCACAGCCAATAGACCAGCTGATACAAAACGTTCCAGTGTCCAAAGGGCAGTGTGACTGGACTCGGCTGCAGCCATGCGACGCGGCGCGCTAACCGAAATATCACGAATCACTTGAGGCTGCAAAGTATTAACAAACATAATCCTTCCACTTTAAAAGAATTTTCCCCCAGACTTACGGCCACATTCTTAGTCAGAGCCAGAGGCTTTACCAAAGCCTGACGTTGAGCATTGGCCACTAGCGCAGAGTAGGCCTTTAGTGGCGTGATGCGTGTCGATTTGACCAGATTTGTGGCTAATTGCGGGGGTGATACAGAACACAAAAGTCAAGGGTTATATAATGAAAACTGCATTCCTGTAGCATTCTGCTTAAATATGGCAACCGAAGGCGCACTCACCATTGCAGCGTACTGCATTACGCATAACCAGTGCAAGAGACATATTTGTTTGTTTCGAATTAAGCAAATTGTTAAATATTTTTCAACTTGAAATAAAATTGTGTCCTGAAATCTGACCAGCTGTGACTAGGGTTGCCAAGTTTACAGAAGCAAAAAGTGCTGCTGTTTAGTGGGAAAAGTGCTAAATAAAAGCTAAAATTTAGAGTAAAAAAGCTAAAACAAAAGTTAATGTTTCCAGCTTCTATGTTTGGTCCGTGGATGTGGGGTTTTAAAAGACCATTTAGCACCGAAAATCATTTGATTTTTCGGACCAGTCAGTCTGCTTTGCATTTTAAAACATTTTTGAGACGGCAAAATGTATTTGGGCTGAAGTTTTTAAATATTGATTTAAAGGGAAAGATTTAAAAAGAGTGGGTGTCATGGGTCGCCCGGTACGAGCCAATTCCTTCCCATCCCAACCTCTCATTCTGCCATTCCACACACCCACTAGCACACAATTCACTTGTTGCTACGGCAAATGGTAAAAGCGGTTGACTTTGCAAATACAAGGCGTACCCAAAAGAATCTATCGTAAAGACAAAAATTGTTCCAGTTTTAGTCCCTCAGTCGAGGGCTCAGGCTCTATAAATTATCCATGGAAGACCGCCGTAACTTATTTATTATATCGACCCCTGTGCGCGAAAAAATCGTATGTGCCAAAAACCAAATTTTACAGGAGAGCGTTTTTTCTACTGTTTGATGCGGTGGCTGGCAACGTCGCTACCAATCTTTAGATGTGCAACATTTACCAATTTGATTTACCAATTTAGCAATTTTTTAACCAGACTGTTGAATATCAGTATTGTGGGGCACATACGATCATTTCGCCACAAGAAATAAACTCATTATTGTCACATACAATTAAATTGATTTTGTTGTATCTCCGTAATCGTTATGGTTATAGCTATATAACTTTACCAGATGATGAGTTAGTGTATTTAGAATCAATTTGCATTAAAATGTTTCGCGCACAGGGGTCGATATTAGTCGTTCTTTGTTTTCGTTAATATTTGCTCTATTTATTTGAAACGGTGTCCACGGAGCAGACTCTTGAGCTTATCGAAATCACGTGGTGCTATGACATGCGAATACGATGCTTACGAGCTTTTGGCGAAAGGATCACGAATTTTTGTTTCTGTTTTTCCATGAAATTGAGCCTTTCGAGGACCAAATGGTCACTCAAAACGGTTTTCGCTGAGCCTTTCGACTTCAACAAGGTCAGTAAGGTCTCGCACTGTCAATCCGTCGATTTTGGAGCTCCAATTCTTTAATTATGTTAAATTGTGGCTATTCAGTAAATGGTCGTTCTGGTCGGTTTGGCCGTGCCTCGACTTCACCGCTTTCTCGATCGTCTTTGAACATTTCGTACCACTCATAAGACGTTGATTTCGATAGAGCTTGCTTACCAAAGGACTTCTGCAACATTTTTAACGATACGGTAGCCGTAATTTTATTCCGCACACAAAATCCCTTTGCTGAGTACTTTTATTTTCGTTTTATTTTTGCCCACAGTAGTATGTATGTAGTGCATACTATGTACTTTAGACTGAACATAATCATATGGGAAATGTTCTCATCCTCAGTGCCCAAAAAATTCGTTATAATTTCTAGTTACCGTAATGAAAACCCAGAATTTAAAATTAAAAGGTTTAATACGGGCTCCGTGGCCTTGAAGTTGCTCTTAAGTTCATTATACTCTTTCGTTGAAATTACCTTTAAATATATTATGCAATTATTCTTTTTATCAGGGAACCAAACTGAAAGCGGAACGGTATATTGAAAAGAACCGATTAAAACCCAGAACAGGAACCGATATTTTTAATTTTTGGTATACCGGTATCCGATATTTTAAGATCCGAAAAGACCCCAGCATTGCTAAGCAGTTTCGGTTCTGGGTGCAACAACTAGACTGCAAAGCGAGCAGTTATTTGACTCAACTATAAGCTTGAAATAAAAAAAGATTCTGGCTTAGAAATACAAATAGAAAACCAGGAGAAGCAGCTGAAAGTGGAGATGAATAGAAAAAGGACCATACAAATAGTTTAGTATTTTCACAAAACCGTTGAATGGCATCAATCAAGGTTTTCTTCAGCATTAAACGTTTACAAAATAAAGATGATGGACTGGTCAGAAAATTCGACAAAGTTTCCAAAATTGTATGAACTATCAAAAGGTTTTCTACCCAAGTTAACGTTTATTTTCCGTTGTGCAGTTTATCATGTCTCCGCTAAGAAATCAGATGGACGGTAATACATAGGCCGCAATTATGCTTCTAAGAAGAAAAATTTTAATTTACCTTCTTTCTAACTCATTTGTTATGATTTATTTTTTTATTTAATCATTAAATGAATAAAAACTTGTGCATTTTGCATGGCAAACACACAGTAATAAAATTTATCATTTATGTACGTTGTACAATGTACACATACATGTCATAGCTTGCTTACCCACTTTGTTTGGACTAACGTTTATTTACTAAAAACTCTTTCACCTTCATTTTAAGACAAAAGCAACTACAATAATTAAATCTTATGACTGACCAATTCCATGTATACATCAGCTACCCCGGAATCCTTGTTGGACATTACTTCTATCCAAAACTTCATGGTATCTTTGGTATATTCCCAATTTATTAAGTGTATGGCATTGTACTGTCACTCGATATGTTCAATAGAATAAGTTTTTTATTAAAGGAAGTTTAAAAACTAAACAGAATTTCCGCTGAAAAAAATTTCTGTTGAAAAGTCAGATATTACTGAAAAAAAGCTGTTCTGCCAACACTGTTTAACGGTTATTTTTGATAGCTCGTACTTGAAATATAAGATACACTTGTGGAGTTTGTCTGGGAGTTGATCCCAATTAAATATTTATTCTGCTTTGTTTTAATTAAATTTATTTATTTAAGCATTTTGAGATTCGTTTCCGACGGACGGGTGAGGTGGACGGCAGTTACAAAATATTGATATGAATTTGTACATATTTATGTATGTAAACTTATTAACTAAATATCGAATTTGTTTAAAATTTCGTTAAAGGCACACAATTTGCACAACTGAGCTGTAATGTAAAACTTAATTCGTTCGATTAATTACAAAAATATGGACAACTCAATGGGAGACAGCGAAATATCTGGCCACTAAGCAAGCCACACCCATCAACCAGCAGGAGAGTTGTCCATTTCTGTTGGATGTGGCACCTGCTCTATAGAAATCCCAGTCAAACACAATATTCGAAGCATCTGATGGCTTCCAGGGATTAAGACCATCATCAAAGTACATGGGACAATCATCACGCTCTCGCTCATATTCCACCGCATCAATGGCCACAGCAGCTCCCTCGGAATGATTCCATGAGGTCACATCTTGGTTCAGCTTACAGAATGCTCCCACCGCCTGGGACATGAGCACACGATTGAGGTCGGCTCGCTGGTACACCCAGCAGCGATATTTTGACAGAGGATCCAGGTCATCGTAGGTAATCAAATAGGACTTTAGATTCTCCTTCCAGAAGCCTATGCATTTCATGCGGTAATCCGGGTCACTGTAAATGTCCACCGGACGTCCCAAATGATCCACGGACAGACAATAGTTTTCATCCACAGCCAATTCCTTTTGGTCTGTATCGCATACCGATAAATCCGATATATTCTGCTTGCAATGAATGTCCGGACGAGGACTCAGGGTGACACCACCCAGTATACGAGTCCTGAACGGATGTTCGCCCCGCTGGGTGAAATTGAACTTGCCAGCCACCGGACAACGCACTGGCACCGGATTTCTCGCCAAGAACAAGTCATATTTCCATGCCTCTGCATTCTTGAATTGCACCCAAGAGCAGACCGTACTGAAATCATCCTTAATCACAGCCAAACCCTTGCGATAACGTATGATATTATGATGGCGGGGCATGAAATCAAAGCACACGTAATCCTTTTGGCAGCCATCGACCGTGAGACGGGCCATCATCACACGATTGCCGCGTCGCTCGCGGCACACATAGATGGTCTTGCGGTAACGTGCCCTGTCCGGGTAATAAGTCTCATTGATGTGCGTCTCACTGATGGACACATCGGCGTCTATGTTGGCCGTATTCACCCATTCACCTGAGAAATTTTGCGGCAGAGTGCAACCAGGCTCCACAAACTCGGCCTTAACGGGCGTCAGTTTCAAACGTTCTGGCGAAGCTTCGGGTGTCTTCAATGTGTTACATTCGGCCGTAATGGAGACTCCCACATATAAATCATCATCACGATTCTTAAGGAAGCAACGATATTTCTCATCCTTACGCGACTCCTTGGTGTTGGCCACGGCAAAGTAATGATTTTTGCCCACAAACCAATCGCCCAGGCAGCTGAACTCCACGGTGCCACTGAAGGTGCCCTCCATGCCCTCGCATTTCTGATAAGTGATGTTGAACTTTTGATTCTGGATAAGAAACTGGGTGCCGGCGGTTTGACAAGATTGAATGCGGGCATCCGGTTTATTGCACACGCCCGTAAAGCGAAAGCGATTCTACAAAAAGAAACATCAAGTTAGAGAAACAGCATAGGTAACCCCAAGATGCTTTGCCCACCTGGTAGGTAAAATGCCAGACTCCTTCCAGAGAAGAGCGACAGTTGATGGGCACAAAGTTCTCATTGAACAGCGTAATCAGCTGCTGATCATCGTGAATGCCCTTGCACACATTCTGCACGGTGGGCTCCTGGCCGGCGGGCAAGCCCAACGCAAGGACCTTCGAATTTATCAAAAATATTCACTGTCCTGATGATGGTCTTCACACAATGGTAACAATTCGTTTTAGTCTCCTTGAACACGAACGAGTACTCATCGCTTCGATGGCGTTCATAGTTGATGCAATAGCCACGAGTTGACATGTGGGTAGCGTCAATAACCGTTTGAGTGGGCAAGCCCACTTCCCAGCTGAACCAAGATCCTTGCAAGATTTTGGGTATAATACAATTACGTTGCTCCAGTTGATTGAATTGCGCCCAAGCTGCAGAGGAACGGAAGTCAAATAATTATTAAGCACATGAATCACAAAGTAAGCCTATTTTTTTTTTGAGCTCGAGTTAGGGCTTGGGTGTGGCTTTACTTACCACAGCTTAGGCTGCCCAGCAGGCAGATTATACTTAGGTATACTTTCATTTTACAGTTATAAAGCATTTAATTATAAACTAAACATAACTTGGACAACACACAGTATAAAAACAATTCGAGAGTTACGCCGTTTAATGCGAATTATAAAAACAATGTCCAGAGTTTTTTTTGTTAACAAGACGCACACGCCCAGTGTGGCCGTATGGGTTAAGGCGTTTGAAAATAACCTAACGCTTGTGCTGCAACTTGCAGCCCTGGACGCTAACGGCAAACAGCTGGGCGCTGAACTTAAGAAAAAAAACAGCTAAATAGCAAAATAACTTTTTAGCTCGAAAAATTAACAAAAAAAAAACACTAGAAAAAGCTTGTTTCAAAGATCAGCGACTTCAACAAAACTTCCCAGATCAGCTTCAAAACATTTAATATTAACAATGACCGTGATTGAGAGCGGTAATATTGAGAAAAAAAAACAGTTTTTCTCATTAAAATCCATTTTTCGACCGATCATTTGTATGGCAGCTACAAGAAGTAGTCATTCGATTTGGTTTACAGCGTCAGACTAGAGTCCGTTTAACGGCCCGGCCGAACACGAACTTATTATACCCGTTACTCGTAGAGTAAAAGGTTTAAATAAAGGTGGACAAAAGTTTCAGAAGGAATCATTCCGACCAATAAATTATCAGCATGATGTCCGTCTGTCCGCCCGTCCGTCCGTCCGTCTGTATGAACACCTAGATCTCAGAGATGGTAGAATGAGGTTTCACATGTATGAGACAAATGCTTCTTATACTTGCGGCAGATCAAGTTTATTCCAAATTTTGGCCACGCCCCCTCCCGCCCCCGCAATTCGGAAAAAACGTTATATCTTCTACAGTTTTAAAGATAGACGATTCGTACCTTCTAGAGATAGTTACTAATTAGCAAAACGAATAAACTTGCCGAGGAAACGATAAAGATCGGATGAGCGGTTCTCAAGTTATGAGCAAAAATGTGAAAAATAGCCGAGTTCTAAAAGTGTTGCATACTTTTCAGATGTTCACCCTAAGGAACTTAGGAACACTGTTAAACATGTTTTTCATTGAGTAACGGGTATATCGAAGTCGGTTAGAGCCGACTTTAACTTGCGCTCTCGTTTTTCTAAATTTGAGCTTTTAGCCTAGTGCGTTTTTCCTTTAAAACATGGCCCGATGTTGAAAAAAGCCTTTCGCTCGTAGACGAACTGGCGGGAATAGCCAGAATGGTCCGAGCTAATTTGGGAAGGTATTTTAAGTCCCTTGCATTTTTCCAGAATTCTAAAATATGTGTGCCGGTGCTGCTGGATAGGCCAAATATTTGTCAAGCTCTATGTCGATAGCGTTTTTCTCAACTTTTCGTTTTTTTTTATATAATTTAAGTCTAAAAATTCAGCAAACATTCCATTTTCGGAATTATTTGGGTCTATGTTATTAGTTATATTATCAACGCTACTATATTCATGATCCCCTATAAATTCGGAGGCATTGCTTTTACCGCAGCTAACACATTATCTCTTTTTTCCTCTGAGAGGAAATTCATCTCTCTATAAGGAGGGTTCAAGAAAAGCCCAACCAAATGAGCGATTGCCGGAAGAAACCTTTTTTCTAATGCGCTTAGGGTCATTGTTTTAAACTCAGTTATTATTTGGGAATCAAGTGTGCTAGTTCTGCAAAGTTTACATAATTTTTCTGACCACAATGCAAATATTTGCAAATATTGCAAAGTTTTATCAATTTCACAATAGGGCGCCAATTTTGAATTAGTGGTGAGCAAACAAGTAAAATATGTATAAGCAAATCGATAGTAGTATCGATAAACAATTAAAATGCTATAAATGGCGGTTCTAATTCAAACATAAACAAAAATAGCGCGAACAAATCAAAATTGTTTTCAGGCCTATTTCGGGCTTTTACGGGCCTATTTCGGGCTTTTCGGGCCTATTTCGGGTTTTTACGGGCCGGGCCTTTTTGTAAGCCCGCCCCCCGCACGAACGCCCGGCCCGGCCCGCGCCCACCTCTAGTGCAGACAAAAGAAGACTCTGTGCAAAATTTCAGCTCGCTAGCTTCAAAACTGAGGGACTAGTTCGCGTAGAAACAGACAAACGGACGGACGGACAATGCTTAATCGAATCAGCTCGTCACGCTGATTAAGAATATTTATACTTTATGTGGTCGGAGATGATTCCTTCTATGCGTTGCAAAGTTCTGGGCAAAATTATAATACACTTTTCAAGTGTATAAAAATTATTTTTACTTGCGGCGCTCTTTTTTATAATTCATCTTCCGCCAAAACACGTTTAGTTAACAAAATCATTTAAAAGAGCGCCTAAACAACTATCGCCTTCTTTACTATTGATATTGTCATATTATAAGATTATTAAAACATGTAAAATTTGAAGCGTAATCTTAAATCAACTCATAATTTTTACACCCGGTGTCGTCCACGGGCGTTATTTAACCTTTTATCTCCCTCATTGTACTTCAATATCATAGCAATATCTCGCTTTCATCACTTCTATTGCTAGATAATATTGATTTTAACCCACCCTTATTTAATTCCCTCATAATTATACCCTTGGAGAGGGTATATTAAAATTGTCCGGATGTTTGTAACGCAGAGAAGGAAGCATCTCCGACCACATAAAGTATATATATTCTTGATCAGCATGACGAGCTGAGTTGATATAGCCATGTCCGTCTGTCCGTCCGTTTCTATGCTATCTCCTGCGTCAGTTTTAAAGCTATCTTAACCAAACTTTGCACGAAGTCTTTTGGTACAAATACGCTGCACATTTGTCGGAACCGGCCGGATCGGATGACTATAGCATATAGCTGCCATTGGAACGATCGGTTGAAAAACTAGTTTTAGTGAGAAAAACAACGCTCGTATTTATAAGTTTTTAATGATTTCACATAATTTCACCAAGCCTTGTCAAAATCGGACAACTATATAGTATAGCTGCCATACAAAAGTTAGGTCTGAAAAAAAGTCTTAGTGAGAAAAACTTTTTGTTTTTAATGTTATCGCTCCCAACGCTTTTATTTATAAGTTTTTAATAATTTTACATAATTTCATTAAGCCTTGTCGAAATCGGACCATTATATAGTATAGCTGCCATACAAACTGTCAGGCATATGGGTCATTCTTTTATAAACCGAACAGCAAAAAATTTTTTTATTTTTCATTTTAATAAAAAAAAATCCGAAATTAGATCTCGACATGCCTACCAAAACGTAATTTGCGGTTTTGCACAAACATTTTTTGTTAATTTTATAAACAATTTCAAAAATCGTCAAAAACGAAAAAATGGAAAAAAAGGGTTTTTTAAAAACGTGATATCTCAGGATTGGTTTATCGGATAGGTCTCAAGTTGATATCGATGGAAAGAATTTTACTGTATCTACTCAAATTATAATTTTATAGATTTGAAAATTATTTAATAATATTAAGTAAATGTTGCTAAAAATTACATATAATTTTCAGTGTTAGCCACCATATTATAGCTTTTGGGGATATACAATCAAATGTTCTGAACATAACTTAAATTTTGGTGTTTTCAAAAAGATGGAGACTTTTATAGTTTAAAAGTTATGAATTTTTGAAGTTATAAACAAATTAAAAGATGCCCTTGAAAAAAGCTTCGCCATGCAGTCAGTTTCAAAGCTTTTTGATTGAAACTTGGCACGTGTGCTTTATATTTATCAAGCTTTTCAAAAATGTTAACATCAGGCGGATAGGATGAGTATATCATGCTGTTCGGTTTATAAAAGAATGACCCATATATCAAGCTCCAAGGGTATATAAACTTCGGTCGAGCCGAAGTTAGCTGGCCTCTATTTTTTTTTGATTACTATTTCTTCTCACCTTTAATATTTTGGCTCGAACGATTAACGTCGTAACGGACGCCAACGCACATCACACCATGCAGGGTAGCCCGGACATCAACGACAGAGTTGAGTCCCTCCTACGCTTTATTCTACAAACTAACTTTAAAACAGAAAACGTTAGAGAAGTGCTCACGTACGGGCGCGTATCTTGGATTTTTCTATTTTGCAACGAAGACTGTTAATTTATTTGCGTAATTTAGCTCTTCTCCTGGCCAAATCTCCAAATACATGTATATAATTCCTAAAATCAACAGTCCTCGACAACCCAGCCCAATGTTGCATGACAACAAGGGCGTAGCCAATGGGGGTGAGTTCTCATCGCTCACTTACTTCAATACTGGCATAACTCAAAAAATATTCGCTGTATTGAGTTCTATATTGTGCAACAGTTTTCGTACTGATATCTCGTCTACTTGCCATGTAATATGAGAAAATGTCGCAATATCATTTTGCAGGTTCATTTTTATGTTAATGCAAGAACGTCATATCTCAGTTGTCCAGCAGTTGATATTGAACAAACATACTTCGGCTTTTAGTTAAAAAATCATATTTTCAAGTTTTATTAATAAGCATTCTAATTTTATAATATTTTTCTTGATTAACTGAAATCTAAATGAACCACTTTTCTTCAAACGTGTTTTTCTCAAAATGGATTATTTTGAGTTATGCCAGTATTGAAGTAAGTGAGCGACATAAAGCCCATATGAAAAATTGTAGTTTACATCGAAATATAACTAAGATTTGATATGGACGTAAAGTCCGCATAGATATCGAACATAATGCCTAGATTTTTTCGGACTTTAGGCCCATGTTAAAGCGCTGCTTTATCCAAAAGAATTCCTAAGTCCTGAAATTTGATTTCTAATCCCCGCCTGCAGTATACACCAGATAATGCTTCTTCAGAATATCGATGATTTAGATCAGCGATTTTCACCGGATGCCCACAGAGACCGAATAGATTTTGCTATTTACACATGCACGAGCCGAACGCAAGCCTAGGCTGAGGTCAAGAGATCTTCAGTCGCGAAAGAGGAAAAATAGTGTTGTAGCAGCAGAGAATGAAAAACTGGGTCCTTGGATCACCTCAAAATATGAATTACCTAACGCGAATTCGTTTACCTACAGAAAATTGGTAAAAGTAGTGACTAGAATTTTAAAGAGTCAAAAAATAATAAAGTCAAAAATATTCGTCAATAAGACAGCTAAGATCCACAATGCCTTTGAGAAGTTAAAGCTAGCGTAGATCGTTTATTTGAAACCAATGATCGCTTTTTCGTTATACTAACCGGTACGTACCGGTATACCGTTGTCTCTACTTTCGTTTACTTGTAAAACTTGGTTCTCTCACCTGGAATTCGAGAATTTTGGTTTGCGCCTGCAAACAAACATAGTTCCATTTCTAATAGGATGCTGTCATCGCGAGTTCCAAAGTCATTTCTGATTACGAATTACACTATTTAACGCTGTCTTCGTTCCGTTGTAATAAAAAATGTCTAGCTGATAGCAGACGCAGCAGACAAACAATACCAGAATTAACCCCGTCTGGCCAATGCTCCGATTAGCCGATTCTATCAGCTGCCACCCACTTCATTTTGCAATTTGAACTTTTTCGTCATTTTAAAAAAATTAAATTAGCTCAACTTTATGGTTTAATAGTAGCAATTTTTGATAGTGATTAGGCAATTACGTTGGCCGACAAGTGATTCACATGTTTGAAATACCGAAGGGTACGATTGGCAGTGCCCTTTGGAACCCACTTTTTAATCCACTTGCTGAACAACTTGGGAATGGAAATGAACATGGCCTGTTCTGTTGATAAGTGCGACATCCTTATCAGGCAGGGTTAAAGCTCAAAATGTGCACGAAACGTCGAGCTCGTTTAAAAGGAGGATCCGTTGGTGATTTGGGGAATTTAATCGTCAGCAAAGCGCATACAGCGAGACAGTAGCACTTGAGCTTCTGACCGAAGCAGTTCATTCTATTCAAGAGTATTTCTAAAATACAAATCGGTTTCTAAATGGGTTAGTGTTCGGAGTTTTAAGGGTGACCTGGCAACTAACTCGCTTCTCCCACAACAGCAACTGCAACCAGCGGCAATGGACTTCATCTGGAGGCCATCGATCGTCTCGGCTCCATACCCTTGGTCGAGTCGAGTGTCAAGCGTATGGAACACATCTATATCCGGGTAAAGAATCAAAATCGCCTTTTTGCTTGGTACTTTGAGACGGCTGAGGCAACTGTTACCGCCGCCTATGATACCCTGCAGCCGGCTGTGAAACTGTTTGAGCATCCCATCAAGCGATTGGATAATGTCATGTGCAAGAGTTTGGACATTTTGGAGCAACGCATACCATTGGTGTATCTGCCACCAGAAATGGTAAGTAGTCAAAAGTCGTTTCTTTGCAAGAGCATGTCTTGATTTGTTTGATTTCGTCTATTTGTTTGCCTAAAGATGTATTGGAATACCAAGGAATATATGTCAGATCATTTGGTGCGTCCGGTATTGAAGCGTGCCGATTCAATGAAACAGATTGGAAATGCTGTGCTGGAAAATCCACTTACCACTTATGCAGCGGATCGCATTGACGGAGCCTTTACAGCTGGTGATAAATTTGTGGATAAATATCTGGTACCCATACCCACAGATCAGGATCAAACAGACGGTGAGTTAATTTGTGCTAGACGAATGGAGAAGGAAGCGGGGAGTAACTTTAGTCCGTAATCCAAAGGCCAATGTTTGAAAACCAATCCCACTCCAACGCCACTCCCCAACGCCATTTCAAATTTTGAAATCAAAAATTTAACTCAATCTATTTGACCGGCAGTCTATAGTTTTCCCGACCTATCCAATTTTAATTTTTAACTCGCTAAGAAATTTTATTTTCGAAAACTTAGAACTATTATATTAAAAAAAAAGAAAACAGAATCCGTCCAAAAATGTTGGGATTATAAACCAATTCATTCCTAAAATCCTAATGTATTTCCGTCCAGTACTGATTCCTATCGCTATTTTAAGTTTTAAAGATTTATAAGTTGATTTTTTTTTATTTTGTTGGTGAATGATTTAAAACTCCTGGACCTTATAAGGAAAGCCTTATGAAATAATTTCGTCCGGAGGATTGAAAAGCTTTTCGTTAAAGGTGTGCCCGTGACGTGAATTTGAATGTGTTACGGTGAGTCACGACGTGATCGTGAGAAAAGACAGAGTTTCGTACGGCAGCATCCGTGATCCGTGCGTGTTTCGTGTGTGAACCAAAGTCGAACATCGTGAATATGGGATATTATAGTATTTTACCTATAAAAACGGTAATGAAATAGATGAAAATTTAAAATATTTAAGAAATGAATGTGTTTAAGCAACGCAGCAAACCGGTTCTGAACCAAAAAAAAACTGGTTCGGTTGGAGTTTTATTATTTTCAAATATTTAACCTTCTGAACCCTAAGTAAAACCGGAAAGAAGCGGGGCTTGCAAATAACTGTTGACCTAACATAACCGAAAACAAAACATGCACGGTTGCTCTCTGTCTGAGCAGAACACTTCGATTCGCTTTATTTTGGTTTTTAATTAACTGTTTTCAGTTGAGCTATTCTTGTTGTGCTCATTTAATAACAACTTGTGGAGAGCGATTCGACAGAGCGCTCTTCTTTTTTTTGTGTTTGAGTTCTGTGACTCAGAAACCCAAACGAACGTCTCGCTCGCACACACACGCATACAAATGCAACAGACTTCTATTTTCTTTGCTCGCGTTTAAACGGTCTGCGATTGAGTAGAGCAAAAAAGAAACAATATAATTGGTTGTTCTCTGAAAGCAGACCAAATTCTTCTCTCTTTCTCATTCGTCCAACTGCAGGATAGTTTCCAAAAATTTAAAGACCAGGCACTTTTGAAAGCCAGTGATTGATAACAATAGGGAATGTAGTACATTCGATTTTACGCTTGGTAATCTGGGTGCGTTCTTTTTAACAATTTTCTGTTTGAATTTTTACCGAAAGTTCCAAAACTCAACCATCTAACAATGTATTCCCCCAGACTCTAAACAAAACCTTAGGTTCGAAAAGTACAGGAATCGATCGTCAAACCAAACCTTACACTTTACAACGGGTTCATTCATTAAAATTTATCAGGTTTACATCCTTGTACTTAAGATACTTTCTAGTACAAGATCAAGGGTTAGCCAATCCTTAAAAAGGAATTCCATATCCAGGGATCTGGCGGTATTGGCATGTTCATTTTTAAAACAAAAATTGCGAATTTCTAACAGATGGAGAAGTATAGTTAGAGATGATGTAGCAACATCAATTGTTCTTATTACAGCAACTCTCGATTAAAAGTGTCGCCATGCTATGATATTCTAGGATAATGCCAATACTTTTGCAAAAGCTGAGGTAAACCCTTTTTTAATACTCCATCAATATCCATGAGTTTTCGTGGAGTGACAAAAAAATGTATGGTTAAGTTAAATGCAGTCATCAAACATATTTGTATAAATATGAAGTGCAAGAGTTTATACGAAAATCTTAAGAGTGATTTTAACCAGGGCTGCAAACCGGTTCGGAGTTGAACCGCTCCGGAGCCGGAGACTCCGGAATTTTTGGAAAGTCCGAACCGAACCTGAACCGGAGCAGAAAAATTTTTTCTTCCCGAACCCGAACCTGAACCGGAGCCAAATATAGTTGAAAAGGGTTCGGTTCAAAAAAGATGTTCTATTACATTTTTTCAAGCTGCTTTTTGTCATTTCCCACAGTTTTAAAGCATTGGATAAAAAGCTGGCAAAGAAACATTTTATAATATTAAAAACGAACTACTAAGTAAAAGCTTAAAGAATGGTAAATAAAACAATTAATGATTCTTAATTTTTTTAAGGTTTTGGAAAAGTTTTCATTGTTAAGCCTAGTAAACAGAACGATAGAACATTTCTTTCGTTACAGTATTTCACATGAATAGAAACACTTTCTAACAGCACATGAGCATCAAAGCAAAGCCAAGGTGTTTCTAATTGTATGAAATACTGTGACGAAAGGAATTTTCTGTCGTTCTGCGAACGAGGCTTAAAGAATTTTACAATGTCGCATTTGTAGTACTAGCAATTCCTGCCACACAAGAATCAGTCTAGTGCACTTTTTCTAATCATATATATTTGTTTTATCGAGCGATCAGTAATAATGAAAGATTGCTGAAAGACACATTAATGAAAAATTTATACAGTGCGTTAACTGAGGGGAGCCCACTAATTCAGAAAGGACCCAACGCCTTCTGTCTATTTGGAGCTGTTTGTTTTGCACTTGTATTTGCCCAAACAGTCAAAGCAATGCTGGCATGAGATGGCCCTTGACAACTTGCAAAAGATGGGCAAGGCCTGCTGATGATAAAACCGCAAAGTTATTGAAACAGCTGTACAGTGGATCATTCCCCTTTATGGCGTCTTAGTTGAAAATTTATGAAGAAACATACATTTAGAACAGTGGTGCACAAACTCACATTATCATGATTTGCGCTGGTGTGCGTAGCAGAGCAACACGAATTAAACGTTGTTATGTCAAATATAGGCTACAAGCAAACACACATATGTGTGTGCGTGCATTTTATAGAGCACACGTATTCTCTCTCTCTCTGCGTGTGTCGGCTGCGACGCTGGCAGAATTATGACTTCGTATCCCATGTGGTACGAAAATTGAAATGTGTGCACCACTGATTTAGAATATCGACTCCGTTTCTGTTAGAAATAAGTAAGCTGTTTCATCTCATGGGGGAATAATATGTTCGGTTCGCTCTAACCACTGTATTTTTCTATGCGAAAACTTCCTAACACCGTTTAAAGTTGAGCAGAGTAAATTTGTTGACCTGGAACCTGGAATTTACATACATGTTTTCTTAAAAAAATAGAGGCCAGCTAACTTCGGCTCGACCGAAGTTTATATACCCTTGGAGCTTGATATATGCCTGGCAGTTTGTATGGCAGCTATACTATATAGTGGACCGATTTTGACAAATTTTGTTGAAATTATGTAAAATCATTGAAAACCTATAAATACGAGCGTTGGGAGCATTCAAAACAAAAAAGTTTTTCTCACTTAGACTTTTTTTCAGACCTAACTTTTGTATGGCAGCTATACTATATAGTGGTCCGATTTTGACAAGGCTTGGTGAAATTATGTGAAATCATTAAAAACTTATAAATACGAGCGTTGGGAGCGATAACATTAAAAACAAAAAAATTTTCTCACTAAGACTTTTTTTCAGACCTAACTTTTGTATGGCAGCTATACTATATAGTTGTCCGATTTTGACAAGGCTTGGTGAAATTATGTGAAATCATTAAAAACTTATAAATACCAGCGTTGGGAGCGATAGCTTTGAAAACAATTAAGTTTTTCCTACTAAAACTAGTTTTTCAACCGATCGTTCCTATGGCAGCTATATGCTATAGTCATCCGATCCGGCCGGTTCCGACAAATGTGCAGCGTATTTGTACCAAAAGACTTCCTGCAAAGTTTGGTTAAGTTAGCTTTAAAACTGACGGAGGAGATAGCATAGAAACAGACGGACGGACAGACGGACATGGCTATATTAACTCAGCTCGTCATGCTGATCAAGAATATATATACTTTATGTGGTCGGAGATGCTTCCTTCTATGCGTTACAAACATCCGGACAATTTTAATATACCCTCTCCAAGGGTATAAAAAATTATTCCCGAACCCCGGTTCGAACCCGAACCTAGGTTCAACGACCTTGTTAACCTGCTCCGTGAACCCGAACCCAAAAAGTTTCGAGGGTTCGAACCCCGGAGTGAACCTCTGTCGATTTTTATGAGGTTTGCAGCCCTGATTTTAACATTACATAAACCTCGTCTAAAGATATGCAAGCACGTTCTCAATTCCAATTCTTTTTGAAAAGTAAATCGAACACAATTCCGATTCGGCTTCGGTTTCAGAGACTACCCACTTTTTTTTTTAAAAAACAAAGTCCAGGCGAGAAACCACAAGTCCCAGCGAATCAATCGAAAATGTAACAGTCGAAGATGAGAGAGACTGACTTCGTTTTTGCTGCCATTACAAAATTCACATTAAACAAAAAAATTCTTTGTAAATCAATTAAAGTCTTAAATGCAAATCGAATTTCATTAAAAATATCTAAATTGATCAGAGAATTCAGAAGAATTCACTTTTTGTTCATCACGCAACTGTACGAGTGGAAAAACTTGTTGGTGTTGCGCGAACACAAATCATTTCCACTTTCGAAAAGTTGCAGTGGAAGTGGAATTGAGAACATGCCTTATAATTTTTATTTCTTTTATCTGTGAATCGGTTGGTTATCTAACAGATTTGTGTGAAAGTTGATCAAATGGCAAGGAATTTCATGGGCATATCCAAGAAATTGTTTAAGCTATGTTCTTAGTTGGCTATTTTTCCGATTCAAACCCCTGACGACGAAAATTCGTTTTACTATTTCACATAAATAAAACACTTCTAACAGCACAAACCAACAAAGCCAAGTGTTTCTATTTAATAATGGCTAAAAAATTTTCAGAACACGACTAGAAAAAATTTTTCGAAAGAAAATTTCGAAAATAATTTTTTTTTTTAGTTCAATTACCCAATGTTGATTTCTTTATATTTGGCGCCAACCTTGAGACACCTTCGAGTTGCTGTCCGTTGCCAATCCCAGTCCATCTCTTAGTTTATTTTTATAAAATTCCATCATGGTGATGTCGTCGTCTAGCCGGGAAGGTTATCACTAAATCGAGAGAATAGACACGAGATAAGCGACTGCTGAACAGATTTTTAAACAATTTCAATATATTTATACATATATATCCGCAGCCCCTCAGGAGGATGACAGCGAGGCGGGCGGCGCGGCGCTTAACGAGAAGGGGGCCATTAAGGCGATACATCACGGTCAACGCTTCTCCCGCAAGCTGAAGCGGCGCCTAACACAAAGAACTCTGGCCGAGGCAAGGGCCTTGAAAAAACAGAGCACAGAAGCCATCCATGTGCTCATCTATGCGGCCGAACTGGTGAGTGCTTTAATCAAATTTGATAAGATTTTCCTCTCATCTTCATCTCTCTCTCTTAGATTGCCACGGATCCCAAGCAGGCTTTGCAAAAGGCCAGGGAACTGTGGACCTATCTCAGTGCAGATGAACCAGAGAATCAAGCCCGGCCCGTGACCTTGGAGCAACTGATTGTGTTGCTCACACGAGAGTCAGCCAGAAAAGTGGTGCATTTGGTTAACTTCAGTGCCCAGGTGGCATCCAATCTACCCAGAAACTTGTCTCACACCACTACTGAGGTGGTGCATCACATTATCTACTTTAACAACCGCCTAATAGCCATCACACGCCTGGATAAGGTAAAGAACTTGTCCAAGGAGGAAGCGGAATCTCTGGTCAAGCGCATGCTGGCCTTTTATGGCAACCTGCAGGGTTTAACGAACAGTTACCTGGTAAGGATTATCTAGATGGCATTAATTATTATTTTAATTACAATTAACCTTTCTAGGAGCGTGTGGCCAGTTTCCTGTCGGGACGCATCGAGGCCGAAAAGGTTACCGGCAGCGATAGCAACCATGCCGTCAATCGATCCACCAGAAGACGAGAACCGGAACAGACGAATCACCTTCCAGCCGCCCACAATAATATAAATGGCGTCTACTAGGAAATCGAGTGTTTTATTGCTGTCGTATTCTTATTTCTAATCATAGAGTTCTGTTTCTGCTTGCATATGCTTACTAGCTCCATAAACTGTTAACCTAACTACTTTTGCTGATTATTTAAACAAATGCTGCTTGTAATATTTCAATTCCGCAATGCTCTCGTAGATGTCGTCCAGACTGCGATGAGCAAAGTTTTTCCGAGGCGCCTGTTTGGCCACCTCGGGATACCATCTCGTGGCCAGTTCTTTGATGGTGGAAACATCGACTATGCGATAGTGCAGGTAGGCATCAGTCAGGGGCATAAATTTCCTTAGAAAAAGACGATCCATATACACAGAGTTGCCAGCCAACGGACACTGGCGCTCTGGTATGTTCTGCTTTAGATAGTTCAATATCAGATCCTCTGCCTTTTCGGGAGTTACATCAGAGTTCTTACATCTCTCCACTAGTCCGGATTCATTATGATGTTTTATACACCATTTGTTCATGGTTTCATACACTTCCAACGGATGATTGATGGCAAAGCAGGGTCCCTCCGATAGTACGTTCAAGTTCTTATCAGTTATAATGCAGGAAACTTCCAGAATTTTGTCTTTTTCTATGTCCAAGCCGGTCATCTCCAGATCCATCCAAACCATATTTTCCCCGCCATTTGTGTTTGTGGACATTTTTTTCAGTGAAAGTAAGTGTCTAGGTGTACTTTGATGTCGTAAAACGCTGGAACATAAGCCCACAAGTAAACCCAAACTTTTTAATTCATAAATCATCAAGTCTTTTTCTTTGAATTTATATCACAAAATCACAAACGTAACAATAAATCACAATGAAAACACATGCTCAGCCAGAAATTAGAGATGAGAATAGCTCGTGACTCTTTGGCAGCTGCCTGCTATGTCACTTGATTGAGTTTGATAACCATCAATGTAACGGTTTCTACTAACTTTTTTATGAGCAGAAAATGTCCATGTCCATGTAAGTTAACCACTTAAATGTATCTTAAGGCTGGGCTGATTTTTAAGATCTTTGATATGTTGTGCAATCAGCAACTTTGGTTTTAGTCATGCGTGCCCGCTGGTGGATCTAGTTCACTGAACCAGTTTACATGATAGTTTGATACCCACTCATAGTACGGCCACATTGCAGCGTCAGGCCTTTAGCACAGTCGGTCACACTGCCCCGATTTTAAGTCATAATAAAATTAAGACAAATATAGCACAACAGACAATATATAATGTCCTACTCATCTGCCCCGGATCAGCCAGGAACTTCCAAGGAGTCCTTTGAGGATTTCTATACCGAAGTAAGTGATTGTTTGTGGACTCGCCAGCAGTGGCGCACATGCAAAAAAAAAAGAATAAAAAAATCGCCACAACAACAAGAACAACAACAACAATATATATTTTTCATGATACACATAAATAAACGATTTTGTGACTATAATTCGCAGGTGAAAGAAATTGAAAAACGCGATTCTGTACTAACTCCTACTCAACAAATTGATCGTTTACTTCGTCCAGGTTCCACCTACTTCAATCTCAATCCTTTCGAGGTGCTCCAAATTGAGCCAGAGGTCGAGGTGGCCGACATAAAAAAACGCTATCGCACCCTGTCCATACTGGTGCATCCGGACAAGAACCATGATAACAAAGAGCGCGCCCAAATGGCATTCGATATTGTGTCGCGTTCGTGGAAAATATTGGAGAACGATTTGACGCGCAAGAAATGTTTGGAGGTGTACGAGGAGGCCAAGGGGCGTACGGATCAAATGGTAAGTTGTTTGCACACCTGGACACCTAGACAACCGTCCTCACCACTTGGTCTCCAATTATAGATAGCCGAAAAGCGTAAAAAGCTCAAAAAGGAAGGCAGGCCCACGGAACCCATACCCGAGGATGATCCCGTCAAATACAAACATGCCATATATGTGATGGTCATGAAACTGTTTGCCGATATGGAACGCCGCCGTCAGAAGCTGGACCAACGCGACCAGGAGGAGCGCAAACGAAAACGTGAAACGGAAATTGAGGAAGAGGAACGCATCAAGGCGGATCGAGAATGGCAACAGAACTTTGAGGAATCCCGCCAGAGCCGTGTGAACAGCTGGCACGATTTCCAATCCGGCGCTGGCAAATCAAAAAAGACCAAGAAACAGAAGCATATGACTGGCATGATGGTGCCGCCCAAGTTCAAGCCGGAGTCACGATGATCGATCCACTTCACAGTTTTCAATATTTTCGCATATTTTTACATACACACACATTTTTGATAGGTTTAAGTCCCCTTTGGAATTGTAAGAATTGACAAGTGCATAAAATGGTAGAACTAAGAAATCCGGTTAGAGCTCCGTGTAGAGGCTGGCCGTGAAGACAATGTCACGCTTGATGGCTGCCGAGGCCTCCTCCATTTTGGACTGAAGACCGGGATTGCCTATGCGGATGGCGGCTGTCTTGACATCACGCAGAGTTTCGTCCAGTTGCTGGATGCATCGCACTATGATGCCCTCCTGCACCTCCGTCAACTTCATAATTTCAGCAAAGGGCTAAACAAAAAACGTACAATTAAGTTAGGGGGGAAAAATGGCTTGTTGGGGCAATACCCTTACCTTATTCCTGGCCCACTCATAGACCACCTCAAGCAGTCCAAAGTTTAGACGATTCTCTGTTTCGTTGGCGGCCTGGAAACGCTGCTCCTCGGCCAGTATCGTGTCATTGATTTGCTCAAAGGAGGCCACACATGCCTTGAGCGGCTCTGGTATCACCGGTTCACCCTGAATCTTGGCCTGAAATACCAGACCAGACAGCAGGGCTGCTATCTCCGCCGGCTCCAGATCATTGAACATATTGCACAGTATCAGTTCGGTAATCAGCAGCTCATTCTGTCCCATCTCGCAGGCCACCTTGCCCTTAAGCGTCACCTCGTCCAGCTCATCGATGTACTTGAGTGCCCTCAGCACCTGCAACTTGTTGCAGTAGTCCGGATACAATGTGAGATTTTTGGCCGAATTCTTGAAGCGCAGCTCCTCTATGTGAATCTCCAGCATGCGTCGCTCATAGACCTTGGCGAACTCCTGCTCAAAGCCCGCAATGTTGGTGTGGGGTAAGACATCGCCCACCTGACGCTTCAAGTGGTCCACATAGTTCAGCATGGCCACCTCATTATCGGCATTTACATTAATCTCCTTGCAGAGATTCACATACTTAATGCACTCCGGATTGGCATTGTAGGACTCGTTGAGGGAGTGCAACTCGGTGACAGCTTTGACCACTGTGGCACCCGGTGGGGAATCCCTAAAACGTTCCAACTGACGCTGTTCCCAATTTCGTATGATTACATCGGCATCCACTTTGATATTAGACTTGGTGATGCTGATCATATCCAGAGCTTTGATATCGAGTACGGCATGACCACCAATGCCCTCCGGTTGAAAGAATTGATGCTGTGGCGTCAGGGAGAGGATTTTGTAATAGAGCTCGCCACGCTCCAGGCTGGGATTGGTTTCTGGAGTCTTGAACTGATGATCAAGTACCAAAACCTTGTAAATGGTGTCCTTCCCCAGCACGGATTTAATGTTAAGCAAAATGGCAAGCTTGTTGTAGTGTTTGCCCTGGGTAATGACAATGACGCGACCCACTTTTAGTTCCTTTTGGATTTTGGCCTGGGTCACCACGAATTTCTGGGAAGGGAAAAAGGAATATGTGATGAGCGAGAAACCTAAAATTGGACTGCTTCATCTGAGACTTGAACCTACAACATGCATGACTGAATTATGTATAGAGATATAACTAAAGTACTTTTGCAATTATAGCATGCCGGCATACATATTTTCTTTGTAATGTTTCAAATGTCACTTTTGGGAACGTCTAAAAACCGAACGGAATTTCCGATTTGAAATAGTTTTTTTTTTCAGATGCATGAAGAAAATTCAATTTAAAAATGTTAGATATTTTTTTTCAATTAGTTGAGTTATTGGCTTTTTATTGAAAGGCCAATAATAAGTTTCAAATGGAAGGCAAAATGAGTTAACAACGGTAAATTTTTGCCCTTATAATTTAACTGAAAATGGCTTTTTCTCAAAATTAAGAAGAATGTCCATCGCTGAAATCCTGAATTATGAAGATTTATCATGCCAAAAACGTCGCACTGCCCCTTTATCGTCTAATATATGTTTTCAATGTGGGGCAGACGGAGTGGTCAAAAATATTTACATACCAGCTATCTGGGAGAACAGAAATCGGTCCTAAATGCACAACTAAGCGGTATGTTACCGAGTATTTCCCCACATATAAACGGGGTAAAAGTATATATATAGCAGTGGCCGGTTCGTGCTCCCAGGGGCTATCGCTGGGGAACTCTGCTCTATAAATATAAAAGAGAGTGTCCTGATTCACTGACTGATTGGCAATCATCGCATAGCCTAAACGGTAAGAGATAGTGGGCTGTGATTTGGACAGGAGTTTCTGTGAGTGCGTACTAAAACGGGGTTTTGGAAAATTCAAACCGGAAAAGCGTCGGAAAAGTTTGTATGGGAAAAATGTCATTTTTCATCCGATTGACTTGAAACTTGGTTTGTAAGCATAGTACGCGAAATAATTCGACACGTGTTATCCCGATTTTGGAAAATCCGCACACGAGGAAAATGGCCGGAAAATTCTGCATGCAAAAAACTATTTTTCATCCGATTGGCTTGAGACTCGGTTTGAAAGGATAGAATACAAAATAGTTTGAAGTGCGATTTTCTGATGTTAGAAAATTTGACCCAACGGTCGGAAAATTCCCGGAAAAATCTGCATGAAATAAAATATTTTTCATCCGATTTGCTTGAAATTCGGTTTGTAAGGACTGAATGCGAAATAATTTGAAATGTGATTTTTCAATGTCGGAAAATCCGCCCACAGGCGTGATAATTCCCGGAAAATTCTACATGCAAAATAACTATTTTTCATCCGATGGACTTGAAACTCGGTTTGTAAGGTCAAAATGAGAATTAATTTTTGTTTTTATTTTCCGATGATTGAAATACCGCCGGGATGCCCACTGGGATGTGGGTGGTAAGTGGATGTAAAGTATGTAAAATGTGGCGGGAAGTGGGAGGGATGTGGGTGGGATGTGGGCGGGAAGTGGGTGGGATGTGAGCGGGTAGTGCGATCATACAAATGATCAGTCGAAATATAGTTTTTAATGGGAAAAACCGTTTTTTCTTAATATTTCCGCTCTCAATCACGGTCATGGGTAATACTATATGTTTTTAAGCTGATCTGCAAAGTTTGGTCGAAGTCGCTAACCGTTGAGACAAGTGTTTTCAAGTGTATCAAAACTTCGGCACAGACGAAGTTAGCTTTGCCTTTCTCGTTAATTAATAGTTTCAAAACACATGAAATGTTTTGCCTTTTCATGAAACCTTTTCAGCGTATTAAACTATTAACTTTGACAGCCGATCCAGAGTCCCTGTTAACATACAATGATGACCTATAGAAATTCTCATATCGTTCTCTCGATTGTATTCGATTACGACTTTTGCAACAAGAAATCCGTCGGATTTTGCAGAAATTTGGAGATTTGCCGACTTGATATAGAAGTGTCCCAATGTACTCACCATTATGCGATGTTTCTCCTTCCAGTACTCGATGGACTTGTCATAGAAATAGACAAGTGGCTGCAGATGCTCTCCCAAGGTGGGCAACATGGCGAATTTATCCTCGGCTAGACGTAGTTGCTTCTGTTGTGTCGGCAATTGCAGCTTCTGATTGAACTCCTTGAAGCTAAACTTCATAATATCCTCCACCTTAATACTCTCTATCCTCAGGCATGTAAGGATCACAGCATATCGTAGTATAAACTGCGATTGCAATTTCTCGGGCAGCCCGAGTATCATGGGCCGCAATTCCATGGAAGGTGGCACACTGCCCTTGCACAGCAGGATCACGGTGCCATTCTCATCATGACCGCGCCGGCCCGCCCGACCCGCCATCTGTATATATTCACCCGGTTTTAGGTTACGCACCTCCAGGCCATCAAATTTCCTATGCGAATCAAAGACCACCGTACGGGCGGGCATATTGACGCCCATGGCAAAGGTTTCGGTGGCAAAGAGCAGCTTGACCAGTCCATTCTGAAACAGCATCTCTACGATCTCCTTGAGTATGGGTAAAATACCGCTGTGATGTACCCCTATGCCACGTTCCAGGGCATCCTTAAGCGCCAGCACCTGGGGAATAGTGCGATCCGGTGGCTTCAGTTTGGCCAGACATTGCAAAAAGAACTTCTGCACTGCCCCCTTCTCCTTCTCCGTGTTGAGATCCACGGACTGCAGGGCAGCCACATTGGTATCACAGCGATTCCGGGACAAGGTGAAGGCCACCACCGGCATTTTGTTGTTCCGCTTCAGGAAATCGATCAAACCAATCCAGGTGTACTGCTCCTGTTTGGCATTCACATGATTCTTGGAGGGTGGACCACCACCTTTGGATTTGCCCTGCATCTCCTTCTTGCGCTCCACCGCCTTCTCGTAGTTACCTTGCAGAAATTTACCCTGCTCGACCAGCAGAAAGATGTCATCCCGGCTCTTGCCACCCGCTCCCGTATACAGATAGTGCATCAGGGGCACGGGACGCTTCAAGGTGCTGATCACATAGACCTTACGCTTCTTGGTGCTGCCCACCCAATCTGCCAACTCCATGGTATTCGGCACCGTGGCACTCAGCATGATGATATTCACATGATCCGGCAGTAAAATGATGACCTCCTCCCAGACATGACCACGCTCTGGATTATTGATGTAGTGCACCTCGTCAAAGATGACATATTCCAGGTCACGGGTAATATCACTCCCACAATACAGCATGGAACGCAAAATCTCGGTGGTCATGATGAGGCAAGAAGCTGTTGGCTCAATCTGCAGATCGCCTGTGATCAAACCCACATCCTTGAAGGTCTTGCGGAAGTCCCGATACTTTTGATTGGACAGAGCCTTGATGGGGGAGGTGTAGATGGTGCGGGTCAAGTCCCGCTTGGACAAAGCAATGGCGTATTCGGCCACCACCGTTTTGCCAGCAGACGTGTGAGCCGCCACAAAGACATACTGGCGTTGCTCCAACTTAAGTATGGCCTGCTTCTGGAACACATCCAGCTCGAAAGGAAAATCCATGGCTGGGCAGGGGATTTGCTCTTTAAAGTTGTCAATGGGCTGACTGATGTCTACCATTTCGGCCCAGTCGCTGCTGAAGTTCTTGGTGGTAGTGGATATATTCAGGACAGGCTTGAGATCGGCTTTCATTATCTCATCATCCACATCCTGAAATTCAGCGGGAAATTGAAGTTCCTTCTGTGGTCCATCAGCTGGGGATTCTCTTTCACTGCGTGTTAGCTGCAACCACTGTTGCACATCCAAATCCTGTTCCAAATTCCCCAGTAGATCCACGTTGCTCACCTCGATGGTTGGATTTGGATCTTCAGATTTCTCAAAGTCATGTCCAGCTGCAAATCCTGGCGGCACAGTCAGCAATTTATCGCCAAACTCAAAGTTATGCACCTCCAGGGAGGCTATTTGCTCTTGCTGCTCCTCAAAACCGCCCGGCCAGAAAGGAAAATTCATGTGGGAACCGCGCGTGGCCTCTTCCAGTAGGCCCGGCTCACGCTGCATGGACATTGAATTGTTGGCATTGGCCCCCACATCTTCAAGATCCACTTCCACAAACTCTAGTATCTCACCGCTGACAAAATCTCGTCGCGGTGTCAACTTGGTGCTGGCCGGACACTTGGGGACATGCAACAAACGATGTGGATCAAATGTTCGTGGCAACACATCAGGCAAGGGATCATGTATAGATATATTCGGATTAAGTATATATTTGCGAAGCTTTTCATAATTATCCTCGCCTATAAGGTTGTCCATTGTGGAATTGGCTGTAACATTTGCCGACTTAAAATTGGCAATAATAACAAATACAATGAGTGAGAGAGCGGTGAGAAAGAGAATCGTTGCTAAAATCTGGCCACACTGTGCTTCAGTGATGCTCTAGATGAAAAGCTAAAGTTTGATTAAAAGCTAAATTGAGGCCAAGAGATCGCAGGCTGAAATGGGCAATCCTAAATCCTTGGTTTGCACAGACGAACCTTTGGGAACGCCTTAAAAGTTTTAAGTTAACACAAGAGAATCCGGAAGTCCGTCCAAGCTGTGACTTTAATCAATTTTTAGAGGTCACAAAATGTCATAAAATTTAAAATTTTCTTAAAGTGCGATATCTATATTTTTAACATATTTTTTATATAGCCTTGTCCTCACTTTTTTTACGGAAAACCTCCACTTTGAGTGGATGACACTTATCATCCGGCACCTCAGCACCCACCGGTATGGACACATCCCCCTGTGGACAAGCACTCAATGCCACCAATAAATTCATATCTGCCACAAACTCAATAAAGTCACCTATTTTTGCTGGACTCGGTTTGCAGAAATATTGTTGTGTGTCCTTGGTAAATCCCGTACACATAAATATATTCCATACATCATGGACATCCTGTTCGGTGAGACCCCTTTCCTCCACCACCGCCTTGACCAACGAACTGTGACAACTGCCCACCCGATCTTTTCCTGTAATTAGCTTGTAGGTATAATCATCACAACGCGTTCCGATGACATCATGCAGAGCTCCACCGTCCTCATCAATGCCGTAGCTGGCTAGGGTGTCAAACACAAAAGTGGCCATGGGACGCAAATAGGGCAGACAGCTCCAGAGGCGATCGTACACTTTCAGATGGGCGCTATGCAGTTGACGGGTTTTGCCCGAATAGAAACGCTCTTGAGGATTTTCCAAATTCCAGAAGTTGAGATCGCCCACCTGAGAGCCCTCATGGACGGTAATACGACAGAGATCGCCAGAGTGCATCGTCCAGGTGCGAGCCTCTCGTTTGGGCACTACAAGTGACTGCACCACTTCACCGGTTAGGGCTAGGTAACGCTGGTCCTACTAGTGCCAAATGAGGAGGTTAATATAAACACTTGTAGCTAACCCTTTAGACTTACATCGTAATCTTCATGGGAAACAATGGCCGCCTTGGGCTTGTCGTAGCAAATAATGGGTGGGTGCTGTTCGTAGACGCGCGGCTTAAAGTCACGTCCACACCAGGGAGCTGGCGCTGCATTGGCCATTGGCAAGTAGAGAGTTCTTTATTTAAAGTAAAATTTGTTTGGTTTTAGGGTAGATGAGCTCTTATCAATTTCTGGCTGACTACTGATCGTTAAGCTAGACCCCTGGGTGGGTGTGTATGTCTTATCGATAGTTTTTGCTCTGACCAATGGCGTACCCAGTTTGTGTATATGGAGGGGGCTCAGTTATTAACTGTAATTATACCATTATGCTTACACATTTAAAGGCGTTGGAACGATTTAGCAAATACCTAAACCAGCAGTGCGGTTTTCAACCGAATAAATTGAACAGTCGGTTCTACGGTTTCACCTAAAGACAAAAGCATAAGAGCCGGCATAATATTGAATTTATAAATCAAATGAATAATATTTGATTATCAAATGGTATACAGAAATAGTTTCATTTATGGCAACAAAGTACAAAATATTGAAGGTTTGTAAAGACAACATTTGGCATATAATCTAGTAGCCGGGCATATCCGAGCATCTCAACCATAACTGTTAAATTACGATTACGATTAGTAATAAATTACATTATTTTTGAAAAAGAATTGTAATTATTATATAATTCTCTTGGTTAAAAATATTTGATTACTAATTGATTACTTTCAGAAATAATCAAAAATAATCGGGATTATTGAGGATTACCAAAAAATAATCAAAAATAATCAAAAAATAATTCGACTACTTTACAAGATTATTTTTGATTATTTTCAAAAAAAGTAATAGCCAGATTTGTGGCCCTTAGCTGCCTACTAAACTGCCTATATAAACTAGTCGGCAATGGCGTAGAGGTTAAGGCCTATGACTGAAAGTATAAGGTGCAGTATCACTTTAATGTAGCGTGCAAATTTTATATATGCTCCTATATCATGATACCTCAAATTGGCTATTATAATGCCGCATCTCACGAGATCGGTAGGTAGATTATTGCAAATTTATTTTTCATCATATAAAGTATATAAGTACACAATTATAATTGGATAGATTACTTCAAATTAAGCTGATCTGGCCCAATGTTTAGTTATTTTTATGCCATGTCCTTAGGATACTTTAAAAAAAAATATTTTTTTGTAAGCCTTTTACTAAATTGGAATACCATAGTAGCTAGAGACATGAAATAAATTGCTTGGCCAAAGAAAATAGATCAAAATTTTCGAAAATGGGAAAATTGGTAAAATGCACAGAATATATTTTTTTGGTATAAATAAAAAAATGTAATCTGATGGTTTTGGTAGTTCGCGTTGGACCTTAAACCTTTCTCTGGAATTTAACGCAAACTTTAAGCCAATTACCTTAAAGTTTGAACAATGTAAAAATCAGGGCTGCAAACCCCTCTGAAATCGGTGGAGGTTCACTCCGGGGTTCGAACCCGTGAGATTTTTTGGGAGCGCGTTCAGTAGGTCGGTGAACCTAGGTTCAGAAATAATTTTGTTTTTGCTAGCTTAACAAACAGGAATATAAATTGTAACAACATTAGCCAACTATTGATATTTTCCAAATAATATTTGAACTATGCATAAGTTAATAATGGATAATACAAAGTTAACTGACTGAAGAAAAATTTGCCTGATACTTGTGTTTAAGGAACAGCTAAGGCAACATATTATTGTTATTTACAATGATAGTTTATCCAAACCTTTAACACATTAGAATCTTTAGGCAATCTTGGAATTCCCTTAAATGAAGCTACGAACTCGTTCACTATTATGTATTTGTCACTAATTTCTTTATATTCTAGCTCTTTAGCTAAGGATTGCATTTCATGATCATAAGAATAATCAGTGATGCTTTTATTAATGAGTTTTTTTTTGAGGTTCATACAATTCAGCAATTTGTCTCTTTGTAAGCTGTTTTTGTTTCAAGGTCAGAAAATTAAGTTTCTTGGATTCAAAAAAAATATAAAATTTTATTATGCTGCTGATGTCGGATTTTGCTACAAGCCTTTGGGATTCCCAAGCGGTCATAGCAGTTCTGTCATGTGGTTCTTTCTGCTAACACACCTAGGACAGACGAAGACAGCTGAAGATTGAATTGGTATTCATGAAATAGCTATACCAGCCTCCTTTGTGGTGTTGTGCGTATTGTTTTAGACAAGTTATGGACAAAATCCTAACTTAAATGACCTAGAGCATGATTAAACGAGAAAGGCAAGGCTAACTTCGTCCGTGTCGAAGTTTTTATACACTTGAAATCGCTTGTTTCAACGGTTACCGACTTCGACCATACTTCGCAGATCAGCTTAAAAACATTTAATATTACCCATGACCGTGATTGAGAGCGGTAATATTGAGAAAAAAACAGTTTTTCTCATTAAAATCCATTTTTCGACCGATCATTTGTATGGCAGCTACAAGGGCTACCTCTTCCGATCCGGTCGGTTCCGACATAGCAGCGTGCAGAGAAAAGAAGACTCTGTGCAAAATTTCAGCTCGCCTGCTTCAAAACTGAGGGACTAGTTCGCGTAGAAACAGACAGACGGACAGACGGACGGACAAAGCTTAATCGACTCAGCTCGTCACGCTGATCAAGAATATATATACTTTATGTGGTCGGAGATGATTCCTTCTATGCGTTGCAAACTTCTGGGCAAAATTATAATACACTTTTCAAGCGTATAAAAAGTTCTATGATTTTATTTGAGATTGAATGTAAAAAGTAAAAACGTTTTTCTAAGAACTTTCTAAATATTTACGAACATTCAAACCTTAAAGCACCAATACACAGGTCAGCCCGAAAAAAGTAATATGAATTTTTTTCTGAACCGAACCACTTTTAACTTTTTTTTGCTGCAGTTCAGGTTCGGTTCGGGATTCTTATATTTATTATTATTTCGTTTTTATTATTTATTCATCATTTTCAATATTTTCCTTTGTATCACAAGTTCACAGATAGAAATAGATGCAAGCTAACTTCGGCTCGACCCAAGTTTACATACCCTCGGAGCATGATATATTTATGCCTGTTAGTTTGTTATATGGCACCTATACGATATATTAATCCAATTTTGACAAAATTTTGAAAACAAAAAAGTTTTTCTAACTAGAACTAATTTTTAGACCGATCGTTCCTATGGCAGGTGCAGCACTGTTGGTTCGACATTGTGATAAGTATATGTTCACTGATTCCAAAACTGTTTTTGGTTTAGCTCCATTAGCTATTGTTTTTTAGATTTGGCGGCAAAACGAACAATTCGAGTCTTTGGCACTCTAGGATTTCTGAAGGCTACACTAGGCAGTAATATATGGATTTATGGACTATTTTCGACAGAGCACATATTAATTCATCGTTAAATAATCAAAGGCGCTATATAACCACAGCAGAAAGTGTCCTTATTGTCTTCAGACTACTCTCGATTTATAGCATTTTTTTTTCAAAATAAATCGTCCCGTTTTCACTAGCGCGGTTATTGGATTATTATTTTAGATATTTTATAGCTCCAAATAAGAGCCAAATATGCGATCTACTTTTCCTACCATAAATTTAAATACGTATTTTCAATTCAAACAGGCAATACCTCTGGCAAACAACCTGATATAAATGCAAAAAATTGTCATAGAGCATTTGTTGGCGTGAGTTCTTTGTTATTAAATTGCAATCCCTTGTTCTATTTGCCATTTCATTCTTAACATTTTTAATAAATTTGTAATTGTGCTTCAGCTGCGTATTTACCCATATGAAAATCGCATTTGTCCATTTTTTTTTTTTGCTACTTGCTAATAAATATGTGAAGCATTTTCAGGTAACAAATCTAAACAGCCCTTAAACAACCGACAGCTTACTGTGATGACGAATAATTGCAAAAGGTGGCCTTATAATTCCCAACTGCTCTAAGCAGTTGAGGCATGGAAACCCCTGGGCTGAGCAGAGGAAAGCATACTTACCTGGCGTAGAGGTTAACCGTGATCATGAAGGCGGTTCCTCCGGAGTGAGGCTTGGCCATTGCACCTTCGGCTGAGTTGACCTCTGCGATTATTCCTAATGTGAATAACTCGTGCGTGTAATTTTTGGTAGCCGGGAATGGCGTTCGCGCCGTCCCGACATTAATTAATACATTTTCTAAAATAACACATTAACATTGGCTATACAGATATATAGCATATAAACAATGCGTCTTAAATAAAATGTCAGGTAGAGCTATAAAATGAATGTTTAACCCAGCATCTTTAATAGCCTCGTTTTGGAAGCTGGCACTTAGTTTTGGGGGACTTTTACGTAATTTGGTTCATTAATACATTGCCTTAGGATTCGCTTAAATCGGCCTTTGAATAGTTTACCGCGAAAACCAGTTGTTTCCCGTGCTAATGTCATGATTTTTGCGATTATCTTGAAAACAAGAATTTTCCAAAATCAATCTTTGCACAAATTGTTGGGCTATTGAAGAGCTATAAGTAAAACCTACTGTGAAAATAAAAATCCGTTTTATTCGGGTGTGTTCAGAAATCTCAAGAGGTTTTCGTATAAACGTTAGCATTTCATATTAAAGCTCTTTGAATTTATATGTTGAGATCATAGCTGTTAAGTAATGATTACTAATCGTAATGATTACATATTTGATTATTTTTTTTAAAGGCAAAATAATGATTATAATACGACTATTTTCAGTTTTACACGATTACTAATTGATTACTTTCAGAAATAATCAAAAATAATCGGGATTATTGAGGATTACAAAAAAAATAATCAAAAATAATCAAAAAATAATTCGACTACTTTACAAGATTAATTTTGATTATTTTTGATTATTTTCAAAAAAAGGAATAGCCAGATTTGTGGCCCTTAGCTGGCTACTAAACTGCCTATATAAACTAGTCGGCAATGGCGTAGAGGTTAAGGCCTATGACTGAAAGGTAGTGAGTTCTAGGTTCAAGTCTCGGTTTGGGACATGTATTTTTTTTTTAAATTTTAAAAGTTATAGAAGGTGGTTAAAATTTATTAAAACACGCAGTCCTGTTTCCATTCGCACACTATATGCAATAGCGCCGTATTACTGTACGGATTTTAAATATTAAGACCTCGATTCTTGCTCTAGAGAAAGTTAAAGGATTCCTCCATGATATAAGTCACCTGTGAAGTAACAAGCAATGAAAAAGCTTATCAATCTTTGCCGTTCGGATTTGGAGTTAAACTGTAGGTCTGTTTGTCTGTCACGCCAAGAGATTGAGAGACTTGGCATTTTTGGACTGTAGAGCCTATTTTACATTTTTACTGACTAGTTTAAGCTCGAAACCGGAACTTCAGGCGTTATCGGCTGAACCGACCCGGAAGAGTTATTTCAAACGAGATGTTGATAGTCCTGGGGGTAGTCATAATGCAGGCCATTACACAGCCGCGCAAATGGCCATCACAAGATCAATGTGCTCTTAAACCCTTTGAAGGCTGCAACTTCACTTCAAGTATCGTTTACGACTCTGTATACATTCACGTAAGGTTGGCCGATTTCGTTGACATACTGTATTCAAAGCAGAATACTATGTAACCGGAAAAGTGGGCGTATAACAAAATCAAAATAAAAAAAACATTAAAAAAAAAACGTTGAATAAGATTAGGGCGGGAGTTGAGCACGGGATCTCGAACACAGAAACACATGAACGACGGTGCGTTAGCTCACTTGATAAATAATAAATAAATTGATAAGAAAAATAAATTCCCATTACGTGAGCACCTACGGGATGCATGTTGTGGACCAGCCCATTCACCTCTGCGCTGCTGGGTACACGATGAAATGAAAAGAAGAAACAATACATATTATGCTTGCTGTGTTTAAATAATTCTAGATTACAAAAAAAAAAAAAATACATGTCCCAAACCGGGACTTGAACCTAGAACTCACTACCTTTCAGTCATAGGCCTTAACCTCTACGCCATTGCCGACTAGTTTATTTAGGCAGTTTAGTAGGCAGCTAAGGGCCACAAATCTGCCTATTACTGTTTTTGTTCAATATGTTCAATGTTCAATAATCCCGATTATTTTTGATTATTTCTGAAAGTAATCAATTAGTAATCGTGTAAAACTGAAAATAGTCGTACTGTAATCATTATTTTGCCTTTAAAAAAAAAATAATCAAATATGTAATCATTACGATTAGTAATCATTACTTAACAGCTATGATCTCAACATACATATAAATTCAAAGAGCTTTCATATGAAATGCTAACGTTTATACGAAAACCTCTAGAGATTTCTGGAACACACCCGAATAAAACGGATTTTTATTTTCACAATAGGTATAACTTATAGCTCTTCAATAGCCCAACAATTAGTGCAAAGATTGATTTTGGAAAATTCTTGTTTTCAAGATAATCGCAAAAATCATGACATTAGCACGGGAAACAAGTGGTTTTCGCGGGAAACTATTCAAAGGCCGATTTCAGCGAATCCTAAGGCAATGTATTTATGAACCAAATTACGTAAAAGTCCCCCAAAACTAAGTGCCAGCTTCCAAAACGAGGCTATTAAAGATGCTGGGTTAAACATTCATTTTATAGCTCTACCTGACATTTTATTTAAGACGCATTGTTTATCTGTAGCTATTATATGTTAATGTGTTATTTTAGAAAATGTATTAATTAATGTCGGGACGGCGCGAACGCCATTCCCGGCTACCAAAAATTACACGCACGAGTTATTCACATTAGGAATAATCGCAGAGGTCAACTCAGCCGAAGGTGCAATGGCCAAGCCTCACTCCGGAGGAACCGCCTTCATGATCACGGTTAACCTCTACGCCAGGTAAGTATGCTTTCCTCTGCTCAGCCCAGGGGTTTCCCTGTCTCAACTGCTTAGAGCAGTTGGGAATTATAAGGCCACCTTTTGCAATTATTCGTCATCATAGTAGGCTGTTGGTTGTTTAAGGGCTGTTCTCAACAGACTGTTCAGATGTGTTACCTGAAAATGCATTTATTATCAGGTAGCAAAATAGACGGACAAATGAAGCAATGTTAAGAATGAAGTGGCAAATAGAACAAAGGAATGCAATTTAATAACAAAGAACTCACAACTCACGCCAACAAATGCTCTATGACAATTTTTTGCATTTATATCAGGTTGTTTGGCAGAGGTATTGCCTGTTTGAATTGAAAATACGTATTTAAATTTATGGTAGGAAAAGTAGATCGTATATTTGGCTCTTATTTAGAGCTATAAAATATCTAAAATAATAATGCAATAACCGCGCTAGTTAATGCGGGACGATTTATTTTGAAAAAAAAAGTGCTATAAATCGAGAGTAGTCTGAAGCCTGCTGTGGTTATATAGCTTTGCCTTTGATTATTTAACGATGCATTAATATGTGCTCTGTCGAAAATGGCTCATAAGTCCAGATATTACTGCCTAGTGTAGCCTTCATAAATCCTAGAGTGCCAAAGACTCAAATTTTTCGATTTGCCGCCATATCTAAAAAACAATAGCTGATGGAGCTAAACCAAAAACAGTTTTGGAATCAGTGAACATATACTTATCACAATGTCGAACCAACAGTGCTGCACCTGCCATAGGAACGATCGGTCTAAAAATTAGTTCTAGTTAGAAAAACTTTTTTGTTTTCAAAATTTTGTCAAAATTGGATTAATATATCGTATAGGTGCCATATAACAAACTAACATGCATAAATATATCATGCTCCGAGGGTATGTAAACTTGGGTCGAGCCGAAGTTAGCTTGCATCTATTTCTATCTGTGAACTTGTGATACAAAGGAAAATATTGAAAATGATGAATAAATAATAAAAACGAAATAATAATAAATATAAGAATCCCGAACCGAACCTGAACTGCAGCAAAAAAAAGTTAAAAGTGGTTCGGTTCAGAAAAAATTCATATTACTTTTTCGGGCTGACCTGTGTATTGGTGCTTTAAGGTTTGAATGTTCGTAAATATTTAGAAAGTTCTTAGAAAAACGTTTTTACTTTTTACATTCAATCTCAAATAAAATCATAGAACTTTTTATACACTTGAAAAGTGTATTATAATTTTGCCCAGAAGTTTGCAACGCATAGAAGGAATCATCTCCGACCACATAAAGTATATATATTCTTGATCAGCGTGACGAGCTGAGTAAATTAAGCTTTGTCCGTCCGTCTGTCCGTCTGTCTGTTTCTACGCGAACTAGTCCCTCAGTTTTGAAGCAGGCGAGCTGAAATTTTGCACAGAGTCTTCTTTTCTCTGCACGCTGCTAATATGTCGGAACCGACCGGATCGGAAGAAGTAGCCCTTGTAGCTGCCATACAAATGATCGGTCGAAAAATGGATTTTAATGAGAAAAACTGTTTTTTTCTCAATATTACCGCTCTCAATCACGGTCATGGGTAATATTAAATGTTTTTAAGCTGATCTGCGAAGTATGGTCGAAGTCGGTAACCGTTGAAACAAGCGATTTCAAGTGTATAAAAACTTCGACACGGACGAAGTTAGCCTTGCCTTTCTCGTTTAATCATGCTCTAGGTCATTTAAGTTAGGATTTTGTCCATAACTTGTCTAAAACAATACGCACAACACCACAAAGGAGGCTGGTATAGCTATTTCATGAATACCAATTCAATCTTCAGCTGTCTTCGTCTGTCCTAGGTGTGTTAGCAGAAAGAACCACATGACAGAACTGCTATGACCGCTTGGGAATCCCAAAGGCTTGTAGCAAAATCCGACATCAGCAGCATAATAAAATTTTATTTTTTTTTTGAATCCAAGAAACTTAAATTTCTGACCTTGAAACAAAAACAGCTTACAAAGAGACAAATTGCTGAATTGTATGAACCTCAAAAAAAACTCATTAATAAAAGCATCACTGATTATTTTTATGATCATGAAATGCAATCCTTAGCTAAAGAGCTAGAATATAAAGAAATTAGTGACAAATACATAATAGTGAACGACTTCGTAGCTTCATTTGAGGGAATTCCAAGATTGCCTAAAGATTCTAATGTGTTAAAGGTTTGGATAAATTACACTAGTTTACAGCCAAAAGACCCATTTCTACTGAACATTTTTTTTAGTGTAGTTTGGAATGGTGATCTCAAAAATCAATTTCAAAATTTTTTTCATGGCTCCGTTTTTGAAATATAATTTTTTTTATTTTTTGGTAGGGGGCACTTACATTTTAAGCCATATCTCACTTTATAATTGTCAGATAGAGTCAAGCAAGGTAAGAATCGAAAGGTTATTTTGCTGCCGGTAATCGAGTAGAACATTGTTTTTAAATCGGTTCATTAGTTTGACTACAATATCCAAAAATATTTCGAAAAAATCGATTTTTTGCTCGAAAATTCATTTTTGGTCGCCTGGAAAAAATATAAAAAAATCCAAAAAAATTATTTTTATTTTTTTTACATAAGAACCGCACTTCTACGAAGAAAAACAGATATTGATGATCAAAATCTGTGAACAAACACAGGAGCTGTAAGCAATTTAGTGCAAAAAAATGTGATATTTTCCTGAATATTTTAAAATAAATTTTCGTTTGTTTCGACTTTTGTTTCGTTTTTAATATTTATTTTTGTTCTGGCTTTTCGTTCACTTCATAATTTGACCAAAAAACGAGGAAAAGTACAATGTTAATTTTTGAAAACACACAATATACTCAAATTTGACGGTTAGTTCCTCTACTCAATTTGATCCATCTATAGTACGTGTTACACGATTTTCCTCACCAATACCTTATTTTCTTCGTAAAAGTGCGATTCTTAAGTAGAAAAAATAAAAAAAAGTTTTTGTATTTTTTTATATTTTTCTAGTCGTTTAAAAATGAAATTTCTTGGATTTTCGAGCAAAAAATCGATTTTTTTGAAATATTCTTGGTTGTTAAATTCAAACTACTGAACCGATTTAAAAACAATGCTCCACGCAATTATTGGCAGCTTCATTACCTTTCGATTTATTTCTTACTTGACTCTATCTGACAATTATGTACTGAGATATGGCTTAAAATGTAAGAGTACCTACCAAAAAAATTTAAAAAATTAATATTTCAAAAACGGAGCCATGAAAAAAATTTTTGAAATCGATTTTTTAGATCACCATTCCAAACTATACTAAGAAAATTTTTCAGCTGAAATGGGTCATTTTTTTTTTTATTTTTGTAAACTAGTGTTATCATTGTAAATAACAATAATATGTTGCCTTAGCTGTTCCTTAAACACAAGTATCAGGCAAATTTTTCTTCAGTCAGTTAACTTTGTATTATCCAAATATTATTTGGAAAATATCAATAGTTGGCTAATGTTGTTACAATTTATATTCCTGTTTGTTAAGCTAGCAAAAACAAAATTATTTCTGAACCTCGGTTCGAACCTGAACCTAGGTTCACCGACCTACTGAACGCGCTCCCAAAAAATCTCACGGGTTCGAACCCCGGAGTGAACATCTACCAATTTCAGAGGGGTTTGCAGCCCTGATTTTTACATTGTTGAAACTTTAAGGTAATTGGCTTAAAGTTTGGGGGAAATTCCAGGAAAAGTTTCAAGGTGGCTGTCCAACGCGAACTACCAAATCCATCAGATCAGGAGTATGTATCAATGAATTTGTACGCTACTTTAAAATGATACTGCTCCCTCCAACAGCAGAAACAATAAAGATCCAACATTTTTTTCCGATAGCTGCTCAGGGATCAATAATTCTGCTAACAAAGCCCATTGATTCCTTCCGTCTGTTACATACATTTGCACGATACTTACCACAGAAAAAAGATCCACATTCATTCAAAAGTTAAAGAGCCCAAGCACTCTAGCCCATTGAAAGACCCTTAAGTATAAGTTCTTGCAAAAGACATTCAGTTGACATGGATTTATCGTTATCATTTAAACAAAAATCAATTTTATTGTTTCTCAAAATATACAAAACGTAAAGATTTAGGACAAATGTGGCGCAATGCTTCATTTAAGAGATAGCAAAAATAGAAAAATAAACAAATTAACAAAAATTATATTATCGTTTGATCTGGTTCTAGGGGTGGTGGGTGTTTGTTTGTTGTTGTTGTTGTCTTTCAAGCCTAATCGAGAATGTTGTTAACACTAACCTAAACGTTTCCTTTCAATTTCTGTGCCGTGAATTGGATAATCCTAACATAAGACTACATAATCTGCTTTAAACATTAATTACTTTCTACTAATCGTCACGCTCTCAAGCTTCCATTATCTGACGCTCCCGGAAGGGCATCTCGTTCTCAAGTTTGTCCAACAGTTCTTCAAGAAGTATGCGCAGCTCTTTGGTGGAGAACTCCTGTGGCAAGGGCAAACGTTCTAAGGCCACCTTAAGTACCGAGGTGGGCTCCATTTCGGGACACACAATGCACATGCCATGCACCAGGCAACTGAGACTTTGGGCGATCTCGCTCTGGCAGAGACGATGTTTGGGCGTGGGACAGGGCAGCAGGCTGATGCGCGAGCAGAGCTCACTTAGCTGCGGCTTGAGGTTCTCCCAGCGTGCATTTATGTCCGCCAAGTTCTGGACGTTGCGTATCTGTTTGAATTTGTTGCTAATGTCGATAAAGTCGAGGAATATCTGGCCCTGATTGGCCCAGTTGGGCACTCTGACGATGCCGCCCTGTTCCGAGCCCTCAAACTGGCTGAGCAGGCCGTGCAGATAGTCCATTTTGTCTGTAAAAGGATTAACGCTTTGATCAATAAGATTACTCTTCCACCTTCCACTGCGACCACTTACTGTTGATGACGGCCTCGGGAGCTATGTACTGGAATATGATGTCGTGTGCCTGTGTCCAGTGCTTGGCCTTGAGCAGATATTTGGCCTGCAGATGACGCTGTCCAAGGGTGCCCGCCCTTACTGCCTTGGCATAGTCCACCCAAGATTCTGGTATGCCCAGTTGATCGATAATGAAGGTCTCCTCCTCATTGAGAGCCACTTGAGCGGATACGCTGACATTGCGCTGCAGCATCTGTTGTGCAGCTCGTTCGCGGTGATTGCGTTTCTTAATGTGAAGCAGCACAAAGATGCCCCACTGCCAGAGGCCATCGTTTTCCAGCTGACTGGCAAACTCCACACTTAACCGCGACTCGCAAAGTGGACTGCAGTGGCGGTAGCCCAGAGCTTTAAGAGTTTGCAACAGAAACCAGCTTAGGCGAAAGTCCATGGGATCCGAGGTGTGAGTAACGGGATTCAAGGTGGCCTCCAGCGAATGGGTGCGCTTGGAGTACAGCTGAAGCAGATGGTAACGCAAATCGTGGACGGGTTTTTTGTCATCAGCGGTGGATGCTTCCGTATAGCTGGGTGTGGGCGCTTGGGCATAGCACTCTTCGCTCTGGAAAGCCTTGTCGTAGGCTCTCAAAGCGTCTGTAATCGAGGAGGTGGGCGCTGTGAAATACCACAATTGCATGGCCACTACAGTAATCCAGTTGTGTTCCTCTAGCAGATTAATGGCACCCTGCGAGGATTGCATCAGTGGCACACCAGCCGCCATCATGTACATCTTGAGGCGTTCCAGGCAGATATATTTATCCGATTTGCTCTGCTGCCAGGCATAGAGTTGCTCTTCGAGCAGCAGACGGAACACAGCACCCGAGCTCAATTGGGCCAGGATCAGAGCCAAATGGGCATCGTCATAGTTGAAGGCCAGTTCACATGCCTCGCTGACACGATGACAGCTGAGCAAATCCAGCATATGCTCCAGATAGCTATTGCTGCTAACCTTCTTCGACAGCAGATCCTTGCTGACCAAAGTGTTCTCCAGCCATTCCGAGAGTAGATTGCGACGACACATGACCATATAGTGAGAGTTGGTGTCTAGATCTACCAACTCATCGTGATCGCCCCACAAAGCATAGAGTAGGGACCACACGGATACGGCATAGGCTTCTGTCTGACCCAAATTAGTCAATTTAATGGCCTCGGCCAGATGTTGAGCTATTAGCTGGGTGCCACAATCTGGTTGCAAGTACGGGCACTGTGTACCGGTCACCTGTTCGGAGAGACAATCACGCAGTTGCACCTCCAGATGCGGCACTATGCTTTCACGAAATGTGCCATATGGATTCACAGTGTTGACTTGGATCAATTGCATGATATTGGGCGAGAAATCCGAAGAAGAGCGAGACTCGAAAATTAGAGAAGTGGGTAAAGTTGAGCCGTTGACTGAAAAAGGAAACAAGTTGGAAATCGGTTATGCTTGGAACTATGGTTAACTAAAGTTGGAAGCGTGATAAACATTTTATATTATGTCTAATTAAATTAAGTTATTTAAATTTCTAATGCAAACCTCAATCCCTGAGATGAATAAATGAACAATGCGTAGCTTGCGAAATGGGCTTGGGCACACCTGCTTTTAGAAATTCATTTTTGATCGGGCAAAAATATGTCAACTGTCTCACAATTTATTCCGAGAGTAGAACGTTAGGTCCGAAATGTACAGGAAGCGGTCCACTAACATAACCTTCCACTATATAATCTGTTCAAACCTCCGGACCGAATATATATCAAAGTTTAACAGGTTTGCATCCTTCTTTGAAACGCGTAAATTATGCATGTCCTTAAATGTTTGTTTTACGTCTCTATCCTAAACTCTAGTTACAGCACTCACCCTCTCTTATGTTGCGCAGATTGTTAAACGTGTTGGGCACCATTAGTGAGTTCTGTGGCCCAAAACTCAGCTTAAAGCTACGTCCCCTATAGAAGCCCAGATCGGCTATCCAATGATTATAGAGTCCATGTGCAATGGAGCGTGTCAAGGGCACTGTTGAGGCAAATACTTTGCGTGGAGCCACCCTGGGTTTGCACACAAAGGTGAAGGGTTTCATCAAGGTCGTACTCGGTGTTGGAATTTCCTTTTCAGTGGCCTGGGATGAAGTCTCTTCGGACTGCACATCGCGCATAAGGCTGGCAATGGAAGCGGATGATGACACGGGCAAGGCAGGTGAAGTGCGTCCAAAATCGTATTGACTCGACGACTCTGAAGCTGCCACATCTTTCCAGGGATTTGGATCGGGTTGATAAAAATTGTGTTGAGGACGCAAGAAGCGAAAATCGGGCATGCTCTCATCTTCGCTGGCGTTGTCATCCATAAACAGAGAGGATTTCATTAACTGCATTTTGTGCGGTTCACTGCCCACCACCTCCTGGGCCAAAATGGCTGTGGGGCTGGTCACAGTGCGTACACGTCCGGAAGGATTATCAAACATGGAGAAATCTGCTGCAGCGCCGGCCTGAAAAAACTGAGTCTTGTCCAGGTGCATAAATTCGGCCGAATCGTCCATGGGACGAAAGCCACTGACCACACCGGCCACCAGGGATTTGGGATCCAGCGAGCGTGCTGCCTCCTCGGAAATTTTTTGCGCCTGTCGCAGCGAGTTGAGGGTCATTCTATCGGCAGGTGCAGCAGACGAACTGTTTACTGTCACTTTGGCCTTCTTGGGATCGGTGGGCAGCATCTGTACCTCATCCTCCTCATCGCTGTCGTTGAGGCCATATTTGGAGAAGTGTTTAACACGGAACACCCAGCTACCCGTCTCGGGGCGATACTCGATGAAGCGGGTGTCATTCTTGTCGCATACCCTGCGTAGCTTGCCCTCCCAGTCCATTTCAAGCAGACGCTGCGGATCTTTGATGGCCTCGTGTTTGGTTTTGTCCAAGGGCCAGACCTGATCCAGGGTCACCTGGGCATCTCGATTTAGGCCAGTGCCCACTGCCGGTTTGTTGTCATCGTCAGGATAAATGATGATCTCTTTGTTGCGGAAGTGAACTGGATGGAAAAGGAGAATTGAATTGAAATGCCTGAGAGGATTCTTACGTTACCTACCAATCTCATCCAGATTCAGTCCAGCCACATCCATTTCCTTGCCAAAGAACACATTTCCATAGCCCTCGCGTCCCACAGTAAAATTGGGCACCACGCAGGAGCTATCCTCGGCCAAGTAAGACTTCAGATCATCCAGCGAGGGAATGGTGTAGTAACCCACTCGCCGCAGCACTATGCCCGTGGGATGAGGCTCGTAATCTGCATCGCCGACAGCCGCCTCAATGGCCAAGCGGGAACGATTCACCTCCTCTTCCTGGGAACGATTTAGGAGCGAACTCTCGTTGCCTGGCTCCGAGCTGAAGGTGTCGCGCCTGGCTATGGCACTGGCTTGATCTTCAAATGGATTCTCCGGTATGGTGGACACCGACAGACGCACCGTGGACGAGGGACGATACGTTTCCAGCGGTTTGCGTGGCACCAGCTCATTAAGGGTGCTATTTAGAGGCGAGCCCGCCTGATCCAGCTGGCCAGTTTGAAGATTGTGCTGACGCACCTTTTCCAGATTGTTGGGATGCAGCCAGGATTCACGACGGCTGGTGTCAACCGCAACTCCTGCGGACACCGGAGGCTCATTGGGTAGGACGCCTGTAAAGGAATCACGTTCCCTTTGCGGAGTACTCGGCTTGGAACGTGCAGCTCCAGCCACGGGTGTGCTGGGATTTGAGCTAAGCGCAGGGGACTCCGTTGTTCTCACCTTGGGATTGATGACCAAACGCTTGGCATTCGGCTTGAGATTGAAACCCTCCACGCTGGCATCAAACTCCTCCAGGCCATCAAACAGGGATTTCCGATTAATGGAGCTGCCCAAGGCCTTGACCTTAACCGCCACGGGACTGTCCTTCTGGGCTATTTTAAACTGGTTGCTGTTCAGATCCAACACTGCCTGTTGGGCAGCCGGATTGGTGGCTCTGGTGGCATCCGCATCACTTTGCTTCAGATCCTTGAAAATGGGCGTATCCCCATAGGGGGAGGTCACTTTGGCCAGGATCTGTTGATGGATGGGCTGATGCGAGGGCAAGGACATGCCCATGTGGGGCTGGGCACCCAGCATGCCTCCCTGCATAGTGGTATTCCCACCCAGAGTGCCGAAACCACCGCCCAAGGAGTTGACACCTCCACCAAAACCTGTTGCGCCGCCGCCGCCAAAGAGTCCGCCGCCCACCGGATTACCAGCTGTTGAGCCACCCAGGGTAGAGTTACCAAATAGACCGCCACCCGGCTTGGCTGCATTGCCAAAGAGCGATCCTCCCGTGTTGCCGGCATTAAAGTTGAGCGGAGCCGTTGCCGTTTGTCCAAAGCCACCAAAACCCGAGGTGGGCGGTTTGTTCATGCTTGAGTTGAAGAGTCCTCCACCGGCTCCGGTCGACGTGTTGGTCATTCCAAATCCCCCGAATCCTGTAGTGGCCGTGGAAGTGGTCCCAAAGGCGGGAGCTGCAAAGCTGGTGGCCGGCTTGGACCCAAAGAGACCACCACCTGCTGTACTGGTGGGTGTGGCACCGAAACCACCAAATCCTGAAGTGGCTGTTGGAGCAGCTGTGCCCATACCAAAGGCCGTCTTGTTGGGATCGGACGCTGGGGGGTTGCCAAACAATGAAGTCTGCTGAGTGACTCCCGCTGTGGTGCCGAAACCACCAAAGCCCGTATTGGTTTGTCCAAAGGCAGGTGCTGCACTGGTGGCCGGTGTCTGACCAAACATACCGCCGCCCTGGCCAAAAGCTGGCTTGGCACCGAAAGGATTAGAGGCATCGGCTGGGGGGGCGGCAAACCCCGTTCCAAAGGGCTTCTGCATAAAACTGTTCTGCTGTGGCTGCGCTCCAAAGCCACTGCTAGTCGCCGGTTGTCCAAATGTGGAGGTGCCAAACAAACCCTTATTTTCCGTAGTCGCCTGTCCAAATAGTCCTGGATTGGTCTGTGCCGTGTTGCCAAACAGCCCTCCGGCCGCTGGTTGTGTGGCTGTGGCTGGACTACCAAAGCCAAATGCTCCACCTGGAGCTTGGCCCGCCTGCGGACCCTTGCGCGAACTCAAATAATCCTCCATGCGTAATTCCTCCAGCGATTTCAGCTCGTACTCTTTCATGGCCGTGATGCAGTGCTGCTTGGTGTTGACATTGTTCGGTTGCCCGCCTTTCATGAGTGTGTCGGTGCCTATGGTGGGCTGATACTTGGCCACGGCTGTGCCCGGATTGACGCCGGCGGCCACCACATTCGTGGCCTGGGGCTGGGCGAATGCCGAGGCAGTGCCACTGCCAAAAACATTTGTTGTGGTAGGCGCTGCTGCTTGGCCAAAGCTACCGAAGCCAGTGGTGCCAGTGGAGGCTACCGGCTGAGCAAAGAGCGACGACCCTGTAGGCTGAGCAGCTGCAGTTTGTCCAAAGGCCGTGAGACCCAGACCAGCCGGTTTAGCGGCTCCAAAGGCGGGTGTAGCTGACTGGCCAAAGAGCGATGTGTTTGCTTGGGTTTGGGTGGATCCGAAAATGTTCGATGTCTGCTGCGGTTGAGCAAAGGCTGCAAAAGGCAGAAGGAAAATAATAAAAATTGTCTACTCAACATTATTTGCAAGCATTGCTCATTCAATTCTAACCTCCAAATGTGTTGGGCGCTGTGGTGGTGGTGCCAAAGGCACTAGATGTTCCCGCCGCTCCAAATAATCCGGCCGTTGGCGGGCCAGTTGTAGCCGTTGATCCAAATAACGATTGTTGCGCCGGTTGTGCTCCAAATGTCGAGGTGCTGCCAAACGCGGGCGCCGCTGGTTTGCCAAAGGCCGACTGGCCAAATGGCGTTGCTGTGGGTGTGCTGCTGAAACTGCCAAAGCCCGTTCCTCCCGCGCCCGCACCAAATGTGGGTTTAGTGCCGCCAAACATGTTGTTCACAGAGTGCTTGCTTAAGTTGGGAACCGATAGAAATCCAAATCCGTCGTCGTCGTCAGATTAGTTGGTTCATTAAAGATTTCGCAATTAAATTATTTTTGTTTCACTTGATGACGAAATTCGGATTCACTCAGTTGGTCTGCGGGTAATCGGTAGTTGGGGCGAGGTAAATTAATACCTCGCGCTGTGTTTGTTAATTACAATAAACACTTGGAATTTTGTTAAATAAAGAGACGCAGAAACTGGGAAAAGCCGCGCCGATATTTTCTGCATGGAAAATGCACAAGTATGAGTATGACCGTGCGGGGGTATTTTTCACAGGCGTTAGGACGTCCGTGAGTTGACAGTTAACTAAATACATACTTAGTGATGGGCCTCCCAGTACTCGAGTCACGTGACTCACGAAGTTCGCGGTAAATTTTTCCCAGCTCATGGGCTTTAAAGAGTATCAAACGCTTGTTTCCGATCATCAAACAACGTCTTATCCAGCTCGGCAGCCACCACACGGCGCACCATTAGAGACGCATAGATGCCTTTCGTTTGAAAATTGAAATTATCCACCGGTGTACGGATCGCATATTTTGTTCCAGGTTGGATGGAGAGCGAAAGGACCTATCACAACACAGAACCTTGCAGTTATAAGGACGCTTGTCAGTGTGCGTGTTGTTGTGATACTGCACATCGCTTTTTTTCTTGCATTTAGAATTGCAAAATTCATTTTTCCTTTTCCTTTCATTTTTCCTTCTCTGCCTGTTTTTTTCCGTTTTTCACAAAGTAACGGCGGGATAGTGGTGGGCTGCTGGCGTGCTGGTGGCGGTGCTATCGCAGGGGAACTATGCTGTACATAAACAGAGACTTGCATCTCGTTCCCCCTATTCTGCTCTCTGTTTAAATACCGGGCTTTCAACAAGTTGCGCATTTTTTCCGTTGCTAATTACGGTCACACTGCCCACCCCCTCATACAATTGTAGTTGTTTAAAGTCTACAAGCAACAGTTGAACGTAACAGTTGTGTGCGGTTCGCCTCAATTATAATTAATTAAACAGCAGCAGAATTATGCGCGTGTGTGTGTGCGTGTGTAAGCGAAGATTATGCGGCCAACTCCCAAAATGAAATATTAAGCGAATTAAAATTGAAACCTCAAAATGCAAGCTAATGTGCAATAATACAAAAAAAATTGTGGCAATAAAATATAAAAAAAAAATTAAAAGATAGCAAAATGCTAATGTAAAATAAAAATTCAACTACGTGTTGCTGTGGCTTAATTCGATATAAGTTTTGATTTGTATTTCGGCAAACGAAAGTGTGTGTACGTTTGTGTGTGTGAGTGTAAGTGGTAAAAGTTGGCGAAATTAACGGCAACAACAGCAACAAGATGAGTGTGTGGAGCGACTGCAATGCTAAGCAGCAATTTGGCATTGGTAAGTGGATACAAAAGTATCTTTTGTGAATAAATTTCAAAAAATTATAGCGCCAAAAAAATGTTGTTTAAATAAAATGTTTTGTAAACAATCGCCGAGCATTTATTAACTGTGTTAATTGTTGTTCTTGGCTTCCCAAGAATTCACATAGAGAGTCGCCTACACGCGGTGCAAATGGAAGCCGCCCTCGCGCTCTCCCTCTCTCTCCGTATCTCTCTCTCGGATTTGTTGTTGTTGTGTTCCCCCGCTGTGTGCGTACTGTTAAACTTGTTGCACCTTCTCGCTTGCACTCTGGCCATGTGGTAGACTCAGCATCAATTTCGTTTTTCTTTTCATGCCCATCCTGTTTTCCCAGCAACACAAACACAGAATTCTCAGATTTATGAAAACCTGTTTTCTATCATCTGCCCGCAAATGTAACTCTATGTAGTGTGAGGTACATTAAATATCCCAGTCGTACATTGACAATGACCATGAAATATCCGTAAAACGCTCTATGACGACCCGCTAACATACATACAGTGAATCAATAAAGTATTGGAACAGTATCGTATTCAAATGGAGGTTTTTAAAAATGTTCCTTATCTCTTTTTAAACATTTCTTTATCAACTGTTTATTTACTTGATACATACATACATATGCCAGTTAAGTTAATTTAACATAATGTTAATGCTGAGTTAACTGATTTACTTGAATAATGGAGTTTTGAAGGGTTACCGTTACAAACATTCAATGATCTTCTTTTTAACTTTTCAAATACTTAAAAAATGTATGTGCCATTACTTTATAGCTTCACTGTGCGTGTGAATCTATTTAATGGCCGAAACTATTTGTTTGCTGCCGCCGTTTCAAAAGTTGACCTTTCTCTCTGCCCCAATATCGAAACGACGCATGAGCGACAGGTTCAGGTAGTGGGCTCTACTCTCGCTCGAAATGCCGCTAGTAATCAGTTAACAGTCGATTGGCCACTCGAACTGTGCACAATTCTGTTTGCACTTATTATTTACACATGTTTGCCTTTCCCCCTCCCCTTGCCCCTGTCCACGTATGTGTGTATGTATTAACTGTCGAAATTCGCCCAACTCTGCCGGACCATAAAATTTTAATCAAATACGACCAAGTCCACGTAATATGAACAAGATATAGATATGAAACTCGAATTAGATTACAAATGGCATTGGGTTTGTGTTGATTTTGTGTTACTTTTGTAATGCGAAAGATTCCCCTCCACCTGACCCACCCGGCTCCGCCCTTGTGTTGAATATTGGTCGTATTTTTATCAGCCATTGCTTGATGTTGTGTGTTGATGTCTTATCGCTATTTTTTTCCCCTATTTTTTCGTTTTTGTTAACGCCTGCGTCTTATAATTTAAAACACTAAGCAAATATGATGGAACAACAGCAGCAACAACAATTGCAGGCCATTTGGAAATGCGATAAAAACACAAATTGGTTGAGCTTTTGTTTGCATTTTGATTCGTTTCTTCATCAGGTTGTCGAACAAACTAAGCGCTAGTCTGACCTGGAAATGTTAACCAAACTTTGAAGTAGGGACAAAAATAGAGGAAAGCTAACTTCGGCTCGAACGAAGTTTATATACCCTCGGAGCCTGTCATATGCCTGTCAGATTTTAATCAAACTTGTCGAAATTGTGTTAAAACAGGTAATGCTGCTTTTTCGACAGATCGTTATTATGGCAGCTATATGCTATAGACATCCGATTTGGATCAAACTTATCAGAATTGATCACTGTTCGACACATGACCCATTCATTCTTTGAATTCTATGAATTTTACAAGCTATTCAAATTTAAAACAGAACAAAAAGTAGGACTACTAGACTATAATTTGTCATGTGTCGAACAGTGTGAAGGCAGCCTTAATCCCGAAACGAATTTTGGTTCGGGAACCGGTTCGTCCCGCAACGTTTCGGTTAAAAATTCTAATTCGGTTTTCAGTTTCGATACGGTACCCGGATTTGTGTTTCGTTATACCGATACGTACCGAAATATAATTTGACTTTAAAAAAGTCAAATGCCACAGACGAAATTAGCTTTGCCTTTCTCGTTTTTTACTAAAACTAGTTTTTCGACCGATCGTATGACATTTATATGTGCTGTAGTCTATGGTATAAAAATTGGACTGCTAAGATTTAATGGTTCTCAACAGTAGTTAACATGGTTCCGCGGTTCTTTATAAGCCCGATTGGATAGTTGATCCAGGACTTCAACAATAAAGCTGTAAAAAGTCTGTAAAAGGGTCTCAAAGATTCGCCATACCAAATCTCGACATAGCCAGCAGGAGGGTGTTCTGGGGGTTGATTCTTTCTTAAGCGGGCCTGACAACTAAGCGGACGCCAATCCTTAACCTCTGAACCAATCCTGGGGCTTGCTGAGATTGAAACTGAGTCTGGACGTGGAGTTCTGTATCAACCGGGTAAAAACAACAGATGTTTTAGTTGGACGTTGCACCTCACCATAGGGGAATCGCCACGTCCAATAGTTTGCTTTTCAAATGGGTATCTGGGAGACTTCGGTTTCCCGGTCGGCCCTAGTAGAGCCAGGTTCATTGTGTCGTATGCACATTTCAGTGCGTATAGGTCTATTGAACGTGCCATTCTGTGTGAAAGTAAATTAGATCCTACAATCTGTCTTCGCATTATCAGAATACTTATATCGCTGGCAAATCTTCCCCTATTTCCGCTTTGCCGCAAATAAGGCAACTGAGACATTACTGGTTGCTTTTGTCATACTGATCTTTCTTATCTTCCTCCTTTTCCAAAACGATTTGTGCTGGAGATGTGCCCCGGGCTAAGAAGCAACCCCCAAAACACACCCCCCACTGGCTATTTCTAGCCGTAGTTTAATGCCAATCTAGTTTGCTAAAAGCTGAGCCGAAAAAAGCTGGCAACACTGAAAAGTTTGCTTGTGGACAAATTGTTAAACATTGGGAGCGAAATCCAGCATTTTTTTGGAAATGTTCGAAAAATTAATGACAAGCAGTGTGAAAAAGAAGTTAAAGTTAGTGCAGAAAATACACACATACAAACATATATACATGCAAAACATCAGTGTCTGGGTTTTTTCTTTTATTTTGCAAAGAAACATTAACATTGGTTTTTAATTTCGAGACAGGCGTTTTTCAATTCTTTTGCCTGTTGTGGCCTTTGCTTAGCACTCTGTCTAACTCTGTCTCACTTTGTCGTATGCGTGCTCATGGTGGAACTAATAAGGTGAAGCAAGGCATACAAATATATGCCGTCAGCAGAAGCTGACGGCTTCATCTTGTTAATTCCACAATATACATGCTTAGTTAAACGAAATTAAACATGTTTGATTGTTTTTTCTGAAACATGTTTGGTAGCTCATGATAGTGACAAAATTGAGTTGTTCTTTACTGAGGATTCTCTTTTTTCTTTTCGATCTTTATCATCTACCTCTCTCGTCTGTCTCTCTTTCCTCTTTTCTATTTCTCTTTTCTGTTCTTCGTCTTAATTCTCTTGTTCTTCTCCTCTTTCTTTCTCAGATCTCCTCTTATGCACTCAGAGCTCTTCTCTTTTCTTGTCTCTCCTCTACCTACCCAATCAATTCAACCGAGAATCCTTCAAGACTCTAGCACCATTAACAGAGACTGGAAAAAAGGAAGAAAATTGAGACCTGCAGATCACAACATCACACCGACTACCATTAGAAACAACCCCATTCTTAATGTCGAGCAATCCCTCTAAGACAGCTTGTATAACAGAAAGAGCAAAAAACAAAAAACAACTAGCCAAAAAAAAAAAAATCACTTTCCTTTGACGGAAATTTGCAGTGCAGTAGACGCCTATCACGAGCAATGAACAGAAAATTCTGTATAAAAAATTTGAACTTTTACATTTACTGAATAAATGAGATTCCAAATGGGGAAAGATTTGTCAAATACTAATAACCGTAACCGTAACCGAAACCCGAAACAGAATAAGGTTATTGACCGTAACCTAAACCGTAACCCATAACTCACAACCGTAATATAACCGTAACCTGAAAAAGCCGTGGTTCGATTCGGTTTTAATTTCGGAGTTACATCCCAGCTTTTCATATCGGATGATCTCAAATCTTTGAGCTAGATTTCTGTAAAAAATTTTGAAGAAGGCTTACAATTCCGTATTACTTTTGAAATAGGTAATGGCACTCACTGATTTTACCCGCGTTATGACTTAAATCACTGCCCCTGTCCTGTAACACATTTCAAAAGACTTCCATCAAATCTGACCAATCTCTCTGCCTGTTTAAAGTTTCTTCTACTTTTCACTACAAAAACTAAAAACAATTTCAATTATGCAAATCAAAAAGCATTTCATGCGCCACAAAATCTAACGAGCAGGAAAATTTTAATTAAATTCAAAAAAAAAGAGGGGAAAGAAAACCCAACTTCAAACTCATCTTGGACCTGTCTCGGCTCACTTTTCAATACAACAGGCCTCATTAAGTTTTACGTTTGCTTTGCTGTTGTTGTTGTTGCTATTCAAATTTAGAAACAGAATACATATATGACTGTGCCCCCAAGTGCGGCTGGGCCCAGAGCGTGTAAATAGCGCGAAAGAGGCGGAGTAGCTGTTGGGGGAGGAGACACTGAGCACTGCAGGTGCATCCCCACCAAAGGCAATGAACAGTGGAGTAGTTGAGTGTTGAGGCAAAAGATGTCGCCAGAGCAAAAGAGATGGCACTCAACTCCCGCATTGCAGGAGGCCTCCAGGCGCACTTTGAATTCATTATAATTGAGCATCAACTTGTTTTGGGTATATTCATTTAGGCCTTAACAGTTGCGTGGAAATTTTACATGAAAAATAAAATAACTTTCTTTCCTTCCAAATCATTTCCATTCTCACCCTGGTAACAGTGTATCATCCCCTACACCATATTATGACCACCACATCCAACAAGTGCTCTGCATAATTGTTTGCTGACTCAAAACAAGGAACACACTCATCCGCCATAGTTGCGCAAACAACCCACTGACATCCACATCCACTTCTAGTCCCTCCCTTTTACCCCCGCAGCTGTAGCGCATTCCACTCCAAAAAAAAAACAAAAACATTGAATCTCAGCTTTCCATTTTGCAATCAAATGCTTTTCATTGTACATGGAAACTCAATCGTAAATTGCCAATGCCAAAGATTGTCACATCGCAGCCGGGATCTTTCATGGTAATTGGCGCTCAATCTAAGATTGACTAATTAAAGCATAAATTGTCTGGGAGTGCAGAACCAATTGGATCGACAAAATGACCAGCGGGTGGATTCTGCCAGTGGGTGGGCGGTCATTGTATGTGGGGATGATGTGTCATGAAGATGAATCATCCGTTGCCAGTGAAATAACTGGTTTCATTTGGCCACAAAATTAAGCTCGTGTCACAGAAATGCAGGCCCAAACGTGCAACAGAAGAACAGGAAATTGAAAAACTGAAAATAAAGTCATAAACTGGGATAAGGAAATCATTTTTAGTGCATTTTGCTATTCCTTAAAAATAGCATCCTGTTTTTAATGTCTTAAATGGGTCAAGTTTGTGTTTACAATGTTGCACAAATTTTATGTCATGTCTCTTTCCCTGCTCCACCTCCTACCACAACTCCATTGTAATAGCTTTTATCAACATTTCTTTTGTTTGTCTTCTAATTCTTTTCGGTTTTACGACCAAACCGCGAAGCGCCATTAACTGTAACTGTCAACAGGGGGAAAAAACGAGTATTTTTATAAATTTATGTGGTATAGAAATATTATCTACAACAAAAGAGGGTTCGCTGCCACTTCTACTCTTTTTAGCATGCCGCTTCGAAATTTGAAGAGTGAATAAAAGTTGGTTGACTTATTTTTCGGCCATTAAAATATAGCGAAACATTTGTATATTCCGCAAATTTCTGAAAACTTGGAAAGGGTTCACTTTGGTAAGGTATGGTGGAAATTCTTCTTGATTGCACATATTTTAAAATGATATAAAAGTGATTTCGAGTTAGAACTGATAACATGTGCATGAAGCCTCACGGCTATTGAAAGTCTCCAGAAGTTTCGCTGCTGTTCTGGAAAATTGATTAAGTACCTCTATTATCCCGATACTTTCAAACTCCATCAGATGAAGGAAACGTTTCATAAGCTGTTACATCGCATATGATACGTAGGCCATGCCCTACCTTCCATACAAGCCGAATTTTAATTCCTCTATGTACTGTAAAATTTACATAAAAATGGCATATTTGAAAATTTTTCACGGACCCAATGTCTTTGAAACGGGTTTTTTTTTTTTATACCCGTTACTCGTAGAGTAAAAAGGGTATACTAAAGTCGTGCAAATGTATGTAACAGGCAGAAGGAATCATTTCCGACCATATAAAGTATATATATTCTTGATCAGCATCAACAGCCGAGTCGATATAGACAAGTCCGTCCGTCAGTATGAAAACCTAGATCTCAGAGATGGTAAGAGATAGAGGATTGACATGTATGGGACAAATGCTTCTTTTATCTGCACGCAGATCAAGTTTATTTCAAATTTTGGCCCCCCCCCCCCCCCCCCCAAAAAAAAAAATTTTTACAGTTTTGAAGATAGACGGTTCGTACCTTAAACTACAAAAAACCTAGTTTACAAAAATAAAAAATAACCCAATTACAACGAAAAATTTACGTATATAGCTGAAATTGATCTACAAATATTGTGTGGAACATTGTTTTTAAATCGGTTCAGTAGTTTGAATTTAACAACCAAGAATATTTCAAAAAATCGATTTTTTGCTCGAAAATCAAGAAATTTCATTTTTAAACGACTAAAAGAAAAATAAAAAAAAATACAAAAATTTTTTTTATTTTTTCTACTTAAGAATCGCACTTTTACGAAGAAAATAAGGTATTGGTGAGGAAAATCGTGTAACACGTACTATAGATGGATCAAATTGAGTAGAGGAACTAACCGTCAAATTTGAGTATATTGTGTGTTTTCAAAAATTAACATTGTACTTTTCCTCGTTTTTTGGTCAAATTATGAAGTGAACGAAAAGCCAGAACAAAAATAAAAATTAAAAACGGAACAAAAGTCGAAACAAACGAAAATTTATTTTAAAATATTCAGGAAAATATCACATTTTTTTTGCACTAAATTGCTTACAGCTCCTGTGTTTGTTCACAGATTTTGATCATCGATATCTGTTTTTCTTCGTAGAAGTGCGGTTCTTATGTAAAAAAATAAAAATAATTTTTTTGGATTTTTTATATATTTTTCCAGGCGACCAAAAATGAATTTTCGAGCAAAAAAATCGATTTTTTCGAAATATTTTTGGATATTGTAGTCAAACTAATGAACCGATTTAAAAACAATGTTCTACTCGATTACCGGCAGCAAAATAACCTTTCGATTCTTATCTTGCTTGACTCTATCTGACAATTATAAAGTGAGATATGGATTAAAATGTAAGTGCCCCTACCAAAAAATAAAAAAAAATTATATTTCAAAAACGGAGCCATGAAAAAATTTTTGAAATTGATTTTTGAGATCACCATTCCAAACTACACTAAAAAAAATTTTCAGTAGAAATGGGTCTTTTTCGCTGTAAACTAGTGTAATTAGTAATTAGCAAAATAAATCAATTTGCTGAAAAAATGACAAAGATCCGATGAACGGTTCTCAAGTTATGAGCAAAAAAGTGAACCAAGCACCCAACCCCCTCCCACCCTAAAAAATGTTGCGTACCCTAGGGAACGCAGGAACACTGTTAAGCATATTTTCTCATGAGTAACGGGTATATCGAAGTCGGTTAGAGCCGACTTTAACTTACGCTCTCGTTTAAATTTGTAAATGTCATTTTTATCTGTAAAATTAAGTACATACTATATTCATTTCATAAGATATAAGATTGTCATCGGTCTGCCAAGAGAGCCGATTTGCATGCAAATCAGTAGCTAGGTACTAAAATTTAAATTGGCATTCAAATCGGCCATACTTTGCAGTTCATCACGAACTTATATCTTATGATATAGTAAACACTTTATTTTACATTTGCTTCGTAAACTGAGTTTAATTGGATTTTCAGCTTCCAACTTAGTTGGATTTATGATTACCTAAGTTCTAGAACGTAAGGAGTTATATTCAGTAATTCATATTCTAAGCACATTCGAGTTACCTCTGGATTACCCTAGGGTAGTCACTTGGGTCAATTGCTTTTTACTCTGTTCATTCATGATCTGCTTTTTTTAAAAATTGATTTAATTCTGGTGTGAACTAGGATATTTTGGATCGGTCGATAAATAGTGGAGTTATGGGGTTTCAAAGTCAAAATTTCGAAAAAGCGACTTTCTTTCGCACTCCGTTGGTCCTAGCTCCGTTATTTTTGGTCCGATCAAAAAAATCTTAGTTCACATCAGAATGGCGGGTATTACGAGTAATTTACAAATTTGAAAATCGGTCAACTGATACTCTTTAAATTTTTGCAACCATTTTGGAAAAAGTGGTTCTGAGATAATCGCATTTAAAGTTTCGGCAACTGTTTTCGATAAAACCCCAATTATTTTTGATATGGATTTGATGCATTTGGGTGTTAGTTTTCAAAAAAAAAAAATTATCAAAATCGGTTTAATAGTTCTCTAGAAATTTGGGTCAAAGTGCGTCAAAAAATGGTAAAAAAAATTGTACAAAAATTTCCATGTAAAATTTTTTTTAAATAATGTTTGCTTTAAACTGTGAACATTTTATTACTTATTTTAAGTTTTTCGACTAAAAAAAGAAAAAAGTTTGGAATTTCCAAAAATGCGAGGGTCGATGAAAAAAATTTCACATAAAAGGGTTGGGAAAAAATAGTTTTTGTTTTTTTCTGTAAAACAAATTTTCGGAACAGCTTGAAAGTTTTACAGGATGTTTATAAGACCCTAATAGAACGTTTAAACAAATAAAAAAAAGGTAAAAAAAAGTATGAAGGTATGAATACAGTACCCTTAACGCATAATGACTTGGTTTCACACTATAATTTGCAGGTTGAGTCTTGGAGTCAAGCTCTTAAGCCTTAACAGTTCCCAGTGTAAGGTTATGACAGTTTACATAGAGATTTAACAGAGATAGACTATTAGCATGTACACAAACTTACGAACTAGATTTTCAATTAAGAAAATGAAATCTCTTAAAGTTCTGGGACACCGACGGATTTTTTTGAACGTTTCGCCAACCAACCGAGGCCAAAATCTCTAATACGGCACTAGCGCAAAATTCAGCTCACTTTAATAGCGATTAGCTTTAAAATATATTGCTAATGACAACTATAAAATCCATTAAATTCTGTGTTTTACAAATATGGAATGTTAAATTTTCTGTTGCTTTTTATGTAGCTGTTTATTTTTTGAAAAAGATTCGGTTCAAAAAATACCTTAAATCATTTTTCTTTTTAAATTTTTTTCTTAAATAATTATAAAAATAAACTGGGGTTGATACATAATTTAGTAGAGTATCGAAATGATTTTTTTACGATATTTTGTTTTCGGCCATCGTTTCTCAGATAGGTTTTCTTTATCCATTAAAGTTCGTATAACTTGGTTCTATTTAAAAGTAAGTTTAATGGGTGAATGAAATCTGAAAAAGAGTTCAAAAGTTCTAATTTTCTTTTATCCGGTGAACGACAACATAATAAATAGCGGTTTGTGTTAGTAATAATTATGAAAAAAATGTTTAAGTTACAATTTGTTGATCATTATCACTGTACTAATATGAATATGAAGCTCACATTGTAAGCACACCCCGAAAAAGGAATTCTCGAGACTTAACAGAGTTGAGCCGCCTCTATCAAATATTTGAGTGCCATTTATAGTCCAACTTAACCGTTTCGAATCATTATAATTAACCCTCAAAATTGCCCATGGCATATATGTACAATATGTACATAAAATAGAATATAAGCTATGGCTTAGCTCACAGCTTAGAATGGAAGGCAGAGCGACAAACAAACAGCAAACCAGCTCTTAAATTATATGTGAATATGTCTGTAAACACAAATGAACATATAGAATCTTCTCTCGGCCGAGCGCTATTTAAACCTGAAATTTCAAATGAGCCACTAGCTATTGTTGTTTTTATTGCCGTCGTCAGTCAACAGTCACGATCATCGTATTGGTGGCCCCTGTGACGATGACGAAGCGTCGTCGCTTGATTCTTTTTTTACATTTTGTTTTTTTTTATTATTGTTTTGCTTTAACTTTTTATCTAGGGGAACAATTTAGCAAACTTGGGTTGTGGCTGTGTTTGCAGTTTATGGCGACTTGGAGCACACTTTGTGCACGTGCTTGGTCTGTATGCGTCTCTCCATCTGCAGCTGGGCATCCGCTGTCACAGAGATGCCATCACATTCTGCATAAGTTTACCTGACTGTTTCCTTTTTTGTTTTACACTGTACCCATGGAATCTGGGGAAAAAGGGTATGATGGGGCTGGTAGAAGGTACAAAGCAGGGATGCACTCGGTTTACTGGAGCTCAAAATCACAGCAATATGATTATTAGTATATCGAAAATTCGTGGAAAAGCAAGAGCTGTTGTGAAAATGCTAAAAACCCGAGTCTTATTAAATTTGCGTAGAACCAAAAAGGACCCGTTTGGGGTCAACCTACTTAACATTCAAACGTTTACTTTTTATCTCTTATTGAGATCGGCTTGATACAGAAAATGAGTGTAAACTATTGGCTCTAACCTAACTGCTAGTAACATTTTTTATGAATGGCAGTCCTGCCAAATTAAGATTGAAACAAGAAAGAGTGCTCTCACTTTGCCGAGCACGAACTTCTTTTCTTCTCAACCATTCTTGCTCATTGCAAGCTTTTTTCTGACCGTCGCTTTTCACTTCCAATCATATTGCTTCGAATCGATTCCCTTTCAATAGCACGCTCCTCTTCCGTTCGACATGACGTGCGACTTTTCGGACTTGATATGCATTCTGCAAACGCCAACCAATGTTAAAACACCTCTTTAATGACCGCCTACTGCGTCACGTGTTTTACTGTAATTTAATGCGGACTTTTGCCTCTGCCTTCGGTCAAAATGTAGCCTTTTTTGAACAGGCAATTACCAAGCTATAAACATTCCATGTTTTTTTAATTCATAAACCCACTAAAGAGGCTTTTAAAAGGGTTAGGTCTTTAAATTTTGGAGGGTAGCCTCACTTTCTACATACACAGAGGTAAAACTTCAGGATTACTGGACTCAGGATGAGCACAAATGTTGTCAAAAACAGTCAAGAAAATTTAACACATTAGTACTTGGAAATTTGAGAACATATTATTCTTATTTTAAGATAACTCTCGTTTAGAAAAGTACGAAATTTGCATTTTGCTTTTCCCAACTTGACTTATGTTTTATTTTCATGTCGAAGTATGGATTGAATTCGAAAACTCACCTTTTGTACCAAAGGTACACAGAGGTAGTAAGATAGTTAGTAATTAGCACTATTTATCGATTTGCCAAAAAAGACAAAAATCCCCCTCCCCCAAAACCAAACCGCATTTCATTCAACAAAGAAAGAGAAAGAGGGAAACTTAGAGATGAGTAGCAGCGCTGCATTCAGCTCCTACTCCAGGTACAGAGTATATGATAAACTCATTTCTTTTTTATCATTTTAATTATCTTTACAATAAATTTATGTTTTCCGGTCATAATATTAAGAAAGTCCTCGGAAGTTCTTAAGAAATTGACGAAAATGATTATTTGAACCGAATACCTTTTGTGAACATTGTGTTCGCTTCTGGCCTCAGTTGGGGTGGTCCGGTCGATGATTCGGTTTGGGTTAACATCTAAATTTGCAGTCTTCGTTTAAATAAAAATTATTATTTAGTCCTTTCGCCCCCAATTTCGTTTTTTGCTTTTTCAGGTAAAAGAATAAAACCGCCCAAATTCAAGGTTACAGGGTATTTTGTCGTTGCGCCGCTCTTTCTTGTTTCTATTTTACCCTTTTCCCTAGCTGGTTGTTTATTTATGGCCACAACAAAGTCGCTGCAATTCATTATTCATGATTGTTTCCGTTAGTCAACAAGTTTCCAACATTTTGTAAAATAAAAGGGACCTGGGCTACGCCTTTCTTATCGGAAATGAGTTCAATTTAATGACGTTTTGATTGCCATATCCCCCCCTCCGCCTAGGCACTGCCACAGGCACAGGCCCAAGTAAGGTGTGTTTCATTTGCTGCTCTCAGACTCTGACTGATTGGCTCACTGACCGCACGATGATTCACTTGCCATTTCCCAGTAAGTAAGCAAGCAGAAACCTTCATATAATCGCCTGGCGTTTGCTTGGAAATTAAATGAATTCGCTGCTTTCGATTTCCTCATTGAAATTTTTGCAACTTTCTGACATGCTCGACTGGTTCTGGTTTTTGTTAGCAATTGACCCAGTCCCAGTCCCAGTCTTAACTTTCCACACACAAATGAAAAATTCTCTCACAGCAAAACTGCGGGTACTCGTCGCCGTGTGTAACTTTGCAAATTGCCTTAGTGCCGCTGATGTGCTTTGGAGGTCGTTCTCGCTTGTTATGCTTTTCATTGGCAGCTCCAGCGGGGTTCGCCAACATCGGTCATTGGACCGTAGTTGTGGCCGTTGCGCAGACGCCAACGACGACGCAAGCGTCGGTATTGTCACCAGCACCGCCACAACCACCCGGGGCGTGGCACACGCGAGGGCGGCGCGCGGCTTTGTTTTTGTTGTGGATTCAACCGACTGCACTCGTACATACATAAATATGTATGCCTGTATATGCTGCATTATCGCCTGAGGAAGTGTTTGACGGAGACGATGACGATGTCGCCCAGAGACTCAGCTGCGCCTCATCATCGTCTATGAAGCAGTTGATTATGCCTCATTACATTACTTTCCGTAACCGCATTATTTTGTTTTGTGTGTGTTTTGGAAAGATTATTATTAATTAGCGTGATTTTTTTGGCCCCTTTTTGAGTCTGAAGCAATTCAAATCCTTCCAGCTAATATTTACAACTTACAACCCTTATTTCAATGAATTATAATTATTTCGATCCCACTGATTTGTCTGTACACCTATAATCTCAAATGCAACATTATATTTATTTAACCATTTTAGAGTTCAGGAATAACAAAACATTCCTTATGGGTGCTAATTTCGGTTAAACGATATCATTGGTGTTCTCTGGTGCTGTGTCAGAGTAATCCCGCCTTTACTTGGATCGTAATCAGTGAAAGTGCCACCTTACAAATTTCTTCTTCTCTTAAATTCATTTTGTATGTTCAGTTTACGCTGCTCACGTCACTGACCAATAAAATAAAACAAAACGTTCTCGGGCTTCCCGCAACCGAATATGTGCTACTATCGCGTTCACTGTTCAGTGACTGTGGTTGAATACACAGCATTGAGCGGTCTGAGAGCAACCCCATACCAGGCCCAAGTCAGTCAATCGGTCATAAAATGCGTGCTTCTCTAAGACCAAACTGAAGAACAAACTGTAAAATTGTGACAAATGGGCCTGGACTATGTTTCTCTGCTCTTACAACCAAAGAGTGGCAGAGAGCGTAGTTAAAGGTTGTTTCGGTACCTCTAATCAATGTGGTCTCTGGAAAGCGGTCCTTTTTTGACACAGGCGAAGGGGGGACCGATTTTTTCGAACTCTACATTTCAGTCTCACTTTAAGGTCTATACTAAGATAAGATAAATTTTTAGTTTGCTACGATATTTCAAATGAAAAGAACACCTTTTCATAATCATTCAGATTTCAAAGCTATTTAAAAAATTTATCTTATCTGAGTATAGGCCTTTAAAAATAATTTTTACACCCTTGGAAAGGGTATATTGAATTTGTCCGGATGTTTTTAACGCAGAAAAGAAAGCATCTCCGACCACATAAAGTATATATATTATTCATCAGCATGACGAGCTGAGTTGTCCGTCTGTTTCTATGCTATGTCCGCAGTTTTAAAGCTATCGTAACCAAACTTTTGGAACAAATACGCTGCACATTTGTCGGAACCGGCCGGATCGGATGACTATAGCATATAGCTCTCACCAAGATTTGTCGAAATCGGACAACTATATATCAACTTTCATATCTTAAGCTCCAAGGGTATATAAACTTCGGTCGAACCGCAGTTAGCTTGCCTCTATTTTTTTTTATTTAGTAAACATTTCAGTATCATTATTCCCCAAACATTTTTCAAATTATAATATTTCCCCATGCTTTATTTTCTTTCGGTTTTTAAGAACATTTGGCTTATAAGTATGCACACTTCATTCTAAAATGTTCTCATTGTAAGGAAGACCTTTTTGAGTATGCAAAAACTTTATTTGAGAGGATATTGTTCAGTCCCCAAAACTTTTTTAACTCAACTGGAAATAAAATTTGATTGATTTTTAATCTTCTTATAAGTAGATCCTCACATTGTGAAGGGGCTTCGGTATAACGAAAATAGCTTTTTAGTCTTGAAGGAAGGTAAATATTACTTACAAGCTTTGGATAAGCTGCTTGTTCCATCATCGCTCAACGGCCCAGTCATTAAAAATATTCCTGAGCCTACTATTTATTGAACTCTTATCAACTTGAGCGACTTGAAACTTTCCATGTTTTGGGTACTTTCTGTAAATAAAGCCATGGGCTTGCTAGGTTTTATTAAACGTTGGATACTAGGAGTTCAATGATCCCTACACGACCAAGCTCTTGATTATATCCCTTGTGAGACCCTCAATCACTTTCCCTGTGTAAACGCATCGAATCTGTACAGAAACAGATCCTTTTGTTTGGTTTTCGCAACATGGGTTAGGACCCACAGTTGACACTCTCAATATATTTCCAGACTTAAGCTTACCTTCAATTGAGCATAGACGAACTATTTGGGTTATAATGTTTCTAAACAAGCTTATAAAGGGTAATATTGACGCTGTATTTTATTTCAATCTTGAATTGTTAAAATTTTCGAAATTTATTCGTCGAACATTCTTCACCAGATCCGTTTCAATGACCCGCCAACAATAAAACCTTAGATCGGAAAGAAAGAGAGTAGAGCACGCATATGAATTTGTTAGTGCTTTATGTAGGCTTTTGGCGCGCATAGAGTGTATACTGCTATAAAGTATATATATTCTTGATCAGCTTCAACAGCCGAGTTGTAGCAAAATATTCACAGTTACAGAGTGTATTACAGTCGGGCTTGGCCGGCTTTTTTTACTTGTTTTTAATCGAAGTTGACATACTTTGAAGTGATAAACAGTGGATTCGGACCTAGGGTACTTCAACTTACAGTTTGCTTTCTTTCTCCCATATCATAGAGTTTTATGCAAATGCGTCATTTGTTTAGTTTCCCTTCCACTTTATCAGTTTAAATGCCCATAGGAAATGGCCTCAAGTTTCTCGCTTTTTCCCCCCTCCAACAGAATTGATTTGGCGTCGAAAGTTTAGCTTAATCTCACGTAGAATAAAATGGGGAGAATTTTATTATCATAAATCTCATCCGTTGTGTGCAAACACCCCTGCTCGTAGTGTTTTAAGCTGATCAGCACTTCCCTCCTTTAAATGACATGTGCTAATTGATAACCTTCCCCCAAAAATGTCAGCCACTATCGCAGGGGCGCGCACACGGCAAGAGGTGAGACTGAGCGCAGTCAGGTTTGGACTGCGACTGGGAAAGGTGCTGAGAAATACCTAAGAGACTAAATGTAAAATTTCCATTTTTAATTTTCCATTTTCTATTTTACAGCCAAATGCAATTTCGACCAGGAGACAAAGCCACATCGTTTGAATTTGGATGTGGGCGATGCAGTCATAATACTCAAGGAGACCACACACTGGTACTACGGCTATAAGCAAAAGTAAGTTTTGTCTGTGTTTGTTATCAGTTGGAATCATCTGGCACCGACTTTCACTCATTTGCCTCAATGCATATTCATCATTTGGCCATGTTTTTTCCACCGACAACGGAAATGCTCCAACATTTTTCTCAAGCATAAATCAGGTTGTTTACTTAAAGATTCTGTAAAAACAAAAGAAAAAGATGTGCCTAGTTGCACAACGCTCGCCGACTCCTTTAATTTCACAACCCATTCAACAGATGCGGCCATGTGGCAGGAAAATTTTCTAAATCGAAACAAAGATAAAGTAGCTCGCCCGCCCTTCTTAATGTTGACCCTTTTTGCTGTGTGTTGGTTGGGTTTTCTTGTTCTTATTTTGTGGGTTTTTATCTGTCAGCACTTGGTGTCCGGTCTTATCGCTGAAAGAGACACATAAAACAACATCAAGCGATTGGTTATGGCTGACCTTTTTCATATTTTCTGCTGACCCTTAACCCAGACCCCTCAACGGGCACAGTAAGGCCCTGAAATTAAAAACAGCTCAGAGAAGGGTTTGATGGATTGATTGCTTAACTCGAAATGGAGATAATAAATAGATACGAGGGTGAACCAAAAAGTTCCGTGTACCGCCTAACATAATAGGCATAATTATTATAGTTTAAGTTTAAATAAGTTTTACATTTGGCGGGCTCGAGGTCAGTGGAGTGTTACAATTCAATGTAATCAACACAAATCAACAGAGATTAATTACATCCGAATCTAAGTGTTCTTTGCTTAATTTTTAATAAAGGAGACCCTGCAGTTTGCAGCAACTACAGGTTTGTCGCGTATTATTTGACTTTTAAAGCCGCTTATAAGCACACTGATTAGACCTTATCAGTGTGGCTTCAGACCAGATATTCATTTTTCGACAAATCCTGGAGAAGTTCTATGAGAGAGATATCAAAACCTAACATGTTTTTGTCGGTTTTAAAGCCGCCTTCGACACAACGATAAGATGGACGTTCTTTGAACCCCTGTCTACCTTGGGTATACCAGCTAAGTACATTCGACTTTGCATGATGACGTTGAGAAGAACGCAAAGCTTGGTGATTTCATTTGATAATCACGCATAATGATCCATCACGTTGGGATTATTGGTAATTTGAGCTTAAGGTTGATTAAAATGTCAATAATTACCTTTTTAAGCGCGTTTTGTGGGAAACCCACATATTTGATTAAAACGTTCGTAAAATAATCTTATAGTACCATTTCTTAACTTTAGCTCTATAAACGAGAGCGTAAGTTAAAGTCGGCTCTAATCGACTTCGATATACCCGTTACTCATGAAAAAAAACATGTTTAACAGTGTTCCTGCGTTCCTTAGGGTGACCATCCGAAAAGTATGCAACATTTTTTTTAGGGTAGGGGGCTTGGTTCACTTTTTTGCTGTTTGTTGATGCTGATCAATAATATATATACTTTATATGGTCGGAAATGATTCCTTCTGCCTGTTACATACATTTGCACGACTTTAGTATACCCTTTTTACTTTACGAGTAATGGATATAAAAATATAGGTTCTCCCCATTTCTACGAATTGCACCAAGCTAGTCATTTGCATTCTAATTAAAATGATCAGCGTAAATCCATTATATACTTATGGGCAGTACCAAATATAGAATTTTCAAGTACAATTTTATTTAAATAATTTATCTTCACTTAAAAAACCGTAAAATTGTTTTTATTAAAGTTAAGAAATAGTTCACTATGATAATATCAAAGAGAGGTATTTGGTGCTATAGAGATCGACCTTGATTGCTCCTGATAGTTCAGTACCACCAGAACGGAAAGCATCCGTAAGCAGTATTTACAGACACCCGCAGTAGAATAACTGTGGAAGACATTAAGCAGCGGGTTTTATTATATTCTTAGTCACATCCCTATTGACAGATAATTAAATAAAGAAATAAATTTGTCACTTTATATTTTTTGGAGTCGAAATCTGTGAATCTTTAAGGCCTATACTCTGATATGATAGAAATTTATTTAGGCACAATACTTAATATGAAAAAATCAGTTTTAAACAGTCTTGAAATTAGAACAATTTTGAACAGCCTTACTTACACAAAGTATTGTGCCTAACTAAATTTGTATCTCATTTGAGTACAGGCTTTTAAAGTTTAAAGAAAATCTCAGTATTGTTGTATTTTGAATATATGTACAGTAGACCGTATCTGCCTTATATGAACAATAATTTTCTTTCTAGTTCTTAGCACAACATGGCTCAACAATTCTGTATATTTTGTAGAAAATTTATCAGAAATCTAGAATCAGATATTTTGATGTTTGTTGGCCGCGCCAAGACTTTTAAAATTCCAAGTTCGGTCTAAACTAAGTCATTTATTCTTAAATGGATAAGATTTACAAGGCCACTAGAAAGGGTTCTTGGCAGCTTCTTAGAGAAGAAATTTCCTTAAAAGTTTTCCGTTTTCCCAAGCTTTATAAAATAATGATCGTATATCAATATATCGGTGTCACAATTTTGGATTTTTGATATTATCAATATTGATATTTAAAGAAATATCGACAACACTAGTCGGAAATGATTGCTTCTCCCTGTTACATACTTTTGCACCAAGTATATGTATTCTTGATCAGCAAGAACAGCCAAGTCGATATATCCATGTCAGAGAGCTAGAGAGAAAGAGAGAGAGAGACAGACAGAGACAAGGACAGAGACAGAGAGAGAGAGAGACTTAGAGATGAGCGCAGCATCAGCACTGCATTCAGCTCCTACTCCAGGAACAGAGTATGTTATAGACGGGCTTGACTATTAGTCAATGACTAACTTTCTTATTTATACTTAGTCCCAAATTTTGTAATTACTGATCCACCCTCGAAATACTTGTGCTTCCACACATTCCATCTCCACTGTAGATAAGGCTATGCAAAGAAGGCATCTAGCGATAAAACGACAGTACGACAGTGCGACGAAACCCATGATAACCTCTTTGGCCCGAATTTCATGTTTGTTTCTGTTTTGGCTGCCGTCGATTTCTTTTGTTTATTTATTAGGAAAATATCAAATTTAAATTGTGCATTTTCTCACGATTTTCAAACGATAAGCACATTATGAGGCGAAATCAATTGGAAGAACAACGGTCAGTGCTGAAGGTCAGCTGTTGATTGGCTGGTGCTATGGAGGTAAACAATTTGTCCAAAAATTCTGAGATAACTATGAAGGCGTCTACTGCTGCTGCGGGGAGTACACCAACTGAATGCCTTAAGCAATTAAAGCGGCCACCCCGCATGTCAAGCGATGAATTGAGTCAAATTAAAGCATTCCATTTCATTTGCGAGTGTCACACTTTAAGCGCACTTCCTCTCTGCCCAGTCCAGTCCCAGAGCACTCGCTGAGCAGAACAATGACAGCCGCCAGTTGCTGATGGCCCCAGCTTGGGTTGGGTAATTCATCAGCGACAATGTTGAATTGTGTCATATATGTATGTATGTGCAGAGTATATTAAAATGCATAAATGTGAGTACAAGCACATTTATTTCCAAGTACAGTGGATAAGGCCTTAGAGGAGCTCTGCCCTGATAAAGTTATTTCGTGAATATTGCTGTCTTCTGAGGCGATGAATTGTATTTATAACTGGCAAATGGCTGGAGATCAATACCGCAGGCAATCGCATTGTCATTGCTATATTCACCCCTAAGTGATTAGCAAAAATCTAAATGAACATTTATTTCCTACATTTCTGGAATTCTCAAGAAATGATGCCACTTTTCTGTGGTGGAAATAAGCTATTAAATCCAATCGGGCAAAATATCTGGTTGTGCAAATAAATTTTTCAATTGAGAAAATTTCTGAACTTTCCAGTTCCAAACCTAAACTTTCGATACGGTCCCACAAAATTAATGACATTTTCAATTCTAGCATCTTTGTTGTTATATGTTGAATATTGCGCAATAAAAACTCGACTTCATAACGAAAGATTAATGGACTTTAATTATAAATTCAAGAAAAACGCTTAAAAAAGAAGCAAGAAAATTAAGGAAAGTTAACTTCGTCTTGACCGAGGTTTATATACAGCTCGAAAGCTTATATAAATAGGACAATAATGATTTTGAGGAATGTTAGTTGAGTGATTTTTCAAGCTCACCAATAGATGTTTCCCCTTTCGTGTGGCAGTTCATATAGCTCCAACCACAGATCCAGTTCATCTATCTGGTTCATACATCACTGATGGTTGTTAATGCTCGATACTCCCGCCTTTTTTGTGTCTTACATCTCTAACTTACCCACTTAACTCTCTGCCATTCTTTGACACTCATTCTTAACGGCAACACATTGTCTCCAATAAACCGAACTTGAACCTAATCTGTGTTCTAAACAAAATAGATAACGTGGCGTAGCCACATACTGTGACTCCATCTAATAACAATTGTACACTTTTTATTACAAATTGTGTAAATTGGACAAAGCTCTTTAGCTTTCGATACACACATTCATCGGGTGCTGCCAAAACGGTGGCGCCCAGAAACATACATAAAAACGCTTTGCAATTGCAATCGCACAGCAAAAGTGAAATGTGCAAAAAACAGTAAACAAATTCACATAAACAAAGTGCCAATAATGTGGATCCATCATGAAGCCTTACAAGCCTGCATACAACAGTGCATTTGTGTAGCAACGACACATATGCCCATACACGCATGTGAAACAACAACGACCAATGAAAAGCGCATTTCGAAGTCGGACAAGACCGACTTCAACTTCCGTCTGCTGAAGCTAGAAGGTATATAGAATGTTTAATGTTAAATGCCTGTTCCTACCGCCTCTCTATGACTAAGCGTCTCGTTGATTTGGAATTTCACAGCAAAAAATTTTAAAATCTGTTTCATTGCCGCAACACTTTGCTGACTTGATGTGATCTCTTAAACACAGATGTAGCCATCTTCTTAGCGCCAAGCTTTGGCGCTTTCGCTGTTGATAAGAGCGACTGTACTTTTTTTTGAGGCTGTGTGTTGCCATATTTACTGCCAAAAAATTGCATTTATCCAATATCCACTGTTCTTACACTGTTAAAGCACGCATAAACAATTTGTTGTCGCCATTGCGCGCTCCCCCATATGCATACCACATTTTAATGTTTCCCCCCCTCTTCACCATTTATCTCCCTCCACAGAGCCAAGGAAACTCGCGGTATTTTCCCCAAGAGTTATATACATTTATGCGAATACAATATTGTCAATGGAGAGTTCTGCATACAGCGCACAGATATTGTTGAGGAGATCACCAAAGTGCTGTTAGAGTGGGGCAGCATAGCCAAGGGATACTTTTTGGTAAGCTCAAGTAGAAAATGATTTGTTTTATCGCCAACTCTTTCTTTCCCACAGAACACAAATTACAGTTTTCAAAAGATACGGCGAAAAATGAATGAGCTAAACAATAATCGTGCTGCTCTGATCTCTGGTAATCTGCCGCTGGACGAGATGCGTAAAGTCAAGCTGCTGGCCACGGCTCAAATCGATACGGGTAACAATCTGTTGGGTCTGGATATGGTGGTGCGCGATGACAGCGGTGATATATTGGATACCAATACCATTTGCACCACAGAGTTGTTTGAACATCATGTGAATGCGGTACAGCGTATAGAAAAAGCCAATGTAAGTAAGACTACTTTAATACTGGGACAAAACCATATGGAAACGGTGTTGGTTGTTGGATGCTTTAATTATGTTCGTCACACAAAAAAAATACCGTGCAGACGCGAATAATATACCGAACGAAAAAATTAATTACCGAATATATTTTCATACAAATAAGGCATGAGAAATATAATGCAATGTGGTTTTAGGTCATCGGGTAACTATACACTCATAGAAATCCAGAACGAATAATTTGAGTACGAACGCTCTTGAAAAAAAATCTAGTCGCACTTGAATTTTCAAGAATTTCGCTTTTGGAATCGAGACAAATTCATTCTCAATGTGGTTCTATAGGCAAGGGGAGTGAGGAAACGCAAACTTTGAGAGAATAACGTTGGCCGCGCTCTTTCAAAGAGAGACAGCGCATGCGCAGTTTGTCATTGTCATTTGACCGTGCCGCGCCGATAATTATGTTAAAGTTGAACATTAAGATTGGGCAAAAGTAAGTGATTAAACGTCTTTATAATATAATAAAAATGTTTAAAACATCACAAAAAAAATAAAATGAAATAAAAATAAAAAAAAAAGGAAAAAATAAAAAAAAAATAATTGCTGCTACGGGGACTTGATCCACGGTCGAGCTGTTGCAGCTGGCCAAGTACCAACCGCGCTGCCTCATAAATATGCTTTCGCCGCTGCTTGTAGTTTATCGACAATAGTCGAGTCGGTTAAGCTGCTCGTCCAACTGTGTATGTTTCAGTCTTCGAGGTACCGAGTTCAAGTCCCAGTAAAGTAAGTAAAATAAAAAAAAAAAAAATTTTTTATCTGTAATGTGACTAACTCAAAATCAATCACATCTTAGAAAAAAGTGGGTGGGCTGGCTGATGGTGAGTGGCGAGCAGCGCGGAGCAAACAAAATACCACGTCGGTCTGTGACGGGTTGTCCCCGGGGTCTCGGTCGTGTGTCTGTCACACCCAAACCCCCACCCCCTTCAATTATTATTTTTAGTCTTTTATTTTGAGAATTATTCGTACTTGGATCAAGTACTGAAACTCTTGAGTCAAGAATGTCGGGATCAAAAATTCACTCTTGGATCAAGAATATTGCTCCTGGATCAAGAATTTTCACTCTTACCCTACTTTTGAGAACGAATGCTCTTGATTCAAGAGTGAAATTCTCTATTTTTTCTCTGAGTGTAGTCAATAAGCAACACAAATCAACATTGAATTATTACAACATTTCAGTTAGTCAATATAAGTACATTTCGTACTTCTTAAATCTTTTCGATATTACTTAACCTAAAATAATTACAAAATATTTATCCTTGAAGTATTATAAACTCTCAAGTTAATCCCAATATATTCTTAAAATATAAAGTGTAGCTATATAATATGTACAAAATGTTCTTTGCTTAACAGTAACAATTCCTAGGGGATCATAGCCCGAAATGATAAGAGTAACAAAGCTCTTCATTGTTTGAGGATTATTCTTTTGATGAATCATTATTGTCATCATTTAATGTTATTGCTTATAAGTTTTTGCTTTTTAAAAACCGCTTTCTTAGTGTTAAGACTTTCCTTTTTGTGGAGGATAATATGGGCCTACGCCTTTTGCTACACCCGAATTAAAGTTGAACGAAGTCTTGTTATTTAATTAAAACGCAAAGGCCATGGCCAAAGCTCCCAATTAACCATCAACAATTATTTGCACTGAGAAAAGCAAACATCAAAGATAGACTGAAATGAAGAAGAACCAGAGATAAAAACTGAAACGAATAATGGTTTGGGTTTCGAATACTATTTTGGTCGGTTTTTTCCGGTTATTGTGGGATATCGGATACGGTTACGGTATTAAAAAGACCTGTAAATATTGTTCAATTTCTTCCGTCAAGCCATATGTTTTGTTTTAGATACAATATTTTAATGAAGATTTCAAGTTCTTGTTAATTAAAACAGGTGTATATTTCCGAACAACTTGTTTTTAGACTGTTTTTCCCTAATAATTCAATTTAATAATGGTTGTCCATTATGTGATTGTGCAGATTTAATAACAATTTAATAATGTTAATTTTCTGCTCGGCAGATAAAGACAGTTTATATCTCGGATCAAGAAATAATCCACATAGGTAAGCATCATTCTCGAACAGACTAGGTTTTAATACTGAGTTGATCTTTTTAATTTTAAATGAACATCGAATGCAGATAAAACAAAATTTTTTAAATTGATGCATCTTTTTTGGTGCTTAAACTGTAACAATTTCGCTTATATTGTGGCACACCTAAAGTTACAGAAAAAATCTGAATTAAATGATGCCAACTTTGAGCCAAAATCGTACTTTATTGAATCGGCTAAACTAGCTAGCATCCATTGTAATATCACGTATGTATAAGGAAAGATTAGGAGGGTAAAGATTTTGGTTAGCTGCACTTACTCTTTCTCGTTCACTCTATGTTCTTTGTGCCCGTGAGCGCAATGTATGCATGTAAAATGTCCAGTGTGTAAAAAAATTTCCCTCAGAGCCGGCCTTACAAAATTGATCAAAGAGAGAAGGGCATATGTTTCTGTCCTCTTTCTCTAGACCAGAGCCGGACTGCCCCAACTACCAGGGCAGAAGTCACTCATGTGTTAATGCAATCGCGAGCCGAACTTATGGTTGTGTGAATTGGTGAACAATGACCCAGCAAATATTTTTCAGATAGATTGCAATAGAAGATTTCGATTCTTCCAGTAGGTGTCGCTTCACTTTGGCAATATCGCATATCTTCCTTCAGGAAGAAATGGGCCATTCTGTGACACTTCTTGAACGGGAGAAAACGTTTCTTCTGGGAGATACAAAAAAGTTCCTTCTAAGGGATAAGAAAGCGTTGAACACAAAAATTAATGCTGCTGCTCTGGCTAGTTTTACAAGCAAATTTTTTACTTACTTTGCTTTACTTACTCGAACCCAATTCCCACAATGGATCTGACTGTGATACGCCGCGCATATCAGCCCAGGCAACTAAAGGGTTACTTGTATTGAATCTGTCTGAAAGAATTCACCCTTAAATGCTTGCTTGTAATTTTCAACTTCTTATTCCGCACTCAACCGACTTAAATAGCGCAATTGAAATCGAAACCACTTATCGCTAATTTATCCCCTTTTTGTTAAAAATGCAATACCTTATGTGTTTTGTATTTGTAATTCGTCAAACTATCAGCAGACTGTCGCCAAACTCACTTTTTGACGAGAGAGATAAGAAACCCGAAAAATTGTTTGCAGGGGAATTGCATGTAAAACGACTGTAGTTTTGCTCACTAACACAAGAACACTTTTCAAAATAGAAAATAGCATAGCGAAGATAGCAATTTTGAAATATTTTTACCTGTTAAGGGTTCCTAAATTCACAAGAGAAGTTATAGAACCAGTTGGGAATTTCATAGGTGTTGGGAGAAATCGCTTCTTGGCTTTATAAGAGAAATTTGGTACCTGAATTAATACAGCGCTTACTTCTAGAATTTCTATTACATCAAACCAAAATGTCAAATCCCTCAACGATTATCTTTCTTCCACAGCGCTTGTCCAGCGAGCGGGGAACCACACGCGTCCATAACAAATACTCTCACAACATTCTCCTGCATGTGAATGCATTTGTATGCAAATTCCAAGAGGATTCCGATCTGCTCTTCACACTCTTCGATGGTGAAACACACAAACCCATTAGTGAGAACTATGTGGTCAAGTGGTCACGCACCGGTATTGCCCGTGACATTGATCAGTTCGACAATAATCGCGTGCTCTTCACTGATCTCAGCCGTAGCGATTTGAGCATCTCGAAAATGTACCTGGTGTGCTATGCCATACGCATTGGTTCCATGGAGATGAAAGATTCCACAGACTCGAAGCGCACCAGCATGAGTATAGCCAACAGTATGCTTACGGCGGCTAGTCGGAAGCACTCTCAGCTATCGGTCAGCTCGAATGGATCTGCGGGCAGCACCAGCGAGTACATGATGCGACGACCCTTTGGCGTCGCCTGTAAGGATCTGACACCGATTATCAGCAAGCCGGAGGATTTCCGCGGTAATCTGGATCTGCCGTTTATCATGTGCGAAAAGGACACCTTGGACGGCACACTGCGCAAGTTGATTGCCAACAAGGATATAGGCAAGATTGATTCCAAAATGGCGGTGACCTTTGAAGTGCTCCGCGGCGATATTAAACAAATCAAAGAGGATTTTCCACGTTTGGTGCACACCAATGTGCCAGTTGCACGCAAAATGGGCTTTCCCGAGGTCATCCTACCGGGAGATGTGCGGAATGATCTCTATCTAACCATCTGCAGCGGTGAGTTTGCACGCATAGCCAAGACCTCGGAGAAAAATGTGGAGGTGTCGGTGTGTGTGGCCAATGAGCAGGGCTATTTGATGCCGGGAGTGATGAGCATAGGAGCGGGACATCCACCCATTGATGAATACAAATCGGTGGTTTACTATCATGACGACAAACCCAAATGGCAGGAGACATTTAAGATTCATGTGCCCATCGAGGATTTCAAACAGTGCCATTTGCGGTTTGTTTTGAAACATCGGAGCAGCAACGAGCAAAAGGATCGCAACGAGAAGCCCTTCGGTCTAGCCTATGTGCGATTAATGCAGGCCAATGGCACCACCATACCCCAGGGACAACATGTGCTGGCTGTCTATAAGATTGATCATAAGAAATATGATAAAACCGTGGCCAATTGCTATATGGAATTGCCGGCCACCACAGCAGAGCTGCAGGGCACCAAACCCTCCATTGGTGGTTTATCCCTGCTGCCCAAGGATCAGATGACCATATGTGTTAACCTGTGCAGCACCAAACTCACGCAGAGTGGTAAGTTGCAGAGTTTATGTGGCCAAATAGCTCTTAATCTAATCTTTTGCGGAAAGGACATTGGCTTTTATTTGCATCCTTTTTTTCTTGTAATTATTAAATGATTTTTCAATCCTTCCTCTCTTTTAGTGAGCCTGCTGGGTCTGTTAAATTGGTCAGCGCACAAAGAGACACTAGAGCAATCCTTGAACGCCTTGTCCACTGTACCCGGTGAGGAGGTGGTAAAATTCCTACAGGACATACTGGATGCCTTATTTAACATACTGGTGGAGAATGATCAGCCCGAGAAATATGATCAGTTGGTATTCATGAGCATTATACATCTGATTGAAACTGTTTCCGATTTGAAATATCAACATTTTCTAACCGTGCTGGATGTGTACATCAATGAGAGTTTCTCCTTTACGCTGGCCTATACGTAAGAACACGTAGAAAATGTGGGTTAACTTTTAAGTTTTGTAGGCTTGTTCCCAAACTCAAAAGCCAGCCCATTTACAGACCATAAAACATTACTGACCTTTTCCCTTATAGAAAACTAATGGATGTGCTGCAAAAGAACATCAGAGAAGCCATTACTCCGCGTGAAAAATCCGCCGATGGCATAGAATTCGAGGAGAGCATCGAAGTACGACGTCTTTATAAGACCACACGCTATCTGCACTATGTGATGAAATTTGTAATACGATCCCGTGTGCTCTATGCCGAAATGAACTGTAATACCGACTATGTGGATTTTGCCACGCGATTGCAAGAACTGCTTCGCATGTTTATCGATATGATTGGGTGTCCCAGCAATTTGCTAAAATCGGAGGGAGCTTTGCTAAAGAATCTGCATATTATAGCCACAGATCTGATGCAGGTATTCGATGAAGTGCGCCTGAGGTAAGTTTATTTTGTGATAATTTGTTGGCTCTTATTAAAGGAAATCGTTTTGTTCTCAGTGTTTCCATAGTGGAGATTTTGGAAAAGTTCCCACCTCGTCGTCTTACCCAGTCCAAAATGGGCTGCATTAAGGATTTTGTGGAGACCAAGCTGTTTAGCCTACCCAAATGTCGCGCCATACTGTTGCCTGTGTTTTGCAAACATATCAAAGATCATCTCGAGAGCAAGGAGGAGGTATGTTGGTTTTTGCTAGACTTGACAATGCGTGTGCCACCTAATGCATCATTGCGAAATTGCATTTTGTTCTTAATCCGTTGCATCGTACGATTCTTGTTTAAAAAATGGTCTTGTGAATGCACCAAAGTATTGAAAAAAAGACGCAAAATTAAAACATAACCCCCAACACATGTCCAAAGCGAACCAATTTCAAATAATACAACATTTAATACAAAAGTGTAACTAATTCTCAGTTGTTCATTTAAAACAGAAAACAGCTTCAATCAAATTAATTGTCATTTTACACAAATCAAATGCCAAGATCAGAAAAATATATAAATACAGTCGAACTTCAAAGGGAACTCTAGTAAGGGACAGTCCAAAACTCAGTTGTATTGTAATCCTAGGTTTAGTTTCCATTAAAGTTTATAATATGGTTACCATTACAATGGAGACCCCTTTTGGGAGCCACATTTAGGACCTACAATTACAAAGAATGAAATTAAGGCAATCAGTATAATTCATCGAAGTGTTTGATGACGTCGAAAGGCGTACCTTAACATAAAAACGAGATGGCTAGGCTAATTTGGCCAGTGCCGAAGCGCTGTTACTGCCTTTCCAGCGAATGGTAAGACTTGCGTCTTCATATTCGGTGTTATCAGATATACGATACCATCCGGGATACTACAGTTATGAAGAGAACTCCATAGCAGTCCTTCCTTCTCCAATCATCTCCAATCCTCCTATACGTTGACTGCTGCACTATTTTGCGGAAGGTGTTTATATGGTCTACACAGAATTCTGAAACCATTTTGCTCTCGTCTGAGCAGGCCATTTAGCATGGGTGAGATTCTGTCCAGGATTACAAATGCCACGATTTTTTGGATAGAGTTGAGTAAAGTGATGCCTCGCCAGCTTTTACAGTGACTTAAGTGAGCTTTTTTGTGGCCGTCTGTGGCTCAGCGGTTAGTATGCTGGAGTGCTGGGCGGGAGGTCGTGGGTTCGATCCCGCCTCTGAACACCTTCACCAGCTATTGGCACCAGCTGTGAAGTAACTAGCCATGAAAAAGCCAATTCTCTAACTTTGCCGTTCGGATCCGGCGTTAAACTGTAGGTCCCTTTCTCTGGTGCTACTTGAGAGAATTCTCGACAGAGCCCCGTTAGAGGAGCTGGCTTTTAGCCAAATTTTTACTTTTACAAGTAGGCTTTTTTGGGGATGGCGAAGATGGCCACTCCTCGCACAAATTTCCGCTTGGTTGTCTATATTTTCTGCGAAGAAACTTTTGTCCTTCTTGACAATCTTCCTGGATTGACGGAGCATTTCAATATATGCATTTTGTAGGCGATCATGGTCTTAGGAAAAGGAGGCACTGAGATGGTATTTCAGCTGCCTGTATAAGTTTAGAAACATTAACATTAATAACAAAAAGTTTTCCTCATGAAAAGTGAATTTTTGATCAATCGGTCTTATAGCAGTTTTAACCCAATTTGGCAGAGTTGTTCGACAGCATTAAATATGAATAATTGGCCAGTTTAAGAGTGATAAGATTGAAAATTAACAAGTTTTTCTTGCGAAGACTGATCGTTTCTATGACAGCTTTAAGATGTAGTCATTTGGATTCCTTACACTCACAGTAAGACTCCAGGTCTGTTCCCATTTCCGAGTGAATTTAAAAGGTAAAACGATTGCAATACCGAATCGATTTCATTATGTTATTCCCCTTTCCAAATGAACACGAAATTGATTTTTTTGAACTGAATGTTCAATTCATTTGATTTAATTTTAGCAGTTGAAATTATAAATAATTTTAGGAAAGTCCCTAGAGCATATTAGCAGGTTTTTTTTGAAGCAAAAACAGAATCGAATTTCTAATAATCTCAATAAGTGCGGCTGTATTTAAATATTTTACAATGTTTTTTCTTTAAATCCTTACCATCTCATTTACAACATTTTATCTCCAGAACCTATGAAAGATTATTTTAAAGTATCCAGCTAACTTTCAAAATCCCTTGACATGTGATCTGTCTTAATTTTGGTCAGTTTTTTATATCAATTATTAGGAATAGTTTTAAGCATGTTTCGTTTTTAGTTCGTTTCATTCTTTACTTTTGGCATGCCAAATGCATAGAATTATGCAATACAATATGTCTGTGTCTTAAATTAAGTGTACACGTCCTATTTTTTAAGCACCTAAATAAGTATATGTATGTTTGTACAATGTACAATGTACATATTAAAGTAGTCATAAATATTTGTTAGTGTGCAATATGTTTAGTTAGAAAGTCTTCTGTGTGTTTAGAGCTAGGCGTTCTTCATCAAATCTAAGTGTACTGTATATATGCATCCAGGGTTCAGATTGCTTACAAAGGCGCTTTAAAATGAAAATTAAATGAAAGTGTTCGTATGGAATAAAAAGTGAACATGTTCAAAGTCGACAGTTACCCAACTCAATCTTTTCCAAATCTGTTTTTTGGACCAAATTTGGACGAATGCGAATCTGGGATCATGGCTTTAAATAACTGACAACTTTTAAATGTGGCGCCAAACGAACTAGGTCCTCGACTGTGGTGTAAGAGACCGACTGCTAGTGCACAAATGATCACCACCTGCCCATTGGAGGATATAGCATTACCTATAGCAATGCTCAGTGTTGTCTATGCTGTTTGCCTAGCATAATAACAACATTAGTTTCATTGTCCTGGTAAAAAAATCATTTCAAACCCTGTATGCATACTCAGACCACCTCGCTTAGCAAACTCATGTAAATCTGTATAAACATTTGTAAATGTTTTTATTTTGTTTTTAGCTGTGTGCAATCTTTTGTTTATTTTGGTTGTTAGCCTTGCACTCTCATCTCAAATGCATTTGGCAGTCCATCAAAGCACTCATCACACCATATACACACACCTACACTTGGGTATACACTCTCATACCTACACACACACACACAAATGAATGTATCGGAACGCCAATGCAATCTCTCTACTCTCCTTCCACTCCACTTGGGTTTCTTGTCTCGCACATATACATTAATTAAATGTAATCATCATCAATGTTTCCACATTTCCACAAATAATTTACCCACACAACCAATCCGGTGTGTTGTTATTTTTGTTGTTACCTATCCTCCACCCTTGTGTTATACAAATAGGGCGACTCGAAAACCGATATCTGGCAGCAAGAAAAGAATCTTTCGAAAGCCGCCAAAGTGCTCGGACAATTAAAATCCCAACTGCACACACGTGAAACGACTGCCAATAAAAAGGTAAAATCGCAAATAAAAAACAATCTCAGATCAGGTCAAATCTTAGCATACACTGCCGCTTGAGTTTGTATGTATTATTATTATATATATTATTTTTAAATATTGTATGTATGTTTTCTTTTATATGTTAAGCTCACTTTAAAAATGTTGGTGATTTTTGCACAAGACGCTCAATGGCTTTGTTTTTGAAATGCATTCACATTAAAGGTGAGGTTTCACACAGACGCTAGTTGAGGGGAAAGGGGAACAATACTCGAAAAAAATGAAACAGAACAAACTTCTTTGACTATTATGGTACATTTTCTTTACATTCTCGAATGAGCTGCAGGGGAAAGCGGTAAGACATTTTTCATTATAAACAGAAAAATGAAAACAAAAATGATACGTTATTTCCAACATATTTAGCCCATTTTACAGTTGAATATTTTTATTATCAATATTTTTATTATTCGCTTCGAAAATATAGTTATACTTGGGACTTCCCTTCTTCACGCGCATTTTGCATCTAACAATCTTTATTTGGACAATGGACACCTAAGTAAAAACTTGGATTAAAAATTTTAAAACAACAAAGAGTTAGTGAGCTTATGTTAGTTACATTTAAGAATATATAATATGATAAATCACTATGAAGGTTTTGTGGAGGCTTAAAAATTGCAACAATCAAACTACGCAACAATTTTTATATTATTTCTTGCTTAAGGACAAAATCTAGAATCAGCAAATTTGACTTCAATTTAACTCATAACTAAAAAACCTTTCCAAACTTGGCAACATTTTTGACCGTTAAATCTTTCGTAAATACTCAAATGAAAATATGAAAAATTTCACGGTTTCTGGTCTAAATATTAATCTTAGGTCCTGTGAAAATTTTGGAAATATCTCAGTTTGATTGACCGTTTGATCTACAACTACTATTTAACGTTGGACCGTTTATCCTACTCCTCCTATGATGACCCGTCTATCAAAACTTTTTCATAACTTTAGGTCTTACATATGACAAATTTGAAAATTTCATAATATTTTTGTGTTTGAATATTTATTTACTGACTGCGCTTTCGTAAATACTCAAATAAAAATTTGGCAATCCAAATATCCAATTCAGAAAATTTCGCGATTGATCTGATCTACTCCTCATATTTACCCGACAGTTTACCCGTGTTCATAATAATATAATTTAAATGGGAATTTTTGAAATTTCGCTATTTTTTGCCCCGTGTTTTAGAATATTCGACAAATATTTTTGTCTCTTCAATCTACACCTTTTATTTAAAATGTCTGTACTTACTTCGTGGTTTTTGGTCTACACTTCTAATTTACGCGTAAAATTGATATTTTGGTTAGTTATTTACATTCCCATTCTTTTTATACCCTTGGAGAGGGTATATTAAAATTGTCCGGATGTTTGTAACGCATAGAAGGAAGCATCTCCGACCACATAAAGTATATGTATTCTTGATCAGCATGACGAGCTGAGTTGATATAGCCATGTCCTTCTGTCCGTCCGTCTGTTTCTATGCTATCTCCTCCGTCAGTTTTAAAGATATCGCAACCAAACTTTACACGAAGTCTTTTGGTATAAATACGCTGCACATTTGTCGGAACCGGCCGGATCGGATGACTATAGCATATAGCTGTCATAGGTTTATAAGTTTTCAATGATTTCACATAATTTCACCAAAATTTTTCGAAATCGGACCACTATATAGTATAGCTGCCATACAAACTGTCAGGCACATATCAAGCTCCAAGGGTATATAAACTTCGGTCGAGCCGAAGTTAGCTTGCCTCTATTTTTCATTTGTGGCATTATTTTTTTTACAAAGGAATTGGACATTGAAATTAAAAAAAGGCATATCCATATTTTATTTAAAACAATTTACTAATAAACAAAAATAATTAAATATATTTTCTTAGAAAATTGATATATGTGCAAAATTTTCAAATGTGTGGTACTTTTATTATTTTAAATGGACACTGATCTCTAAATGTAGTCTTGTAATATCATTGATATAAAATCGGGGTGCCCTTATCGTTTGCAGTAACGGCAACCGCCGGGGAATGGAATTAGCTAAGTTTTGTGAAACTCTCAAATAAATATATTCCCACACCTTCACAATTGCTTTTAAGGCTGCTTTAAAGTGTCAGACTGCTTTGCAGCGCCGAGTTTCCTGGCAGAAAAGATGCCCTACAGATCCTCAATCGGATTTAGATCCGAAATGTATGCCGTCCACTGTAACATCGGAATATTGTGGGACCTAAAATATGCCTTTGTCGCCGGGCAATGCATATGGAAACGTTTTCTTGCTGAAAAATCCAATTGTCACCATGAACTCTTTCGGGCTTGTAATAAGTTTACTTTCCAGCACCTCTAAATACATTTGCGCATTGATACGGCCAGGCCCAAATCGAATTGACAACATTCTTTTAGCATTGAAGACAGCCTTTACCATGAGAGATTCATCACCATGGTTGTGCTTGTATCAGGTCGGTCGGGGACGTCGCAGATCTCTACAATATTTATTATATCCATCTGGGTCGTCTAGGTTAAACTATTTTTATCACTAAATACGACGAATTTGAATTCTGCGTCCCAAAACTTGTACTTTTCATAAATGGTTATTTGCGAATTCTGTGATGTTGCTTGAGGCGCAAATTAGGTACCTTGGACTAATTATGAAGATGCAACTGCTTTCGGCAAATTTGCTGTATGCGTTGTCGACATACTGATAGACTTAGCTCCGACTTAATTTGAGATCAGCTCATCAATATATTTGCTTCTAGAGTCCTTATCTGCCGCTTGGTGCTCTCATTTACCTTTGCTAAAATAAAAGGTTGTCACTGTAAATACACTTGATCGTTATGTTAATAATATTGCTTACACACCAGTTCAATATTTTCTCACAATAATTGACATTTATGTTGACGCTACTGTTCTTTTAAGACGAATAACTCAATTTGAACATATATAAATTTTCTATGAAAAACTTGGATGTCGTCTCGCTTGTTTCATATATCGATACCACAGATAAGGAGGTAATTAGACGTTAACACTTGGCAAAGCGTCATGATGAAAAAGAGTAAGAAAGTGTATACCCAAAACCAATGTACCGTTATTGGATTAAAAGAAATAGCAAAAAAACATTGTGCACATATATCAATTTTACTGAGGTTATTAGATAAATATTCGTAATAATTTTAGGACCTTAGAAAATTTTGGAAATATGGCGATTTTTTTTACCATTGGATCTACCTTCTATTTACCAACTCCTGCATTGTCATCTAATGATCGACCGCTGTAATAAACATTCTTAAAATAATTTAGCGAATTTCGCGGTTTTTAAATAAAAGTTTCTAACTTTTACTTTGTAGTCTCGTCGTAATGCACTGCACCATCGCGCACTGTTGTAGCTACACATCTAAGATGTTGCTTTTACTTTTTCGAGTGAAATTGACGTAAACATATAGAGTATAACTCAATACGATATTCTTTAGACAAATACTTGGAAGAGAAATCAGGAGACACTAGGTACGTCCAAACAACCCATATCTAGGAAATCTGTGTGGAATGCTCGCTTTTAAAGTGAATGCGTGTCGCAGTTCAGTTATAAGATGTTACAGCTTTTACAATGCAATGTTTAATGTTTTTTAAAATTCCAAAATTTAATTTTTTTTATGCTTATGTTGATTAAATTTTAAACACTAATTGAAGTTTAAGCAGTGCCCAACCCTTGTTCTTCTACCCTTGATGGCCTTACTAAACAATCTTCTTTTGTCATTAGATTGCCGAATGCATTAACATCATGAACAATATACTCAAATTGCTGTATCGTTCGGATGTGGGACCCACTCATAATGATATACGCGACATTATGATTATCCTGCTGCGCACCGTAATGAAAGCGGCACATTCCCTGGACCGTGATACGGCTTTGGTCGGCAAATTCTTTGCCATAATGTTGGGCATCTTGCAACGTATGGATGGTCAGCATTATGATTATTTTGTCAAGGATTTGCATCAGCGGGGAGAGCTCAAGGATTTTGTGATTGAAATATTGCTGGTGTTTGAGGAACTGGTGTCGCCGCATCAAAAGGCGGTCTTCCCACGTGATTGGATGGACATGATAATGCATCAGAATACCGTGATTTTGGGCGCTCTGCAGCACTTGAGCATAGTGATAATGGATTACTTTTTGACGCCATTCGAGAAGCAAATCTGGTCCAATTTCTTTCAGTGTTCCATAGCATTTCTGGTACAGTCGCCGCTGCAATTGAACGATTTCAATGATAACAAGAGACAAATAGTGTTTGCCCGCTATCGGGATATACGCAAGGATACGGCCATGGAGATACGTAAAATGTGGTTCCAGCTGGGACAACATAAACCCAAATTTGTGCCCCAATTGGTGGAGCCCATACTCGAGATGAGCATGATACCAGAGACGGAGTTGAGAAGAGAGACCATACCGATTTTCTTTGACATGATGCAATGCGAGTATTACAGTTCGAGACTGGAACTGGAGAGCTATGGCGATACCAAGCACAATAATTCCCATCATAAGGGTAATTTTGCGGAATTCAAGACAGCGATGATTGAAAAACTGGACATACTCATAGGAGCGGGCAAGGGAGATGCCGAGTACAAGCAATTATTCGAGCAGATTATGCTGGAACGTTGCGCGGCGCACGCCACTTTGAATATAGACGGCACCGGATTTGTGCAAATGGTCACCAAGCTAATGGACAAACTGCTGGAGTATCGCTATATCATACAGGATGAGAGCAAAGAGAATCGCATGGCCTGCACCTTTTCCCTGTTACAATTCTACTCCGAGGTGGATCTCAAGGAGATGTACATTCGTTATGTGTACAAGCTGTGTGCCTTGCACATGGAATTTGAGAATTATACGGAGGCAGCTTTTACCCTAAAGCTCCACACGGAACTTTTAAGCTGGAATGACACGGAACTGTCGCCCCAGTTGCGTAGCTATCGTCACAGCAGCTGTCGCACCCATCGGGAACTAAAAGAGGCCCTGTATTTCGAGATCATGGAGTATTTCGACAAGGGCAAGCAGTGGGAATGCGCCATTGATATGTGCAAAGTGCTGGCCCAGCAATACGAGGAGGAAATCTATGACTACATCAAGCTGGCGGAGCTATTAAAGCGCATGGCTTTGTTCTTTGAGAAGATACTGAAGGAGTTGCGTCACACCTCGGAGTACTTTCGTGTGTGCTTCTATGGACGTGGCTTTCCGCGTTTGCTGCAGAACAAAGTCTACATCTTTCGGGGCAAGGAATACGAGTGTCTCAGTGATTTCTGCACTCGTATGCTGGCGCAACATCCCCAGGCAGAACTTATGCAAACCTTGGAGCCTCCGGGTGAGGATATCACGCACAGCGACTGCCAGTTTATACAGGTCAACAATGTGAAGCCCATAATGGATGCAGCCTTTTCCAAATTCAATGAGAAAATCATCTCCAATGAGATTGTCAAATATTTTACCTCCAACAATGTGCAAAAGTTCGAATTCTCGCGACCCTTTCGCGACAGCAGTGGCGGCGGCGCTCACAATGATGATGTGCTCAATCTTTGGCTGGAACGTACCGAGCTGGTTACTCGCTTCCCACTGCCGGGCATATTACGTTGGTTCCCCGTCATCGATTCGCATACCTTTAAAATTTCCCCCCTAGAGCGGGCCGTGGAGATTATGAAAAAGACGAACAAAGACATCAGGCAACTGGTTATCCTACACAAAAGTGACGACAGCCTGCACATTAATCCTTTAAGCATGAAACTTAATGGTATAGTGGATCCTGCTGTAATGGGTGGTTTTGCCAAGTACGAGGAGGCCTTCCTAACTGAGGAGTACCTGGAACAGCATCCCCATGACAAGGATTTGGTGGAGGAGCTTAAAGAATTGATTGCCTCACAGATACCGCTGCTGGAGATAGGTAAGTACAGAAGATTTTTTAGCTAGACCGGCAAGCTATGCCCCTACTTACAGCCAGAAGTAATCAGAGATTTCCCCGAAAATAATTATAGAGAGATGTTTTTAGAGAGAAGAGAGAGATCTGTTGAGAGCAGATGACTGAGATCATTGTAATTTTGACATAAGACTGGAAATTGATTGTGCTGGTCATAATCAGTTGTACATCTAGGCAAAATTAAAGGAAAATAGTTTCTAGTTGTCCGAAAAGGAACGGAAAAATTAAGGCGACCTAAAAGTTCAGAAGAATCTACATCACCAATAATTAGTTTGTTTGTTTGTTTAATTGGCAAGACATCCTAACGCTACAAGTACAATGTAAATACTTAAAAATTATTGCGCCAGTCACAACGATTGAGAATTATTTAAATATTTTAGATTGCCTACTTAAATGCTTATTTATACCCAAACATCTATTAAGGCTACTTGTATTTTATGTTTACTTGCTGAGTCACCGTTATTGAATGCCTTAACACCATAGTAGAGGACAGAAGTTAGGAGGGTCTTGGCTATCAACAAGCGAATCTTGAGTGGTAGGAAGTGCTTAATAACGTTCTGGCTTCTTAGAATATATGATCGTTCCATGTGAGAGTTGTGGAAAACACAAATCCCAAATTGCTTGCTCGCTTTTGTTAGACACTTTGACTTGGATGGGTTTAGTCCCAGACCGTTCCTTTTAGCCCATTCACTTATTCTACATAGCTCGCTATTACAGACATGAACAGTGTTCATTGAACACACTCATCTATGTTACTCAAAGGACTGCTAACATAAAACTGAACGTAATATAAATAGAAAACAAGAGTGTTTCAAGAACCGATCCCTGCGGGACACCACGTTTTATAGTCAAAAATGACTATGCAGGAATTTCACAGTCGTGCTTGAGAATATGTACTACAACATGTTCTACGGTTGTCTAACGAAGGAAGGTCAATAAGCTAGAGTCTGTTGGAGTATGTGGGTAAACGAAGTTTAGGGTCACAATTTAACCCCCAAAAATCAAGAATTGCCGCTGAACTGATTCAATATGATCTATATGCTTTTTATACTGAAAAAAATGTCACCGATGGACCGCGAATTATAAAGAATTATTATACATTTAAGTCGAGGCGGTCATCCAAGGTTTCCTTTTAATTAATTTTTAAAATTTGTTCTACAAATATGTGAGTTCTTTTAGTCAAATGTGAAATAAATAGACAGAGCGTAAGAGCAATAGCAAAATACAAATGACGTGTACAACATTTTTTGATTTGAAATTATGCTTTACTTGAAGGTAAAATTTTAAAACTTGCTCTACACATCTCGCAAAGTTTTTCAATGATTATTAACACCTTTTTCTGATCAAATTTGGGGCGTTATTTGCTTTTTTGGGACATTATTAAATGAAATAAGTCCTCAAAAGAAGAAATAAAATAAGACCGCAAAACTAATTTTTAGGGCCATATTTAATTTTTATAAGGAAATAAGACGGCAATTTTAAAAATGAATTTTTGGGTTCTTATTTAATTTTCTTATTTTTGCTAAATACAAAAAACGCACGATTTTTTGTATTAAATTTTCATTATTTAATTAAAAAATTGATTCATTTTTTTTCAAAAAATTTTAAAAAATTATTTCTCTATTTTTGTATTTAAAATTTTTGAAATTGGGGTAACATTTCCCAAACTCGGGGCCGTCTTTTTTCGTGCTTTATTTTATCGCAGGAGGCCCTATTTCAAACTTCAAATTGGGGTATTGTTTTATTATGAAATAACACCCCAAATTTGGGGCCTTATTTAATTTTATATTTTCGGGACTTATTTTCTGATGCCTTAATTGAGCTGTTTGTTCATAAACTCATAAACTCGTTACCACGCCCGTTTATAAAAAATTTGCCTGCGGCGCTGTATTTCTTCAAACCAGAGACTAAACCCTGAATTAAATTCAGTTTGAGTCAAGGCATTTATATTGGCCTAATGTTTTTTTTTACTTGTACAGCATTCGGAGAAGCATCCCATTACCGATTTCTATCAAATTACGGATATATTTGATAGATATCCGTAATTGAAATCGGACGAGTTAGACACCGCATCCAATTCGTTGACCGATTTCGTTTTGTTGAAAAATTGTATGTAAGCAGTCTCTGTTTACGGAAACCGCTTGAGAAATGTGGATTTTAATAAATTTTCGAAATATTGCTCGTTTTTGGAGCCATAATGTTGCAATTCCCCTTCCCTATGTTTTATTTAGAATTAGTTTTTGAAAGAAAATCGCAATTGGACTTTTGTTTTTGGGGGGCCCTAGCTCTGAAACAGTTTAAAGAATAACCTTGCCTTGGCAGCGTTTTGAACATTTTTTAGCGGTAGGATTTGTTCAATAAAACGATATTTGTTAGCTTCAACAAATAAAGACAGTTGAACTTTTATATTTATTGATGTCTGAACAAAAAATTGTTTGAAAAATATGCAGAGCATGAATTGTAGAGGTAATGCAAAATTTTAAACCTACAAAGAAGTAGAGAAGAGTACAGCCTATTTTTCCCTTTAAAGGGTAGAAGAATCAAATGCTTTACTGAAGTCGGTGTAGATTTTTGAAAAGGAATCCATTGTTAACCATTCATGCAAATTGGTCGTAGTGGACTGACGCTTTGTAAATCCATGCTGGAAAGGTGATAAAATCGATTTACAATATTGATGTAAGGAAGAGTTTATAGTCCGTTCAAATAATTTTGAAATAGCGGATAGTTTAGCTATACCTCTAGCATATTTCCCATTATTTTTTTTTATGACGAGGGATAATATAGGATTTCTTCCAAAAATTTGGAAAGATTTGGATTAGATTCTAACGATTTATTAAAAAGCTTAAGCAATAAAGAAATACAACACACAGGGGAGTATGAAGATTTAAATGATTATAAATGAGAAAGTAAGAAGCTTTCAGAAATTAAGGCGGCAGTTAGTTAGAGTTAGAAATGTTATAAGAAAAAGAAGTTGGTAAAGCGCGTAGAGCAATCAGTAGATTGGAAAAAGTAGGCGAATATGTCTACGGCAGTAGAATTATGGTTAGCCGTTTGGTCACCCTGAATAAAAAAGAAGGTAAAATAAGATCTACTTTTAGAGTTGACAAAGCTGTAGAATTGCTTAGGGTCCTCAGCCTTGAAAAGTGTAAAGTTCAATTTTGCAATTGAGTAGCAAAGAAGCATTTAAAATTAATATTTTTCATATTAGAAATTCTAGGACAGTACCAAGCTGAATTAATGGACGCGGGAGAGGGCACCCTATTAGGAAAACAGATATCTAAGAGGAAATCAATGGAATTATGGTGCACAACTAACTTTCTTTTACTAATTTTAGCCATCATGCTGCATCGTCAAAAGGCTCCGGAGAGTCTGAGGGCTTTGCAGGAGCATCTGGAGAGCTGTTTTGCGGACATGCAGCAACATGTAGAGTCACGCTATGGCCGCAAATCCTGCGATCTTAAAATGGAACGTGAATCGGTGGTTATGCGACGCACCACCTCATTTATGCCAGCTCTCTTTGATGGCAGCAACAACCGATTGTCCGAAACCAGCATGGGTTCTTCAGAGTAAGTTCAAGCAAAGCTGAAATAGTTTACTCACTGACCTTGTTTTTTTTGAAACACTTGCAGCAGCGGGCTGTCCAAATCCACGTTTTTACCAAGACCACCGACTAGTTCCATCAAGTCTACTTTGGCCAGCTTGAGCTTTAATACCAGGTGAGTAACTGATGGATCCCCTCTAACCACAACTCAACTAACTTTCCTTTCAAATGCCTTTTGCCGCTTTCAGTTTGAGACTTTAATTTGGCTTTTAGTTTTCCTTAGTTTTTGTTAAGTTCTTTCATTTTATTTTTGCTTATACCTTCTGCTCCTGCCTTTGTAGACCCAGTTTGGGACACTCGCCCAGTACCAAGAGCAGCAAAAACAAGGACAAAACACCTGCCAAAAGGCGCTCCATGAAAAAGGTAAGACCTGGAGTTTTAAAAGGAACATCAGCAGCTTAGCAAACACTCTTTTCCCTATAGGATCGCGAGACATTGAGCTTGCCAGTGGCCAATAGTCAATGGTATACACCGCCATTGACCACCATTACCTCCACACCAGAGAAAGAAATGAACACATCCATCAACTCGCTAGCCAGCGCTTCGAATAGCTCCTTAAGTGGACCCAAAACCCCCGATCCACGTGTTTTAACCGAGGAGGTAAACTATTATCCTTACCGCGAAGAGTTTTGTCAGCTTATCCTTTCTTCCCCTTCGTTAAAGCTCACACCCAAGCGACCGCTGCGTTCGGAAAAGGAGAAGGAACGGCGTCTGTCCCGACCGGCCAGCATAGCCACTCCCACGGCCAGCATTAAGAACTTTGTGGACACTCGCTCTCTATCCGAGAGCAGCAATCGCAACTCTGTTGGTAAGCTAAACCGAAAGCTATTCCATATCAACTCAGGTTTATCCAAATCTCTGCTATTTTCTTGTAGAAACCACTGACTCCACTTCAGAGGAAGATATACGTCCACCACCATTGCCTGCCAAGACGCGCGATTCCACCGATTTTAGCAGCCTGACACATAGCTTGGATTGGAATCCCAATGGTTATGCCATGCTCAATAGTTTAAGCACCACCAACAGCACCACCACAACCCTGACGAAGACCAGTATTACCAACAACACCTACGAGTACTTGGAGGCAACCAATTTTTGTCTGGTGACTAACCAAGATGCCAGCAAACCGCGTCCACCAACGCCGCCGCCAAAGCCATCGCGCAACAGCAAACACATTCCATAGGAGCAGAGTGAGAGAGTAGGGAGCTTCCAGTGCAAAGCCATATAAAGTGTCAAGTGCCAAATATTTATCCAATAACCAATCTTCTGCCTTCCTTCTAACTGAGCAAGCCAACGACAACGCACACACTCACCAAATAGTCCAAAAGTGTCTTAGCAACTGCTGCAACAAAATCAACCACAACTACGCAATGTATCTTTGTTTATGTGTTAAGTGTTTAAATTATGTTTAAATGATATTATGTTGAACATGTCGTCATTCTCGTTTAAGTTTTAATCATCGTGTAATTTTGTTTTCGAACAAAAAACTCAACTCTGCTGGTCTTCTACATCTATCAACTATTTTGATACAACTTTATACGTCTCTTATGCAAACAAGTGCCACAATTTGTAAACAAAATACGCGACTCAGCACAAATTTAACATGATAACCAAGGTCAATTATGAAGAACCATTTTTAAAAAATCTACCTTATTAGCCAAATTTTGTAAGCAAAGTACTATTTACACAAGTTTTTAATTAAAGAGCGCAAAGTAGCCATAATATTTAACAACAATCTGTCTAGGTTTAGTTTTTTATAAGCAAAATATGCAATATACATTTGAATCATGTACGCAATCTATCGCAGAGAAACGATAACCTACAACTACGAACTTTAATGTATTTAAGTTTAATCGAAACAAATCACTTTGTCAACTTTGTTACGTCAAAAAACGATTTTTTAATCAATTTACGTAATTTGCGATCTGTGCATCGGCCAAAGATTAAGCAATAATAAAGTACACGTAAGCATTAAAATATAAATTTGACTTGTTAATGGCAAAGCTTTGATAGTTTTGCAACTGTTTGCTAAAAAACGGATTAGGGGGCCTTTAGCTGATAAACTTTTGCGATTATGAAGAGAAAGAGGAGTCCTCTTAACATAACACTTAAATCTTCACATTCGTACAGGAAAAGGATTAGTTAAAAGAGTTCTTAATTTAGTAGCGGGGCACAGCCGGAGCGCTATTTCCCCCAACAACAACAACTAATAAAACGAGAGCGTAAGTTACAGTCGGCTCTAACCGACTTCGATATACCCGTTACTCATGAAAAAACATGTTTAACAGTGTTCCTGCGTTCCTGAGGGTGAACATCCGAAAAGTATGCAACTTTTTTTAACTCGGCTATTTATTATCCGATCTTGCAGTAAATTTCGGGGATTATAGTTATTGCAATTGTAAAAGAAGACTACATGTCAAGTTTGGTAGCTCTAGCTCTTATAGTCTCCGAGAGCTACATAGGTGACAAGTCTATATCGACTCGGCGGTTGATGCTGATCAAAAATATATATATATAGTTTATATGGTCGGAAATGATTTCTTCTGCCTGTTACATACATACACTAGCACGACTTTAGTACAAGGCTGCAAACCGGTCCGAACCCGAACCCCTTAGAACCGGTTCGGTTCGGTTTTTTTTGGGTTCGCCGAATTGGACCATAAACCGAACCCCTAATTATTTTGCGCCCTAAGAACCTGAACCCGAACCGGACCACTTTTTCGAAAAATTAGGTTCGGTCCCCAAAATAAAGGGGTTTTTTAATAATTTTACAGAAATTTCTTGTATTCTGACTACTTTCATTCTAGAAGTTGTACAATCCTATGTCAGATTTATACTATCGCCGTCAATAATGAAGCGAATATAGTTTGAGCAGAACTTTTCAATGACAACTGCAGAGCTTAAAAGAAATGCCACTATGAAGAATATAATGTAAATGAAGGTTGCTACGTAAAGCAAATGCATTCCTTGATTTGGCCGATGACCAAGTTACCTCAATAGATTTCCTAGAGGACTTTATAACTACATACACTCTAAAGTAGTTTGCACGGGATACACACACACACACAAAGGCCTTTGTGTATTTGGCGTTTGTTGCTGATGCCGGATTTTGCTACAAGCCTGCCTTTGTGATTCCCACGCGGTTATAGCAATTCTGTCATGAGGTAACTTCTGCTAACACACTAAGGACAGGCAGAGACAGCTGAAGATTGAATTGGTATTCATGAAAAAGCGCTATAGTGTCAACCAGCCTCCTTTGTGGTGTTATGCGTGTCTTGTTTTAGACAAGTTTTAGACAATATCCTAAACTTAAATGACCTAGAGCCTGCTTAAAAAAGTTCTATGTAATTTAAGATATTTTTAGGGAAGTTCAGTTCGACACTAGTAGAGTTTTGTAAGAAACTCTCTACTCACGCAATATTAAATCTATTGCTTATAGAAATGTTGAAAAAACTAGTGCTGTGTGGCTCGATGGAACTCTATCTACAAAATGTGCAAACGCAAACTGCCTTCTAAAGGTTTTTGCATTCAGAGTTTCTTAAACGAGTTCCATTTAAAATATTTGATTGAACCGTAGTTCCAATTTATAGAACTTCTTTAGAGCTGAACGATTCGCAACCAATTGATTTTTATTACGCTTGCTTTTCATGTCGAGAAAATGTTCTAAAATCTTCAACAAATCATGGTTTACTACTACGTGTTCTCAGTATTCCCTTCAAGAATACCTGAATAAGTTTAGCAACTGAGCCGCTAGATGGAACATTGCCATAACACGGACAAGTGTGCTTCGGTGACTTATTCCACCCGTCGTGTCACCTGCCCAGGACTACATGTTGTTGCACGGTCAGCTTATGGAGCATAAAGCAGTCCATTAATACCTTGGGATGAAACTGCAGAGAAGCCTGACTATTGGACACCATATCTTAAGGCAATAGCTCAGGCAGTGGCTGCCAAAGCAAGTCTCATGGGGTGGCTCCTGAACTCCAAGAACAAGCTGTCATTCAGAAATAAAGTCTTAATTTGCAAGGCTATTCTGGCTCCATTATGGAGACACGGCCTATAAATTTATGGAATCGCCGCGAAGATTCACCTGACAAGGATATTGAAATTCTCAGTGCCTTTTCAACACTCAAGTTTGATTTTTCTAATCATAAAGCTAGTATAGATAAACAGCTCTTAAAAGATATACAGCCCCATTTTCACTTTCGTAAAGCTTTTGCTATTTCAAAATCGGTTTTTAGAGCAAATTTGGACTTGGAATCGGAAAATTTTTGCGAAAGCGAAAATGGGAGCATGGCTGATAATGCTAATTAACTTAAACTAAGCAGCTCTCTAACTTTGTCAGTGCTAGAATTTAAAAACTATTTTATCTAGTTAATAAAAAATGAGTATTAATGAATGGAAACTTAGCTTTTATGTTCAAGCGAACCGAGGTTCGAACCAGAACCTTGGGTTCAGGGGTTTCAGGAACCGGTCAGCGAACCGAACCCCAGACTTTACCACGGGTTCGAACCCCCGAACCGAACCTTGTGCAAAATATTAGAGGTTTGCAGCCTTGCTTTAGTATAACCTTTTTACTCTACGAGTAACGGGTATAAAAAGACTCGAAAATGACTCAGGCATATGTTCAAAAGCAGCATGCCTGAGCTCCCAATTCCATTTTTAAGGCAACTTTTCGAAATTGGAACTGAAAGCGTTTTTCGCTTTTAAAAGTTTTTCTGAATGGTCGGTGGAATGAACACTGAAAATTTTATGTAACCAGTTAATCTCATGACCTGGTATTGGGCTGGTGATGACAGCTTATTTTTTCCCAATACACTTTGTTGTTGGAGACTCAATTTTTAAGCATATTTCCAAGTTGACGTGAAAACCTTAATGGTTTAATGTGTCCAGAATTTGGCGCCAAAGCGAAAAAGTCTGCTCTCATCTTCTACAGTTATATTTTCGACCGTTTCGGTTCTCTCTTGAGCAGCGATAGTCACGGGTTGACCGGACGGGCCGAAGACATTTTGATGTATGTTTAACACTCTTTTACTTTTTGGCCTCGTTCTTGTTGATCAACCACACCAACCAGATAACTGCAAAAATCACCTTTTTTTCATTTTTTTTCAAACACAAAAGTTCTTACTTTAATCAATTAACAAAACTTAGGGTTAATTACTTTTATTTCCCCCAAAAAAAACAACATGTTGTTGGAGCGTATTTTTTTTTTCCAAGGTTTTTGTTGTTTTTATATATAAAATAAATAAAAAATTTAACAAAGGGATGGGGAGAGGATATTATATCAATAAAAATTAATTGGTGATAAAAAAAAAATTTTTTTTTATATACAAAATTAAAAGTTAAATTTAAATTTTTTTATAATTTTTTTTTTTTTGATTTGATAAAGAATTCAAAATGTTTTTGAATTTTTTTAAAATTTAAATTTGGATTTAAAAAGGGGGGCCCTCTGTGTTTTTTTTTCGTACCCCCAAAAAAAAAAAAGAAAAAAGAGGGAGAAAAAGGTATTCATATTTTTATTTTTTTTTTTTAAAAAAAATAATAATGAAATTAAAAAAAATTCCATTTTAATTTTAAATGGGCCCGACAGAGCGTTAAAGTTTTGAATAAAATTACTCATACGACACGTTCATCAAATACAAATTTCTAAAACGAAAATATTCGTTCATTTTAATGGATGTCATCTTTTGAAAAAACACAGGTCAGTAGCCTTTAATTATTTTTCAATTTCTAATAGTTTTTAAGTAAAATCAACGCCGTCTTTTTATAACTTTTTATAAATTAAAAAATAGAAGCAAGCTAACCTCGGCTCGACCGAAGTTTATATACCCTTGGAGCTTGATATATGCCTGACAGTTTGTATGGCAGCTATACTATAAAGTGGTCCGATTTCGACAAATCTTGTTGAAATTATGTAAAATCATGGAAAACTTATAAATACGAGCGTTGGGAGCGATAGCATTGAAAACAAAAAAGTTTTTCTCACTAAAACTAGTTTTTCAACCGATCGTTCCTATGGCAGCTATATGCTATAGTCATTCGATGCGGCCGGTTCCGACAAATGTGCAGCGTTTTTGTACCAAAAGACTTCGTGCAACGTTTGGTTAAGATAGCTTTAAAACTGACGTTGGAGATAGCATAGAAACAGACGGACTGACGGACGGACGGACAGACTGACGGACAGACGGACATGGCTATATCAACTCAGCTCGTCATACTGATCAAGAATATATACACTTTATGTGGTCGGAGATGCTTCCTTCTGTGCGTTACAAACATCCGGACAATTTTAATATACCCTCTCCAAGGGTATAAAAATATATGATTTAAGGCAACACTGCGTTTGAGTTATATACAAAAACTTTAGAGACTATTCGCTTCCGCAAACTGAACTTTTTTTAGTTTTGTTTGATTTTTACGTTATATTATACTTCAAAAAGTATAAGATAGGGGGGTGAAACCATGACCTTAAATATATAATACTCAGGGGGTACAACCTAGTGTGCATTTATACATTCAGAATACGGCTCGACTACGGCGTTCTTACTGTTTTTTTTGTATTTCATAAAAAAGTAGAAAAAGACCAATAAATTTTTATGACCAATAAATTATTATTGAACGATAAGCAATCCGGTTTTAGGAAGAATAGAAGCTGCACCACAGCAATTCTAAAAGTTGTTGAGGATATCCGGAAAGAGATGGATGATGGTAAAGTGACTTTTCTCACGTTATTGGACTACAGTAAAGCCTTCGACACTGTTAACCATGACATACTGTGCACAAAACTTAACAAAATGTACAATTTTTCAAATACAGCATTAAATTTAATGAAGTCCTATCTGTCAAATAGGTGTCAATCTGTTGTTGTATCGTCCTCTAAGTCCTCGTTACTACATGTTAAACGTGGTGTTCCTCAGGGATCCGTCCTTGGTCCATTACTGTTTACCATCTATGTTAATGACTTGCCCAATATTTTGCATAACAGTGATTGTCATATGTACGCTGATGATGTCCAATTATATGTAAGCCGTCCATTAATCCAACTAGATGAGTGTGTAGATATTTGTAACAATGAGCTACTAAAAATCTCCAGCTGGGCAAGACATAATGGCCTCTGCTTAAGGTTTTTTTTTTTTTTTTTTTTTTTTTTTTTTTTTTTTTTTTTTTTTTTTTTTTTTTTTTTTTTTTTTTTTTTTTTTTTTTTTTTAATTTTTTTTTTTTTTTTATTATTTTTTAAATATTTTTTTTTTTTTTTTTTTTTTTTTTTAAAAAAAAAATACTTAAATCCAACCAAATCTAAATGTCTAATTATATGTAAAAAACATTTTAGTGTAAGCAACATCCGTCCCTTATTAATTGACAACTCTCCTATTAAATATGTTGAACAAGCTAAAAACTTGGGCTTCTACTTTAACAGGTACCTATCCTGGAATACCCATATTGTGAAAGCTGTAGGAAGAACATATGGAGTATTAAGAAACCTCACTCTTTCGCAACAATATCTTCCAACACATATTCGCTCACTGATAGCAAATGCATTCCTGTTGCCAACGCTTTTCTATGGTATAGAGGTGTTTGCAAACTGGACTCCATACACTTTGACAAACTAAAAGTTGCTCATAATAGTATAGCTAGATATGTATATGGATTAAGACGCAGAGACCACATCTCCAGCTTTTCACTAAAATTATTTAACCTCCCTCTTAAATCTTGGACAAACTTTAAGGTTTTAATACTTCTGCACAAAATTATATATAAAAAAGAACCAAACTATCTCTTTGACAAGCTTCAGTTTTCTACATCTAGTCGAACAAATAACTTAGTGTCCTTAAGACATAAGCTGCTCATGTCAGAAAGACAATTTGGCATTCATGCTGTTCGCATTTGGAATGAGCTACCAAACTATCTAAAAGGTACAAGCGGCGCAGCGCCATTTTATAAAAATCTAAAGACACACCTACAAAATCACGTTACATAGCCAAATCAAATTTGTAACGAAAAGTAACGGAAAATTAGGGAAAGTTAGGGAAAGCTAGGGAAAAGATAGGGAATAAACAATAATTAATTGAATAGATAAAGTAATAATTTTAACAAGTTAGGTTTGTAACTTAAAAGTAATGTCTTAATTTATAGTTTTATTTTTTTATTTCATTTATTATATTTTATTTAACTAATACTAAGTCTTAGTAAATTGTGATTGTCAACCCCAGTTCTAAATCATTGCGACTAGTGCATTAATTTATAAGTTTATCTTGTAGCACTAGGAAATAAGTTCAATAAATCAAATCAAGAGACCCACTATTAATATCAATCGTAAATCATAAATCAGTAAACTCCTATCGAAATTACAGTATGGCTAAGAAGTGTTTTGATACAGAAAAAACTCCTTTTTTTACTTTGCGAAATTCGGGGCTTTCTCTAAATGGCAAAATTTTATTTTGATCCTGTATGGTTCTTAGAACTTATAAGCAAAATAAAGTAGCTTTATTTTATAGCTGCCATAGAACCTACTTGTCGAAAAATGAGTATTATTGAAAAATCCTTTTTTGCTTTTAATGAGAGTTTTTCCTGTAATGAGAATTTCTACATATACTGTATGGGCCCACTGATTTAAAAATTTAAGTGCTCACAACGTAAAAAAAACGACTAAAAGACTATTCAAAGCTTAAGAGGTTGCAAACCGATCCAGAGTCGGAATCTTTTGCTTTGTTTTTGGTAGCTAGACCCGATCCTGAATCGTAGCAGAGAAGCTGAGACTGGATCAGTTATCAATATCAAGTAAATTTACTGATTTCAGTACTGTACTGAACTAAAGGAAAGATTGTGATTTTCTCCAAAATAGCAAATTCCTCTTCTGCAGAATTTTGACTATACATATTTGGGGAAACATATCTTTGAATGCTCAGACTTCTCTTAATCTCTTGGCGATGTTCTGAGGCGGTATCGATCCAACAACCTCGCGCCCAGCAAACTTACCGCTAGGTCACTCACGGCCACATTTAATAAATTTATGGCCACGTTAAATGACGCAATTCCCTTACCTAAAGACAGAGACATGAATATTTTGTGGTTTAAAACAGGAAAATAAAGCAAACCATTTATTCGATATCTATCAAGTTGGTTGTGATTCATAATTTAAGCATCCCGTCTCCTTATATCACCCTATTAAAGGTAAAGGTTTTCGTAGATGTTGTCTTTACAACTGGGAGCAGTTTTCCAGGTGGTATTATATGGGATGCAGTGAGAAGCTTCCATCGAAAGCCTTCAAAAACTGTGAACAACAACTGAGGGGCCGCTTTAGCCCTGCGGTTCAATAAATTCTCTCGCATCTAGTCTTGTAGTCATTGTATCATGGTTGGTTACTTACCCATTTTGACTTCCCAAGAACAAAGCCCTAGTCTTTGCTCCAATTACTAAAAAAATAAGATAGATGAAGTTTCCAAGACCATATGCACAATTCAATATCTGACAATAGCTAACGAATGGGCTTACGAACTGTGGTTAGTCACACCACTAGTACCCACAAGATGCTCCTACTTCAATGCCACGATTTTAATCTCACTTTTGAAAGAAAACGTCATAGAATTGATTAAAAAAGTTTATTTTAAAAATATTCCGTTGGGCTTTCTTTGATAAATAAAACTTGAAGCATGTTAAAGAAAATGAACACATTACGTACAAGCGAAAATAAAAATTGTTTTCAAAAGGCATATAATGGTATAGAGCGACAGTTGTTGGTAAATGTTAGTATGAAAATGGTTCTTAAGTAAAATACATTTAATATGTAAATGGCTTGATATCTCTTCTTTCATAGAAAAGCACACAAAAAATACCTTTTTTAGGATTTTCGAAAAATGCATGGAATGTTCGTTGTACAAGCACAGCAAAGTCTTAAGATTTGAGACCAAAATAAAAGAGAGACAGCGAAACGAAAGCTATATTCCGGTTAGGTTTAGATGGGGGTTATGGAATTTTGTTTCAAACAGGCGAATGCAGATCCACACAGATTTTGGAGTTGCGATTCTGCTTCTGGCTTATCTCCAATACTTGGAACATCTCTTTGAGGGCTTCGCTAGTGCCGGTTTTGCGACGATTCCGACGGCGCAGCGTCACTCCTCCCGACTTGAACTCACGAACTAAAGCGTCAAGACCTGCAAAGAAGTGAAAGAAGAAACATAATAGTGAAAAATCAAATTAAATCAAAATTCAAAATTAGTTGCGAAGCTTAAATAACATGCGGTTAACTAGTGGAAGCAATAACCAACAACCTCACTCACCTTAAGGGCTGTCAACATTAACATTGAAGCATGCACTCCACCCCCCAATCCACCCGTTGGCATAATCAAGTAAGTCCTGGACTTTAAAGGATGTTGGAGCATAAATCACGAATTTCGATGGGGGATGGGTTAGGGATTGGAAAGGGTATGAGATGTAAGCCTTGTCGGCATTCAACAACTGTCAGTGCAGCGACAAATGAAGCTGCTGACTTCGACTTGTCCCCCAAGGAAGTCAACGAAAAAGTAAGTTACTCGTAGGTGTGTGTGTGTTCTAGTTTATCTATTAATTTTAAATCTTTCTAAATGGGTGGGGGTGCGCGCAACATTCATATTCGAATACACACGAAAGTTGCTAGATTCGCAATTCATGAAATTCACAATTGGGATATCGCGGTGATTTTGTGAATTTACACTGCAAAACAGGCACAAATTTGATTTAAATTAAAAATAATTAGATAAACGTATATTGTGTTAGGTTGGGGGTTTGTATACAAGAAAGTGGAGCAATAAAACACGGAAATATAAAACGCACAAATAATAATAATAATAAGCCAAGGCACAGCAACAACAATGCGGTGAAATGATGTGCCCTACTCGTAAAAATAATAAATTGCGTCCTCTTCACCAGCGCACAGTGGTCCTCAAATCTTTATATTTGACTGAAATTGTGGCAGTTGAAAGATGTATTAAAAGCTATTTGCGAATAGAAAATTTTGGCAAAAACATATTACTCAGCTTATACACTTGTTTGAATACAGCATTTTCTGTCCATTGTGGCAGTTGAAAGATGTATTAAAAGCTATTTGCGAATAGAAAATTTTGGCAAAAACATATTACTCAGCTTATACACTTGTTTGAATACAGCATTTTCTGTCCCCCCCTAGCATGGAGTAAAATCAGCTCGCTTTATTTTATAATATTCAAAGTGGAACTCATCATTAAAAGCTTAAAGAATGGTAAATAAGAGAATTATTCCTTCTTTATCATGGTACTCTTCGAATTTAAATGAAAAACAATCAAGCAAGCTTTAAATTTTTGGAAAAATTCTGAAATTTTCTTTAAGATCGCTTAAAGCTTTAAGAATATCGCCTCTGGTGATATATGTTTGGGAGAAATATGTTGTCAACATTTAGGATATTCCTTAAATACAAAATCTATTGTCGAATGTTAGGCATCAGGCGTTAGGCGATATTTTGGGCGATATTGAAAAACAATCATTTCGAAATAAATATTTAGCTATAAAAAAAATTTTATTATCAATATTTTTCAATAAAACCCCGGATCTTAACAATGAACAGGTCCATTGAGGTAATTAACGAACTTCAAAGCAAAAATAAACTTTTCAGTTAAATCTACGAAACATAAAAACTTTTGATTTTACCAATAATCGTAAGACAGAGATTTTAGGAAGACGCGTTGATTTATGTGCTCATCGGTCTTTTGGCTTCTGGTGTCAGAAACCACACTTTTTATAGCCGAAGCCAATCGTTCCAATGGCACAGAGCTTTTCGGTGTTTTTACACCGGCATATTACAATGCCAAGTCAGAAAGCACTGGCAATGCGTCTTTCTCCTCCATCCAGAACTTAACAACGGTTCAACAAATTCAAATTCAGCTCCAATAATTTATTCCCAGTGTCATGGTAATTTTTGAGATAGCCTGGTAGTAAAAATTACGTCTTTAGAGGTCGCTCACTTGTGCTTTAAGGTAGAACAACATGACATAATGATAGGCGACTGCCACTATTTGACAATACTCGTCATGCTGCAAGCATGTTATTCTTCCTTTAAACTCAGGTGTGCGAAATTTAATTGGACGTCGTTTAGCCGTATTCGCATGTCCTTACATTTACCGTTTTTAAAAATGAGCTGTTTGCACTGTTATTTCTATGAATCAACTTTAATAAAATAACTTTTGAACATTTTGCTTTACATGTGCAGAGCACAAGGAACACTTATTCGCAACAGTGTGACCGATGGCTTAAACAATCACAAAATTTCGATATATCGTTAATATTTTCGACATCCTTACTGCTAACATTAAGTTTATAAGTTAACATTAATGTTAGTGCTCTGTTAATTAACATAAAGCAAGGCTATTACACATTTCTTTTTTCGAGTAACGGAAGTATCGATTTGGGCAGGATCGACTTTAACTTGCGCTCTCGTTAAATATATAAATCATTCCTAGACATTGATGTTTCTCCAGCTCTGCTGCGATCCCACTTGCAAGACTTTCATTCGGTATATCGATACACACAGTAAAGCTGGAGAACCGGCGATGTCTAGGAACATTGATGTTTTCGATATAAATAGGGCTCAGGGTTTCAATTTTATTATGAAATTACACCATTCCTGTGTAGACTGCTGACCAACAAAAGATGCAATGAGATCCTTCGTCCTTCATGGGTTGTTTTAATCTTAAATGTTTATCATTATTATAAAATTAGCAAACATGATGAAGTTGTAAGTTCTCCCATAAAATGAAATCTTTCACGTCGCCTTTGCAACTTACACAGTGAAGTGTCGAACAAGCTCCAGAAAAAATGGTCTACAAGAGGAATGCGAAAGAACTAGGACAAGAAGGACTAATGGAACGACCAGGTGCGGAAAGACATTTCCACGCTCGGTGTGAAAAACTGGTGCCAGCTCGCACGGGCATTAGTAGCAGCGGTCGAGACCGTAAAACGGTTGTGTTAAAGAAGAAGAGAAAAAGTGTCTCTCAAAGTGTAACTCTGACACAATTTTTCTATGAGGATTATGGTGATTTTTTTAGGATAGGACTTTTCGGCCAAAATTTCGCGTACCTGTCCCCATGTGCAGCGTCGCCGTAGTCGTCGAATTTGAGACGCACTGAATAGGGCGGTGGGTAACATAAAGCTGCAAAGCGAGCAAAAAGAAAAAAAATATATACAAAATAATGTGAATGCTTCGCTTTGCCTTAAAGCCAGAACACTGGCTGCTCACTTGCTTCCTCTCGCTCTGTGGACGGGTCGTTGCCAAGCGCTTGGAAGCCAGCTAAAGGTTTTGCTTCTAAATCAAATTTAAGTTTTTCATGTTTGTCGTGCGAAGCCGGAAATGCTGTTTGGCACCTACTTCAGCTGCCTGGTCGAAAGGATATTGGCCATGACAATTAAAGCGAGCTACGGCGCATACACAGTGAAAGTGTAGCTGGCTTCCAGCTTGTAGTCAGGGTAACAACAACAACAACAACAGCAGCAAGGACAACAACTACTTGTTGTTATGAATTGTGTGTATATGGTCCATGCATCCACCCACCTCCCTTACAGCTGGCTTCGGCGTCTGGCCAAGCGACAATGTTATTAGAATTCTACTTCGTTCGCTTCACCGACGCTTCAGTCGGTGACGAGTGCACGAACGCCAGCAGCTGCCTCCTGTAAAGCTGCCGTGACGCCTTGCCGCCAGCTCAAACGTCTCATGTTCTTCACAGGAGACGCGCGCGCCTTTTCTGCGCTCCGCTTCGCATATATCCCACTTATATAGTGAAACGCTCCGGTGTTCTGCTCATTCGTACCGGCATTTGGCTGGCTTCGGACAATACGTGCGCTGATTGATTTTGATTTGAATGCGCGCTCGTTACGCATACGCGCCAAAAAGTAGACTACACTAACGGTCGCCAAAGCGGAAACGGAAATACTTACTGACGAAGCTCGAGTGCTAAAAATTAAGTGAGCATTACGGGTGTGTGTGCGCGTGCACGTGTGTGGCCCTGACTTTGGCCGGACGGAGGTGAGATTTCTGTGGATTACACACGACAATTGTGAGTTAATGCTTTACGATTTCCGTTCCCTGCCATTTGTCATTCAAAATGAATCGAAAATGGCGTCTTAAATTATATTCTTGATAACATATATTTTCAAGGTCAAATTGGATCTTATTCAATGTATAAAGAATAACAATAAGAAGAACTGATAGCCCGAAAAGCTATCATTAAGATCCTTCCGAGCTTTTCTCTAGCAATTTTTCCTCTATATTCTTAAATGAGAGCGCAAGTTAAAGTCCCGATGTACCCGCTACTCAAGGGAAGAAATGTTAAATATCCTTCCCTTGAGTTAATTAACAGAGCACTGAAGCAGAAAAGTAAAAGTATCTAGAATTTTTATGATCGAGATTATATTGGTTAGGTTAGGTTGCGATGGATGAGAGCGAAAAGTCCGTCTACCACTTGAACCCTTTTAATAACGGGGGAGGGCCTCGTTACTAAGCCATTGGAAACAACGAATTTTAGTAGATCTACTCTTGCCCAAATGTCTCTGAGAGGTTGAGTACCAAGCGTCCTACTTTTTCTTCTACACACAAAAAAAATTGTAAATTTAACATTTTTTGTTATTGGCTAAAAATTGTTGAGATTATGGCTTTTCTTCTTGTTTTCACCTATTTCAACGTATAATGAAGACAAAAGGCTTTTAAAATTAACTATGTGTTCCTTTGATTTCAAACTGCTAGCACTTTAAATTTTTTTTCGCGAGTTTTAAATGCGCTGTTTATATTGTCCGAGTGTGGAACTAAATTTTTCTTTATATTCAAAAATCAAAAGTGCAGATATTTTGTAATTAAAGGGAAAAACTTATCGGCGAAAATCAAAGAGGGACAGGCGGACGGACGGACAAGGCTATATCGATTCGGCTTTGATGCTGATCAAAAATACATATATCTTAAATGGTCAGAAAGGTTAGTGTACCCCTTTTACTCTACAAGTAACGGGTATAAAATGTTTGGGCCCAACTGGTATTCGAATACGCACCAAACGCACTGAACACGAATGAAATGGCATCGCATTCTACTTATACTTTTTCACTCTTGCTCTCCAATATATAAACATTTGATCTCGAAAGGGATTGAAGTAAGCACATTTGGAATGATACAAATTCGAATGGCTTTGGTCAATCCTTAAAAGATTGAATTGTGAAGAATATCCTAAAAGGAGATTGAATTTTCAAGCTCACTAAGAATAAGAAGATTGAAAATAATCTTTACCCGACTTCTTTTTTCTGTGTACGAATAATGAACAGTGTCCCGAATTACCCCTGTTCCTGGCATCGGGGATACTCATAGTATTGGAACTGATGTGATAGAGTATTTTATTCTTAGAGTATTTTGGGGTTAGCGTTAAACCAAAATGGGCGGCCTTTGACCTTTTTACACGAGAAAAGATCATAGTTTCCTATCCAGAATGACTCACAAGTATATGGCATTGTTTTCTCAGCAAGGCTTACTATGTTGATTTCTGGAGCGTAAATTTTAGCATAAATTTTATACTTTCTGGTAAATAGAACTAAGTCCGTCTTAGCTGGGTTCACGCACAAGCTGCAAGATGTTACCCACTGAGAAAGAGCCGTCAGTGCATGAGGTCAAACTGCTTTTGGGGAAAATTCCACCGCCTTCTATTACAATTCCTGTTACAACCCAAAGTCGCTAAGTATCGGCATGTCTGCTCACTAGACAGTACATGCCTTATATGAAAAGTAATTTTTTGTTTAGTTCTTAGCACAACATGGCACAAAAAATTATGTATATTTTATAGAAAATATGTCAAAAATCCATAATCAGATATATTGAGGTTTGGTGGCCTCGAGAAGGCTTTAAAGGTTCAAATTTCCCCTTTCTACAAAATATACAGAATTTTTTGCGCCATGTTTTGCAAAGATCGTCATATGTTAAAAATCGTATGGAGAAATGTCCGGTCTACTGCTCACACATGTGTCAGGATAGAGGTGATGGCGTTACGTTGAACGTTATACAACGCACTCTCTATGTCGAGCTATGCTACCAAAGAGCACTCTTTTACTTAAAATGATCTTTCAATCCTTGAGACCAGAGAGTGCAGGACGGTTTCGATAGACCTACCCTTGCTGACCTGTAGTTTGGCTCAGGTGTGTTTAAAGTGTAGAGGTGTCTGAGAAGAAACAATGATTGAAGCTTTGCTCGCGTTCGGTAGGAATACCTATTTAGTTTCTATATTTATAGTGGGGGAGTAGTTGACCCTAAGACAGCTTACATAGATTGTGTAAAACCAGCTTATTGGGTACACAATGATGTGATTGATGTGGGAAGATGTGTAGTTCAGCTGGAAATAATTTAACAGGACCTGACGACTTGTATGGTTCGAACTAATCGTCTCTGTGACAATGATTTTGTAACATTGGATACAAAGTGCGGTTGGCCAAACCTTCGGTACTGAGTTAGGGGACATTCTAAGATTTTAAGATTTTGCACTCGAGTCGGTTCAGGTTGTAAAAGTCCTGTTTGGCAAGCTTGTCGTTAGCTTGTTGTTAGACTTCCTTATAGCTTTTTATAAGTGCTAAGTGTTTTTATACCCGTTACTTGTGGAGTAAAAAGTGTATACTAAAGTCGTACAAAGGAATGTAACCGGCAGAAGAAATCATTTCGGACCATATCCATACTCATTAATATGTAGGCCCGACTGTTTGACATACTGACATATTATCAACCCACAGTCAAAACTGCTTGTCCTAGAGATGTAAGTTTTGGCAAAGACCTTCGTTTAATTAGGCAGGCGCGCACTAAGAAAATTTGTATAAATTTTCCGCGAAGTGGCTGAAAACGCCAAGGAAATGTTTGGGCAAATGAGCTATTCCGTTTTGGCAAAATTGTGCTAAGCTGTTTAGATAAGAGCACGAGAGAAAGTAAGAGAGAAAACGACTCACACTCCCGAGTGAAAAGTGAAAGCTTTTGAAAATCATTTGAAATCGTTAGTGTGAGTGATATGCCAACATGTTCCTTCTCTGTTGACAGGCAGCTCATGTCGAGTTTACTATAAAGGTGACAGTTGTCAAGGGGACACTTGTTAACTGCCTCAGAGAGTCAAGAGAGCGATGAATGAGGGAGGGAAACGTTAAAGAGTGGAGAGCGCAGGAAGAGGGAGGGGATAGGAATGAGACGACATGGGAAAGAGTGGAGATTGTTGGAAGGGGGCGAGGAGAAAGTGTCAAGGGCTGTATAGGAGTGGGTGTGGAAAATGGGGGAAAGCCAATTTGAATTGAATTATAATGGTAGAGTGGCTGCCATGAGGTCAAATTGTTTTGATATTTAGTTCGTTATTATTGTTTCAACGAAACGGGACTTATGTCGAAGTTTTATCCAAAAATACCATCCCTTTAATTTTTGGTAAAGACTTAGAAATCTCCACGTTCCCAAATATGGACTAGCAATGCTGATGCTGATAAAAATACACGTTCGCCGGTACAGAGTACGCTAAAGTCAGCTATGTTTCTTTAAAAAGGTCAGTTAAATAAAGCAAGTGTTAGCCTTTGCCATGGGTATACCTACACCTTTCTTATCGGGAAGAATGTTTTAAATAGTGAGGGGCTACAGGGTATGGAAAGTCATTTGAGCAATATATCAGTTCGCTGACCCTGTGAAGCTTCAAATGAATGTCTTTTTTTTTCATTTTACTTTAGAAATAACTCAAATCCAATCCTCCTCAGCAATATAAGTTCATTTTGTGTGCCCTTTCATAAATCCATTTAGGGCTAATAAATTAAATTATTTGGTTAAATATTTTCAAATATTTGCGCTAGCATAAAGCAAAGTTTTCATAATTGTTGCTGCATGTTGTTGCATTCCTCCAAAAGCGCGGGCCGTGTGGCAACTAAAATTTAATCATTTATTTTGGATCGATAGTTGACGTTCATAAATTCATATTTGCCAAAGCTATTTGTGCCGTACATAATATAATCATGCACTTTCCTGCCTGCTGGGATGAAAACACATCCTTGTGTGTACTGTGTCAGCCCATGTCATTTGCTGTCTAGTGTTGTATCCACATTGTGATTGGCCCGCCCAAATGTAAGCTCATCTCATGGCAACTCTTGATATTTCGCACAATTGTTTCAACCAAATAAAAGCGGAAATTAACCGCCAAAGATGGCCCACAAGTGCAATAGCAACCAAACGCACACACAGACTCCGGTAGTTTACATGGCGGCTTCGCGCTATTGTGCGCAGAATGTATTATGATTGGAAAAAAAATCAAAGAATCAATCCCTCTCACACACAAGCGTAAAAACCAGCGGTAATAAGGTTTTCACTGGCATTGCGTACTAGGAATGGCCCCGTGACAAAATCACTGTCTCGAACACGTAATTAGCATGGCAATTATTTTAATATGATAATTGGTGCAAATTGTGATTGAGCGAGCATACCAGCTTAGAAATTTCACGGAATTGTTAAGAAAAATTATTCAATATAAAATGTTTAAGGGTCGATTTCTCATCTTCTACCTCGAACTATGTTTCACATAAAACTACAAATAGTAAAATAAATTGTGAGCTTATCTGACATATAGCAGCTTTCTGGAACAAGGGATATCGGCCTTAAGTGTGATTAACTCAATCAGTTTCATAAAACAGCATCTGTACCACAAACGAAATCGACAATTAATGTCGAAGGTGAAAACCGGAACAGACCTGATAGATCGTCCCGAAAATATCAATTGGCCTTAAACTTAATCCCGCCTTACTTATATTATCCGACCTTTAGCCAAAAAAAGAAAGTGAGCAGCTCATAGTACACACGTCAAAGTTTAAAGTTTTGCGAAAATATTTCTTAGGACCCCAGCAAAGTCGAAAATTTTGCTATTTTGACATCGGAAATTTTGGGGAAACAATTACAGTCTTCAATAGAAACAAGTGAGGAATTTGTTCAAGCCCGACTAGAATATACTCCAATGCACCCGGATTGATTTTTTTACTGATTACTTAGTATGCGCAGAAGGTACGTACCATCTATCTGCAAGACTGTGTGAGATTTGACGTTTCTCCAAATTGAGGGGAATAAAGGGTAATGATGAATGAAAGGTACAAATAAAGAATTTAATTTTGATGATTAATTTAATGGTTTGAGAGTTTTTGAATCTGGCATTAAGAATATAAGGATTATCATTTCGATAAATTTCAATATGAGAGTTGGCTAGAAACAGTAAATTGCTTTTACAGTTAGACCAAGTTAGATCCATAGCTATAGCTTGACTGAGTCGATTAATAAAAATTTATTGAGCCAATCCCTACAATTCTTTAAAAACTTTCCAAATAGGCTCCTTCAGCGTCGATGCAGCGCTGACATTCTCAGCAATAGCCTTGAGAGCCGCTGGGCATGCTGCTTGGATCCCCTCTGCCGTCTCAAAATGCTTGCCCTTCATCGGCCTTTTCAGGCGAGGAAACAAAAAAAAGTCCGGGCGACATCAGGGCTATAGGGCGGCTGCGAAAGCGTTTTAGTGTCTTGATCACTTCCAAGCAAAACTTGTCGTTGAAGGTTTGTCCAGGAGGAACGTCATGGTGGCCGATGCCTTTTATGTCAAAAAAGACAAAGAGCATCGTTTTCACTTTGGATTTGCTCATTCTTCCATTCTGCCACTCGAAAGATTGCCTCTTTGTCTCGGCATCACTCTCAAAGATACATGCTGAGACTTAGCGAGTTTCACACAGAATTCAATCGTGTACCTCTCTGCTCTAACGAACGCTTGCACCACTCACAGAAACACGTCGCGCGAAAATACCTGTCCTGACTCTCCACGAGCTCGGAGACAACTGACCAGCCGTTTGTTCGTTAGCCAGGAACGTCCTATACTGAATCCAGTTGGTGCGCGCAGGCTCCGAAGTACAGTCGCGGCGGAAGAAATTCTATTACTTTTCGGATAATCCCTGTATTCATACTCGTTTTCGGATTAAAATGTAAACACTTTTTGTTCTTCAAATGGCATAAAACATAATTCAATTATAAGTATTTGTTGCAAAATAATTTATCATAAAGTAATGTGACGTACGCTACAAAAAATTGAACCAACTTTTAAAGTTCAAGTGTGTTTTTGTAGTTTTTCAGCGAATTTTGCATAACAAAGCACACACTTTCTTAGAACTCCAACTTAATTGCAAAAAATTGGGTCGTTTTTCATCATAAGCCTGGAATTCTTAGTTCGCTTCGAAAATATAAGAAAACATACTTTTTTTTACCACCTTTAATTTTTTTCTTGGTGGACTTTCTGCAGCGATTATTTTTAGTCACTTTCTACTTATTGGTAAAAGAAAGTACAATCTACTATGAGGCAGAAAGTCTTTCTATCGTTCTGTAGCTAGGCGCCAGTTTTCTGTCCTTTAAAACAGTTTAAACGAGGCCAAGGTCATCCCTAACGCGCGCTTCTCCGAAAATAGCTGGATGGTCGTAGTACTGTCTAGATAATTTGTCTATTGAATCTTTCCCGACATCAGATGGCTTTTGGTCAAACTCCGTTCGATGACTTTGCCGCTTTGATCTTAGAGATGCGCTTTTGTTTGAATTTGGTGAGTGTCTCACGAACTTTTCACTGTTATATTTCACTCATCCCAGCTGGTGTGTCCAAGAGACCCTTCAAAAAGCTTCTCGCAAACTTAATTAAGAAGTGGATGCTGCAGCAGCAGCAGTCAACAATGGCTGGGCCAATGCCAGAGTGGGGAAAGTGGGTTGGCGACGTGTAGGTAAAATCAATTACAATCGCAGACAGGTGGTGGCTGTTGCGTATACCGGCCGCAGGGAGGGCTGATAACTAACAGCAACAAGTTGGTCCCTTCAACCAACTCCTATTCTTTGACACAGCGACAATGGCAGGCACTTGTCAACGCTTGGCTGACAAGGATTAGCCGCCGAGATGACAAGGAACTGGATAGTTGGCTGTCTAACTAGCTTAGGCCTCTTCATTTTTCAATTATTTCAGCTGGCTGAATGAAAAAGAAATGCCAATAGATGGACCAGCGTATAGATGCCACCATCGATTTGAATTTCTGGCAACCGTTGCAAGCGAAGTGGCTTAAATGTTTATGAATTTTCCAGCTTTTTTCCACTTGGACTTTGGCATACTTTTGAAACTGGGGTTCATCTGACCTGTGTGTGTGTGTCTGTTCCTAGTACTTTGCTTGGGTGGAAGTTGTTATGCGCTCAACTTTTGCACAATAGGACAAAAAGTTTTAAGCGTGGAGCACAAAAAGTTTCATCAAATTTCATACACTGGGCTCTACTTATGAAATTCCCAATACAAGAGGGCAGTTGGATGAGTCAGTGAGAATCTAAGATAAACGAGGGAATAAAAAGTGGACAGCAAGTGTGAGACTATTTGTGTGCAAAAATAAAGCGCCAAAAATTTGCTTCGACCTAATCGCTTCGAACTTTGGCGAGCGAATGACGGCTTCCTGCTCTTTTGGTCTCAGCTTCGGCAAGCGTTCGTATAGCGGGTCGTGTACGTGTGAATAGCGAAATGTTTCGCCTTCTGGGAGGAACCAAGGGCCATCGCTGATTTAGTCTAACGCCTCTCTCTCCGCCGATTTACTTGCTTTCTGTTCTCACCGCCTCTCACTCTCATAAGCTTGGCCAACATTTGCGTGAAAACACGAATGACTTCGACCTCCGAAGGATATGGGCTATGGCCGGGTCTGCCTTAGACATTCTGTTCCTAAGCTGTCTCTTTTTCAGTATGGGTTTGCCATTTGGCATGCTCTGTGAAATTAGACCGCGTGAATTAAGGCCGCGGTGCATTTTGTATTTCGGTCTAATTTCATTCTGCAAAATGAATTTAGGCCGCGATCACAAAATGAAACTAGACCTCGCGGCCTTAAAAGTGGATTAAAAAGAACCCCGCCAGTTCAAATTGTAACCGCGCGCTCTAAATTCATTCTGCAAAGACCGCGCAATCTAATTTAATTTTGTGATCCCGGTCAAAAATAATCAGGGATGCAAACCGGTTTTGAACCGAACCTAACCGTTTTTTTCGCTCGTGAACCGAACCGGTGTATTTTCAAAAATGCTGAACCGAACCAAAAACCGCAAAATCAAATGGTTCGGTTTGCTTCACTTCAACTTTTGAGTTACTGGCGAATAGTGAGCAAAATCAGCAATTAGCTTTAAAATATTACGAAAATACTTGGAAAAGCAGAGTTTTGGTAAAAAAGCAAAAAACATCAACCTTATTAAATTTGCTAAGGACCCAAAATTGTAATAAGCCAAGTCTTGATTGTATTATCCGTTGGGGGTCAACCTATTAAAAATTTAAACTTAACTTTTTATCTTTAATTGAGATTGGCTGGAAATAGAAAATGAGGATGAGTATTTCTATGGCTGGCAGGCCTGCAAAATTCATGTTAAAGAAAATGGAGGACGACATAGCTCAGTAATTGCCAACTCTTTCGAAAAAAGATCCCGCCTGTTTTTGTATTCGATTTCTTAGATTCACTTAATGTTAATATACAACAAAATTCAAAAAGACGAGTTGAAAATGCTTGCCAATCAACTCAATAATAGGGATTCATTCCACGAACAAGTAAAATATCGATTGTTAGCGTTTACCTAAAGATTATTAAATGAGGGAATATTTGTCAGGAAAATCAACTTAAGTTTGATTTGTTAGACCATCTTAAGTCTTTCAATGTCTATGATAATATACTAGAAGATATATTCTTATTAAGTCTTAACTAAAATTCCATCATATGGAAGTTAATTTAAGTTTTTAAAAATCAATGTTATTCCCTGTTGTTTTGAAAATTTCATATACAAGTATAATAAAACTATTCAAATGGAAATGTCTTCATGAAATGAACCAGTCTAAAAATGAAATGTTTATTGTATAATAGGGAGTGTTCCACATATCGACGTCGATTTCCGAATGAACTTATAGATTTCGAATTAAAATTGTTTAAGTTTATATGTGAAGTGCCCAATATGTCAGAGATTACTTGATCAGGTCAAAAGAAGATTGTAATTATTTGACGATTTTGATCCTCTTGGCTTTCAGTAGTCGCTTTCAAAGCGTCAAACTTTTTAAACAATTTCAAGTGAGCAAAGATTTTTTCGTCACTTGATATGTAAAGTTGTAGTCATGATACAACTATATAAGGTATGGCATTCAGAGTTTATCGAGTACTGACTGCTTTTGCCAACATCAAGAAAGAAAGAGAGAATAAAGCAAAAAGCAAAGCACCCTTAGAATTACAAGCACATAGTATATACCAGCGATGGCCAGCGTGAGCGAGGCCAAAAAGTGAGAGTGTATTAGTGTGCAAAAACAAACCTCCGTGAATTTGCTTCGACCTAATCGCTTCGAACTCTGTCAAGCGACTGACACTGTCTTACTCTCTCGATGTTTACCAAGGTATATACCAAGGCATACTAAACAAGGTAGGCTCACTCACTCTCTCTTGAAAACTTGTTAAATTTCAGTCAGTAAGCAACTGTTGTAAGCAAAGCATCTCCGCGGAGAATTTTTTGTGTTTTACTTAGTAGCTTAGTAGGCTTTGTATTGAAATATATTACTCTCGCTCTCTTTGACACAAATGTACGGAGTTCTGAGATAGCGAGAGAGCCTACCTTGTTTGGTATGCCTTGGCATAGTGTAATAATATAAAGTGACACCGTCAGCATCTGTTGAGGGCCAGTGTCAAAAAGAAAGGGATAGCAGATGGCTTGCTTTGTTTTGTGTTTGTTAATTTTTGTTTGTTGTGTTAAGGAAGTTAGGGAGCTGTCATTTAGTCAACAATTTTCAGGAAGACTAACTCAAATTTTAAAAATACAAATGCCCAAAGACTCTTCCCAAATGGATTTTCTTCCCACGTCTTTTGGAAACCGTATGAGCTTTACGTTGCTTTGCCCAAACGACTTGCGGCAAATTACACAGTAACTTGACATTTGACTCTAAAACCAGCAAATAAACAAAAACAAGACACATACATACAAAAACACAGAAAAATTTGTGCGCACCCAACTTCAAGCATTCACAACGAACTGACTCACTGGCCCTACAAACAGAGAGACCGTTCACTCGCTCGGTGTCACCTCATATTATTCCACCATGTGCCTGACTAAATTTTATAGGTATTCGCTTGGCACTTTTCAAATGGCTCCTATGTTAGGGCAGCTGATAAAGCCAAATCGCTGCTTGGGAGCGTTGACGGAAGGAACACTTTAGCCGTCTAATGGCGCTGCTTCTTCGTTAGAGATTTGTTATGAATTATGATTGTTTGGCCAATAATTGTTTGCTTTTTTGAATTTTTGCCCGTTTTTGCTAGTGAAGATTTGAATTTGTAGTGATTATTCGCGATGAGGTGTTGAGTTAAGATCTCGCCCTGAAATGACTTGCTAGCCGGTGTCAGCCCAAAATGCCGTGCCGTAACAATATGGCTAGAGAAAGACACAGCCACCAATTCGCGCTCTCTTCATGGGGAACCCTGTTTTACTTCATTGCCGGCCATGAGAGCTCTCTTCAGACCAAAGGCGGCGATCCACAGCTCACATGAGCCGGTGTGTGAATCGGTGAACACTTCATTGCAAGTTAAACTACTGTAGTCTGGAGGGAGTTCTCTTGTTCACCAACACAAGCGCACTTTTCTGTCCTCTCCATTTGCTCCAGTCCACAGGCGTCTTACTTGCAATTCAGTGTTCACCGATTCACACAATCCAGAATTCATCTCGCGTTTGCATAAATCCAGGACTGACTTCAATTCCTGGCAGCTTAAGGCCGGCACTGCTTTACATCGACATACGCAACAGTATTGGCTCGTCATTTTTACAAACTCCAAATAAAAAAGAAGTCACGTCGGCAAATCGTGCGCACACAACCTTTTCAATCAACTTACAGCAACACACCTTACCTTATATAGTTGTATCATGGTTGTAGTATTTCAAAACGAAATGAGAACGTTCATACGAAAATTGCCATCGAAATTTTGTACATACCCGATTATCTAAAAACTTAAGTCTTTGTTAATGAATAATTCGAATACTTGTGTCACAAATATTTTATCTTTATATCTTAGATAATTAAATGAATAAACTGCGAACCGACCCGAACCGGAACCCAAAAGCCATGCAATGAACCGAACCGGCGGTTCAAAAACTGTGTGAACCACTGAAGCTAACCAGTCCTTATTTCCAAGTGGTTTGCATCCCCGAAAATAATGTTGAAGAATGTATTAATGCCGCGCGGTTTATTTTCACTTTGTGATTCATGTTAAAAAATGGTCTAATTTTTTTCATCCAATTTGACATAATATACACTCTGCCGTTTGATTGATTTTGTGTGCCTGGTGTAGCGTGTTGGCAGAAGCTATCGAGTATGATGGCATAAATTGAGAGACTCATAATTTGTGTAATGCATTGATCGCTCGGATACTTTTGACAGGATCGCTCCCGTTTATGAAATGATTTTCGAAGCCATATATTATACTTTGTTCCAAAGATACGCAGGGTATATTAAGTTTGTGCAAAAGAATGTAACGAAGAAGGAATCATTTCCGACCCTTCCGACCTTGATCAGCATTAACAACCGAATCGATATAGCCATGTCCGTCGGTACGTCCGCCTGTATAAACATACAAATCTCAGAGATGGTAAAAGTTAGAGGTTTGATATGTATGGGACATAAACTTGCTTGCAGGCATCTGGAGCAATTTGTATTTTAACAATTATAAAGTTCTGAAAAGAAAGGGCAATCAAATCCATTTCGGTCACTTAATTTATTTACAAATCTGCATGGTGGATTTAATAAGGTGAAGTCAAGCGAAACAGCGATCTTTCTTTTGTAGGGCCACAGAGCTAGTGCGTTGTGAATGCTAGAAGCGGAAGGTAATACACAAGCAGAGACAAACAAATGTTCTGGCATCTTTTTCTATCTCACAGGCATACATCAACTGGCCCTCAGCAGAGGCTGGCGGCTTCACCTTGTTAATTCCACCCCTCTTGTGTAAAAGAAACCTATTCGGTATCCAGGGAGAGGCTTAGCTATGGCTGGTAAGCCCTGTGAATTACATTCCAGATAGGGCCTTCCAAATTATGTTCTAATAGCTCTCTTAATTTGTAATCCCTTTAGAGACAAGAAAGGTAGTTCAAAAAGGAAGTTATTTATCTCATATTCGGAACCAGAACTCTGCACCTTGTAATTTGCTTGAGTCCCTAAATTACAGATCGTATAAACAAGACGACGTACGTGACATGTTGAAAACCACGTTGGTAGTTGATACTACTTATCAAAGTACCCTCTTAAAAATAAATCCAGTTCAAATTAAAACATGAAAAAACAATATGGGTAAAAATGCTACTGACCCTCCCCGCCAAGCACACACACACACACGCAAGTTCCACATTTATGAAGTACTGTACATACCTGTTGCTGCCTGTGGCTGTACCTGATGCTTGACGGTATCGATAATGCCCTTATGCAAACTGTGCGAAGCAATGTGATCAGTGAAACTGCCTGACCCCAACCCTGCACCTTCTTGCTCACCACCTGCCTGGGCTGTGTAAAATATTTTGCCAGGCTTAGGCGGAGGTGGCGGTGGTGGTGGCGGAGGAGGGGGAGGTGGAGCAGGGGCTGCTGCTGTGGTTGTGGTCTTCTGTTGATAGTGCGCCAATTGCTCCTCAGCGTGATCGGCCCGTGCCAAGGCCTCGCACAGTTGCTCTTCGAGTATTTCCAACTTAAGTTGTAATTTTTTTAGTTCATCGTTAGTAGTTTTTGCTATAGCCGCATCCAGGAGGCTTTGCTACAAGCGGGATGGGTCCACAGGGGGAGGGTTGGGTGGAAAATTAGTCGAAATCAAACATTAGTTTCAAGGCAACGGAAATGCATGAGCGAGTTAGTGTACAGATGGCAAGAAGAGCAGCGAAAGCAAGCGACTTGCTTACGTGAACCAGCACCAAAATGGAGAAGAAGGAGATGGCGAGGAGTACCCAACAACAAACTCCACGTGGGCACATTCCATGCATTTCTGGCATAAAATTTTGTGTGTGCTTTTATGAAAGTTGCCTTTGGTTGTGGCTGTTGTGGCTCAGTTGCTCTTAAACATATTCGAAATCGGCTTGAAAAGATCAAACACGCTGCGTGTTTGCTAATAGATAGATAGATAGACAGATGGTTGGATGGATGGTTTATAAGTAGAGATCACCATATATTACCATTTCCACTATGCGTTCGTTATGCTCGCGTGCCTGCTGCTGCACCTGATCCTTGATCTGCTCAAACTCAGCCTGCTCATTGAGTCGGGTGGGTGAAGCCGATGGCGTGGCCGATGGCTGACCATCGGTTAGATCCCGGGTCTTGACCATTAGCTCATCATTGCGTTGCTTGAGTTTGATTAGAGCTGCCTCCATTCTGCAAAAGAAAGCAGCAAAATGGGAAAGATTTCATTTTAGCGAATTAAGCCAACTTACTTCTGGCTGGTTTCCACACTTTCCTTCATGTTCTCCGTAAGCAATTTGGCTACTTTGGTCAAGTTGTTGTTCTCAGTGCGTAATGATTCGTTGTCCTCCTCCAGGGAGTGTTGCTATTTAAATACAAAAGTCTCATAAAATTCAATTTAATCGTTTCATATTCATTTACTCACATGTTCCAGCAGTTCCGCCATCTTCTCGTTGGCCTCATAGAGCTGCAGTTCAACTGCATTGGTCGAGTTTTTCAGAGTCTGAAACTCTTCCACCAGACGCTCCACCAAGGCACTGGTAATAGCCACACCATCACCATTGACGTCGACTAGGCTATCAAGATCCTGTTGGCCCATGCCGTCGGCACTGTCGGCGCTGCCCTGTTGCAATATCTTTAGAAGATTACGTTTCAATTCCACAGAGCCAGCCACTGGACGTGAAGTAGTTAGTGTGGATTGCTTCTCGCGCATATGTTCCAGCTCGCTGGTGAGACTACAAAAATGATATAAAAATTAATGGATCACATGTGCGTTGGATTTATATGCAAATCTTGAACTCACTTTTGTATTTGATCCACTTTCATTTTATGCAGCTTGTCCAGAGCATTGCGCTCGTTGAGAGCCTTGCTAAATTTAGCACTCAACTCTTTAGTTTGGGCTTCGAAGGTGCCCTGTTGCTGCTGCAATGACTCTAGCTGAATGCACAGCTTCTCATGCTGGGCCTGCTGTTCCTCTTGAGTGGTCTTGTCTGCCAATTGGGGAGAGTTCATTAGAAAACAAATCCAAAGTCGATGTAATTATGAGTTTATTCTGACTGATTGATGGGCCCGCTACGCACAGACTAAACGGCTTAAATGCAAAAACTTGTATAGAATTTCCATTTGTAATGAAAGAGAAATGAGTGTGGACAGTAGGAAAGTGAGAAAGAAGTATGGTTAATTTCTTGAGCTTAACTCGTGTGCTTAGCAGGCGAAAATAAAGACACGTGTTTTCCAGATTTTCGAAAACGCTTCTCAAGGGTTGTAAAATGAGGAGCCAGTGTTTATTTCTTGGATTTAGGGAATCAAAACGAAACCGGAACCGTATACCGAAAAGAAACGATTGATACACAGAACCGTATCCGATATTTTAAATTTGTTGTATACTGGTATCCGAGAACCGATATTTTTAGAACCGAAAAGAACCTAAACGTTATATCGGTACAGTTTCGGTTTTCAGTGCACCAACTAGACCGTAAGGCGAGCAGTTAGTTTTGGGGGACTTTTACGCAATTTGGCTCAATTGCTTTAAATAAAAGATTATGGCCTAGAAGAACTTTTGCTCAGTGAATTAGAAACAGCGAGACCATTGTTTTTTGAAATATTCAAGAATTTTATCCACTTCTGTTCGATTGCAACTAAATGAGGAAAGCTTTTTCTAAACCTGGAGATCAACATTGCCTATGTGAAGTTGTTCGTGGGTGAATCAAAAAATGGTACTTCATTAGGCGGTTCTTTGAATTTCTCGGAAATTTATGGCCGTCCCATCATAAAGACTTTTCAGAGCACTAAAAATATCTTTAGGAGTAGTCCTGATTAAAATTTTTTTTCTTAAGTTTCGGCGGTTTCTTCCTCCAGTTCAACCATCGCAAATATTTTTACCACAAAGTAAGGGAACAACAATATATTTAAAAATTTTTTATTTATTTTAAGGCCTATCAAATATTTAGTTATAACCAACTGTAACAAAATAAAACAGTCGCTGTATATTTGCATCTCACAATGGTAAAATTCTGAAAAATCTATTTAAATTCGTTTAAACCTGCGGTATCATAGTGACAAAAAAAAATTAAAATATTTGGAGATTATGAAAAAAAATAATTGCCCACTTCAGATATAATTATCCATATGTAAATGTAAAATTGGGTATACCCAGCGGCGCAAATTGCCATTACAAATGCCATTACAGCTGCGCAGAAAGAAAAAAAATCTTTTTTATTAGATGTTTAGAGGCGGCATCCAACACACGACCATCAGTCCAGCACACTAAACGCTGGGTCACACAGGCCTAAATATATATTTGGTAAAAGTCTCATATTACGGCAAAATTTCTACTATTCTGCGCCGTTGACTTCTAGGGGTGCGGAAAATTTCAGGTGCAGCAAATAAATACAAAATATATATTGATGATTCTCTTAAATTAAGAATTAGTGGTATTCCTGAAGGTGATTTGGATTTTGCTGTTATTTCAACATTGAGAACGTTGCAAGCTTCTGCACTTCAAGATCTAGTAATAAAAGAAATATGGGCTAATCCGAAAATTTTTAAACCAAGGGTTGAAATTTAAAATTGTCCAAAATCCAAATGTTTGTTAATGGAATAATAAACTCTGGAGCAATACTATAGCCGCACCTTGTTTTTTCAGAGTACGCATAGAAAGAGTAGAGGTAGAAAAACTTAGCGATTACCGTTTGAAAGAGCGTTAAAAATAAGAGAAAAAAAATGACAAACATCAACACTCTTAGTGCAAAAATTAACCGTTATGTTTTAATTTCGTTTTTTGAGTGGTGCACTATTATAGACGCACCATTTAATTTCTTAGTCTGTGTTTGCTGGTTGGTGTTGATGGTGTTTGCACTTGGTTGAGTTACTTTTTGTAATAAATTTTGTAAATATGCCAAGTGGGCCAGTGCTGTCAGATGTTGAAAAGGCCAAATTCTAGCGCTCAAATGTGAAAATTGCTCATTCTGTGAAATTGTCGGAAAAATTGGAAGCTCCGACAAAGTGAAAGCAAAATTTTTTATAAAAACCGAAATGAATATGGAAAATAAGAAACGGAGAACGTACGCCGAAGATAAATCAGCGTGACCAGCACCGATTAGTGAGCGCTGCAAGTAATTCATTTAAGAACGCTAATGAATTAGCAACTGCATGTGGCCTAAAAGTGAATCGCTGGACCATTGCACGGACTTTAAAGGAATCTGAAAACATAGTGCGACAAAAATTGAAGGTGACAGAAAGGTTGCCAGACCGCCAAAAAAAACATCGGTTGAAATTCGCCAGAATTAACATGGGAACTGGCTGGACAGAAATAATAAAACTTTATAGAGCAATGCAAATATTAATTTATCTTTCTAGATCATTTTCTCGAAGGAGAAAAAGTTTAATTTGGACGGTCCTGATGTATTTTCGCACTATTGGAGGGACTTGAGGCAGGATACCCGGTACTTTTCTAAGACAAATTTTGGAGGAGGATCATTAATGATTTGGGCTGCGTTCTGCGAGTGTGGATGCTTGTAGCTGGCATTTCCATGCACATGTATGAACTCCAGAGAGTACATGGACATTCTTCCATTGAATTTATTTGCATTTCTCAGCGGTTGAAGGGGGTAAAAGTTCATTTTCCAACAGGACAACGCATCAATGCAAGCAACACAAGGCAATAATGTTCAGATTTTTAAGTGGCCCGCGTGCTTCCCGGACATGAATCCGATGGAAAACCTGTGGGCGTTGCTAGTCCGAAGTATTTATGCTCAAAACCCCGAGTACCATACTGACCCTTAGTGATTTAAAAACCTCGTAAACAGTAAACCGAACAGGATGTATGAGATAATTAATGCTAAAGGAGGTTACACTCATTATTAAAGTGAATAAAAATATATTAATTTGTTAACATTTTTCTATAAAGTATTTAATTTAGTGAAGTGCGGCTATAATAGTGCACCACTCAAAAAACAAAAATGAAACATAACGGTTAATGTTTGCACTGAGAGTGTTGACGTTTGTCATTTTTTTCTCGTATTTTTAACGCTCTTTCAAACGGTAATCGCAAAGTTTTTCTACCTCTACTCTTTCTATGCGTACTCTGAAAAAACAAGGTGCGGCTATAGTATTGCTCCAGAGTTTAGGATACATATTCAAGCTTCAAAATATGTAAGCAATATTGTTCTACGATGGTTTGTCTGCTCTTGGCAAAGGCATACCTACAACTTCCTCTTGCTTCTATTAATTCTTGAAAAAAAGGGTATTTTTATTGGTCACAAAAATGGTAAAAACAGTCGTTATAGTATTTTCCGCTTATTTAATTTAAGGTACTCATTATATTTGTAGGATATCTATTATATATTAAAAATTTAAACTAAAAATCAGTTTGCTGTGTGTAACGTCCGAAACGGAAAATTGGGTTTTTTTAATTTACAGAATGTATTTTAATAATTCGGTTATCCAAACTTGCTTTTTAAACAGAGTTTTTTATGCCATTTAAACTGATGAAAAAAATATACCTTTATTACACATATTTTTGAAAAAATTTAATGCCAAAATGTGTAACGTCCGCAACGGCAAGAAAATACTCAAATTTTTTTTATTAATATGAGGTGGAAATAGGTGTTAATAATGGATTATTGCCTGCTGAGTCTGAGTCTGGGCTCTAAATTGCTCTAGGTTGTCGAGAATCCAAAAAACATAACCTCAAAGTAACAAAAAGTGTGTTTAAATAATATTAATAATCGATAAATATCGATAAAAATCGGTATTTCCAACATCGGAAAATGAAAACCCAAATGAATACGAGTTTTATCATTACAAACTGAATTTCAAGCCAATCGAATGAAAAATAACTTTTTTGCAAACTGAATTTTACGGAAATTTTGCTCGTTGGCGGATTTTTCAAAATCGGGAAAACACGTGTCGAACTATTTCGCGTACTAAGCTTATAAACCCAGTTTCAAGTCAATCGGATGAAAAAAAAAATTTTGTTATACTGTTTGGGACAATGGAAAAAGTGTAACGTCCGCAACAGCACAAAAATGAAGATATTTTTATAACGGGACCACTTATCATTCTTTTGAAAGCTGTGTTGAATTCTAAATTTTTTGTAATTAGACTTTTTTTGATTATTATGCAAAATTCGCTCAAAAATGTGAAAATGCACATAAGCCTCAACTGAACTTTAAACTAGCATAACTTTTTTTCAAAAACAGATAACCTATTATCTTAAATTAGGTTTGAAAGAACTCTCAAAGAACTGCATTTTGCACCAAAAGTATTTCAAATATACCAAAGTGGACGCCAGCTGTGTCAATTTTAAGAAGCAAATTTGCGTACAAATGTAACGTCCGCAACGCAGGATTAGCCCATATGTATTTATTGAATCCATTCAGTATAAAGGGATTAAGGGACAGTGGTCTTAAATGGACGGAGTCAAAAATGCTGCAGTTTTAGACCTTGTGTTTGACTTAATCAAAGATGTTCGGGATTCCATATCTTCCACAATTTCATCCTGCTTCTTCCTATCAAGCCCTTCCAATATATTGATTATGTCATCACGGGAGTACGCAGGATGGTGCAGATTTGTAGTATGCCTTGAAAATTTCTTATGAAACAAAAGTTGTGTCAACTGAACAATAATTTAAAAAAAATTGTTTTCATTACAAAAAATAACCACAATTTCCATATTAAAATCCAAAAACTTCTATCCTATGAGCAAAATCAGAAAGTTGTTTTCAAATATATCAATCAATACAGAATGAGTTATTTAATAGTTTGTTACATGGACAAAAAAACAACCAATTTGTAGTGTCAATTACAAAGTGCAACAGTCAAAAAACCCGAACTGAGTAAATCCCTATCAGCGTTTGGCTAGATTAGTAGCACTTTTCTTTTTTTTTACCCTTAAAGTTTTTGAAATTGGGAGTGACAACAAAAAAAAGTTGTCATCAGATTTGGGCATACAGCTCATTTAGTTTTGGTGATAGCTGCAAACTGTCAGCGGCAGTTTTTTAAAAATCCATGTTTTCCGGGAGTATTTCTTAAACACTTTTTTTTACTTTTTCGAGTGTAATATGGCTTCCTCACTGAAGCACATTTTTAAAAAAGTTATCGTCATCACTGAAAATGCAATTTCCTGTCAACAATTTACAAAATGGCTGGCAACAAAGATAGCAAATGAAACTAAGATATTCAATTTTAGTTTATTTTGCTGCTAGAAACATAAAATCTAATGTTGGTAAAGGTTTAAAGCTCTTCTATTTCAAATTATTTTATGTTAATGCTAGAATTAATTCGGTGACCAAGCGAACCATTGTTTTGGTCAGACTAGAAGGCTTGTGGTCTCTTGAGTCCAATTGAAACTACATCAGAAGTTTCTAATATCTGCAATTCATTGTGTTATCATTGATATTATTGGTAAACATTAAAAAGTTTAAATTAATTTCAATTTAATTTAATTTAAGCAAATTTCAAATTTTTGCCATTTGGCGCGCCCTTAATAGTGATGACCACTTCGTCACCCAGCCAAAAAATGGCCAACTATTAAATAGAAACTATCGAAGAACCGAATGCACTTATCAAAATGCACTTATTTGGCATCTCTTGCGGCCATACAAAATTGTATGGGGGAAAATTTACATTTTGCCCAAAATGCGAAAATGCAAAAAACAGTTGTAGTGAGGTCAGCACATAACTTTTAAAATATCAAAAATTTTCGCATAAAGTGAAGCTTTTGAGATACCAAACAACTCTTCTGAACAAGTTTTTACAATCTGAACACTTCTACATCTTCTAAAACGGCCTCAAAAGTGTTTATTTCCAAAAAAAATCACTTCTTTTTTGTTATTCTTCTTAATGTACTCAAGTTTTTTACCAACATAACTGCCAACTAAATTTGCTTAAGCTTTTAGAGCAAAACACAACGCGTTTTACTTGTTGTATCCCTCAAAAGTGGTTTTTTAATACTCTGTAATTTAATAGCAAAAGTGCTGCCAATGTAGCCAAGCTATGTTATTTTATGTTTCCAAAAAACGTAGTCCAAATCGTCCATTATATCAGCCTCCAGTAAAAACCTCTGCTGGCAGCCTACAAAGAAAGTTTTTATACCCTTGGAAAGGGTATATTAAAATTGTCCGGATGTTTGTAACGCATAGAAGAAAGCATCTCCGACCACATAAAGTATATATATTCTTGATCAGCATGACGAGCTGAGTTGATATAGCCATGTCCGTCTGTCCGTCCGTCCTATGCTATTATGCTATTCTATGCTATCTCCTTCGTCAGTTTTAAAGCTATCGCAACCAAGCTTTGCACGAAGTCTTTTGGTATAAATACGCTGCACATTTGTCGGAACTGGCCGGATTGTATGACTATAGCATACAGCTGTCATAGGAAGGATCGGTCGAAAAACTAGTTTTAGTGAGAAAAACTTTTTTGTTTGTAGTGCTATCGCTCCCAACGCTCGTATTTATAAGTTTTCAATGATTTCACATAATTTCACCAAGGCTTGTCGAAATCGGACTACTATATAATATAGCTGCCATACAAAAGTTAGGTCTGAAAAAAAGTCTTAGTGAGAAGAAGTCGTCATCCCGAATCAAAATCATGCGTACGTCCCTTTATGTTACAGAGAAGTTTTTGATAAGAAAGAAAAACAAAGTCGACTTCCGCCCGGGCGGCATAACCAAACGCTACGCCACTGGCTGCTATGTGTCAGATAGTCATCAATTTTACACTGTTGTTAGTTTATGTGACAAATAGCTCTATGTAGAAGATGTGAAATCGGCCCTTCAACAGAGTTCCGAAGGCTATCCCCAAACACATTCGACAATTAACACGCATACGAGCCGACTGCAAACATGAGTGAACATTAGGGTGGACGCCGATAAAAAATATAACTGATATCATCTTAAACGATTACTTTTAGGGTGTACATAATGAATTAAAAAATCTAAAAAATTTTTATCATATTTTAACCTCTGCGAAAAGCCTTCAAAGTTTTCACAAATATTACGTACACGACCCGTTCACCAAATCGAAATTCTGTCGACGAATTCTTCGTATCATTTTAAAAGTTGTCAAATTTGAATTTAATCGAACAACAAATAAAAATGGAGCAGGAATCAAATGTATTTTTGGTTGGTAGACTTGGACCAAATTTTGACGAAGCGAGCCCATTTCCAACGAAGAGATGCGTTTTATCCACGCTTTTATATGGGACTAAATTCTTAAGACTGCCCATTTCAGAAAGTGCGACTAGTGTGGCTCGCAAGTTGAAGTCAGCATGGTCCACGAGCGGGGTTTCTACTAAGGGCCATGTACGCATGAACGCACTGTCCTTCTAGTCAGATACTACAGACATAACAGTGAAAACCATTTTGAGTGTCCATTTTGGCTACTATGGGCAATTCGCTAAACTCAAGAGATCGCTCCGTGGACACCGTTTTGAAACGATAAAGAGACAGAGCCCCAAACGAAGAAGAAATTAAAGACTATACAAGAAGAAGACTTTGCAGCATGTTCTTAAAATTGTCCTACAAATACAAACAAAATTGTAAAAAACGTTGGCACAAGTGTAATGCAGTAGAGGGAGGTTACTTCCAAGGGAATGAAATAAATTGACAATATTAAATAAAGAGTTTTTGATTTATGAATAATTTCCCTGTATTTTTTGCCCATAGTAGTATAGTAGTCCGCATTATTTTTCGGTCCTGAAGAAGCTTATTTATAAGCAGCCCAGTAAAAGCAGACTATTCGCAGGAACGGCTGAAACCGTGATGCGCAGCACTTCAGTTCAGTGTGGGACCTGACTTCAAAGATATCTTGATAGCCTCTTAATGAACGGCTAAAACTTGCTTTCATCTAGAAGTAAACAGCGCAAAATAGTAGAAATTTGCCGTATAAAAATTTTACCAAATATATAAAGGGGGGACATCTAAGTAGCTCAAAAAAAAAAATGTGGATTTTCAGAATTCTTTTTTGGCCAAATGGCCAAAAAAAACCCGAAAACCATTTCGAGTAAATGTATCAAACTATAATACCTCATTTACAAATTTTCGATTGGCCCTTCCATTTGGCCAAAAAAAAATTCTGAAAATCCACTTTTTTTTTTGCGCTACTTAGATGTCCCCCCTTAAGTACCAAATATATTTACCTACATATTGTGTCTGTTATATAAAAAACATTTTTTATTGGTCATGGTACCTTTTTGTCAAATGTTATGACTTCAAACCAAGTCTACGCCAACTACTAAAAAATTAAAAATGTAGGCATGGGCAACAGTACGTATGAGTGATAAACTTTAAGTCCAAGTCGCAGACCCTAAACCTTATTTTTTCTCAAAAATTTTTTTTGCTATGCGTTTTATACACAAATATGCGTCGTTTAAGCGGGTATCAGTATGACGTTACATTTTTCCATATATAAAATGTCCGACCTAGTGAACATATGTGATTTACTCACGTGCTGCTATCTCCAGCTTGAGCGCCTTGTTTTCCTCCTTCAGGGCAATGTTATCCTCCAACAGGGTAAACATATCATGCTCTGGATCCTGCTCATTATAATCTTCTTCTCGTACACGACTTCGACTACGCGTTTTGGCCTCCTGCGTTCGAAACTTGGCCACAGGAATGCGCCCACGCCGCTCCATGGCTTATACTGAATGTTCTGTAAAAGTAAAGGCAATATGGGGAAGACTTTAACAAAAACGATTCCTAAACTCTTCAAATGAGCTTACATTTTGCGTGCGCCACAAGCGTTAACGGCCTCAACCTCTTACACTATGGAAGTGTGCAAGTTAAATGCTGCCATCACCAAAATATGTGGATGAGTGATTGTGTGTGAGAGTGAAAATGCGGATGCAATTTGTGTGTGGGTGAGTGTAAGTATTAAGTTGTTGCATGCCCAGGCTAGCTACCCAGTCGGATTTTTTTAGAAGGAACACCTAACAAACATTCACATTCCGATTTCAATCAATTTATTAATCATAAGTTGCATTTACTTTTCTTTTGAACTGTTTTCTAAGCTTAAAAAAAAGTTACCTGGCAGTGAAACCTATCAGATGACTGAAGTAATTTATTTTGTAGTTGTTTTTAATTAATTTAAGGCATGGATAACCAATGTCAAAAATCGCTCTCGAGTAATTTTTCTTAAGAAAACATGTCAAATTGAGAATAATCCTCATTAACGAGCTGGCAAAGGTCCGAAAAATTGAAATAGGTGAACGCTAAATTAATACAATCTTGACAAATGGATTATTAAATGTTCCTGTTTAAATAACTTTAGCCCAAATATTAAAAAATATTATCATAATGCGTAAACCTGCACTCTTTGGTCTCTTTTAAGGCAAATGAAATGCATCCGACTGGGAAAGCCTGTCTCCCACATTGAAACTACTTTACAAAATTTTACTTTTCCCTTTTATTATTTACTGTTTACATTGTTTTTTTCTTTTTCTTACGCTTGCCCGCCCTTTGTTATCTGCTCAAGCCATTTGCGATTTGCTTAGTGTAATTAATTCTTTTGCTTTTTAAGTTGGTTAAATATTCAGCTTGCCGGCTAAAATTGCATACAGAGGATGAAGTTTTGATTTGAATTTGGCTCAAACATTTTAAATGCTTGGGGGAAATGAAAGCTAAAAGTTGCCGGCCCGCTCACTAGACTTGTCTGCGTCGTGTTCCTGTTTCATTTTTGTTATCTATTTTTTTTTGTTTTTATCATTTTGTTATCTTTTAGCCGTAAATAAATTTCATTTTCTTGTCACTTGTAGTGTAAAATAAAAAAACAAAAACCTAAAGTTTTTACACGAAAAACAAATCAAAGAAAAAATTTGCAGCACAACACGTTTTCACTAATTTTGTTTTGTAGCTGTGTCTGGACTACTTTTTTTTAAATATAAATTTTTTTAGATTGATTTTTTTCATTTAATTTTTATAAAAATAACTAATTGAAGGCGGCTTAGAGCTCTTTGTTTTTGCTTTCCATTTTCTTTTTTTTTAATTTGGTTTAAATAGCTATTAATGTTAAATTTTTTGTATTTTTTTTGTTCTTTTTTTTTCAAATTATGATTAATGTATTTTTTCCATTCCTTTATACATCTAATTTTAAGTTTTATCTTTGGGTAATCATGCTCTTTGTGTAATAAAAAACTTTACATGTCTTTTGTTGTTTGTTATAATTTACATGTTATGCTCTATTCTAAACGAGGGCAGCAGTAGCTCAGCAGCATTTGTGAGCTTTGGTTTTCTTTGTCTCTTTGCTATAATTTGGAGTCATTTTTACTTGCTCTTGACAAATCCTTAGAAAGTTTTATGCATTGCGTAAATCGACTTAGTTTGTAGGGGTGTAGAGACACCACTTCACCTCATTCCTACAAATCTAGTTAATTTTTTTCAAAAACTTCAAAGCTAAGTTTATAAAATTCGAGCAAAAAGTTTTTGTTTATATTGCGTTGTTAAATGTGAGAGCATAAGTCAGAATTTACATTATGAAGATTTTTAAAAAGCTTTCTCTTGTAGCAGGGCTATTCCCCACTTTAAATGCTATTTCAAATCTAATACCGAAACCAATATTAAATTTTTTGAGCAAACTGGAACCTAAAATTTAATACCAAATGGGAATGATTTGATTGTGATTGTGATTTTTTCATATTTGATTTACATATATGCGTGTTAGGGTGTCCCAAAAAAATCTGTCTTTTTTTACGAATACCCTTCAAATTTTTTGCTTATAAACTTTTCTGCGTTGCAACAGCAAACAAGGGCTAACTGAGTGCGCTCCTCTCTTTTGCAACAACAATGAAGTGTGAAATGAGAGCGCTCTTGCGTGGCTAAACACACACACGCAATGACAAAATGAGCATGTGTGTTTCGCCGGCCACTGATTTAGATGATTTGTTTGATATTGAAATAAAAAGAGCCAGACTGATAAGAAAAAAACGACTTGCTATGTATTTGTCTAAGCTGACTCCTTCTACACCATCTTAGTTACCATTACAAGACGAATCATCTTCTGAATGTAATAAAAATTACAGATTTACAAGAGCACATACCGAATCTTGTTGAGATTACGCATCACAGCAAAACACCTTAGGGGAAGGATTTCTTTACACCAAAACTAATAGCAGCGCTAAATGGGGGTCAATTGAGTATATGAGATTCTCTGTTAATTCTTGAAGCAACTATAGAAGCACTTGGACATAATATGGATGAATTTCCTATAAGTCTTCTATTCAAAGAATTCGCATTGTAAAACGGAAAGAGAGTAGCAAACGATGTAGCCGAAACAAAGAGCGGTAAAGTTAATGCAAGACTTTAATGGATTAATCACAGTTGAGGAGGAACAAGAGCAATTTTTAAGAACACCGGAAAATTTATCCAAACTGTAAAAAACAAACGTTCAAAAAAAAATTTGAACAATTTAGTTTTTTACCAGGGACCGAAAATAACTGTTATTTTGAAATTTTTTGATTAGATAAATTAATATGAAGCATTCACTTAAAAGCTGTTCTTCTAAGTGGAACAACAATAATTTCGGTTCAGCTTCTCAATAAGCATTTCATTTATTTTTTTTTAAATTGTTCGCTATTATTATTAATTTATTTTTTCATCGTACATAATCATTTTAATGATTTTTTTAATAAAAATCTAAAATACTTTATTAGTGATTTTTAAATGTAAAAATCTGATGATGTTTTTTCCGAGTTTTATTTTATAAATCAAGCATAGTAATTATCTGATTTTTTCGTTCTAATCAAATCAAACCAGTTAGTCAGAATTTTTTGTTTGAAAATCAAAAAAAAATCCCAAAAAATTTGTTTCCGTACGCATTTTGAAATTTCAATTGCTATTCAAAGCAGCGAAAAAGTTTCTGAATTTGTGACTGTGTATTAATTCGTGAAGCAAAATGGGACGAAAACCAGTCTCTCATTGGGAAATCTTTAAAATTAAAGACGACAAATTCTGAGTGATAATATGCAAAAACTATTCCAAGGAGTATACATCAGCAATTTGAGCGGCACATGCAATCACTCCATAGAACTGTCATCAGAAGATGCAATAGATTCCAGAAAACAAATTAAGTTTCATTACAATGAGCCAAGAAGGTAAAAAGCCTCCTAAATCACTCGACTACCGTTGATAGCGGTCCATCACAGCTAACTCACAAATATTTGAGGGGTATACCAGTTGGAGCTGGTTAGAGGACTCGGCTCCGAAAAAGATAAGACAGAGTCTACGCAACCGTATTTCCCATAAAAATGATACGGCCACACTACAATCTACTTTGGGCGTTAACCAAATATTTTGATGGGACAAAAACGAAAAACCCCTAGAGTACATGAAGCATCACACAATGATCAAATATTTGGATGAATGGGCGTTTCCAAAAACAAATTACTGTACCCAGATAATGACCAACATTAAACTACAAAGCAAACATAAGACCACGTTGCCAATCACGTTAAGCCCACACACTCAGCTTAAGACTATCTTAAGCATAAAGCTTACCAGTTATTGTAAGAGCACGTCAATTAGCTAAAAATAAGATGTCCTTCCAAAAGAACTCAAGAATTTTGATTAAAACATACAATAGCTCCTTCACTTAACCTCCCACCAGGTTACACACTTGAACTCACTTATCCAGAAGAAGCTTCTCAAATTTAGTGACCCAAAGACATCACTTCAGGCCAGGATGAATCCGACATACCACGTATATGTACTCTAATTTCACACTAGTATAGCTGTGGCTCATTAGCCACCGAGAGCACCCTTCCAAGCTACCACATTTGGAAAGCTCGCACACAGTCCTTATGACCCACCGCATTGCTTTTAACCCGAGTTATTCGCAATCATCTTATGCTCACAATTACATGTAAGTTAAACAACTTTGTATCATATAGGCTTAATACTGCTTGTTTTATATTCCATTCATATTCTTTAGACGCTGTCGCATGGCCCCGCCCTGTTTGACGCGAGATGAGAAAATCTAACCGAGTTTTGAGACGCATCGTTTTGGCACTTGTAGCTCAAAGGCACACGTGTTTGGTATATAACCCACTCCTACCAGTTTGACGCCCCCCTTTACCACTGCATTCCATTTCCCCACCGTGACGCCCCCCCCCTCGCCTGTTTCAACTTCGTGCAACTTTCGCAAATCAATCGACACTTTTATTTGTTACGACATAATAGTCTACTACTAGCAGCTAGACTTGTTTTTAAGGGGACTAGGAAATCCTCTGCACCCCCTCCCCACGGAACCCACCTACTACACAACGACGCACCCCCAACCACCTATACCCCCACGGCCGATCGCACGTCATCATTTAAGGCCACGCCGGACGCGTACGACGGATGCCACGCCTACCATGTTTCTACGTTTTACTGTTACTGTGTTATGCGCCAGCTTTTTTGGCACGCGTTTTTCAGTTTTCTTGCGTGGTGTCTATCTTTGCTACCTTTAGCGCTTGTTGAAAAATATTTCCACAGTTTATCCTATCCTTTTAATTAAATGTTTCACTTTAGACATTTATTTCTTGCACATTGGATTTTTTTGTTTTCGAACAAAAATCCTGACTACGTTATTTGTAGACGAAAAACGAATAATTACTAGCTTGTTTATAAAATAAACCAGAACACATCATGATTTTTACATTTAAATCCTATTTATTAGATTTTATGTAAAAATCATTTAATGATTATGTACGATTAAAAAAATAAATTTTTTATTAATATCTTATGAGATAATAAAAATATATTTTTATGTTTTGATTTTTATATAAAGGAGTGTTTTTCGGTCCCTGTTTTTTACTGTAAATGAGTAAATAATATTCTATTTGGGTGTGTAATAATTTAACAAGTCTGCACAAAATTAACATGTCAAAAGTTTGGCATCTAGTCGGGTCCAATCGGAATAATATTTATTTTTAGTCATGAGATCAAACGGAATAAAAATAGAGGGTATGACTATTTGATTTCGCGAAAAAGGGGTTTTCTTATGTCTCGGGACACCCTAAAGCATGTAAACTAGAAATTGAGATAACTACTATACCAATGAAGGTATATAGCTAATTTTTTCGTTCTGAGTATAAAATAACCGATTTATTTGAAATATTGACTTATCAATAGTCAAATAATTACGCTCAATTTTTGTTTGCCTCTCACAAATGTATCCACAAAGTTTGAAACCGGGTTTTCAATCCAATTTAGTCTCCAAATTCCAAAACTTTTGTGTTAGTAAAACTAGGAGCATAATGTATTATAATAAGGTTGGGCCCGGGACCCGAATTGTTCCCGTGGATTGAATAAAAAATTTTGGTCGGGATTGGTAAGGGATAGACGAGGTCGGAAACGGGGCGGGAGTGAATTTTGTTCCCGCGCCCAGCTCTAATGTATAATACTTTTTGCAAACTAATTGTAAGCGAAAGTTTAGATTCGAATATCTCTTTTTCCTACCATTAGAGTGCTTTTTAAAAATCTTAAAATTTAATACATTCAAGTTTTCGTACCACTGAGCTACTGCTGTCTTGTTTACATAGTGCTTTAAGAGTATACGTATTGTATGTATATATTTATATCTATATATGTGAGAGTTTTGAGATTTTTAGATACAGTTTTTTTTTTTTGTTGTTTTACTTTGTATTTTCTAAGAGAAATTGAGGGACAGCTTCTAGGGATTCCAGGATTTTCTTTTTTTTTTCAATTTTTTTGAGCCGTTTGCATAGAATTACATAAAAATAGTGCAAGAAAATATAATAACTTTGTACTGAAAGGTAAAACGAAATAATAAATCATTTAAATTCTAGAAGAAAGTATAAGCTAGAGGCTTTTTTTGTATAAATAATTCTTGTTTTAAGCGAATACTGTAAGTTAGCGTTAACAAAATCATATTTTCATAACTTTTAAATTTTTATGGTTTTTCTTTTTTCCTTTTTTTTATTCATAATTTTTGTCTGTGACATGACCAACTCATCGAAGGATTAAGGAACGTGTGTTTTATGTTATTACAAGTAAAATTGAATTTGGATACTCTCGAGTGTTTTAAAAACAAGAATTTACGATTCGCACAGCAACTTGTATTCATTGGTAGAAAATAAATAGGTGTCTTGGGTGCCTGCCCCCCAATATCCGGGGACTTATATATATAGATATATACGAATGTATATAAAGTTGTGTGTGTCTTACAAACTGAATTTTGTAATGTATGTTTTGTTGACTTGCTGAATGTGTACACGACCGCGCCTGGTGTAGAAACTGGGTTGAGAATTGGTGGCTCCAATTTGGGGCTTTTGTGGAGTGTGTGTGTGTGTTTGGGGTTTTGTTGTGGCTTCTACATCTCCTCAATAAACATGCGCAATCTGTCTATAAACGGTCTCCGATAGTTGGATGAATGCTCGATTTCCAGCTTGTACCATTTGTCAAACGACTCCTTGGGTATCACCTCGCTGTCATAGAGCACACTGAAGGTATTACAAATGGTTTCGCCAGCCGCCATTTCGTCCTCCATTTCGGCCATAAAGTGCTGCTGCAGCGAGTCCACAGTGGCGTCTATGCAGGCTATCTCGTGGGTTTCCTGGGCGTCTATGCACAGCCTAAGTAAAGGTGTGCATCTGCTCCTGAAGCTCTCCGTGTTCAGTTGCAGTGGCTTACTGCAGTTGGAGCTGCTGCTCTTGGGTTTATGGTTGGTTTTCGTGTTGTTGGTGTTGGTTGTCATCACAGTCAGCGCAAAATCACAGCAAAGAAATTTGGTGAGTTCCCTCACAAAATTCGGGGTTATCATTACATTGGTATTTATGTAGTCGACGGCCATGTCGCTGGATGTGCGCAGCAGCTGGCCCACCCGCTCCACATGCTCCAGGGATGAGCGCGCCAGTGGCTGCGTCTGCACCCTGTCCTGTCGCTGCCCTCCGGCTTGCTCAAGAAAATAAAACCCGTGCGTTTGTACAAACTCGGCAAATTTGCGCAAATCGCCGTTCCAGAAGATCTGGCCCCGGTCCAGCTTGTAGTCATTGAGCCAAATGCGGCGTGCATAGCCAGCTCCGTATTCCTGCACAAAATGATTGACGAAGGCAAACACAAAGCGCTCCGTGAAATGTTCATCCTCCAGCCAACGTCGCTGCCACACATCCTTAAAGTCCAGTCGACCGTCGTGCATGATGGGACCCAAGAATTCAAAGACGTAGGCCCAACCATTGGGCACATCGACCAGTAAGTCCAGAAATTCCTCAGCAAATCGGGCATAGGCTTGTGTGAAGGTGGACTTGTCCACAGCCTCCAGGCGGAGCAGATGGATAAAGATATTGGCGCAGGCCAAACGCTGCTGCCTTCGCACTGTGTTGCGGTGCAGGTAGACAACGAGCAGATAGTGGAGCACGGCCAAATGTTGCTTGGTTTGAAGCGAACGCCAGATTGTCAACACCTCAGGATGCCAGTCGCGTGTGTTGAGAGCCTCCTCTACCAGTTTGGTCACCAGCTCCTGGCACTGTTTGGCACTCAAATGAGTTTCCAGTTCGGTGTTATTTCGGTTAGCCCTTGACGACGGTGCGGGAGTGGTGCCAAATGGTGGCGGGGGGTGCTGATAGGGCGAGTAATTATAGGTCTGGGCACCGCCACCACTACCACCTCCTGTGGGCAGCCGCTTCAGCAGACTAGGTGGTGGCGCCGAAGTGTTGGGCACTGGAGCTGCATTGACTGGACGATTGCCTGCATTGCGCCACTGATAATGGGAGGAATTGCCTAGCTTCGCGTTGGTATCATCTTGGGGATTGCTATTGCTGAAACGCAACTTGCTGGGATCTATGCTCAAGGATTGGTTCTCATGCTGTTGCTGCTTGGGCATTTTCTGCATGAAATAGTTGGCACCGGCTCCACCGCTGTCGTGACCATGACCATGGCCATGATGATGCTTCTGTTGTTGCTGCTGCCCTCCCCTGCCGCCATGCTGGGTCTGTTCCTTGGGCTCATCGTGTGGCTTATGACGCTGGCGACCACCTTGTGCAGATGTCGTTGTAGCCGTCACCGGCTGATCCCAGTTGCGTGCACGCAAATCTAACATATCTTGCATCATGAAACGCACACGGCTGCTGATCTTGATGCTGGTCTGACGGTGCCCTGCACCCCGCGAACGATTCACTATGTCCTGTACGCGGCGGAATATCTTCTCAATGCGATCGCGACTCTGATATTGTTCCGGCGAATTGGCCTCCAGCAGATGACCAACAGTGGTCATTAGCTTACACATATACTCCAGCTTTTCCTCGCAGCCATGCTCCAGTAGTGACTCGACGCAGTGCAGCACACGATCGCTGGTTAGGGATTGCAGCTTGAAGAGCTCTCCTATAAAGCGTACCGTGCCCCAGGCACGACGCCTAAACTGATATTCCAGATCCTCCATTTCGGCTCGCAGCTCGGCCTTTTTGGCCGCATCCGTGCACTGGTTGATACGGTCCAAAGTGGGTTGAAGCTTCTTGGACTTGGCATTAGCATCATTCACATTCGACTCGAACTCATGCTGAATCCGTGTGATCAAAGAACTGGTAAAGAGCGACTTGTTCTCGGCCTTAATCTCATGGAATAGAACCTTGCAGAAGCGGGCGTAGGTAGGAGCGAAATTGGGCTCGCTGATGGTCTTCTCGAATATGAGAAGCATGACCTGGGAATACTCATGATTTATTAAGGGAACCAAATTTGAGTGCTGAAATTACTTACATTGGTCATCTTGGCCTCGGTATCCATTTTGATGCTGGACATCTCCTTCAATAACACATCAAAGTTATCCGGTGTCAGCTTGTTTAGAATACCGCGCACCTTCTTGAGCACACCCTCCACATCATCATCCTCCTCGCTGGCACTCACCGTTGACATGCGCCGCAAGGACTCTGGCTGCCATGCATTCTCGCACTCGGATAGCTTGATCTCCTCTTTGAGTGACAACTGCACTCGTATGATATCCAAATGACGTTGATTGGAGGTAGAGGAAGCATTGCCCTGGGCGCCACCCATTTGCTGATGCCCATCGTGATGCTTCTTGTTGGAACCATGACCATGATTGCGTCCACGTTTGCCGGGCACATAGTCCAGGGACTCGTTAAAGTTAATATGCTGGTACTGCTGTATGTGTTGACCATGGCCGTGCTGTTGCTGCTGCTGGCGCGAGACAAACAGCTGGGCAATGCAGTCACCTTTCTGGCACGGCACCATCGGTGGCTTGCGGGATTCGCTTAGCTTGGAAAGCTCCCTCAACTTATCGATACTGTACTTGAAAATCTTGCTGGGACTTGGACTCTTTTCGGGACTCTTGGCGGCTGCTGCTGGAGCTGTTTTCGCCGGTGAATTCTTCTTGCTGCTGGAGCCACTGCTGTTTCTTTTGGGTGCACAATCCACATTATCTGCACTTGTAGTAGTGGTAGTGCTGCAGTTGGTATTTAGAGTGGTTTGCGAGGAGGTGTTGATGACCTCCTCCGTTTGAGGCTTATTCCCAGTCGAACTGGACGACGACCAGGTCGAGCTGCAGATGAAACCGGTGTTGTGTCGCGCTTCCTCATTGAAATCACCAAATTTCAATTCGCCCACCACACTCTCCTCACTCTTGGCAGCACCCGCGCCTGTGAATGGTTCTTCGTCCTCGCAGACCGAACTGCTGCTGTTGAGGAATTCCAATTGTTGAGTTTCACCCGCAGCGGTGGGTGTATTGGGGCAGCCTTTTTGTAGAAATTTGGCCACAATTTCATCCGTGGCCAAATGTTTATCCAATGTTGGTGAGTCCTCAGACTTCCCGCCATCTGCAAAGAGAGCAAAAGACAATTAAAAACGTAAAGTGGTTAGCTTGGAGTTGGATTATCCAACTGAATCTGCAAACGAGACTCACAAAGTGGCAAAATGGAAGCGTCCCTAGACGCTTCTCGATTTGTACACTGTGCTACAAGAAAATGATAACCTGAGCAGACTATGGTGGTGTGGAGAAGAAACTCAAAGAGCTCGTCAAGCTGAGGAATATAAAACACAAGAAAACGCAAATAAACTCCTGGAGAAACTTTGGAAACCGCTATCTTAGCAGCCGACAATTCAAAGTATGTTCAAACTCAAAGACAAAGAAACCACGACACTTCCCAAGTTGCACAACGCTGACTGATGTTGGCCTCTCAACGAAACTTTTCACACCTGCCAGCGTACAGTGGACCACAGAATTCTTTAATAAGATTCTAGTCTCCTGCGCTGCAGCTAGAGCCCAGCATGAGTAGAGCCCTTTGCCTTAAGTTGTGATTTAAGTTAGGCCAGCTTATAATAATAACTAGCAGGTACATGCCGTGCATTGCTATGCTCCCTTTAAGAATTTTAAACATTTAAACGAAGAATTGACGCTTACTTGTGAATTGCCATCAATTCAATCTGTAAAAACTTCTTTTAAAACTCTGGGTTTTTTTCTGTTCAGTTTGATCTACTATTTACCCGTCTTCTTATCAATCTAACTTCATCTAAAATATGTTGCAAACATGTTAAACTTTCCTTAAACAGATTTATTGACATTTCCTAATTACCCGTCTATAATTGCCATCCATCAAATCTTCATAATAATTTTAGGTCTTAAGAAAAATGATCAAATTTCGCAATATTTTAAAGTATTCAATCGACGCTTCTAATTTACCAACGCCTACGATTTCTTAAACATTGAAATGAAAATTCGGGAAATTTCGCGGTTTGGAAATTTTTCGCGGTTTTTGAAACTTCTTCAATTGCTATCTATCCAATCTTCATTATTAAATTAAAAAATTTAACAAATATTGCGATTGTTTTGACCAGCGGATCTACTCCTCCTAATTGTTCGGCGTTTTAGCCATTTTTTTAATAATCCTAATCTTCAAGCGCTTTAATAAATACTTTAAAAATTGTTTTGTCCGAATCCTTTTATGATGTTCCCATATGTGCGTGAAATCGACTTTCTTTTCGATACAAGTTCGATTCTCTTCGAATAATAATCAGCTGAATGTATCCTTAACTATTTCGATCAAAACTGCGCATGCGTTAATACGGAATTGCGAACAGATCGGTTTTATTTCGATCGTTTTTGTTTTCGTCTAGATTCTAGCTGACGAGAATTTTGAACATCCGTTGTTATGAAAATTGTCAATTACTCACTCAAAGGCAAAACTTTTGAAACGGAAACAGCCACCAATTCCGATTCCGCACAATCTGTTCAAAATCGAAAACGGGAACAGACCTGTATATCCTCCAAAAAGATCAAACTCATGTGGTTCCCTACATCAAATAAATTTAGAAAATAAGTCGACCTAAAGAAACCAGGTTGGGGGAGACGACCAATACAGAATTGAGAAGGCCAAGAGACTAGGGTTGTCAATATTTTATCGATATATTGATATATCGATATTTTGGTTATACGATAAGGGTTATTCCGATATGATATTTTTTGTACCGATTGTCGATATTTTTATAAACGATATATCGGAAAAAATTACTATAGTAATTGCAGGAGCAAATTGTTATAATAAGACTCGATTTTGTTCTGCCCAAAGCTTATAGAAAAATCGAAAGCTTCTGAAAATTTCGTCCAAAAACCATGGGTTTAAAATGAATTTCTCCATTCAACTTGATCCAGGTACGGTATTTCGGCATAGCTTTTGTTCTTTAATTCTCTAGGTCTATTTTAAGTTTTCACCTGTTCAATGGTCAATTGTTAACTTTCATCATAGACAAATATTTTTACCTGCTGGAAGTTTCTCTTTCATGGAGACATAGCCAACAGGCTCAACGCATGTATTGTTAGGACAAATAAAACTTTACTAAAAGTTGTACGATTTGGTATCACCAAACTTCTCTACTCCCAAATCTGTAATCAATGAAAAATGTCAACCATTTTCCACTGCCCTGAGCTATTTAAGTTGAGCTGATCTGAGCTAAATCATTTCAAACGGATCATGGCTCATGTCACGAAATGCAATTCAATGAATCCATAGTTTTGTGAGCTGTGAGTAGAAGAGCTAATAGATAGTTCAAATCAAAAACAAAGTAAAGGGGAACTTTGATTAAATTCATGCGGGGTTCTAGTAGAAGTTATATCCCTGCTCAGGGCGTTCAGCTTCCCCTTCTTTCAACTCAAAACGCTACAGAAACTACTGGACCCACACACCAGAATGTTGATAAAGTACCTGGACCACTTGAGGTGGGCTTTCCGTTCCCCCACAGACAATCGGACAAAGCTCATCCGATTATAAATGTGTTCTTTTTGGCTTGACTTACATTCATATTCGCTGACCTCCACTTCGATTTCGTCCTCATTGTTGTTGTTGCTGTTGTTGCTGATGCTGCTGCTACTGCTGGCTGTTGTCTGCTCTTTGGTTAGCTTAGGAGGATTGTCTCTTAGGCTAGAACTTAAGCTAGGATTATTACTAGTTCCACTAAGCTTATCAGTCGTCGGTTGTGCCGTCGTCGCTTTCTCATCGGCGGCTGTGGTTTTGGTTGTTGTTGTTAAATTTGTAGGGCTATCGGCCACTGCCGCCATGGGTTCGGCATTATTGTTGTCGTTGGTGGTCGTTGCGTTGCCATTATTGTTGCTGAAGCATGAAGGATTGCTGGTGGTGTTTGCAACAGTTGCCTTTTGCTTCTTTTTTTCCTGCTCCTTGGCTCGCCTTTGGGCCTTGCGATTCTTTTTGTTGGCGTTGTTTGTGGTGGTGTTGGTTATGTTGGTGCCGGCTAGCAGCGAAGCAGCTGGCGTGATGCGTGACGGAGCTGCCTGTTGTGCTCCTGCATTAAGTTTCTGCTGCGGCGGCGGCGTCGTCTGTTTCGACTGGTGTGTGGGCGTGGAGGCGGCCGATGATGACGCCGCCGAGCTGGTTGTAGTTGATGGTGCCGCTGGAGCATCGGTGGCCGTCTTAGTGGGCGAGCTGGGCTTTTGCGCTGGAGCTGCAGTGGTGGCTATAGATTTACTTGGCTTCTGCTGCGAGCGCTGCTGTTGAGGCGCTCCCTGTGTTGGCGTTAGCATTGGTTGGCTTCTAGGGAGGATTGTGATGCCTGCGCAGCCGCTGGCGGCTGCCTCCGCCACGTCATTAGCAATGGATGTGGGCGTAGCAGTGCCTGAAAACAATTTCAAATATTTAATGTTGATAAAATGTTTGTATTTGCAAAAAAACTCACTTTGCTTGTTGGCCGACTTGGGACGCTGTTTCTTGGAGTCTGTAAATTGCACCGGCTGTGAAGCAACGTCTAGGAATTCGGGCGGGTTCAACTCCTTGTGTTCCAATGACAGAGTGTCGTGATTCTCGGTGGCATTGTCCACTGCAATGAGATCAAAGTTAAGTGTTACATATCAATAAAATAAAGCCTAGTTTGACAAGCCTACCCTAGCACATACTATTCAAATGATTGGTCCAAAATTTAGATATACTCAACAATTTCCATTTCTAACTGATAACAATTTCAAAGGGGGTTTCGAGGGGGAAAAAGAAAAACTAAACAAAATTTCAATGGCTCTGTTGTTGTTGATCAGACGGAATCTATCTGTACTCTGTCTGATTGAATAACTGTAGGTATATCGACTGGATCAAATAATGAATAGCCAACTTTGATTCTGGCGCTTTAGAAATTTGACCGTTACTTGAACAACATTCGTGTACCTGTTATTTTTTTTCCAAAACAAAATTTTTAACACAGTTGCGTACAGGGTTTTCGAAAAGCGTCGGAAAAGTTTGTATGGGAAAAATTTTATTTTTCATCCGATTGACTTGAAACTTGGCTTGTAAGGAGAGAATACGAAATAGTTTGAAATGTGACTTTCCGATGTTTGAAAATTTGACCCAACGGTCGGAAAATTTACGGAAAATTCGGCATGAAAAAAAATTTAAAATTGAAACTCAGTTTGTAAGGATATAATACGAATTAATTTGAAATGTGATATTCCAATAAAGGAATGAAGGAATTGGCTAACGCGTCAACCCATGCGTTGAGTGCAAAAGGTACCGGGCTCAAATCCCAGTCAAGCCCGAATAAATTTTTCTGTGTTTATCTGAATTACTTAAATCAAATGAGTCAGGTGGAGTGGGTCGTTGAAGCAATGTTTCAGATTCCCTATGGCACATAATATGGGTGGAGGGAGAAGCAGAGCAGCGCGCATATCCAGAGTAGCCTTGCCTGCCTCTCTTCACTTCAAATAGGTATGTCCCCGTTCCCTATTCCACCCAAACGTTAGGAATCCGCCCACACCTGGTACCCCCAAGTGCCATCCAATTTTTTTTTAGCTGAGTTTAAAATGCTCTCAAAAATGGAACAATATCAATTCAATTTGAGTTGTTGCGTTCTCAATAGTTGAGTTGTTGCGTTGTACTACAAATGGAAAAACCCGTTCATGCATACTTTTTGGTAACGATTGTGTTTGTTTTGAGTCTAATGTTCTCGGTTTTTTCCCTCTCTGCACGCAAAACCGATAACATTAAATTTTAGCAAAAGGCATACTATAAACTAATTAAATAACGTAGGCCAAGGGTAAAAAAATCGCAAAATTTTATATTTAGTGAATGAAATACATACATAGTTGCTCCGAAATTTGCAAATTGTAAAATTTTCTCGATTTAAAATGTCTCCTATGAACAAATTTTCTTCTGCGACTATTTTAGATTGTTTTTGTGGACTCTATTCTACAATTTGGATCAAACTCTTGTCTTAACTTTATTTTCTAACCCTTCTAAAATGGCACAAGCAGCAAAATACCTTTTGACAAAAAACAAATTGCGATTTGGCTGGGACTAAAATCCATAAGTTTGTCAATACAGCTGATTTTGCGATGTGGAGTTTTGCAGGACGAATTGGGCATAAAACAGAGTCGATAACAAAAGGTTGCGAGTTGGGAAGCATTTAAAATTGAACTCGTACAAATTTGAGTGATAGACCGAGTATTTGGTTAACCTTCCTGTGCAAATGCCCATATATAAGTTTAGATTGTAGTAAAGCTGGTTAAAGATGGGCGGGTAAATATATGTACGTGTAAAAAAATGGGAAAACATATGGGAACGAACAGGTAAATAGGCGGTGTAGATCAAAAGATCCAAAAATAAAAGAAATTTGCAAAATTCTTTTACGAGTTTAGATTATCGTAAAGACTTAAAGGACGGGTAAATAGAAGATGTAGGACAATAGGTCCAAATACAAATCGCAAAATGTTCACATTTTATGAGTTTAAATAGAAGGCCTAAATCCAACTGTCCAATCATTTTCGAAATTTTCTAAATTCATATATGAGTTTAGATTGTCATAAACACAGTTGAACAGACGGGTAAAAAAGCGGGTACATAGGTGTAGATAAAGCGGTTCAAAAAACAGCGAAAATTAGAATTGAGTTTTACTTTTGATACTAATCGAAATCGATATGCCACCAAGCAACCTGGCCAAAGTTAAAAGTGGTTAAAAAACGACATTTTTAAGGAAACACCATATACCCTTTTTTTCGTACCTAGCTTTTTCTCTTTGACTTATTGTTTTTGGAAATGCTTGATGTACTTTCGTTCTAAATATTCGAGAGGATGAATCAGACTTAGTTTTGTTCTAAGCGAACCCTAAATATAATGATGGAAAAGCCGCACTTCCCTGGAATCTTAGTTACTTTTGACTTGTTATTTTTGGTGAAATAAAAACCTTTTAGAACATCCTTTAATTAACCGTTAACGCCCTTTTCTTTTGCAAGTTAACCCAAGAAAGCCCCGCGCCTTTTCTTTTCAAACCGCCTCATAAACCGCGCGGCCTTTTCATTCAATAACCGCCTTCCCTCTTTCCTACCCAATTATTTTTGTTTCTTTTTTTTTTTGTACCCTTTTATCAACTTTTACCTTAGATTAATAAATATGACTACTTTTATCTTCTACATCCTTCTTTTTATATGTCTGATCCTTTTTATCACTACTTTTACATCTTACATCATCTGCCCCCTCTTTTCTTTTGATCCGCTTTCTTTTGATGAGCCCGCTCTCTTTGTGGCGTCTTTCTTGCCTCTCTTCTCGTTTTCTTTTCTTGCCGCGCCCTTTTCTCTGCGGTCTATTCTTTTGAGTGCCCGCTCTTTCTGCGTCTATTCTTAGTGAGCCCCTCACCGCGCTTTCACGCGTTCCCCACTCCTCTTTTTATCGTTTTGCCTTCCTTCGGTTTGTCCCCACCCTCTTTTTCCCGTCGTCTGTTTTTCGTTATCTTAAACCAAAAATTTTCCATCGATCTTACTCATTAGCTTAACTTAGTTAGCCTTTTGAAATAAAACCGTTTTATCCTTTTTGAATGTTTAATGCGTACGTTTCCCGCCGTCATGGAAATGCCCATATGAAGATTTGCTTACATATACAGGCCTTATTAAAATAAAATTTTTCTAAAATTACGCTGGTTTCGGTAAATTTCTATCAGCTCTTGTGTCTAAAACGAATTTGAGGTTTTTTCGGTACAAAGGCTCTATTTAAGTAAAGCAGAAAAGTCAGACAACTTTCGATAAATGAGCATTTAAAAAAAAAAAGGCAACGGATAAATTTTTCCCCCGATTTAGGGGTTTCTATCTTCTTTTCTAGACTCGCTCAAAGGCCAAAAGAAAAAAAAAATGGCAATATCAATAAAGATTAGATCGTAATATGTTCATTAAAAGTCGCTTACCATCGCTGTACTGCCAGAAGCTAAGGTGTTCCTCAGAGTTGCCTGAATGTGCTAGGATATCCTTGACAATGACGCTTATTTGATCCTTGTCGGTGGCGATGGGAGTCTCTTCGGCTGGACTGACTACCTGATTGGTAGCCACATGACCAAAACTGAGACCACCAGCCGCTGCGGCCGCAGCGAACTCGTCTGAAATCGATATTGCCAAATTCGTAGAAGCCTTAACCGTCTGCATCTGCTGATCTATCATAGCGCCAGCGATTATAGAAGTGCCAGAGTTACTATCCAGAAGCAGGGCTCCGGGTGCTTGGTACAAACACATGGTGCTGCCATCGCTGTCCAGTCCAGTGCTGGGGATCAGTGTGCTCTTCGAATCCTTCTTGATAAACACAGAGCTATTGGGATCGAGTACATTCTCATTGGTGTCCGGATGGATGATGGGTATGGCGTGCCTACGCTCTCTAACCTTGTCGCAAGCGACCAATTGCGGAGTAGCTGTCACTTGCGAACCCGCTGCCGCTAGGGTTGTGGCCGAGAAACCACCGGGCACGCTCAGGGCGGGCACTCCCGGCACACTTGCCAGTGCGGGGGCACTTGCGCCCTGCAAATGCGTCGGATAAGTATGTAATCCTACTGGTGGCTGAGGTGGAGCCGCTGTCATGCTTGCGGTTGTCAGCATGGGTGCGCCAGTCATTCCTCCAGTCGGTCCAACGGCTATGTTCGGCATAAAAGTCGGAGGTATGTGAAAGGCGGCTGTGCCATTGAGGGCTCCGCTGCGCGAGTTTATCATGGGAGCCACCGCCGTGGCTGCGGCATTGTTAACAATTGCGGGACGTGGAGAAGCTCCCGCTGGCACCGCATAGGTGGTAAAGTAGTTGGCATGCTGGGGCGTGGCCACACGCTGACCACTGCGTATGCTGCCACGATGGGAACTGCTGCCGCTGGGCACATTGCTGCCGCCATTGTTAGTGGGAGCAGGAGGTGCTCCCACATGATAGTAAGTAATTGTCTGAGGCTGTGCACCTGCTCCCGGCGCCGTGCCTGGCCCAGTGACATGCTGTTGGGGCTGTTGCTGTTGGCCAGCTGCCTGTTGCAGCTGCTTCTGCGGAGCTGGCGCATAGAACGCTGCAGTTGGAGCTCCTGCAGCACCATTTGTGGGAAATGCCACCGCCGATTGCATGCCCATCAGCTGACCTGTCTGGTTGAAGGGTATATAGGCGGTGGATATGTAGGTGGTACCAGCACCACCTGCGTGACCACCACCGGGAGCGATCAGGCCAGCTGACTGCTGAAAATGTGGCTGCAGGACTCCAGGGTTGCTGAGAGCACGGGCCAGACTGGTGTTGCTATTGGAGGGCGCTAGAACCCCATGCCCATGGGTGTGGGCATGTCCCAGTGAACCACTGCTGGCGGCGGCGCTTAGTTGGATGGCAGCGCCGCCGCCACCGCTGGCATTGCCGCTGTTGCTCGAGGCGTGGCCGGCAAAGGTGGGCTGGGTGGGATAGAAGATAAGCTGCTGATGTGGATGATGCTGTTGATGCGCCTGCTGTGGCGGCGGCTGCTGCTGCTGCTGTTGTAGATGTAGCTGCTGCTGCTGTTGGTGTTGCTGGAGTTGTTGTTGCTGTAGCAGTTGCTGCTGCTGATGGTGATGAAGGTTGTTGTGATTGGCAACGAACACCGCGTGCGTCTGCTGATCCTGCTGCAACTGCTGCTGCTGCTGCAGGTGAGGATTGCGCGCCTGTTGCTGTTGTTGTTGTTGTTGCTGCTGCTGCTGCTGGAGGTGATGGTGGTGTGAATGCGCTGCCTGGTGATGCTGCGTTTGGTGGTTGTGGTTCTGCTGCTGCTGCTGTTGGTGTGTTGACTGTGGCCTTGTTCCCTTCCCACCCCCTCCCGTTTGCAGGAACATAGGAGGACCTTCGTAGGATCTGCACACACACCCATACACACGCAGACACACACACGCACGCACAGAGAGAGACGAATTCGCCCACAACAGGAGTCGAATTCATCGTCATTGGAGCAGAGACAAATGTACAAATATTATAATGTTAGTAAGATGGAAATGGAAATGAAAGGAAATGGAAAATGCGTATTATAGTAGAAGCCATGAAAATGCACTCGGATGAGAAATGATGGAGCCCCAAAGCAGACCCAGAGATAAGCAAAAGCATGCAAAAATGATAAATTTCACTACAAATTGGCACCAAGCAAATTTCTAAGTACTTTCCTTCACTCTCTCTCTCTCTCTCACTCCAGTCTCTGTCTCTCTTTCTGGCAAACTCAATTGAGCTCATCAATGATGATGGGGCATGATGTCACCCAGTAGTGGTTAAAGATGACATTCGCTGCCTTATCGTTTGGTTTTTATCAATGACCCAAGGTTGAGCACAAATGCTAAACAAAGAGAGCAACCAGCCAACTGGATGACACACAACAACAGGTGGCGCTATTAGTCAGCCACCAAAGCAAATGCCAAACGATGGCCGAGAAGAGCAACACAACTATGTACAAGGTATTAGAACGTGGGTGGCGTTGGCGGGGTAATGAGACAACACCACAACCAGTTTTAACCCACCAACAACAACACTTTCCTCACTCCGTCTACAAACACAGTGAAACCTTTAACTGTGGGAGAACCCATAGATTAAGTTTGGTATGGAACTTTACCCATATGTAGATGAAAGTAGGGAAATGTCTAGGAATCATTTAGAAAGCAAACCTTCAGACCCTCTATTAAAACTATTTGCACTTGGTCTAGGCCAAACCAAAGTTCTCCTAGCTAAAATTCAAACTGTTAGCACGGATCTTGGCCTAGAAGTCAGGGAGGCAAAACAGTTTTTAACCAAGCCAGTTTGAACGCGGAATTCCAAGTATTTAAACCGAACATTGAATAAAAAACAAGCTAAACCTAGACAGGTTCCAAACCAGTATAGTCGGTTCGGTTCAACCAAAAATTATTAAGATCGATTTGCAGCTCTCGTTTCTGAGCGAAATCTAAACCCTATATAAACGAGAGCGGAAGTTAAAGTCGGCTTTAACATTTTCGGAAATAGTGCTTCGCTACCAGTTCTGGTCCTGGTCCCATTGCTACTATTAGGATACTAAGGTCAGCTTGTTAGGGTGTAGGCTGATATATTCGCTTATATATGTACATTGTACATGTTGTTCCTGCTGCCTAGTTGGTTTAATTTGTTCTGAAAGATGAACTGACTGCAAAGATCGTGGTCTATTGTCAAAATCAGCCTTAAGTTCTGGCGCCAGGTTATCTTTCAGCCACATGTGGGCGAGCGCCTAAAGATTAGCTTAAAGGTAAACTATATGCTGCTCAGCGCATGAAGTGTAACTCAGCCACCATTTCCACTCTGGGTTGGAGGGTTATATGGATTTCCTTCTTCAGCTTCTCAGGATGCCTTAGGCTTATTATGTGATTTATGTCCATAGAGGAGCTGTCGGACAGGTATGCATAGCTTACTTATGCATGCCAGCATTTGCAGCTGCGTCCTTACAATAAAGCTTAGTACATCTGTTTATCCAACAGCGTATTTGTGGTGCAATCACAACTGTTACCACATACCAAAACAAACTGGGAAGAAAAGCTAACATTTTCTGTGCGAACACACTTGAAAAAGCTAGCTCTAACTGTTACAGATTTTCTCTAAATTTTGCAGATCGGTTTGAAAACATATCTAGGCCTATTCCCGTTTTTGAATCCGATTAATCGAAATTGGTAATAGACAACTAAAGATTTCTAAAAAACGATTAAAGAATTCTGTCGCATCTGTTAGCCATCCAGAGGATCGAATGAAGGTGATTGGGATTTTGAAGTTAAAAGTCGAACAAAACAGTCGGCTGTCACTTAGATTTTGGTGACATTTAAATATTTGGCTTAAATCGTATGAATTCAAAAAGGAGTCTGACTTGGCAAATCTTTTGTATTGTGATTTAGAAAAATGCGAAAGCGGTCTTTTTAAAAATGTTGTCCTATATTCCTAGATCCCGATTTGAATGCTCTGACCAAGGAAGCAAAACTCTGAAATTCTGAAGGAGCCCACCCGACACACAAGCAAAGAACATTATTCGAATTTTGTTTAGCTTAAGCGAAAGTCTTTGTGAGTTCCCTTTTGTTTTGCTTCTCTATGCAGCAGGTAGATAATGAACGAAAATAACGCTGCGTCGCCGTCGCAATTGCAGTCAGTTTGTGTTTGAAACCCATGGAGGAATTAACATTATTATATTATATTAACTTTTTCAATTAATTAATCGGAAAACAATTGTTGTCTTATGTGGTTTAATGTTCATGATTGTATTGTTTAAAGTTGCCTATTTGCTAATCGTTTTAGTGCTTAAATCCAAAAAATCAAAAGTCAAAAGGAAGAAGCCGCTTTCCACTAAGAAAAAATAGAGGCAAGCTAACTGCTCCGATATAAAAACCAAGGCTAAAACGATTTATAGATGTATTTGTATGAAAAGAAATAGGACAATACAAATAGTTCAGTGTTTTCTTAAAACAGTTTAACGATATCAAAACGGAGTCAAATAGTTCAGTTTCTGCATTTTAATGACAAATTTACTGCCAATGCTTAAATGCTTAAGAGATATTGAGTTTCTAGAAGCAGAAACGGGTTCAGAGTGACCATCTTGTTAGAATCATCACACAAAAATGACTATTCCTGGGAAAATTTTATTTAAATGGTCCTGATTTGAAGGGATCGTGGAGCTGGCTTTTACACGTTGCTTTGTGATCTTCCTTCGGCTTCTCATTCGGCCAATTGGAATATTCCTTTATAGTTTTTGATTTTTTCTCTAATTAAGATGATTTGTGCCGAAATAGTTTAAAGTCGCAAAATTTGTGCTAAAGTGAACATGGAAGCAGGAGCAGTTTTCGATTTGGGATGAAGCAAAATTCTGGTGGTGTTCTTGATGTGAGTTCGTTGTTGCAAAAACTACATTATTAAACTCCTGAAAGTAGGCAATTTTTTCCAAAGAATTTTGAGAACTTAATATGCAGTAATCGCCATCGTCAACACACTTTCTGGTAATTCCTTAGTTGAAACAAGGATTTTAGGATCAAAAGTCAAAATCGTTTCGCTTTCTGAGATATCAGCGTTATCTAAGCCACTTCAACGCCTTTCTTGGCCCAAAAGAAACTGGCACAAGTGGCTGGTGCCGCCGCCACTTGTAAGTGCAAGCACCTCATTTGCCTGCCCAGGGAAAACCAGTTTATGGCCAAAGAAAATGATGGAGGGGCAGCAAATTTTCACTGACTGACGCTGCGTGAAAAGACGAAGAAGAAAAGGAAAAAGAAAACCTGTTTGCGAGAATATTTCGCACTTGCTTTTGTTTGTAAACAAAAACCAGTTGCGTGTCTGCCAGAGTGTGTGTGTATGTGTGTGGGTGCCAAGTGGCGGCGGCCCAAAAGCTGCATCCAATTGGTAAGACTCTGATTGGAACGATTCGATTCCGCTGACAGCAGCGAAAGAAGACGAGAGAGAGAGAGTGCTCGCCATATTTAAAAATTAAAACATTTGTACAAATTATTTACTTAGCAAAACATTTTGTTTACTTACCGCTTCCTGCGCTGCTGTGGCCGCTGTTTCCACTCCCGTTGCTGCTGCTGCTGAGGATGTGGTAGTGGCTCCTTCGGTTGCTGTTGGTGCGTCGTTTTTGCTGCCTGCCTAGCCCCAACGACGAGGGCGCGATTTGTGTTTGTTGGTATTGGTGTTGGTTGCTGTCCGTGTTGTAACTGTTGTTTTGGTTGTAGCTACTGCTGCTGCTTCTTCTTGCTTGAGTTCTCAAGCCTCTCCTCCCCACTGCGTCTTCACTTATCTTTAGTTTTAATTCAAATTTAGTGTCCACATAGACAACTCTGCTCCGTTCTGGTATCCAAACCCTCCATGTATAAAAAAAACACACGCGAATTTCACACACACATCCACATCAACATCTAAGCTGAAGACGGAGACGGACGACAAGCACGTACACGTACATACGTACAAAAATATAGAAAAAAACGTACTGCAACTGCTAAAATTTCACGGTAATTTTTTCTATAATTAAGAGAGAAAAAAAGATAAAACGTCTGCTTACAAATTTGATTAAAATCTACGAAGTGTCGAGCAGACGCCTGCTGGGCCCTGTCTTTTGTTCTAATTTTTTTTCTTCAAAAATTTGTTTGGTTTTTGGGCTTTTGGCATTTTCTCTGCTTTGCGCCGAGGCGTTGGTTGTTGTTTTTGTGTCTGTCGGTACTTACTCGCTTCTGTCTCTCTCGCGCACACACTCGCACACAAGCGCATATTACACAAAAACTGAAGAAACGAAAAAATAAACGAATTCAGTTCCACGCGGGGAACACGTTTAAGGAAAACTGATTACCACTATGCACTTTACATTAGTTCATTGTTTTTAGCTCATGTGAATAAAGATTCAGATTCTATTACAATTAATTTTGTAAATATTTTGCGCTACACAAACACGTCCGCTTCGAATGAAATAAATTGCAATATGCAAATGCAGTGTGACCGATTGGCGGCAAAGCCAAAAATACCAAATACAAAGTAATGAAATATAGAGAGGCAGACTGCGCTGCTTACCAACAGACCGATAAAAGTCGAAAGGCCCTTTTGAGTTTGACCCTTGATTTACACTTGCAGCTCTATTTGCCACTGTTTGGCGGCTGCAGAGCGATAGCAAACTATCGTTCATCTGATCTTTAACATTGCTTTGGCAGATGTATAAACAAATCATTAAATAATTTGAATTTAATTTTGCTCTTCAATGCAGTGTGACCGTAGTACGGCAAGGAAATAATTACCAACTTATTTTGCAGGCGACAGAGGGCGCCACCATTTACGTTCCATTTAAGCGGTTGACTTTACGCTAGAGAGCGACACTGTGTGTCTCATATTGGCGGTTATTTTAAACCATATTTCGTTACTCGTAGAGTAAAAAGGGTATACTAAAGTCGTGCAAATATATGTAACAGGAATGATTTCCGACCAGTATATATTGTTGATCAGCATCAACAGCCGAGTCGATATAGACTTGTCCGTCTGTCTGTATGAACACCTAGATCTCGGAGGTGGTCAGAGATAGAGATTTGATATGTATGGGACAAATGCTTCTTTTATCTGCACGCAGATCAAGTTTTTTTCAAATTTTGGTCACGACCCCTCCCGCCCCCGCAATTTGGAAAAAACGTTATATCTCCTACAGTTATGAAGATAGACGATTCGTACCTTCTAGAGATAGTTAGTAATAAGCAAAATCAATAAATTTGGACGAAGAAATGATAAAGATCTGATGAGCGGTTCTTAAGTTATGAGCAAAAATGTGAAAAAAACCGAGTTAAAAAAGTGTTGCATACTTTTTAGATGTTCACCCTAAGGAACGCAGGAACACTATTAAACATGTTTTTCATGAGTAACGGATATATCATGGTTTTTTGTTGTTGCTGGCATGTGCCGGTATGTATTGCATTGGTATGCGTGCCGCTCATGCGCCCTGTACGAATGCAATGTTTACGAATCTCGTAGTAAAAGTGTAGCCATTTCTATGCAGCCGGATGCTGTCATGGCCGCCGCCTCCCGCCACCCACACGCTTTTGCAAGCACCTTCTCTCATTTTCGCTGGTTTTCGGTTTTTATCAATAAGTTTCATAGATTGCCCTTTTTTGCTTGTTCTTGTGATAAATTTAAACTGTTGTTGACTTTTTGCGACCACACATTAAATAATAAACAAACTCAACAGAAACAGAAACTGAAAATAAAAAGGATTATTTTGTGGCTGCATAAAGCCCAAAAAAAGAGGGGGAAACCACAAAATGCAAGTTGGCCAACGCAACCACAAACACACACATTGTCACACAGAGAAATGCAGTCACAGCTGCTGTGAAGTCATTTGCTGGCATGTTTTCCTGTTTTTCTGGGCTCTGCGGTTGCTGGAGCAACAATCACAAAGTGACAACTTTCCACAAGTAAATAAAAAAAAATAATAATCATTATTATAATTTTAATGAATTTTTCGGCTTAAGTTTATTCCTTAAAGGAAATGTTTTTGTAAATGTAAATTGAAATTGATTCCCAAATTTTCGACTGCTCGGAAGATAATATACCAAGAAGACCTAAGATAGTGAAAAATTTATATTTTTTACCTCGCACGTTTATATTTTAAAGCTTATTTCTACAGGGAATCCATTCGGCGAAATGAATCATAGAGTTTATGAACGACCGAGTTCAAAATCAAGAACTTATCGTCTTCATCCATCTCCATATATATTCTTTAACAACATTAACAGCGAAGTCGATCCGCCTGTACGGCTATCTTTTTATATGGGGTCCCGACATAGTATATATCTCCGCCGTTTTTCAAACGGCAAATCTCCGCGCGGACGTTTTAAAACGTGACATAAACCGGAGCTGTGTCGGCTCGGAGATCTGTCGCTTGTCGCCAGAAAAAAGCGACATATCTCCGCCGGCAAAATGTACTGGGCGGAGATAAGTCGTCGGAGATATGCGCTATGCCTGTTGACCAGGGCTGCAAACCGCTTCAGAGTTGAACCGCTCCGGAGTCGGAAACAACGGGATTTTTGGGAAGTCCGAACCGAACCCGAATCGAAGCAGGTTAATTTTTATCCGCCCGAGCCTGAACCGGAGCAAGTAATAGTAAAATAATATTTGATCCGCATGTCTCTCGGGAAGCTTCAAGCATTGCAGTTCGTTTGAGGGAGGGCTCCGCGTCTGTCTTTTTCAAGACACGTGTTTGCGCGTTCAGCCTTTGTCAAGGCACGCGTCTTCCAGTACATAGAACATAACCTGTTTATTACACAGGAACAATCAGTCGTGGCAATTTCCATTTCCCAGAAAAGTGGGCGGCCAAATAAGACCACAATACCTACGGGCATCGTGGCAACCTAAAACCTCAACAAAAAAAAAAATATATTTGATCCGAAATATTATAAAAATTTTTCTAGATGCTATAATTGTTAACGTTTTTCTATATCTTTTTTTTTTCTTGATATATACAATGTATTATACATATACACAATTTGTGCCAATATCGCTCCTTGGAGGAGCGCAGGGCAAAAACAAAATTCTTCCAACGATTTCTGCCTGCTGCCAGGTGCCTTAGTTCGTTCCAACTCAATCTGGTTGCTGCATGGATTGTGCGCATCCAAGTCTGCCGGTGTCGACCTCTCTGCCGGCTGCCTTGTGGGTTCTAATTCTAGAGGCATCTTCTGCGATGTTTTTATCTTCCTTCCCTAAGGTGTCCCCAATCCAGTTCCATTTACGTCTCTTTATCTCAGTCGCGTTTGTTGATAATTCCAGGAGGTTTTCATTTGTGATTGTGGGAGGCCACAACATACGGCAAATTTTTCTCAAACACTTTTTCACAAAAGCTTGGAGTTTTCCGCTTATATAATCGGAGTGCAGCCAGTTCTCTGAGCCATATAGTAACACCGACCTTACGCTGGTATTAAGGATAGGCAGTCTATAATATCTAAATGCACACTAAAAATAAAATTTGGCATGAATTTGAGGAACTCGCCTTGCCCCGGGACTCGGAACAATTTTCTAATAAACAGGAAACATTTTTTAGAACTTCGAAAAATTTTACACAAAAAAAGTTTAAGAACAACACAAGAATACAAAAAGGCCAATCTTTTTCAACAGGAAAAATAGCAAACTTTTCATAGTTTTTTTTTGCTATCTTCTCTGTTGCAAAAGCTTGTAAATCTGTGCAATTAGGTCGATCTTTTCTGGTCACTTTCTTAAAATTAGATTAAAATTTACCTTTGATTTTAAAGGAAAATATCCCTTAATTTAACTATTATTGTGTTCAAATATTATATTCCAAATTTTAAGACTTTGAACTTGCAAATATGTATGAAATGCTTGAGGTTTTTCCAATTAACATACACTTTTTTGAGTCAGCGAAAACAAAATTATACCTGTACCTAAACAGTTCAAGGACTCGAACCCCGGCGTGAACTCGTCCCGATTTTTAGGAGGTCAGAATCGAAATAAATGAAAAAAAAAAGGTTTCTTAAGAACTGGATTTCTCAGGTATCGTTTATCGAACAGGTCTTGGGAAAATATTGCTGAATAGTATTTTACTGCATCCACTTAAGTTATAATTTAATACAATTTTATTACATTTTTGTTTAAAACAAGTTGTAAAATTTTTTTTTTGATAAAAATTGTTAAGACGTGCTTAATTTAAGGAACATCACCAATTTGAAATATTTTTATTAAAGTAAAAGCATGTTTTCTGCATTTTTTCTAAAAAAAAGTTCAGTTTGGACTATTTATGTAAAACCAGTCTTGAAAAAAATAAAAAGGATGCAGAATAAGGATAAATAAAAAATAATTAAATTTGGATTTAACCTATAGGTTTATTTATGATATCCGAATGGCGCTAATAATGATTTCAATCTCTGAATCGGGTATTTTGGCCCATTCCTCGGTAACGGCTTTTGAAGCTCTCAAGCCGAGTTGAACTTTCTTCTGCCAGCATAAACACGATGTGCAAGATTACCACACATGTTTTTAATTGGATTCATTAAAATTTCCATCAAATCTTTATAATACTCTTAGGTCATACGAAAAGGAGCCCAATTTCGCGATATTCTGGAAAGTTTGATGTATGCCTCTTATATACTAACGCAGACTGATCAGATCCGATTGCTACAACAAAGATACAGTCAAAATTGCACACAAGCTAATTTATTCCACTGTGAAGTTCTTTAGCAAAAGAAAAAGCAACATAGATAAAACGGACAAAAAAATTCCATGTGCTAGTGACGGAAGCATCGTTGAAACCACAATATAAAAAACATCGCGGCACACATTCTCCAGACCATGGTGGAATAATATGAGATGACACCGAGCGAGTGAACGGTCTCTCTGTTTGTAGGGCCAGTGAGTCAGTTCGTTGTGAATGCTTGAAGCGACAGGTTGGGTGCGGACAAATTTTTCTGTTTTTGTATGTATGTGTAACTGTCTTGTTTTTGTTTTTTTTGCTGGTTTTAGTGTAAAATGTCAAGTTACTGTGTAATTTGTCTCAAATCGTTTGCGCGAAGCAACGAAAAGCTCATACGTGTTCAAGATACATGGAAAGAACAACCATTTGGGCAGAGTCTTTGGGCATTTGTATTTTTTAAAGTTGAGTTTGTCTTCCTGAAAATTGTTGACTAAATGACAGCTCCCTAACTTCCTTAATACAACAAACAAAAATTAACAAACACAACACAAAGCATGCCATCTGCTATCCCTTTCTTTTTGACACTGGCCCTCAACAGATGCTGACGACACCGTTGTTAAGTTGACACCAACTTATATTATTACTTCATGCTCCAGACTTCACAGCTACTCCAGGTAGAGAGTATGTTAGAGTCGGGCTTGATCGATTTTCTCACTTGTTTTTTTTAATATTAAGTGTTTTTAACATTGTCTATATTTTATGCCGATTTTGATCTTACATTCGACTTTGGGTATAGATGCGTCCCTATCTTCTGTGTATAAAAAACTGTTCCGCCGTAGCGACGTCGACACACCGACAATATACGAGGCAACCTGTGACATAAAAATTTGTCTGCCGGCAACTAAAAAAGTATTGTCCCACGTCAAACCTCTATCTCTTACCATGTAGATCTGTACTTTTAGGTATTTGACGACACGACTTGACTATCTCTCGTTACAGTAAAATACCGGAAATCCAGGCTTTTGGCAACTAAATAATAACAATTGTTCAAATTGGACATGGAGATTTGGTTATTCTCACTGGAAATATCCAGTACTAAGCCATTGAATATGAAAACATGACCCCCGAATAATCATACGGAATGCAAACAGCTACAACAGTCCTGCAAAGACACACATATTTTCCCTAGCTACCATCTCCAACCTGAGTGTAAAGGATAACCCGTCGTCACCCGCTGTTCTTTTCTTTGTACCACTCAACGTAACTATCAATTTTTCTCCATTGCTCGTGACAACCCCAATACTCTATTATATCATCTCTTCATCAATTGAATCGTTGTTATCAGTTATAAAAACTAAAATAGTGCATTTCTGGTGCATTCTAAATAAAATTCACCAAAAATTTAATTTGTTGCTGTCAACAACTTTTGATCAAAAAGTTGGCCCTACTCGGCCGGTATTGTCAGGCACATTTTCCGAAACAAATTTCGAATAAAAGTTACCTTTTTGTAAAGTAGCTTTGGGAAAGTCTATGCTAAAAAAAAATAACATACCTCCTACACGTTATGCTATGATTTCGTCTCATTTGCAAAACAAATTTGTTCCTGTAAATTCACAAAATGGCCAGAACATATGAGAGAACAAAGATCTGCGAACACCAACAACTAGTCCCGGCCTTTGACGTTTTTCCTTGTGTATCTTCTGTGTGTTTTGCCACTTCCTTCTGATTTCTATACTAAACGTAGTATGTAAATATGTCCATAAACCGTAAAAGTACATCCTAAATAAGTTTACTTTATGGACAATTACTTCTTCTAGTTGCGACAAATTTTTATGCCATTGCACGCCCCTTCCCCCCCAATCAAAAACCTCAATCTCCCCAGTTTTGCTATGGTTTGTTTCTTCTAAAGATATTTTGTAATCTTTTTTATCGATCCAAAGAAACATAAGATCGATACAGTTTACGGAAAAAAAATTTTATGGGTAGCACGGTTCTTTTGCACACTCTCACTTTGACACCTCTATCACTTTGTGGATTCTTTATAAAATTTATCAGTAAATGCAACTCTGGTATACAAAAATGTTATAGTCGACTCACCACTTTCTAACTTGTTTTTGGTAACTAAATATTTAACGGCTAAATCTTTACTCTGGTTTCTTGGTGAATTTCAAATTGACCGTACTTCGTTTTTTACGCTTAACGAACAAATGACCCCCTAATGTGTGCCCCTGGTTTAAAATGAGGTTCATATAACAGTTTTATGGCCAATTTCAAATTTTTGGGTTAGATATCGAAAATTTGGTAAACCACTCAAGAGAATACATTTTACGGAAGTGAATAGTGTTAAATATGCTCTAGCCTTGGAGACCTGCGTGCACACCTCTATACCTTGGATTTACACCTTGCATACGTAGAAAAAACCCGATTTCTATATGGAGAGAGTCGACTCCCCCACTTTCTAACTTCCGAAATAGTCAGGAAAAACGTTTTCTGGGCACAAGAGCTAGATAAGGTATGCGCTCCTCTCAATCTTAACTGGAAAGATGGCCCGCTCCGCTCAAGATTGGAATAGAACGAGACTCGATATAATAGAAGCTCTTAAACAGAAGACGCATGCGGAACGCATGACTCGGAAAGGATCCAGCCAAACAAGAATCTACAGATTCCTCGACCATACAGCTGCCCTTAAGCTACAGCATCTTGCCAACAGTAATATCCCATGGGTGATGAAAGCGCGGCTTGACCTTATTACGCTGTCGTCAAATACGTATAATAGATTGATGAACGTGCCATGCCCAATCTGCAATACCGGAGAAAATTAGGATCTGACTCAATTTTTAGCAAGATGTCCTTGCCTTAAGGATCACAGATGGGCGTTCCTTGGTAAGACATAACTGACAAAGCAGGAGCTACATGATATTCTTGACGATAAACATAGCGAGAACTGAAAGAAAGCTTTGGTTTACAGAAAGGAAATTTAAGAAACAGTTTAGAAGGCGGCGATAAAATGGAAATATTATAAAATGCGGGCGCATTAGTCCAAGCCCCGTACTGCTGAACGGTCTGATATCTTGGGAAGACCAGGGAAGTTAGGCGTAGTAAGCGGGTGCGGGGTGTGCCTGGCCAACGGACGGTTCGTGCAACCAAGTCGGTTACTTTAACAAAAGATTCTTTTTAGTTTTTATAATAATGAATAATTTAAAAATAAACATTATTATTATTATTATTAGTGTTAAATATTCATATAGATCTTTGAAATTAAAGGTTTGAACCCGTTCGCTAAAGAAATAAAAATGTTTTATAAGGCTGCCTTCACACTGCCCGACACATGAGACATATTCTATTACTCCTGCATTTTTTTTATGACTTAAATTAAAAAACCTTGTCAAGTTCATAGAATTTCATGGACTTTTAGATATCATAGGTCTTGTGTCGAACAGTGTGAAGGCAGTAGGAAGTAGGAATTTTCCAAAATCTGATCTAAGTACTCACTTTCAGCATAAGATAAAACTATTCTAAGGTTTGGACTGGTTTGAAACTAAGAATCTATGATTGAAAACCACATTCAGTTTTTGAAAGTAACTGCCATTTACTAGCGCCCTCTAGCGTTGTCAATTCGAACAATAATATAACCAACCTAACCAACCTAAATTGAACAATTAATTAAAATTTCAAACCATTCTTTCTTATCATTTTAGCCCACAACGATTTGAACGACTTAACTATCACATCCTTTGGCTATTTCGACCTATCGACATCAACTACATCTTATCTACATGTTAACTACATTATTAATGTAGACAACATAACCTGCCCCCACGGCGAGGGCGAGCGCTTTTTAGTTTGTGCCTCTTCGATTCAGTCTGAGGCCGAAGCTGGTTTAGCCCTGACGCGCGTAACGCTTCTTTCCGTTTCGTTTCCTTTCGCTTCAACACACCCACACACACACATATTTGGCGCTGAAAAAAAGAAATAAAATAAAATTTTTTAAATTTCTTGTGCATAAATTAAAATGTTATAATTAAACCGAATCGTTAATATAAAAACAAAAAAACCAAGTGCGCGCAATACAAACCCCCAACCCAAGTGAAATGGGCCTAGCCCAAAAAAGAAAAAATATTACAACTTTATTTTAAATTTATAATTTAAAAAATATGTAAATTATCACAAGCTCGACAATAAAGTCTTTTAAGTCCCAGTGAAAACTGTGCAATAATTAGAGTAATTTCTGCAAGAAATTTGTAAGTGAACAATATAACGAATATATATACATATATATATACTAACACATAAAGTTAATAAAAGTTTGTAAAAAGCATAGAAAAATTAGTTAATATATAAAGAAAAACACAGGGAGAAGAGCCTGTGACCCAACTAAAAATTTTGCCGCCAATAACCCACCAAAACCGAACGGAGACAAAATTTAAATTTAAACCACCAGGAAGTGTCCAACCCAAAAATCTTTTGGATTTTCGAAAATGTGGAACATGGCCCAAAAGCGCTTGGGCCTGGAAACGAAAGCAACGCGTCGTCAGGGACTAACATCAACAGCATCAGCAGCAGCCACAGCAACAAAAATAATAAAAATGTCAACTGGAACGCCATCGATTACACAAGGATTAATCTTCACCTGGTCTCGGTTGATTGTTGTTGCGGTTGCTGCATTGCTGCTCAATAGCCTCGTCTGTCAAGGTGAGTAAATACTTTCACTTTACCTATAGAAGTTGGACTCGCTTATGTCTCAATAAATGCCAACTGCCCGCAGCCATTTGGCCATGTCTAGAGTAAATACTCTCAGCCATTGTGAGTACATTCCATCGGGTCTTGTGGCCCCCTTCAAATATTGATGAGTGCGAACTCGATGAATTGTGGCTGAAGTGACAGACTTTTAATGATTTGCTCTTCAAACACAACAACAATAATAATAATGATGCAAAATGCTTCGTCATTTGCTCAAAGCTAAAACGCCATTTAAAACTATAAGCACAAATAGTTTTTATATTTAACCATTAAATTAATTTAATGTTTTTCGAGATATTTAGCGCGGCACAACTATTGCCAGGCTGTTGATTACTTTAACAGTTCACAAATCGCGATGAAAACCATTTTTTATATTGTTTGCCACAAGCCAGAAGGCAGTCATCTAGCAAATGTGTGACACATTCCACGCCTTGCTGATCTCACCCACATAATTATCACATTTTCATACACATCAAAAAGAAATCCGATTCTTTATATGAAAACTCGCTGCAAGTGGGTCGCCTGATAAGTATATGGATCAGACGTTTAATGGTCGCGCTTTTGGATTTAGGTAAATTTGTATTTGTAATATGTACTTTGGTGCTTGGGATTGTTGGGTATTAAAAAAAATTTTGTTTTTCTATATATACCAAGAAACTGGAAATTTTGCATTAGTGCTAGTTAAGTTTCCACTGAGAAATGTTCATAACGAATAAAAGCTAATGATCAAAGTCACACCAAAGTGTTCAAGGTACAGCTGAATGGAAACAAATTTACCCCCTTCACATGTCAAAAGCATGGTACTCCATCCAGATTTTTGGATATTTTCAGCTGATATTTATTATAATTGCTAAAGCAATTTTAAATTTGGATATTTGTTATAACAATGACTTTAACATTCATTATGAATTTTGATCCGATTGTACTCTTATCTTAGTGAATGGTGTCAAAAAAATGTTGTACTAACTTAAATGTGGATAAGAAATTGTCGCCTGCTATAGTTTGTCCCAGGAATATATTGGTTATATAATTTTTTGTTAAAAAATTTTGAAATCAAATTATTATATTAATTTTTTTATAAAAATCTGGGTTGCAAACCGGTCCGGAGCTGAACCGTGAATCCCGAAGCGAACCTGAAACGGAGTCAAAAAACATTTCGCCGCCGAACCTGAACCCGAACCGGATCAAAAAAGTATTACTTTTTAAGGCTGGCTTATGTATTGTTGCTTTAAGGTTCTTGGAAAAACATGCTTACTTTTTACTTTCAATCCCAATTACAACTTTTTTGTTGGTTTTAGAAACTTAATTTTTTGACCTTGAAACAAAAACGGCTTGCAAGAATACAAATTGCTGAATTGTGTGAACCTCAAAAGGAACTCATTAATAAAAGCATCACAGATTATTCTTATTCAACTTTATGTTCTTATGAACATGAAACGGAATATTTATGTTAAGAGCTGGAATATAAAGAATTAGTGAGGAGGAGTTCCAAGATTGCCTAAAGATTCTTCGATTCTTTCGATAAACTATCATTGTAAACAACAACAATAGGTATACATGTTCAACACAGGTATCAGGCAAAGTTAAATTTGTTTTATCCATAACTAACTTAAACAAAATTCGAATATTATTTGGAAAATATCAATAGTTGGCTAATGTTATTCCAATTTACAATTCTTTTCTGAGCTAGCAAAATCAAAATTATTTCGGAACCCCGGTACAAACCTGAACCTAGGTGCACCGACCCGTGAACCCGAACCTCTGCAAACCTCTTAAAAATCGGTAGGGGTTCACTCCGGGGTTCGAACCCCTGAAACTTTTTGGGTTCGGGTTCACGGAGCGGGTTCAGAAGAGCGCTGAACCTATTTTCAGGTTCGAACCTGGTACAGGAATAAATTTATTTATGCTGACTCAAAAAAAATGTATGTTAGTTTGAAAAACCTAAAACATTTCACACATATTTGGAAGTTCAGAGTCTTCATATTTCGAAAATATAATTTGAACTCAATAATAGTTAGATTAAGGGATATTTTACTTTGAAATCAAAGGTTATTTTTAAAAAACTTCAAGAAAGTGACTACAAGCTTTTGTAACAGAGAAGATAGCAAACTTTCCATACGTATATTTGGTCAAAAATAAAAAAAACTTAGAAAAAATCCATATTAAAATCCTAACAATTTGTATTCTATGAGCAAAATCAAAACTTCGTTTTCGGGTTTTCTGTAACGGCATTCACCTAAAATGAAAACAAATTTCGTTAGAAAATTTTACTTTATGTGGTCACACGAACCACATATGGGCATTTCCAAAAAAAGGTCCACCTGGGACAAAAAAATTAAAGTGGTTGAAAACACTAGATTTGATCGAATTTTCATAGGGACACAATAAAATATAAAAAATGTATTAAAGGGCATAGCAGAATAAGCATACAAAAACTGCCCCCACTCCGATCAGCACCAAATTTAAATATGTTGTTACCATCAGTGAGAAACTCACTCTCCTAAATTTGTAGTCTTCTAATCGCTATTGGAGTAGAGTTATGAGGGCGGAAAGATAAATCAAAAAAGTCGTTTATCTTAAGAACCGCTTAACCGATTTGGATGGGTTTAATATATGTTGTAAGTGTCCACACCACAATTCAAAAAATAATTTTTGCACATTTTTATTGCCAATTCTTTGGCCCAAAAAAAATTTTTGAAATTTTCAAATAATTCTTTTACGGTGTTAGCCTTTTGCGACATCGACAGTTTTTTGCTGGTTTTTTCATCAAGAGGTCCCTAACAACATATAATTTTTGCAAACACATCCCAAGTGAACCCCTTGGGGAAATACTATTAAACGTTAAATTAGGAATTTCTATATATATTTAATACATATTAGGCCCACCGGTAAATCAACTTAAAAGGGGGAAAAAGGGGAAATTTTCTGTCAATTCTGTGTGAGTAGTTACAGTGTGCTCAGTATTATAAAATATATTTGTAAAACTGTTCACATGTTTTATTGGCATTCACTATGAAGATGATTCCCGATGACCGTGCAAAATTTTATTTAGATTCTTATTGAAAAAACCAGCAAAAAACAATTCGAGTTGAAATCGATTTACATTTCGAAAAAATTATTTGAAAATTTTAATAATATTTTTTGTGCCTAAGAATCTATATATATAAAAGAAAGTCGTGTTAGTTACACCACTTATAACTCAAGAACGGCAGAACAGATTTGGGTGAAAATTGGTAGGGAGGTAGCTTAGAGCCAGGAAACGGACATAAGATACTTTTTATCCCGTTCGACAGCGTTCCCATGTGGAACATTCGCGGTTTTTTGTTTTTCATTCGATCAAGCTCAAACTTATTTTCAAAGATCTATATGAAAATTCAACAACAACTGCATACCAATCTTCCGGAAAATTCACCCCCATTGGGTGGAAAGTGGGTGGTCAAGATTGTATGGGCGAAACTTAAGTTGCCAGCGACTAGCTCCAAACTCATTTTCAAATTTACATATAACAAAACATAAAAAAGTGACTTTCAAATTTTGGAAAATTTATCCCCAAAAGTGGGAAAATTCGCGGGAAACTGTTGTATGAAACTTTTTACTTATTATCCGATCAAGTTCAAACTCATTTTCAAAGATCTATATGAAAATTCGACCACAACTGCATACCAATCTTCCGGAAAATTGGGTGGAAAGTGGGTGGTCAAGGTTGTATGGGCGAAACTATAGTTGCCAGCGATTAGCGCCAAACTCATTTTAAAAATTACACATAACAAAACATAAGTTGTAAGCATAGTACGCGAAGTGGTCTGTGGGCAAGTGGGTGGGATGTGGCTGGAATGTGGCGATATGTGGGATGGATGTGGGTGGGATGTGGGTGGCAAGTGGGTGGAGTGTGGGTGGGATGTAGGTGGGAAGTGGGCGGAAAGTGGGTGGGATGTGGGCGGGAAGTGGGTGGTATGTAGGTGTGAAGTGGGTGGGATGGAAATGGGAAGTGGGTGGAATGTGTCGGTAAGTGGGAGGGATGTGGGTGGAATGTAAATGGGTGGTTTTTGGGCGGGAAGAGGGTGGGAAGTGTGTGGAATGTGGGAGGCATGTAGGTGCAAAGTGGGTGGGATGTGGCGGTAAGTGGGAGGGATGTGGGTGGGATGTGGGCCTGAAGTGGGTGTGCGTTGGTTCTATACTGTTGAAGGCGCGGCGAAGCGTGACGGGCTATTTGCTAATGAAACAAAAGTATTCTTCCATGGTTGTCTATTAAAACTGACACGCGGACGAAGTCGCGGCGGGTTTTGCTAGTTGGTAATAAAAATGTGCAAAAATAATTTTCTGAATTCTGTGGTGGACACTTATAACATATTTTTAGCGCATTCAAATCGGTTAAGCGGTTCTTAAGATAAACGAGTTTTTTGTTTTACCTTTCCGCCCCCATAACTCTACTCCAATAGCGATTAGAAGACTACAAATTTAGGAGAGTGAGTTTCTCATTGATGATAACAACATATTTATTTTGGTGCTGATCGGAGTGGGGGCAGTTTTTGTATGCTTATTCTGCTATGCCCTTTGCTTAATTTTTTGGAAAAAAGTGACTATTGATTACATGTACTATCGCCATCTAAAATCTTTCTGATGGAAAAATAGGATATACACGAATCCATAAGAAACCATGAGAAACTATGCCAATGCAGTTAACTGTAGCAGAAACCACAGAAATATGATGATGGAATAAATGTAACGTTCGACATGTCACGTATCGACAGAGATAAATATTTTTTTACAAAAAATTTACTTAAGATTTTTAAATCAAATAATATACATTTCAAAGAACTATTCATTCATAAGATATTAAAACTATTTGGGCTTAGTTATTGTGTTAGGCTTAGCTAACCGTTGTCTTTATATAGCTGCTCCCCAAAACCACTTCTGTTTTTGTCACGTTCGAATAGCTTCCAATTTTGTCATTATTTTGGAAACCGAATTTCATTTTAAACAAAATAAAAAATAAAAAAGGGAGTTACTTAGAGTGATATAAAGGTAAAAAACGAACTAAAAGTTCCATTTATTTTGACTTTTTTTCATTTTCAATGTGTACGACGGTCACGGTTCGACAAAATGGAAATGCCCATATGTATAAAAATCTCGCACGTTCATGCCAATATTTCGTAACCCTGACGTACTGGGTAAAAACGGAAAATTGATTTCACTTCAACGATCAAAAAAATTTGTCTCTTTGTTTTCCAGTGTTATCAGACTCATATTTTTATACCCTTGCAAAGGTCATAATAATTTTGCCCAGAAGTTTGTAACGCATAGAAATATTCATTTCCGACCGTATAAACTATATATATTCTTGATCAGAGCGACGAGCTGAGTCGATTGAGCTTTGTCCGTCCGTCTGTCTGTCTGTCTGTCTCTACTAACTAGTCTCTCAGTTTTAAAGCTTTCGAGCTGAAACTTTGCACAGAGTCTTCTTTTTACTGCACACTGCTAATATGTTGGAACCGACCGGATTGGATGACTATATCTTATAGCTGCCATAGGAACTATCGGTCGAAAAGTGGGTCTTTGTTAGAAAAACTTTTTTGTTTTTAATGTATACGCCTCCTGCTTCAGTAATTATTAGTTTTATACGCTTTTACACAGATTTAAAAGTTTTGGTCAAAATCGGATGACTATATCTTATAGCTGCCATAGAAACTATCGGTCGAAAAGTGGATTTTATTTAGAAAAATTGTTGGTTTTAATGCTGACGATCGTAAACTCTGATTTATTAAAACATTTGCAAGGGTATAAAAACTTCGGCAAAGACGAAGTTAGCTTGGCCTTCTCATTAGAAAAGTTTTTTCTTAAATTTTTGTGTATGTCATATTTTCGAAGTTCTTGAAAACTTTTTCGGTGTATTTGAAAATTTACCAGGACAAATTAAAAATAGCAGAGTTCTTAAAATTCACGCCACATTTTTTCTTATATATTGGAAAATGGAAAAGTAACAAATTATTGCATCTAGAAAAAATTTTATAATTTTGAAACGAACCCATCTTTTACTATTCTTGCTCCGGTTCAGGTTCAGGTTCGGGCGGATACAAAATTACCTGATCCGGTTCGGTTCGGACTTCCCAAAACAGTCCCGGAGTCCCCGTTTGCAGCCTGTAAATTTTTTGCGGCACTTTGTTGATCCTTAAATCAAAAAAGTGAAGCCATGCATTTCGGTTATATTTCATAAAACTCTTTCACTTAACTCTTATATGAAAATTTTTCTTTTTATACCCTGTTCCCATTAAAAATGGGAAAAGGGGGATCATGAAGTTGTGCAAATGTATGTAACAGGGAGAAGGAAGCATCTCCGACCACATTAAATATATATATTCTTGATCGGCATCAACAGCCGAGTCGATTTAGCCATGTCCGTCTTTCTGTCTGTCCGTCTGTCTGTCTGTCCGTCTGTCTGTCTGTATGAACGCGTCGATCTCAGAGACTGTAACAGATAGAGCAACAAGTTTTAGAATGTATATACATAGGTGTATACTGTACCCACATCGAGTTTGTTTCAGATTTGGAAAACTCCACATCCTCCATCTTAGCATCTAGCGCATGGATCTCACAGGCTACAAGAAGTAGAGCCACAATTTTTTGCTTGTATGTAGGTGTGCCCAAATAAAGTTTGCTCCAGGTTTGGCAAATTCCTCCTCCATCTTCTTCTAACCGCGAAAAACGGTCAGAGCTTCAATTTTTAAGTTTTAACCTAGCGACTAAATATATATTCAGTGAGGCCCAACAACTATCTATTCAGTGTACCACAATGAGATCCGAGCAAAAACACCGAAGATATGTACATAAGTGTGCCTGCCCATTTATTGAAAAACATTTTAAAATAAATGGAATTCAAAGCTATAGAAACAACATTACTTGGAACAGGGTATTTTGCTGTCGGGGCACTCGACCGCAACACTCTTACTTGTTTCATTTTAAATTTCAAAAATTTAAATTTCACCTGTCCCTTACCCTTGACTTGGTACGATTTATTAGAATACTATTAATTATGACTTTTGTATATTTTTCAACCAACCATCGCCACATTGGTCTTTTATTTTCTCACCAAAGTATTATTGTTTATTCCCAAATTATGCTGTTAGCAGCGGACTTTAAATCAAAGCATGTCCATTATTTTGCATATTATTATCTAGCTATGGCTATGACTGCTTAATTACCATAATTAGTCTGGCCAACTGTGTAGAGAGAGGGATGACGTCGACGCAACGTTTGGTTCATTAACCCGATAGTAACATTTGTTTGCTTAGCTGGTCATGCAATTGGTCAGCAGGCAGAAGTTAATGAAATTCTGGCTATAAAAACTTCAATTCCCACACTCAGAGTGGAGCCAGAGGCAAAAGTGCGACATACTAGGAAAATATAAGCAATGGGAATGTCTTTTCATGATGAAATCTCAGCTTAGCCATTTTGTCTACTCATTTCATTATTTGGCTAAAAATGTGTATGGTAATCTATTGGCTTGAGTGGCAATTGTGGCAGTGTTGTTAAAGTGTTGCGACTACTGCGCAGAAGCTTGGAGCTTTTGAGCAGCCGTTGTCTGTGCAGCTCTTGCAGCACAGTAAGTAGGTTTCGAACTATATTATAATCTAATAAACCTCCATTTAAGATAAAAAAGTCTTAAAACAAGAATTGGCATACCTAAAATGAGTGAAAATCAAATGTTCTCAATAAGATTAAGCTAAATAGAATGCTTAACTCTTTAATAAAAATGACCAAACAAACCAGGTCACATTTAAAATAGCCAAGGCTCTCGTAAACTCCATCCTAATCTTACCAGAACTCTCTTACAAGGTTTTTTTCTGAGTTTGCCAAAGCTTCTCAAGCTTCTCCATTTGTATGCGGGTCTTGGACTTGTGCTAAAAAAGCCTAAGGAGTAAGAGAAGCTCCACTCGAGGCTTGGGATTTTAAAACAAATTAAATTTTTTTTGGCTTTTCCTCTTTTAATTTTCATTATGAATTTTGACCACATTCATCACTCTAATGGCCTCTTTCAATTTGACGTTTCTTAATCAATTTCAACTGCCTTTTGGCCCGCAGAAAGCATTATTTATTACCCAGAATTACTCTTCGCATTATGCAAAACATCGCGATAAGACATTAGAGAGGCCAATGAACCGCAAAAAAAAAACCCAAACTAAATCATTCATATCTGGCTATGTACAAGTATGTGACTATTCCGACTGCCCAGAGTACGAAACATCAAAAAAAGTGAATGGTGTAATGTGGAAACCGGTTGGTGGGCCCAACCCGGCCTTTGTGTACTTGGCCTGCACAGTTCCCACTCACACACACACACACACACACACTTGGCCCACAAAATAACACATCCAAGAGCCAGATCTGTCTGCTGAGTGGAGCATACAGAAGTGAGTCGACATTTGTGTTGTCGACTTAACTCAATGGTTATGCAATATTTGGCTGTGTGAAAAATTGAACCATAAAAAATATACCTACACTTTGCTGACGATAAGTTAATGAAAGTGTTGTCTAGTTACATTTTTTAAAAGTCCAAAACAAGTTTACAAATGCGTCTGGCAAACGGTTGATATCACCTGGTCAATTGGTGTCAATGTGTTAGTAAAACGATGCACGCACAGGTGCAGATTTGATACTTGCCCCTTTTGCAGTATTGACTGTTGCAATAATCAATTTCAAATATTACTAATTAATGACGGGTAATGCAGCTACAAATCAGTGTAGAGCTGAGCATACGATTAATTCGATTTGTTGCATAAGTGCAATTGAATTCATATTGATTTTAATTGAAGCAAATTGTACTTGAAATCAGGCGAGTCAGTGTACAGTCTTTTCGCGTGTGGCTAACAGGATTAAGTTAATGGCAATGAATGTTATTCGAATGTTGTCCTTCACTCTGGAAATATGCTCTGCAATTTAATTTTTTACGATTTTACTTTAAAAGAATTTAAGAACACATTATTTCATAGCTATATTAAACAGAGCTGTAAACTTAACCAAAAACAAAATGTTGCCTAAACGTTGCCTAAAGTGCTTAATATTTATCTACCTAGTTCAAGTTGGTCCATGTCGGACAAATCAGTTTTATGATAGCTGCTGCAAATGGTGTAGCTTTTAAACAATGCCTTATACGATAAACAATAAATCGTTAAACCTTTGTCCATTTGTATGAAACTTAAACCTTTACTTTTTCTATAAATGCAAATCTCGCAAAAACTGATCCATTTTTACAGGAACCCGATGAAAAAGTAAGAGTGTTGCGGTCGAGTGCCCCGACAGCAAAATGCCTTGTCCCAAGTAATGTGGTTCCTATAGCTTTGAATTCCATTTATTTAAAAATTGAAATTTTTTTAAAAAAATGGGCAGGCGTACTTGCATTTCTTTGGTGTTTTTGCTCGGATCTCATTGTGGTACATGGAATAGATAGATTTTGGGCCTAACTGAATGTATATTAAGTCACTAGGTTCAAACTAAAAAATTGACAGTTTTTCGCGGTTAGAAGAAGATGGAGGAGGAATTTGCCAAACCTGGAGCAAACTACTGGAACGGGTACACCACACCTATAACATGGAAAATGTTCTAAGAGAGATCCACCCCCCATAAACCGCGAAACCTGCAGGCCACAATATTAAAGTAACAATACTGGAGCAACGATTTTGAGCAAAAACACCGCCCGCGTGTGTGTGTGTGCGTGAGGGCGCGTGTTTTTTAATGCGATTGTGTGCATGTGTGTATCTTTGTGTATGTGTTTGTCGATTGTACAGAGTATTTTGAAGTCGAGCTACTCAACTGCAACGGTCTTACTTGTTAAGTTATATTTCTTCACAATTTTATTGATTTAAAAGAAACCAATCGAAATTTTTGATAGCGTCAGCCAATTTCTACCAAAAACTGCAAGTTTTCGAGTTTTGGTTAAAATTCTGCATACTTTAGGGCCCTTTACTAAATGAAGAACCAATCGAATTAAGTTGGTATGCTCAAATCGATTGTTTATTTTATTCTGAGCTAATATTTCGTCCTTCATTGCTTATTCAAATTCGTTATAGTTTTCAAGAAAAGGTTGAAAAACAGTGAAAAATTTGGGGAAAAGATCATAATTATGCGACATTTATGCAATTTTGGGTTTAAAGATGTGACTATCGTTATGTGACTTGTTACTTAGAAATGTTTTGTAAACCAAGTCAAGAGCAAACATTTCCTTTAAGACGTCAAAGCCAAATCCAAATAGCTCACGAGATATGGCGTTTCAAGTCCCAATCAAACCCTTAAAAATTTAAAGTTGCATAAAGATAAATCGGCAGCTAACCAGACCAAATTTCCAGTAAACGAAGTGCTTTTCGACTACCACTACACCCTTTCAGAAATTTAAATTAATTTGGGATTAAGCAATCGGTTTCAGCTGCTGCCACAATTCCGAGTTTTGTTACTCCTGATCTAGTAGCCGCAGGTATATTTGTCGCCTTCTATACAACGTTTTCAAATTTGACTGCAAAATACTAAAGTTTACACGAAAATCGAGTCGAAATTCGGAACAGGCCCGAGTGCTTGATTTTTTCGACCTGTGGATAGGGGGCTAAATTAGTATAGGTTAATTTAGGTTACTAAGCGAATTATTATAAGAGTCACTGATTTATTAAACTGCCCTCGTAATTTATCTAGCTAGTAAAGATGCCAACCTTTTTTTGGAACTTTTGGTAAACCAATTTCCAATCGCATAACGATTAACCTGCCTACACAATATGCCGTCATACATCTACTATGGGCCAACCAATTAAAGGCTGCTTGCTGGCACTTTTCGTACCAATTTGGAGCTGCGCTCTCTTTGGCTCTGGCTCTGCTATGGCATGGTTCATTGAATTTCAATTGTCTGCGGTGGGCAATGGACAACTGCGAAGCGGAGCAGTGCTATGCCGTCAAATAGCGTTTGGTGAACTCGCAGTTATGGCAAAAATATCAACTGGTGTTGTTTCGTAATGTAGATTGCATCATTTCCCTTCCACTTTCCATTATGTCAATGCGTACTGCACATTAGTTTATTAGCAAAAAGTTCGATTATTTTGACAAAAATTTCACAGATTTTGGTATAAACGTTTGTATTTGCAATTTAAATTGCAAGATCAGATGATTAATTTGAATCAACTGCTCAATCTTCTTGCCCTTGAACAGTCTGTTTCAATTCGGTTTACTTGCGACATTCAAGCAGATTAAATTTGAAGTACAAGAGTTTATCCAAAAAATTTTAGTAATTTCTGCAAAGTCTTAAGAACAACTGGACGGATCGCGACTGAACGTTGTTCTTGCGAACAATGAAAACTGAACAACTTAACGGATCAAGTCAATTTAGTTAACTCACTCATAAACAACCCAATACTACTGCAAACCTCTGAACTTTTGCAGAAGGATGGGTCGGAGGACTCGAACTAGTTTTAAAGTTTAAGGTTCGGTTCGCGGACCACGCTCAAGCCCCTCAACCCAAGGATTTGGTTCGAACCTAAGTTTGCTTAAACATAAAAGAATACTTTTGATCTGCTTAGTTTAAGTTAATAACCCTCTCTTTTACAGTCCGCTATTCCTGAATTACCGCTTCTTCGCCTCTCCCCCGCGTGTTTCCGTCTGAAAGTTACTTTGTTATTACATATGTTTGCAAAATCGACCCGCAACTTAACTTGCGCATTATATTTTCCTTGTAAGTGTGCTCCTTTGAATCCATTTATATATCTCATCACGTTATCTTCTATAGCGTTTACTTATAGCCTAATCTACTTAGCACGCTCCACTCCTTCTTTTACCAATTTCCTTTGGCTTTACTTCTTGACCCTCTTAAATTTTTCACGCAAATCTTAAAATTTGCGATTTTTAATTTTAACTGATTCCACGATTCTTTGCTGTTAACGGCCACGCGCGACGTCGCTCCCTTACGCCCTGCCTCTTGCCACAACATGAAAAACGTGCCACCCGTGCCAAAACTTTGTTACCACTGCTCTTAGACTCAAGATGTTGAAGATGCACACTTAAGTGAATTGTTCACAAAAGTTAAACACAAATTTAAAGTGCTATCTTGGCCGGCAATAATTTTTAATGACTTAATTTTACAACTTTCCAAAATTGAAAAACATTTGTTCTCTTGAACAATTTTTGAAGAAATTTTTTTATAACATCACTACTCAGCTTTGGTACTTTTAAATAGTTGTTTATTATTGGCTTTTTTAATACTTTACCTTTCCAAAAACTTTAAAACTGTTTTAAATTAAAATGACTTCTCCAGGGATTCTATTGAGGTAACTTGATCATCGTCTAGATCCAGAAATACTCTTGATTTCATTAATCCAAATGTTATTCTTTTTCTGCTCTGCAGTTGTCATATAAAGATCTTCTGCTCGAACCCTATTCGCTCCATTATCGACGGTGATCAAATAAATTTTACCTACACAGATAAAAAACATCCCCGTAGAATGGATATTCGAAATTTTAACTTCCTTTGGATGAAGAATAAAGATCAATGAATTATTATTTTTCTGATAGATCCTTATTAAACGGAAAAAAGGGTTTCAAAAATATCATATAATAAATTTTTCGATAAAGTGGGATTAGGGGCTCGGTTCATGGTCTAGTTTGTCGGACACAAAAACCCGAACCGAAGCGGTTCTAGGGGTTCGGTTATGGACCGATTTGCAGCCTTGGCTTAGGTTGTCATAAGTATCTGAAATATTTGGGTAAATGGAAGGTGCACATCGAAAGTTTGGATTGTCTTGTCATACAGAAGGTTAAATAGACGGGTAAACATAAGAGTAAATATACCCTATTAGGAAGTGTAGATCAAACAGTCCTAATCACGATACTTTAAAAATGTTATTATGAGCTTTTGTGTGAATAAATAAATGGTGAAGATAAAAAGGTCCACAAAATCGACTTTGACAATTTAGATTGTCAAAAGGATATTTGATAGTTGGCAATTGTGATATAAGCTCTTAGTTTTGTGTTTTTAATACGAACGCTGGGACACCCAGGGGAACATATTTCCAAATTGCATATATCAGCTGAGGTAGTCAGTTAATAAAACGTTACTTTGTTGTAGGAAAATTATCAAGAATCATCTGCTCATTTTGAGGACAAGTGTCATAACAACTTTTGGAAATTTTTGAAAGTTTTGTTTTGCATAATTCAAGTGGATTTTAACCCCAGGGCTGACAAATTATTTTTTATTTGTTCCGATTTCTCGTCCTTTTCTTCCCTTCGACAGCAGCATATAACTTTAACAAAACATTACAACATCCAGCTCGAAGGACCTATTTTTATAAAAATAGAAAATAAAGGAGCCGAAAAAGCATAGTATCAAACTAACGATAACAGTCCCGAAACCAACTTAATTAAACAAGCAACCTAAACTAAACAAACTTGTTTGTCTAAATAAATCCACTTTTTGCCCATGGTGCATCAATGTCGGTAGATTGCATTTGGAATTGGAAGCGACTTATCGCATGTTTGCAGTCAACTGTCGAGCAGAACAAACGATTGCCATAAAACTACACGAAGGAGCACTTCCTTTATCGCGTAGCTCCAAATCCCCGGAATATGTAATCTAATTCGCACCAGCCACTCACTCATCCACACTCTCCGCGGGGGGTTTCCCTTTCTCATATTTCACGTGTGGAGTTTCTTTTAATGCCTGGCAGATTGTCGAGCAATTTGCAGCGATTAAATTAGCTCAAGCGTGCCGAGCCAAGAAGCGATTGTTGTTGTAGTTGTTAGGGTATTAGATGTGCACAGATTGCTCCCAGCGATGGGGATTCGGAGTCAGAAACTGTGGTTGCATATAAAACCACCACCGCTGACAACAATGCGTGCGACAGAGAGGGAGCGATGGAGAGAAAGCTTAATATGGGTGTAAATGTGCCACGCCCCTGTCCTCACCTCTCTTTTTGCTATTGCCGCTTCAAATTCCTAATCGCTTCGCTCTGTATAAACCATAAACCACTGCACCCGCGAACTCTACAGCCTCCCCCTCCCGCAGCGACCACATTGAAACTTTGTGTACATATTTGAGTTTCATTTCATTTGTGGCTAGGTTTTTGGCTAACATGAAGTCATAAAATTGAAATGGAAATAAATATAAATGCGAGTTGCGCTTATATCCAACTGGGCGGTAACGCCTTTTCCTAAGAACAGGAACGGCGACATCCCTCACAGCGTGTCGCTTACAAATCCCCCCACGAGTTTTAAGCGGAAAAGAATGGCCTTGAGAGATAGGTAAGGACTTTGGGTTTTAATTTCACATATTACAGTCGTGTGTATTTATGCGCAAAAAATTATAATTCCCAAATGGTTGAAAAACTTAAGAAACTTATTGGAGACGGCGTGTTGCCGGTAGGAATGAGTGTCACAGAAGGGCGGAGATGTAGATCTAAAAGCTTAAGCAAAAAATTAATATTGCAAAAACCAAAGCAAAAGCCCATTGGACAAAAGAAAGATCATAGTTTTGTTTTTCGAACAAAACTTCGTCAGAAGAACATAACTTTTGCTCTGTAAATTTTGTATTTTAGTTAAAAAATGCATGTAACTTTGCATATCATTAGTTTTAAAAAACAAATTTTTGGGGTTTTTTCATTTTATATTGAAAAAAACGTGATTTTAATAATTAGATTCGATCCAAATTCACTGGGACAACAACCGTTCGACGGAGAATTAAATGAGCTTTTATTACAAATATATAAAAAGACAAAATTGCTCATTGATTCCTCGTCACTATCGGAATTGAAAAGGATATTAAGCAATCAGACGTTATTACACCATTCGCTAATGTTTTAATAAATCAGAGTTTAATTGCAACAAAAATTTTTCTAAATAAAACCCACTTTTCGACCGATAGTTCCTATTTCAGCTATAAGATTAGTCATCCGACACTTTGGCCAAAATTTCCAAATCTGTGTCAAAGAGCAACTGTCATCTGTCTCAGAGAGCCGGAAGAGAGAGTTGAAAAATATAACCCCTCCTCCCACAACGGAGTACGTCACGTTTGGCAAAGTAAACTCACCTTGCTCCGTACCGTGTTTTTTTCGCCATAAGTTTGCAACACTGATTGCTAGGAAGCTCCGATGCAAATTATTTATTATTAATGTCGGGACGGCGCGAACGCCATTCCCGGCTACCAAAAATTACACGCACGAGTTATTCACATTAGGAATAATCGCAGAGGTCAACTCAGCCGAAGGTGCAATGGCCAAGCCTCACTCCGGAGGAACCGCCTTCGTGATCACGGTTAACCTCTACGCCAGGTAAGTATGCTTTCCTCTGCTCAGCCCAGGGGTTTCCATGCCCGAACTGCTTAAAGCAGTTGGGAATTCTAAATCAACGGCGGTGAAAAATTGAGTAGGTAGGCAACAGAAAATTTACTTGGCTGTGCTGTGCAAAGCGAAATGCTGGAAAACACAAAAATAAAACAAACTGTTTTGGTTTTTCGATTTCACTTTTGTGCGCCACTTAAAAACTAAATAAATTTATTTCATGTTCGCCATCTCACGTATGTACAATCTATTTTATTAATTATTATAATTATTATTCGTTCTACATAGTACTATAAAGTTTTGTTAAATTACCTTATTGCAATAGTCACACAGTCGGCCTCATGCTAAAAGTAAGAACAAAACTTAAAAAACACACAACAATGGATAAAATTCATTTACTTTAGGTGCTGTTTTAGGATAGTTAATATTGGTGATGGTGGAATGAGAGAGAAAGGAAGATGGCAAAATATTCTGGTAAGTCGGGGAGCCAGTCCAAAAAGTTTGCATTAGATTACTAAAAGAATTGCTGCCCTGAGGAAAATTTAAGGACTCGGGCAGTTTGCTAGTTTCCTGTTCCATTTGTTCCTGCTCCTTCCCAAAATCAAAATGTTTGCATTATCAAATCGATATGCTCCTGCTGATTCAGATCACTGGGGCCAAATTGTCCATCTCGTCGTTAGGGGCTGTTGGAAATGGACACGAAGAACAGTTCATTGGTGGGTAAAGGACGTGTGAGTATGGCCACTTATCAGATCCCAAAGAACTGGCCACATCCAGGCCGCTGCTGATCTTTAATGAATACAAGGTTTAGTTAAAAACATTCAGTTGCTACATGCACCTACCGTACAGGATTTCAAAGCCGGAGTCCACAGATCAGACAATTGTAAAGCCATTCAATAAGCAAACTCGAGTAGACCGGCAAATCAAATTGTATTAATGTCTTCAGACTCTCTATTAAATAATAATCATCCTAATATTAAAATAATAATCATCCTTCCTTCCTTCAACTACAACAAAGTGGCATCCGGAACGAAGTACAGGAAACGATATTTGTAATTTTGTATACCGGTATTCAAATACTGATATTTTTAGAGCCGAAAAGAACCTACACAGTTTCGGTTCTGAGTGAAACAACCACACTGCAAATTGAGCAGTTATTTTAAGGGAATTTTTACACAATTGTATAAAATAACGCAAAGATTTTGGTTTGCTAAATTTTTGTTGTTTTTTAAAAACGCTAGACCACTCTGTTCGAAAGAAAATATTGCATTTCACACAGAAAAAAAAAATTCAAAAGCTACACGGAAATGTGGAATTTCTACACGTTTCGACCGGGTTTTCACCCCACTATTTTTGTGTAGCTTTTCTAAACGCCGCGTGTGGCTTTCTGAATTCCACACGGCGCGTTTGGATTTCCACACACGCGTGTGGCTTTGTCATTCAACACGCGGCGTGCAAAAAGCTACACAGTAATGGGTTGAAAATCCCGGCCGAACCGGTAGAAATCCTACATTTCCGTGTAGCTTTTTAATTTTTTTTTAATAAATTTATATTTTTACTTACTCTGGTAGATTTGAAATCCGGCCCCTTGGACTGAAACACGATTGGGTGATGGCTTGGACGTCTCCGCCACGTCACGCGTGTAAGGCAAGGCCTCTAAGACATTACTTGTATGGAATCTACTAAAGGCACAATCCAATATTGCTTGCTTGTAATTCTCAAGTTCTAATTCAACCTATCGCTATTTATATACAGGCAACAGAAATTCGCGCACGATTCGTTTAGATTTTTCACGCAGCGTTAAGGCTTTGTAAATCTAAACGTACATGTAAAATCCCACACGCCACGTGTGGAAACCAGTTGCTAAACGAAAATTATAAGAATTCAGTACTGATGTGAGCTACATTTTTCGTTTAGAATTTCCACACCCGCGTGTAGCATTTCAATATCTAAACGTAAATGTTGAAAACCTAAACGTCCGTGTGGTTATTAGATTGCTGCATAAAAAAAGTAGAAATATTAAGGGAAGCAAGCTGATTTTCAAATGTCGTGTAGAATTTGCTTTTGCACACGCAGCATTTAACTTTTCTACATTTGCATTTAGATTTTTAATTCCTACACGTCGCGTGTAGCTTTTCCACACGTCCGTGTGGCTTTCTAAATTCTACACTCAGCGTGTGCAATTTAACAGGGCGAAATACGTTGCGTTTAGGTTTGACGTTTCTAAACGCGCCGTGTAGCCAACTTTGTTTTCTCTGTGTATGTGACATTTTCTTAGACCCTTGTAATAATGTCAATTTAACGTCTGAACAGTAACTATCAAAAGTTATTCTTTCTGATCCAGCTACCCAAGTAAGCGAAGAACTTTTATTTTCCGGTGTAAAGTTTAGCTTGCCTCCGCTCATGCTATTATGCTTATAAGAAGTAATCATAAATTTACCTTCTTTGTAACCAATTTTTTATAACTTACTTTTATTTTACATGTGTATAGCATGCGGTCCCTACCGGTACATGCCGGTATTCTGAATTAAAAGTCTAGTACTGGTTCGGAACCGAATACCGAAATAAAATAGAACCAAAAAAATACCTTTTACTGAAGCGGAAGTTTCGGTATGTACCATAACCGGAACCAGAACCGATATTCCATTCGGTTTGATTCCTAGCATATAACAAACTGTCAGGCATATTGCATCCTCCTAGGTTATATAAAACTCGGTCGAGTCGTTGGAAACAGCGGTGCCAAGCGACATGCTGGTGGTGGATTGTAACACACATACAAATATGAAACGCAATGTTTTGGTTTTTCGAAAGTTTATTTCACTTTTTGCGGCTCTTAAATACTAAATAGATTTATTCCATGTTCGCCGTCACACATACAATTTAGTATGCCCTGTTGCCCTACTCCCCTGCTTAGAATTTGAAGTGCTTGGTGTAGTAGTCACGGAAGAAGGTGTAATCGAACTGTCCGTAGTTGCTGTATCCATTGTACTTGTAGTAGGGCTCCATGGTGTCGGTGTGGTAGATCTCGACATCCTTGAAGTACATGTTGGGCACAAAGAACTCGTATTCATCAATCTCCCGGTCGAATGGATAGCCGAAGGGCTGGTTGTCCACAAAGCGAGAGCCCAAGCCAATGCCGCAAAAGTTGGTGGAGTCAAATGTGGAGAACTGCTCATAGGCGGGAGCGCTGTAGGGCACCACCATGAAGAACATCTGCATGGGCATACCCTTCTGCCAGCCCATGGGCAACACCAGGCGCTCGGGGAACCCGCAGTGAGCCCCGCTTATGTTCATAGGGAAGGCGTATTGGCCATCGAAGGACATTAGCAAATAGTAGTACATTTCAGTGAAGGTGATGCGATCCTCGACGGTCCAGTAGAAGTCACTGGATTTGCGGGTGATCACATTGCTGCCAGCCTTCAGTTCATAGATGAACTCATCGACTTCTATGAAGTTCATGCGGTTCTCTGTCAAAGAAATGATCTTACCGAACTTATCGTATTTGGGTCCCAGGAAAGCACGCACCACCACGTTCTCGGGCTTGTCCGACTCAATGGTGTAGGTGTAGGTGAAGGGCTTGTGGTTCAGACGCATTTGACGGGCGTACAGAGACTTGTCCCAGACGAACTTGCCCTCGTGGAAGATCATCTTATCTTTTAACATGTTGGTCACATCAAAGTCCACCAGATCGAAGTAGGTCACCAGTTCGCTGATTTCCACATGTTTCACGGCCACTCCCGGCATCAGCAGCTGTTCCTTGGTGTACTTGGGCAGGTAGTGCATGAACTTGAGGAAGACCTGGGCAATGGAGTTGTAAAACGTGTAGAACATGGGCTCGCGCATCATGGTCTCAAAGTTCATCATGACGTTGGGGCGGTAGTCGGCATCGGCGAAGTAAATATGGGCCAGCATGTACCAGGACTCGTAGAATATTTTGTCCAAGGCATCCACATTGCCCTGCAGCATGCTGCCAATGTACTCAATGGATTCGGGCTTGCTAAGATCAATTATGTGACCGTCGGAGGTCTTGTAGTTTCCGTCACCGATGATGCTGTGGATGCGGTCCATTAAGTCAGTGATCTGGTTGAGCATGTCAAAGTTGCCGTAGGTCTCCAGCTCGTAGTAGTTCTTGCGGTAGCTGTAGCCAATGCCATTGTAGTAGACTAGATGAGGATCGTAGCCCATTTCGATTTGGTGGTACCACGAGAATTCGGGAATATTACCAAAGCCATGCGACATTCGCTCCATATTGTAGCGAGAGAGCAGCTGGTGCACATTGTACAGCCACCATTCACCACGACGATCGTTCTTCAGATCAAAGGTCAGGCCATCCAGGAAGAAGGAGTGGTCCAAGTTCAAGTAGTACCAGTACGCATTCCAGCCCACATCCTCAGTGAAGTAGGACAATTCAGATTCTTGGTTGTAAATGTCCAAGTCTCGGGTATAGTCCACAGGCATCCACCAGATCTTGACATCCTTCATCAGGGGCAACCATTTGCTGTCCTGGTTGAATTCGTAGATGTTCTCGCGCAGAATGAACTTCTGCTCGCTGTACCAGTGCTCACCCAGACCCATCAGCTTCCACCACTGCCACACCTTAAAGTCCTTCGTATAGGCGTAGTCGCTGGGCTGATACACGTGACCGATTCCGTGTTCTTGTCCATTGTAAAACACATCCAAGTACTCCTTCTCATACATGGCCATCTTTGACCACATTTCGTAGTCAAACTTCTCAGCCTCATACACGAATTTTCTGTTGAAGAAGAACTGGGGGAAGATCTCGTAAATGGTGGGCAAAATCAGACCGTGGAAGTCCTTGCGGTGTTTAACAGCCAAAGTCAATGCGTTGACAAACATGCCCTCGTTGACGTGGATACGAGCCCAGGCCACATTGTTCTTAAAAGTCTTCCAGTTCTTGGCATAGTAGAAGAAATTGAAGAGACCACGTGCCTGTTTGGCATGAGGCATGGACAGTTGACCGAAGAACTCGCCCTTGGGCAGCAAAGCGTGCAGCTTGTAGGCCTCGTAGAACTTCTCCATGTAGAAGTCGAAGTTCTAGGAAGAAAACAGAACATAAGGAAAGGAGAAATCCCACCTGGTACTAGAACTTACAGTGTAGTCTGACACCTCAGAGCTGAATTTCTGGCCAATCTTTATGTACTCCTCGAACATCAAGGGTTCCTCCACACGGTAGAAAATCTCAAACATAAACCTCTGCTTTTCCAAAAAGCTCGTTTTACCGAGATCCACCTCGAGCGTTTGATGGTAATTGGCGGCAGCGACCAGACCCACACAGGCCAGCAATGATAGGGCAAACTTCATATTGACAACTCCTGCTTCAACTGCTCCGGATTAGACTCTATAGAGATCCAATGCCAAAAGACTGTTGCTTGTTTCGCAACCCACCAGCGGTTTTTATATCCACCGAATTTGCGGAAAAAGCTTTAAGCACCGTACGGAGAACAAAAAAAAAAACCGCACGCAAACAAAAAACTGCATATAAAAACGAGTAAGAAAGTCGGTGAAGCCCGACTGTAATATACTCTGTACAGGGACTAGTAGCTACAAATAGCGCTGTTATACTATAGATCTTGGATTGAACAATGAGGGGTTTTAAAGCTGATGATAGATGACGCCTTTACTGCCAGGGCAAGTAACCTTCTTTTGATCATTACTAAGAAAATCATTCATCCGATCTTTATCATTTCTTCGCCAAATCGATAGCTAATGCTAACTACTAACTATCTATAGCAGGTAACAACCAGCTATTATCAAAACTGTGGAATATATGATGTAAGTTCCAAAAATTGCAAATGAGCCGGACATGGCTACATCGACTTGGCTATTGATGCTGATCAAGAATATTTATACTTAATACGATCTAAAATGATTCTTCCTCCCTCTTTCGAATTTTCGCACATTCTGGTACAGAGTATTAAAACGTCGCAAAAGGTTTGATGTTTCACGTTGTGTACGCAGTGCGAAGTTCACTCGAACGTCGAACTCAAAATTTGTGGATGGGATGAACAGCTGTTCGAGTTTTGTTTGGGCCCCCGAACTAATTATATTTATTTATTTTGACGATCAAACAAGCGGGTATGGTATGTTAGCAAAATCAACACAAACGTCGATCTCTGAATTTGTGGATGGTTTGACCAGCTGTTCGAGTTTTGTTTGGGCGCGTAAACTAATTAAAATTATTAATTTTTAATTTCTTTATTTTGAGGAAAAATAAATAAAAGGTAATTATTGAGGACCTCACCAATAAAAAGAATTTTTATGCAGTTGACATGGAAAGCATATAAATAGCATCCTGTGACTAGCCTGTGAGAGTTGTTATATGTAGATATAGAGCAATAACAGTAATTCAAAGTTATGTGAATTAAAAACAAATAAAAATTATTATTTCCATATGAAAATACGTACGTTACGTCGATTAATATTGCGTCTGGAAAGGGTGTTTCGGTTTGGCGGCAAGTGCAGCTTCAACTATTCAAAGAGGCGTGAATGTTTGAATTGTTTTGTCTCGAACTATTGTGGCAAGGTACGTCCCTATAGATGCATGATGACGAGGGACATTATGACGGGCCTGATAACCATGCGTACTTTACGCCCTGAACCGAGCCTGGGGCTTGGATCGATTCCACGAGATGAGCAGTAGTCCCAGGTTGCTCACATGGTTACATGCGGTTTGGCCCCTTATTGTAGATCGTGGTTGTTGTGCTTTGATAACTTTGATGTTTAAAATGCTCCGACCAATCTCGCCCGACTATGTGCTTTTCAAATGACTTCTTGGGTCTCCTGAGGGTGCTATCAACCAGCTCATTGAAACGTACGCACTTTTCAATGCAAACAGTGTACCGAGATTTTAATCGTATCCATCGAACTTGCCAGTCTGTGAGAATGGTACACTCACATAATTATTTTTCTCTATTTAAGAAACGCGCCATAAAATTGAAATCGCCCTAAAATTAAGACACTATTAAATAATCTTATATATAAAAAAGATTTTCTTAATTTTAGAAAAGTTGCACCAAAAAATTAATTTTTTAGAAAACACATTCTAAAATTTGGAAAAATATTTTTTCTAAATTTTGGGATGAATTGGCTTTCCTTTTTTTCAAACATTTCGGATAATTTCGACTTTGATTTAAAAATGTTGACATTTAGCCCTAAAATTAAGAAAATTAATTCTTATTTTAAGAAAGTAAAGAAAAGTAAGAAAGTATTTTTAAAATCCTTCCTCCTGTATTTTTAACAAAAACCAAGCACATGACTTGCACCATGTAGTTATCGATTTAGGTAGATTAGTATATACTCTGTACCGAAGGTACATAGAGTATATTAAATTTGTGCAAAAGTATGTAACAGGGAGAAGGAAGCATTTCCGACCTTATAAAGTATATATATTCTTGCTCAGCATCCACAGCCTAATTTAGCCATGTCCGTCTGTCTGTATGAACGCGACGATCTCAGAGACTACAAGAGATAGAGATGCAAAAAAACTGTCAGAGCCACAATTTTAAAGTTATAACATCGTCGCTTAATATATATTATCTTAGGCCTTTAATCTATCCAATCCGAAACGCACAATGAGATCTGCGCAAAAATACAAAAGTTATTCACGAAACAATTTTTGCCCCTCCCCGCCACCACTCTGAGCAGCACGCTGTGCAGCGCGCGCATACATATGTGTGCTTGTGTGCATGCGCGTTGGCGTATATGTGTGCGTTTGTGTATGTGTGTGTGTTTGTCAATTGTACAGGGTATTATGAAGTCGGGCTGCTCGACTGCAACGATCTTACTTGTTTTTACTGTTTTTTATTTTTACAACCGATTTTTTTCGACCTTCGATCTTGGATCCTCGTATTTTTACAAATTCTAAGTTTATCATTTTTTTAGTGTAAAAACTTTTCAAAAAATTTGCTTTAAAACAATATTTTACTTGAACATTTTTGGAGATTACCTTGTCTTGACGCACTAATACACAAATTTCTTGAGAACTATTTAAGCGATTAAGATAATTTTTATTCGGTGAAAGATTACTTCACAATGTATCAATACATGTTTCAAATCTATCAAAAATATTTTTTATTTCATCAAAAACAGTTCTCAGAAATTTAAAGGGACCAATTTTTAATTTTTTTTTTATTTACTCCTAATATTTTCCATTCTGGTGTGAGCTTGGATATTTTTGATCGGTCATAAAACAATGGAGCCTTTGACCAATAGAGTGGGAAAAAACCCGTTTTTCGACATTTTTACTTTAAAACCCCATAACTCCGTTATTTATAGACCGATCCACCATATCCTAGATCACAGTAGAACTACATCGATTCTTAACAAAACCTCTTTTTCATTTTCACTTTTCTCTCAATCCACTCTCACAAAAAAAAATGATTGCAACCATGGGTCTTTGTTTTAAATCTTTAGCTAATTTTGAACGGGAATCCAACAACAACTGCAAGAAGAAGAACAATAAAAAAATTTTTTACATATAAATATTTAATTACCTATCGAATGACAAAAACCGATTGTTAATATCACTTTAAGTTTTTGTGTAATTAAATTTTTTGTAATTCTTAAAAAAAATGACACCTAAAGGTACAGTACCCTTAAAGATAACGATGAAAGGTTGAGCCGAGTTCAGAGTATCAATTATGAGTACATCAGGTGTTGTGAAAATCTGTCGCCAAGCATACTTATCGCTAGCGATAAGAATATTTCAATCCACAAGAGCAATTGAATATAAGTACGGGCTTTCTCGGTCCATATACATTGAGAGAAAAATCAAGAATTTTAAGTTTCAAAATTTCAATAAGCCAAAAAATTCTTGATTAAGTACGGAATTTCTTAATTAAAGAGCGACCTGTTCCTCTGAAGACTTTTCTCATAAATCTTTCAGTTAAAATAACCCCTTCCATGACTGGGCCATCATCATTCAGGAAGGACGAATGTACCCATGCAGTTGGTTTGGCTACCTGTACTTCACAGGTAACAAACCCGAGCAGCCCTTAACTCAAATAACAGCCTACTATCATGGCATGATATTTATTAGCAATTTTTTGTCTTACAAATTCCCAACTGGTCTTAGCAGATCGGGCATGGAAACCCCTGGGCTGAGCAGAGGAAAGCATACTTACCTGGCGTAGAGGTTAACCGTGATCACGAAGGCGGTTCCTCCGGAGTGAGGCTTGGCCATTGCACCTTCGGCTGAGTTGACCTCTGCGATTATTCCTAATGTGAATAACTCGTGCGTGAAATTTTTGGTAGCCGGGAATGGCGTTCGCGCCGTCCCGACATAATTCAATCAATGTAGAAAAGATATTTGATGCCAATGTATTAAATCCGTGTTTGATTTAAAGGCTTCGTTTCAGTTACCCCACATCGATCATCAGTCCCAATTCCATTCATTAACAAACCGGGTCTCACACTGTCCTTTGGTGCTGCCTTCTTTTTATTCTCCGCTTTCTTCTTATTTATTTATCATCATTTATTAAAACCCTGCGAACACGTCCCCTTAAAGTTGCTGCCAAGAAAGGAGTCTGTCCGAGTTGAGGAAAAAAAATTGTCGCTGTCAGATTACGTTGCAATATTGCTTCCAGTTGCCATATCCTGCTGCCTTTCCGCCCAAATTCACGCCACTGCCAACGGCGGGGGACGGGAACCTCCCCCTTTTTTGGCTTTGACACAAGCAACAATTTACTCGGTTTCAGGTTAAAGTCATATCGTTAGCATTAACGCTTTTTGATTTTTATTGAGTCAGCTAAATTTTATTCGATTTGCCATCCACACATACACACACACACGCACACAGATACAAATAGAATACCAGCGCAAAACATCCCCCTAGGACCAGCGACGAACAACATTCCTGGGGAGGAATATTTTCAGAGCTTTAATGATGTTGGGCGACCAACCAATGAACCCGTCGGCGTTCCTCACATTTTGTACAGAGGGCGACCTGCTTTCCTGAGAGAAGTCTATTTCGGAAGTAAATGAAAATTTGATTTGGAATTTCGTGCGTACGCACCCGCGCCCGTGCCCTTTCCCAAGTCCCTAACGAGAAGGTGGATGTTGATGACGACGTCAAAGTCGAAGATGGGCATGTGATAAAATAAATTACGGCCAGATTAGTGAGAATTTAATTATCATTTGTTCCTTTGATGTCGCACCAAGTAAATAAATAGAATAAATATGAGGATTATACGAACATTTTGCCCAAGTCGGAACCCCCCGCGGGGCATTTATAACTTCATTAATCGGTTAGCGAGCAGCAATTGGTGAATTGGGGATACCTAGCTAGATTTAACAGCAAAACAGCTTTGATAGTGTGACATCTAGAAAAAAAGGAGATTTTTCATGGCTATCTAGCCTTACAGCTGGAGCCAATAGCTGGTGAAGGTGACCGGTTGCGCCAAAGGTTTTTGAAATCGTAGAATATTTTAGCAGGCCATTAAGTTATGATTTTGTCCATAAATTTTCTAAAACAAGACACGCACAACACCACAAAGGAGTCTGTTTAACGCTATTTCAAGAATAACAAATTTAATCTTCAGCAGTCTACGTCTATCCTCAATGAGTTGGCAAAAGATACCTCATGACAGCTATTTCCGCTTGGGAATCCCAAAGGCAGGCTTGTAGCAAAATCCGACATCAGCAGCAAACGCCAACGCGTTATACAGTCAACCATCCTCCTTTGTAGTGTTGTATTAAGAATTTTATAAAATATAGACAAGTCATACATAATAATAATAAAAAAGAACATAAAAACAAAAAATTCTATACTCGACGTTTTTAAAGTTCAATCGACGCCCCTGGTGGCTCGCTGAGCGGCAAAGTACCAACTGCTTACATTCCTAAGTATGATTTTGACATCAAGCCTTGCTTGTTCAGTCTGACGTCTTAAAAACTCCTGCTTGTTTTTAGTCTGTTCGGCTTGGATTAAAGAATATTTCGTTTAACAGTACTTTTGACATCAAAACTGCTTGGTATCAGTGTAAGTGTAAGTTAAAGTTGGCCCTGCCCGACTTTGAATGCCAGTTACTCTGGGTAAGAAATGTTTTTATAATCTGTACCGATGGTACATAGAGTATATTAAGTTTGTGCAAAAGTATGTAACAGGGAGAAGGAATCATTTCCGACTCTATAAAGTATATATATTCTTCATCAGCATCAACAACCGAGTCGATATAGCCATGTCCGTCTGTCAGTCCGTCCGTCCGTCCGTCCGTATGAACAAACTGATCTCAGGGATGGTAAGAGATAGAGGTTTGACATGTATGGGGCAAATGCTTCTTAAACTTGCCAATCTAGGAAAAACTAGGAAAAAGAAAAGAAACAACTTTTTATAAAAAGGTCCGAGGCGGGATCGAACGCATACCTCCCGCACGGATATTAAAAACTGGTACATCCAAAGCTAAGGAAAGCAGGAAAAGATAAAATGGAGGATCCACAAATCATGTTACCTAAAAATGAGGAACTCAAAAATTAAGAATCTCAAAATTACGAACCCGAAATTCGGGAAATGTCAAAATAGCAAGCATTAAAAAAAAGCGCAATTTTTTAACACAGCTTACACCTTAAAGACACCAGATCTTTAATGGATACATTTTTGGAGAATGAAATTTACCGTTGATAGAATTCACAAAACTATCCAGTTTTCTAGATTTAGTACTTATAAAATTGTTGTGTTTGAGATTCCTAATTTTGGAACTATGATATTTTTATTTTTGTTAATTTTCGTAATATCATTAATCCTAGTCTTGGAACTCTTATATTTTTCTGTCTTTTAATTTTACTAGTTTTTTTTCTCAAATTGATTGGTTTTTTTAGATTACCAATCATTCTTTCACCTTTTTGTTCTACTAAATGCGTCTTCGTCACATTCTCGAACCGTCTGAACCCTGTCTCACTCCAACCCAACAGCCATGCTTTGGCGCAAACAAAATACAACCGCGACAGAACAGTACAGGGCGAGGATCGAACCTCTACCAGTTGGAGAAACAGTTAATAAACAAATTATGGATCTTGATCAGAAAAGACTTCCTTAGTTAGTTAATAAGTTATTATCGGTTCCGTTTTCAATATTATTTTAAAATAAACTGGAAAAAAAATTGGTTAGATTTTGTGGACTAGGTGTGAGCGAATTGCTCACATTTGGGTGGAATAGAGCAGACAGGGCCGACCTGCCTCTTCTCTCCCCCCCCACAACACACACACGACGACGACAGAACACGACCGGAAAAAACATGTCGGAAGATTACTCCTGTACAACATGCAGACTTTGAATACCCTTACGAGTACGGTTACTCTCTGTCTTGAATATATCTCTGTTGAAATCCGATTCAGAACAACTTTACTCATTCCAGGAACATTTGGAGCATTTGTTTTCAAGAATTTTGTTCCCCTGTTCTTTTTAAGTTGAAGCAAATCGTCGTCTTTCCCTCTGTGTTAATGGCTATGAGCAATCTGCTGTACTTATAAAACTATAATCCAATCCGATGAAAGTTATATTTTCTCTTAAACTTGAATGAAGATTAAGCAAAATGTCAAATAAATCAAATAGTTCTCAAGCATATATCATGCTATATCAATGATATCTTGGACCATTTGCCGTCGCTTACACTGTGAAAATGGCGAAGATATCAGGCTAACAACCATTTCTAATTACTGACAGCAAGTAATTTGTATGATTACGTGAACTTTATTTGAAAAAAGGTAGCCTACTTTGTCGTTCAAATTTTCTACAATTTATCTTGAAACTCCCAACTGTTCTTAACAGTTCGGGCATGGAAATCCCTTGACTGACCAGATGAAAGCATACTTACCTGGCGCAGAGGTTAACTGTGATCATCAAGGCAGTTCCTCCGGAATGAGGCTAGGCCATTGCACATTAGGCTTAGTTGACCTCTGCGATTATTCCTCATGTGAATAGCTCGTGCGTGTAATTTTTGGTAGACGGGAATGGCGTTCGCGCCGTCCCGACATACATCAATAAATTTCAAGGGCAAAGAAAACAAAATACTGAACACTCTCTATGGTCTGGTAGTGCACAAATATTTGGCCTCATAAAAGTCAATCATTTTGTGTTGTCCATTAGCGAAATGAATCTACCTAGTTGCTTGTGGTTCTTCCTCCACCCCAGCCTTCGGATAACACACTTGTTGTCTCGACATCGACAAGGGATGAGGATTGTGGATCAACAACCCTTTTTTGGTATGGAGAGAAATGCTTTGATTATGGGTTGTATGCAGATTTTGGGACAAGTTCCTCCCCCCAGTCCAAGGGCTTTCTGTCATCATCCCTGGCTTAAAGCAGTCGTGCAGTTACCAGAGCTACCGGTTAATTTATAGAGCTTATTGCCGTCACACTTAAATGTTATCTGCAAATGAGAAATTTTTTGTTTTGTGCTTTAAATGACTGCAAAACTTCATTTGGAACATCACTTAAAATGGGTCACACTTTCACATCGCTTGCCAATCAATTTCCCTTTGTTGGCCCACCTGACAGTCAACCAAATATAGAGTCACTCTCTCATTTGTTGCCTGGCAACGACGCTTCTCTGTCATCTTTGGCTTCTATCTGCTGGGAAAAATCTTATCACTCTCAGACGAGGCACTCAGCCAGCCAGAAAGATAGACATGGCCATTGACTATTATTTGCTGGCCCGACCCTCCTCCTCCTCCTGACGCAGCATCTTCATCCTACCCTCAATATCAATGCCAAACATTATTAACAACAACAACAGCATCAACCAGAATCGGCGGTCGTGTGCCGGCTGCCGGGGGCTACCGCCGCTGCCTTTGTAGCTCAGATGTATCTATTGGGTGGCACGTCAACGTGCTCGTCATCACTTTGTATAAATATCCTCGAGCACGTTTATTTCATGGGGACACGTGCTCTATATTTGCGCGACGGTCCAAGTCTTCAGAGATTAATGCACGCATTAGTAGATTTAATGCATATTACGTTGAGGGCATGTTCCCGTCCTTGTTGTTGATATGGCTGCTGCTGCTGCTGCCTTGGCTACCATCATCATCAATAGAGACATTCTGGGGAATACCCAGGCAACATTTGTTCAGTTTCCCCCTGTGTGTTGGCTCGGCGTGGAGAGACTCAGCTTAAGGTATTAGAATTTAATATTGCAGCTGAAAGCTTGAAACTGCAGATGAAGGATTTATGTACATAAAATTTGGATTGTAACAGGACTTCTCAAACAGCCCTCGAAGTTTTGAGGATTTTTAATCAATTTGCCAAAGTCACAGCGGGACGTTCGCTGCAGCTCCCCTGGGAATGTGTCAAGAGAATTGCAAACACAGTTTGAATAGCAAGTTCATCTGCATTGAGAGCGGCAGGAGGAGCAGCAAAAGCGACACAAACTTTTCCAGCTGTTGGGGGAGGATTAATTTGTAAGGCAACCGAAACTCTTTGCGAATGCAGTGAGGCTTCAGATTATGAATCCTTTAACAGTAAATGAAACTAACTTTTTTTTGAAACTTTGTTCTAAAATGTATTCCCTTCTCTTTTTGCCTTTACAGCTGCCGGGCGTGCACCACCGGAGCCCTATTATGGCCGTTATATAGGAGAGTTTACGAATTTTGCGCATGGCATTAAGGTGGGTCTCCGGCCAAAGCTTGTTTCCAGTCTCACTCTATTCTCTATACAGGGCCACATCTATGCCGTGGATGAGTCCACATTGTTTGTCAAATCTTTCGCCTACGACGGAACCGGACCAGATGCCTTCTTTTGGGTGGGCAAAACACCGCGTCCCAGTCCAGAAGGTTATATTATACCCTATCCGGAGGAGTATGCGGGCATGTAAGTATTTGTCGGTATAAGTGAAAGAACAGTGATACAGGGTGGAGTTGGTCGAGAATAGTATTCCCTCATAACCCTTAAAAGCTAAACAAATTTAGGGTGTTCACCAGCCCTCGTAAAAGCGTAATTGATAAGTTTACCACACATGAGCTAGTGAGCGCCCCCTTGTGGTTTACCCTCGTAATTGTTGTGGTAAACCAGCTGTTTTGAAAAGTGGCGTAGAGCACTGTATGCATAACTCATAAACATCTTCGTATATTATTGAACATCTTTTTAGACCTCGGCTATATTTTCGGCACTTTTAGTAAACAACAAAAGAAAGATTATAGAGTCATCCTTTACCGGGACTCGAAACAGAATATCAAATATACAAGGGGATAATTAGATCCACTCAGCCAACGCCTACACATAAAAAACTGTATCTAAATTTCTATATCAGATAAGCAAGATACCAAGTATTTTAGCCGATACTTTGAACACTTCAAGTTTTTATACTTTTACGAGCGAATTCATAAACATACCCCAGGGCAACAAAAAGTTGGTAATTTTTTTCCTATGTATTTGGTTGTTGTTTTGTAAATTTTGGAGTTTACGCTATTTGATTTACTCCTTTACTAGGGCTGGTGAACACCCTAATTGAAACATTCAGAAAACGAGAAAGCACAGCAACGGTCATCGATTTTGATCAAATTCATCAACTAACTTGTACTTTATCTTATTCCCAAAAACATATAGAGGATTTTTGTGGCCCACCCTGTACTTGCAGATACAGTTGGGCTATGCTGAAAGCGATGAAAATGCTACACAGATATAAAGTCGAGATATTATCCTTTTAATCTTAGATTAAGCCCGGCTTCAGCTTGAAAATACAATCTCGACTTTCAGGATATTCTACACAATTCAAGCTTTTAAAGATTGCTTTGAGCTTGTATCATTCCAAATTTGGTTACATCAATCCCTTTCAAGATCTCATGTTCATAAATTGAAGTCGCGAACAAAATTTAAGAAGCCTTTTAGACATGCTGCCACAACAGATGGGGATGGTGCGCATGGTCCTGGGTTCGAGTGCCATTTGAGCCCAACAATTGTTATATTTCTTTGTTTTTCAGAATTCATATATATAATTCAAAACTGATGTGATTTTCGAAATGTATAAAGATGTCATATGGCATGTGGCATGGCGGAGGAAAGAAAGAAGAGTTATCTTTCCTGGGATCAAATCATTCAGGCATGTTATCAATTCCACTTCCACGGCAACTTTTCAAAAATAGAAGAATTGATTCATGTTCTCGCAACCCCAAAACGCAAAAGTGTTTCGGTTTGAAAAGTTATGCTTGTTAGTCGGTGGAATGAAAATTTATTTTTCAGTTGCCAGATGTATATAAAGTAAATTTTTCTTAATTCTGTGATCAATTTAGAAACTGTTAGAAAAATTTAAATAGCATTTTACTCTTTAAATGATTTATAAAGATTTAAGCGATAGTATAAGTTTAATTAGTGAAATAGAATTACAAAGCGATAGATAAGTATAAAAATCAGCATCTCTCATTTCCGACTGTTCCATTTTGGATCGTTTCGCTTGGAAATCTGGTTTCTCTATAGGCACTAATGCCAATTTCGCTAGGTAATGTGGATCGCAAAAGTATTCGGTATTCAGAACACAAAACCGAAGCCGAATTGCGTTCGATTTACTTTTAAACGAGAAGGCCAAGCTAACTTCGTCTTCGCGGTTTTTACCACCCTGCAAATGTTTTAATCAGGGAATCAAACGAACGTTTTCGGTTCTGGTTCCGGATTACGTACCAAAACTAACGTTTCGGTAACGGTTCTGTTTGGTTCTGCTACTTTTCGGTATTCGGTTCCGGTTCCGGTACCCTTTTATTTCGGTATCCGTACCGTACGTACCGGTATGGACCGGTAAACTAACGAATTTTTAAACTTTGTTTAATCAAGTGGGTAAGCAACAGTACACTGTATACACATTATCATTTACTTTAAACTTCTTTAAATTAGTTGCAAGAGGTAATTAATGTTATTTCTTAGAAGCATGTAGCGGTCAATGTATTTCCGTCCATCTGGTTTCTAGCGGAGTTATAATAAACCGGAAATAAATGTTCTACACAGCAAGAATAACTTGATAGTTCATACAATTCCGGAAACATTGTCGAATTTTCTGACCACCTTTAAGTACTTATCTTTATTTTGTAAACGTTTTAAGCTCAGGAAACCTTGTCAGGCATCATACGTTAAACTGTCTTGTGAAATACTAAACTATTGTATGTCCTGATTCATATAAACCGACTTCATCTCCACTTTCAGACAAATTAGTTGGGTCGAGCTGCTTTCCTCATTTAGTTTCTTAAACAGAAGTGGATTAAATTCTTAAAATATACTATCAGTCGACACATGTACTTTTTTCTGTTCAGAGGTTAGCCTAACATTATAACAAGGGTCTAAGAAAAACCACATAGGATGCATTATTTTCAAAGGGACTGGTCTCGCGTTTTGTATTTCACTGACCAAAAGTTTTGCAAGCTAGATCTTTTTATTTGAAATAACATTCAGCCAAATTGAGTAAAATCCGCCAAATCTAACTGCTCGTTTCCTGTCTAGTGGTGCACTCAGAACCGAAACCGACCGGTACAACGTTTAGGTTCTTTTCGGTCTTTTCGGTTCTAAAAATATCGGTTCTCTGATACCGGTATACAAAAATTAAGAATATCGGTTTCGGTTCCGGTACCGGTTCTGAATTTCAATCGGTTCTTTTCGGTATACGGTTCCGGTTCCGGTTTGATTCCCTGGTTTTAATACATCATAGTTTACGAACGTTAGCATTAAAACAAACAATTTTTCTACATAAAATCCACCTTTCGACCGATAGTTTCATGGCAGCTATAAGATATAGTCATCCGATTTTGACCAAAACTTCCAATCTGTGTAAGCGTGTAAACTTATAATTGCTGAGCGGGAGGGTTTTCTCACAAAAACCCACTTTTCGACCGAGTTCCTATGCGCTATAAGAATAGTCACCGTCCGTCGTTCCCATATCATTGCGTAAATTCGACCACGAAAGTACGTTGCAAACTTGGGAGTTGAGAACATATCTGAATATTACATCTCGAGCTTTAACAAATCTTGAACACGCTTAAAATGATCCATCTTTAAGATAAAAATGTGCTCGAATTTTTGTTTAATTCAATCTTTTATAGGATAAAAGTCGGATCAACTCAATCTTTTTTCTAATCGGGTCAAAAATATCCGGGACTACGATGCTTTTACTACCGATTGAGATCGATTCGATCCCGTATGGATTGATATATTTTTTGAGTGTATCAATAGCAATATCCCGTAGTGTATTTACTTTCTCCAATGCTATTCTCGAAGAAGCGTCAGAGCACATATTGCTGAACATATTTACAAGGTTTCATCGAAATAAAAATTCAGGTACCAATACGGAGCCGAATAACGAAATAATGTTAGATCCAAAACGGATACCTTTTCCGAATCAAATAATTATCACAAAAGTCACATCTCAAATTCAGAAATAATAATATTAATTAATTTCATTTTTTGCAACGAGACTATTTATTATATTTAAAGTAAATGCTCATAATAGACACTCTGTCACTCTGACCGCACCATTAAAATTCGTAGTAAATTTTTCCTGAAAAATGGCAAACTTTTTAATAAAAGTGGCAACTTGGACGTGGGCACACTTGATGTAGCCAGTGGAAGGCAACCCTCGTGGAACATTAAGGAAACTATTTCAGTTTACCACTGCAAAAAGACCAGGATGTGAATGTCTTGGCTACTCAAGCGCAGCGGGTAAATGTGTGTGTGTGTGTGCGTGCCATGTATCCTTGTAGACGCCACGTTACGCACGGTTGACAATGAAACCACTTTCAAAAATTAAAAAACATTTTTCATCTTGGCTACCATTCTTCGACCGTTTTGGCTTGCTCTGCTTTATTGTCGATGCTGCCGTTGTTGGTGTTGTCGCTTCGTTGCCTCCTAATGTGAAAAACTCATTTATTCCTTTACGTTAGATTTGCGGTCATATGTATGTATCCCGCCCGCCCACATCACAACAGAGCTAACAATAAAAGCCGCCGCCGCCGTCGCCAGCAAAGTGCATGGGTATAGAGATTGACTAGACTGGGCAACTCTCGAGTTGTTGTATTTACTCTCGGCTGCCACAAGGTTAAGCCGCTCAACTATTTCCCTTGCCTGGCTGCCTTCAGCCACTTGAACGCAAAGCTCCTTCAGGCAGAGAGCCTGATCCGTTGGCAACGTTGTCGCATCACTGCAGCAATGCCACGCACACAAAATGGCGTCATTTGGCTGCTGCTTAGCCTCAGCCATCCATCCATCCATCCCAGGAATGCATATTTCATTAACATTGAGAATGCAGCCCTTAACTAAGCCCCTCATCTCATCTTAATTCCCATGGCTAAGGTAAAGGTAAAGTGGTTCTTCCCCGCACTTAGCAATGACATTTTATTATGTCCCTGGGCAAAAAATAGACTATATAAAGTGCATTTTATGCATACGGCAAACCGACTTTAATTCAGATCGATTTTGCTGTTGAGTTATTATATCCCGGACATTGTTTTGTATACCCGGCGTTGAGCGGATCCTTTGCATTGAGTGAACATGTTTCTAATAAGAGCGTGTATATATTCAGACATATGGCTCTTTGTCAGAGTTGTGATGTAGCCTACGGCTCTGTCCTGATCTACATGATCATACTGTAATCATTTTCTAAAGATCCTTTGGTAAAAATATACAAACATAATTTCTATTTTTTTAGATTTACATATGTACTAGCCGACCCGGCAAATAAATCTTTCATATAATTTGTTTCTCGTAAATATTTTGGTGAATATTTCAGCTGGCGCATTAAATCTACGATCGTGCTCTTCAGCTGGTGTTTTATCAGGATTGATAACAATAGAGTGATTGTCACTTTGCAATTCGTGCATGTGTAATTTCAAGAATTTTAATAGTTCATTGTGCTCATTTAAAAGGGATTCCAGCACGCCGACGATGAGCCTGGCGTTAGGAAAATTTCCTAGGCGAATGCATCTACTATCTGGGTCATACTCGAAAGCGATACCAAGGAACGAAGCAGATGTTAATGCTCGAAGTATTTGTGGGCGTTATCGGTCAATTGTTCTGCGTGTGCTAGGATATGTCCGGCGCGCTTGTTGCTGACCTTGAAAAGGAAATTGTTAATCTGTTTTTGCTGCATTCGTTCGACGGCCCAAATAGCCACCCCTACGTGTTTTTGACATTGTTTACAGATCTGTTTGGGCAGTCTAAGCGATAGTAAAAAAGACTGAACTATAAAATTATTTCCAATTTCAAAGTGTTTTTGTGGTGATAAAACCAACAAAAACAGAAAGAAAACTTGGTGAAATTGTGTAAAAGCTTAGAAAACTTATAAATACAAGGTTCGGAGACGTTTGCATGAAAAAAGTTTTTCTCACTAAAACTTGTTTTTAGACCGATTGTTCCTTTGGCAACTGTATTTTATAGTCATCCGATCCGGCCGGTTCTGATAACTGTGCGGCTTATTCATACTAAAAGACTTCTTGCAAAGATTGGTTACGATATCTTTAAAAATGACGGAGGAGATAGCATGAAAACAGACGGACAGACGGACATGGCAATATCTAATCAGCTCGTCGTGCTGATCATGAATATATATACTTTATGTGCTCGGAGATGCTTCCTTATGTGCGTTACAAACATCCGCACTCAGAAAAAAACGACCAGGATAGTTCTAGACCGATCGGGATAGAATTTATGCCGTTTTGTACTTGAAATTTTAAGAATGTTTTGCATGTACTTAAATTAAGTATAAAACATACTAGAATAGAAAAACGACTGTTAAAATTATTCAAATGAGAACAGACGTTCTTGAATCAAGTTCATTTCGTACTTACAATTAGCCTACAAAAATACTTAGTTCAAGTACAAAATTTCTTGGATTAAGTACAGAATAGACTTACTATGCAAGCTCCAAAAAGTGTGCTACGAAAACTGCGAATTATTTGAAATTATTGAAATTCCCTCCTGGTTCTATCACTTTTGTAGATTTCCGACGTACAGTATAAACATCTTGGTCTTTGGTTAATTCATTTCCTTTGGATTTTGATATAATATAGAGACCTTTATAGGCTTAGACCAAGAACATTTTGTACTTAGTTTTTGAAGTTTTATTTTCCTCCAAACATGCATTGAGGTTGACTTTTAAATTAATAAACTTCGATGAAGAACCTTTTTTGCACTTATTTTGAGAGTAAATCGGGCTGGACCACAACCAATTAATAATATGACCAAAAAGATATAATAATAGTTCGAAATGTACTTGAAATAAGGATTTTGTACTTGAATCAAGTATTTTCGTACTTACCGTACTATTGACACCGTTCGTACTTGATTCAAGTACAAAGTTCTTGGTTTTTTTTCTGATTGCGGCTTCCGACTTCGATATACCCGTTACTCATGAAAAAACATGTTTAACAGTGTTCCTTCGTTTCTTAGGGTGAACATCTGAAAAGTATGCAACACTTTTAGAACTCGGCTATTTTTCACAGTTTTGCTCATAACTTGACAACCGCTCATCCGATCTTTATCGTTTCTTTGGCAAGTTTATTCGTTTTGCAAATTACTAACTATTTTTTGAAGGTACAAATCGTCTATCTTTAAAACTGTAGGAGATATAACCCTTTTTACTCTACGAGTAACGGGTATAAAAATCCGAAGCAGATCACGAAAACTTAATTTGTGGTTTTGCACAAAAATGTTTTGTTAATATTATAAACAATTTCAAAAATTGTCATAAACGAATTAAAAGTACCTGCATTCCCCCCAAGATTTTAACATACCGCCAAATTTTTTTTATCAAAATGCTGAGTCGTTTTAAGTGGCATTCAATGATGTTGTTGTTGTTGTTTTTTGCAGACAAAGACTTTGAACAAATATTTTGCCAATGTCAAAAATAACAATGCGAATCGTGAACATTTTTACAAATCAAAAATAATCACTTCTGCGCAGTCTCCGATTTCTCCATTCCCATTTCTCTGGTTTCATTGATACACTTTTTTTTTTGAGACTCTTCATCAATTTTTTTCTAACCCAGGCTGTTTCTTACTCTTGGAAAAGAAATCCTTTGCTTCTGCTGTTTGATGACATGTATATGGGAAACCGCCCGCTCAACCCCAAACCCTCCCAACTTCATATTGTAATCGACTTTAATGCGTTTCATTGTTGATGCCACGTGCCGTGCTTTATTAGTTCAATGTACAACGTTCTCCTTCCCCCCACTTGCCCATGCCTATGGATGGCGACAACATTGTGTGCGGTATTCGAATTTGAATCTGGGGTGGTAGCCCGGAACGCCATAGCGATTGCACGCTTTTACGCTTTCAGACACATTACCCCTGCCCGGCACATTACCGAGTGCACCTTCTCGGGTTTGGGGAACACGATGACGATGATGATGATTGCTGTATTATGTGGCATGCATTTGAGCCAGCAAATTGTGCGCGCGCTTATTATGTCTGAGATAGTTGATAGTTGACGCTGCTGTACGATAATTGATAAATGCAACTGATTGGCAACCTGTCCTCACCTTCCTACCCCATTTCACACTCAGCAACTTTTCCTGGTAATGTTCCCAATTCCTTGTCACTTTTGGACTTACCGTTCCTTTCGCACCCTTTGTATACATTCATTTTTCTCCGAGTGCAGTTGGAGCTTCAAGTGTGGCATTGGTTGTGCTGAATGGCAAGTGACAGCGACTCAGTTATCTCCTCGCTAAGCTTCTCGGGCATGCCAATCAAGTTTAATTATCCCAACTGTTTCTGGCTTGCTTCGTTGAAGGGCTGCCAATCCTTCAGCTGCTCCTCACAGCTCTGGCCCTTCACTGCTCACTTCTTTGTGTGTTCACGCTCGCTTTGCCTCATGGGTGGATGTGGGTGGGCTGCTGCTGCCGCTGCTAGCTGTGTGTCACAATGGATGCATCGAGCATAAGTAATTAAATTAGAATTTTTTGAGAAGCATAAAAGCGACGCTGTGCTTATTAACGCCCGTTACCATGACGGTGACGCTGACGCTGACGCCGTCGCTGCCGGCTTTTGCTGTTGCTCATTTGCATCTTCCCCGTGCGTCAGCCTTTTGGTTTAATGCTGATTTATGCAGATTTCATTAAAATGTGCTGCATACAAAATGGCAAAACGAAGTTTTAGTTTGTAAACGAACGACAGCCAGCCCATGCTCGTTCCCATTCCCATTCCCGGGCCCAATCCGTCATTGTGTTAATCAACGTTGACAACGAACACGCAACACGAAATACTGTTTTGCCCATCAACTGATAATGGCAACTGACTTTAACTTGATTAAGCACCAAAAATGAAAAAAATGTTGTTTGGAACTTTCAGGGCTGGCATCAGCCATTAGCCATCAAGATCAAGTGGTTATGCCTGTTGCTGTCATTTGCTTTTGCGCGCTCGAAAGTAGGCAATGCAAAGACTTTGAACAGTTTTTTAAGTATACCGCGTCATTGTTATGCTATCACAGTGTGCAGGACTTTTAGGTGTCTTCAAACGCTGTTCCCTTAACTTGGTAGGAACATCAGGAAAATGCATTGACTTCTTTTGAGAGCAATCAAGAGGTAGAGTTGACTGGCCCTTATAATTATTTTTTTTTTTGGATTTCAAATACCGGGCTGAAAAAGATTCTTTTTGGTCCCAATAGATATGATAAAAAATTGGGCAGCGATTGTACTTTATTTAGTAGACGCGCGCTCGCACTTGAAATCGAAAATTTAAATATATTTGAGAAAAAAAGGGGGTTAATTCATTTTTAAATCCTTTTAGGGGAGTATCATAGCAACATTTGGAATATAAATGTTGGATATTTTGAGCGTACACTTGGTCAGAATCATATCAAAACAGCCAATATTTCTCATTTCGCATAATAGCAGTGTGATGTAAAGCGCGGTCGTCGTCCGTGAGTATTCAGCTATATACCCAAGCTCCCGAGTTCGAATCCGAGTTAAGGTTAGGTAAGAAAAAATAGTTTAAGTGGGTTACAAAAAAAGTAGAGCATCACCCACCCACCGAACTCCTATCTTTTACCATCGCATTCCTTAATGTGGTTAATATTTGTTATTTTCATCAGCTTTATCAGTTTTTATAATTTCCAAAGACCAGAACAAAGGGTTCTTAAAATTAGTAAATCGTTTTCAAAAAATACATTCTTTAAATAAGTCTAGTGTTCTCGGTATATGAATATAAGAATAAGTACGGACTTACTCTACTATTGAGAACGAAAATACACGTTTCGGTACATTTAAAACGGATTTTTGTCTAAATGTACATGTATGAGCTACACAGAAAATTTACTGCAACTTACTCATGTTCTCAATTCCACTTCCTCGGGCACTTTTCAAACGTGGAATTGATTCATGTTCTCGCAACACCAAGACGACTTCTTTCTTAATATTTTTTTTTTAAATTTTGTATTAAACTTCAGTTTCGTATTTTACCCTAATGAAAATCGCATTTGTCCATTTTTTTTTTTTGCTACTTGCTAATAAATATGTGAAGCATTTTCAGGTAACAAATCTAAACAGCCCTTAAACAACCGACAGACTACTGTGATGACGAATAATTGCAAAAGGTGGCCTTGTAATTCCCAACTGCTCTAAGCAGTTGAGACATGGAAACCCCTTGGCTGAGCATAGGAAAGCATACTTACCTGGCGTAGAGGTTAACCGTGATCATGAAGGCGGTTCCTCCGGAGTGAGGCTTGGCCATTGCACCTTCGGCTGAGTTGACCTCTGCGATTATTCCTAATGTGAATAACTCGTGCGTGTAATTTTTGGTAGCCGGGAATGGCGTTCGCGCCGTCCCGACATTAATTAATATATTTATTAAAATAACAAATTAACTGAGTGCTTTCGCGTTTGTGGGGAACTCTTTTGATTGTTAATCATCCAAATGTAAATTCGAAAACATTAATGAATGTTGAATATTTTAAATTAAACTATTGTGGCATGAACTGCAAAATCAAAATTTATTAAATGAGATAAATATATTTATTTAAGAGTTTAATTAAATTTACCTCACGCTTGATTTGAGCTGCCTTATTGCTCTGGCTAAAATTCTGTCAAATTGCTTCTTATCTGCCCGTTGCAGCTTCCAAACAAGTCAAAAGGGAGCACCTCTGTGTGCAGATTAATTTTAATTCATCGTTACACAACTTGCTTTATTTTAATTGATTTATTTCAAAGCTTAAAGAAATCTAATTATAAATTTATCATTCTAGTTGATTAAATAAATAAAACAAAGGGAATGATTGATCAAATAATTTGTAAAATGTAAAAATGGGCGTATTCAACAGATAATTCCGATTTCCGATTTGTGATTGCCGATTTTAGCTGCTGAATACAGTGATAGCCGATTGGTATTAGAAAATTTGACAATCATGTTTTCCGAATAGTAATCGAACAAAACGTATGATTGGTTAACGATTGCGGTGTCAGCCTACCTTTACTAAGACATTCATATAAAATTTTCAATTTAACAAATCCATAAATATTGGAGATTTTGTGTGAGTGCATTCATAAAAAAAAAAATTACTAAAGCCAACGGATAGCTTAAAGTCTGCAATCAAATCTATTTAGCAGAGACTCATGAGCAATCGCAAATCGTAATCGATAATCGGAATTATCTGTTGAATACGCCCATTGACTATACAGCTCCAAAGGGGCCAAGCTGCTCTCAAATAATATACGCTTATGAAATGCATTTGCACAAACAGCTGCCAAATTGTATGAACAAAGACAAGCAAAGGCTCCTTTCACAAAGCAGAGAAATGTAGATTCGTAGTTTCTCTACCTCTGTCTGACCCATTATACAACTATAACAGGTATGGCGTTTAGCGAGTACTGACAGCTTTTGCTGAGAGAGAGAGAGAGAATAAAACAAAATCAAAGCACCCTCAGACTTATAAACATATGGTATATGCATTAATAACCGCTTGGCACTTTTCAAAAGAAGCCTGCGATTATTTTTATCGTCTTCTGTTGAATAAAGGTCAATGTCTTAAAAATGCCTTTCGCAAATTTTACCGTATTGTGTAAGTGACCGTACTTTTCTTCTTTCTTCATCTTTTTTAGAAGTCATGCTTCACTGCGTGTTAAGAGAGAGAGAGAGAGAGACAGTCCCATTTTCGCGTTCCATTCTTGGGGAACCCTGCCGGACAGATAAAGAGGACAGAAAAATTTGCTTGTGTGGGTGAACAAGAGAGCTTTCTCCACACCACAGTCGTTTTATTTGCAATTCAATGCACAACCTTATCAATCAAATGACAGCAAAACACTAGAACTATGGAGTCCCGAAAAGAGAGCACACTGAGAGAGCGCCTTACCTGAAATAGTGGTATCATGTTCTGACCTACATATATTTTAATTCATGTCACATGTCAAACCTCTATCTCTACGGACGGAAGGACGGACAAACGGACAGAAGGACATGGCTATATCGAATCGGCTGTTGATGCTGATCAAAAATACATATTCTTTATAGGGACGGAAATGATTCCTTCTCTCTGTAGCATTCTTTTGCACAAACTAAGTATAGACAAAGGAGTTTTGAAAGAGTATATATAACCTAGAGTACTCCTTAAAAGTCTAAGAAGTGCCACTAAGACTTTTCCTTCCTACCTTTGAGTTCTCATACTGCCGAATTTTATTAAAGATACTTACAAAACGAATTTCCTACAAAAATAAAGCTTGAACCGACCCCCGGCACGTGTTTATTTGATTCGCAAATCGGTCTTTCAAACCCGAATGAATGTCAGATGAAAGCAATTTGTTTCCATACCAAATTTTCCGGTCATTTTAATTGTAGAAAATATTTGTCAAAATATTTCGTTGACTTTGTTTTCCAAGTATTTCCACCCACCATACAAAGGAAATACATAAATACTTTAAGAAAGATCTGTGTAAAATATTTTTGAATCTCGGCTGATATGCCAGTCAGTCAGACTATCTTGTGTGCTTTTTATACCCGTTACTCGTAAAGTAAAAAGGGTATACTAAAGTAGTGCAAATATATGCAACAGGCAGAAGGAATAATTTCCGACCATATAAAGTATACGTATTCTAGATCAGCATCAACAGCCGAGTCGATATAGACATGTCCGTCTGTCCGTCCGTCCGTCCGTCCGTCCGTCCGTCCGTCCGTGCGTCTGTATGAGCACCTAGATCTCAGAGATGGTAAGAGATAGAGGTTTGATTGTATGGGACAAATGCATCTTATACTTGCAGGCAGATCAAGTTTATTTTTAATTTTTGCCACGCCCCCTCCCGCCCCTGAAATTTGGAAAAAACGTTATATCTCCTACATTTTTGAAGATAGATGATTCGTACCCCTTAGAGATAGTTAGTAATTAGCAAAATTTATCGATTTACCGAAGAAATGATAATGATCGGATGAGCGGTTCTCAACTTATGAGCAAAAAGGAAATCACTCTCCCCCAACCACCTCCCACCCTTTTACAATTAACACCGCACAATCTTAGAGAGAGAGAGAGAGTGAGAGGGAGAGAAAGAGAGAGAGAGACTTAGAGATGAGAGCAGCACCAGCATTTCATTCAGCTTCTACTCCAGGTACAGACTATGTTATAGTCGGGCTTGATCGACTTTTTCACTTGTGTCACATTTTATGAAACTTTACATGTGATTCAATGAAGCAAAATACCATGCGATGATTACCGACTTTTGTACTTTGTACTTTACAATACACGAGCACCTTCATATCCCTAAATAATCAAGTCTCAAATTCTGCGGAGGTGTGAATGCATCGTATATTTTAAGGTTGTGTTTTGGGTCGAGCTTATAGGATAATAGGTTTATAGCATTTAAAACCGGATGTATAGTTCTTGTGGAGAAAGCGCCCAATTTAATATATTGTTACTTTCCATGATCTTCCATCTACACTATAGAAAGTTTAAAACTTAAACCTTCTAAAAGTCGATATAAACCGTTGCACTTGAATTTTAAATCCCTTAAGTTATTTTTTAAGCGAACCTTTTGTAAACTTTTGTAAACGGCACGGGTTCAGCATCGAGTGAGCCAAAACAACCGAACCTAATCGAAAGGATGCACCTAGCATCCCATTCTAAAACACAATGTTTGATTTAGATATACAAATACCGTATATAGTTCCCAAAATCGACTCACTGTTGCCTCACATCCCCTCCACATCATCTTCACTCAGTTTTCTCCCCATTTTGTGCTGCACTTTAACGCAAATTTAATTGAGTAGTCATGGCCGGGTACTCATCTGCTGCTGTCACTGACATGGACGGGCGTCACCCACACATTAAATATTCATAATAATTGTAAAATATTTTTCGGTGGTGGCTTTGGCTGGGTCGCCCCCTCTCCCCCCTGTGGTGGGTGGGTATTTTGGATGCTGCTGAGTTGACGCATTTTGCAGACAATAAAGCAAAATGCTCGCAATTGTTGTGCGTTTTGTTTATCCATCAGAATGCAAAATGCCAGTCACCAGGAACCGGCGCAACAAGTAGAAGGAAGGTCTGTCCACATTTTACGGTAAAATTAGAATGTGGCCGAAACCCACAGTCTCATAGATACATGCACTAAGCCCGAGCTTTTGCTCCTGCTGCAGGCAAGTGAAAAACAACAACAAAAGCCTGCAAATTCACACTAATTGGGTGAAAGTGCACAGAGGCTTATGTGGGCGGGTAAGCCAAAGCAAACGCAACGCAATCGATGAATGGACCAACTGCATCAATAAATGTCGAACCCAAGCAGAGCATCCCAGAATCAAATAAAGTAACACAGATGTCTATTTGTATTTGCAATGCGGCAACAGGAACAGAAATAGAAGTTCAATGCAAACAAAATTTCGAGAAACACTACGTCAATACCCCAGGGTGGGGTGGGGCAGGACAGTGTGTATCAAAGTGAGTATCTCGTGGATACTTTTGATGCACTGTTGACACAGAAGCATTCAATTTGTTTTGGCTCATTAGTTGTTCGGGAGTTGCAATTTAAGCGGGGGTGTTACTTAAGTGCTTAGCCGTGTCTAATGTGGATGACGTGGTTGGCCCTACACTTGTTAGATGTCGACCTCACAAACAGATTGACGGACTGACACTTGTGCCAGTGCCACGAAATCCAAAACACCCTTAAATATAATGTGAAATTATATTTGGAATATCCATGACAACATTGACACAGACCAGCAACCCTCCTGGGATTGGCATACTTAGACTTGAAGTTGATTATTAATAATCCCAATGCTGCTGGAGAAGGGATGCTTTCTTCGATTATTAAAATTAACAAAATATGAGGACAGTTTGATAACACAGTAACTATGGCAACTACATTGACAGGGCAGATGAGCACTTTCAGTGGACGTCCATTTGGAGAAGTCTACTGCTTTGACTGCTCTTTGATGTCTTTTGTCCTCTGACAGATTTATTGGACAATGACAAATATTCAACAAAATATTCTATAAAATAGAAATTCTCGAACGCTTAAGAGCAGCTGATCAGATTGATTTGTTTAAGAGCAAACTCCCGTCTCGATAAATTAGACTGGTAACTTATAGTTTATTTTCATTCAATAAAGAAAAATTAAGTCCAGTTTGTCCCTGTTTTCTATAACCCTTTCCCACTCGAATACGTTCTTGACTTATTCAGCTGTTTTTCTTGCTGACACTTGGCTCGTCGAAAATATATCTAAAGTAAATATAGCCTTTTAGCGGAAAAGAGCTAAACGCAGGCAACGCTGCAAGTCTCAAAAATTCTGGAGGAGATTCGGTCCAGAGAACTCGAATTTTTTATAAACTTTAAGATTCTTGTTATTTATATTTATATATTGCTTCTAACATCGTAATAACAATGTGGCGTTCGTTTGTATTCACTAGAAAAGTGTATCATAATTTTGCCAATCGGTCTGAAACGGATAGCAGGAATCAGGAATCATCTGCGACATGACGAGAAGAGTCGATTGAGCTTTGTCTGTCCGTATCTGTTTTTACGCAATCTAATCCTTTACTTTTATTAACATGGCTCCTTTTAAACGTGCCTGGTTCACAGTGCAAGCACTTCCTAAAAGCAAAGGCTTGTTTTCACATTTTGCTACTTCAATTTAGCTTTATTTACCTTCCTAAAATTGTAATACCACGAGCTTGGTAGTGACGCATATGGCGTGTTTAATTTTTAAGTAGTTGTAAATTGTTGAGAGTTTGTTGAAGTTATTTTTTGAAGTCTAGTGTAAGTTAGTTAAAGGCGGATCAGGAGGTCAATAAAACTTTATTGTCGCTCTTAGCGAATTCGCCCCGTTTTGCCACCCTAGCTTATGATAGATTGATTAAACTAGGTGACGTTAAGCATTGAAATTTAAGCGCAGCTAATTATTTTAGTTGTCAAAAGTGTCAAATTAAGTTTATTATTTTATTCGTTTGAAACGCATATCACATATTCTTAGTCTATAAAAACTCTTTTGAAAAACATGGCGCCCGAGCAGGCATAAAATAGTAGATTAGTGACTTAAGTAATTTTTTCGGTAATTTTTCCTAACCGGTTCTGCGTGGTTTGGTTCTGAACAAGTTCGCAGCCTTGACTTAGAAAACTCTGAAATTTTAGAACTCACACAATTCAGTTTTTACCAGCAAGACAAACCGTTCGGTTCAGTGGCTTACACAGCTTCTGAACCGCAGGTTTGATTTCTTTATAGTTTTTGGGGCTAACCGAACCGCGTTTATTGTTTGCATCGGTTCGATTTTTATTTATTTAATAAACCAAAGAAATATATTTTTGATAAAAGTATTCAGATAATTTAAAACCGAACACATAAATCCGCGCATCTTCGCTCGACGCACGCCGCCTCACCGCTGGATTCCCGTCCGCGTTACTAATACGCAAAGCGCTATTTTGTTCTCCTTGGGTTTCCTCTTGAGCTCCTTACTAGCCGTAATAGATCGGTTTGGAGCGTGATTCTTCTTCGAATTTCCGGCTGTGTTGTTGTCGTTATCTCGCCGGTACAAAGTCCTCTACAACTTTAAAATTGTACTCTCCCATTGTAGGATTGCCCAAGTCTGTGTACTCTGAGACCTAGACTTCGTCTTTCTCGTTTACCGCTAAACCCATTAGCCGACTGCTTCTCATCTCTGAAAACGCATTGCTACTGCCTGTTCGGTTTTGCCGATGTCAATCATCGGCATAGCAGTAGCATTACATCTTTATAAGATGGTGCCCTTGTTGCATTTGGGCACTGGCGCAGATATACTCCACACGATTAAAGAAGTCACACGTAAGGTGTCACCCTGCCTAAAACCTCTTTTGGTATCAAAAGGCTCGGAGGTTCGTTCCTATTTTGACGGAGCTTTGAGTGCTTCTCAACGTCATCATGCAAAGTCGAACGTACTTTGCTGGAATACCTAAAACCTGGAAAAAAAATAAACATAAAGTTATTAGTTATTAAATAATACAATAAACATTGATTTGATAACATAACAATATAGAGCCATTCACATTTGACTAGGTTGATTTTTTAAGAGCTACAGGAAAGTTTTTCAAAAAAAAAACACATAAAATTCAGAAAAATTTATGAAATCTTTATTTGAATCAATAGTACGATTCATATAATTTAATGTTTAAAGATTATTTCATGCAAATGTTGACCGTGACTGCGCCTCAAATGGTCCATCCGCTTAGTCCAATTTTGGCATAGTCTTTCCAACATTTCGGCCGGTATCTCACGAATAAATGCTTCAATGTTGTCTTTCAATGCGTCAATTGAATGGGGCTAGTCTGTATAGACATGAGCTTTAACATAGCCCCACAAAAAATAGTCTAAAGGCGTTAAATCGCACGATCTATGCGGCTAATTGACCGGTTGTTGAGTAACAGAGGAAAATTGCTGCGAACGGCGACGAATCGATAACTGATGGTCATCATTAACACTGGCTGATACAGCTGCGATATTTTCTTCAGTTCGCACTTTACGTAAGCGTGTTGGTGGTTTAATGTCCAACAATGTAAATTTGATGCGACATTTAGTCACAATAGCCCGAATAGCTGCTTCAGTGGGTTAAACTGACCATAAAATGGAAGAAGCACGCGATGAACTTTCTTAACAGAGCACGCATTTTGATAATAAAATTCTATAATTTGCAAGCGTTGTTCGTTTCTAAGACGATTCAAGGTTAAATTGTAGACCAAACTGAAGATGTTTGACAGTGAAACAAAACACGAAACGTGCGTGAGCTGGATCTCTAAACAACAGGAAACAACACAGCTTTTGTCTGATTCAAAAATTTTAATGTGGAAAATACTCTACTGTCACTTGTGTGGCTGGAACTGCTTGAACTATTCGAGCTATTTGCTTAAGTTGATTTTTCTGATATATTTGCCTATACTAGCTTCATACCGTCCAATAGTCAATGCAACTTTATGCATGAATTTACATTAAAGTAATAAAATGAATGCACAAAATTTAATAAGTTCAATAGTTCATTGGGACAATTGGAATATCAGGATTTATTTAAAGAAACTGGTTTTAAAGACACGTGAAGATAAACGGGTAAATACATAGAAATGTAAGAAGACGGGTAAATATGAACTGAAAATCTCAATATTTTGCAAAATGGGAGCGTTAAGACTGCGTTCGAGTGTTCCAGCTGGTCGTTTAACGGCTCTGACTACGACTTTGTATTCATCATTCGACATATGCTCCAACGCAGTCTTAAACAGCCTGACTAATGCATGATGGTCATTAAGTAGTTGCTGTAGATCATGAAGAATTAATATTTTCAATGCTTTGGGAATCTCTTGATGATGAAGAATATTTCAAAAAAATTTTTGCTGAGCATCTTCAACAGATCAACCGGTTGTCAGCTGAAAAATATTATAGAAAGTCGTGTTAGTTACACCACTTATAACTCAAGAACGGCGAACAGATTTGGGTGAAAATTGGTGGGTTTAAGCCGACGGACAAATACTTTTTATCCCGTTCGACAGCGTTCCGTGAACATTCGCGTTTTTGTTTTTCATCCGATCAAGCTCAAACTTATTTTCAAAGATCTATATGAAAATTCAACAACAACTGCATACCAATCTTCCGGAAAATTCACCCCCATTGGGTGGAAAGTGGGTGGTCAAGATTGTATGGGCGAAACTTAAGTTGCCAGCGACTAGCTCCAAACTCATTTTCAAATTTACATATAACAAAACATAAAAAAGTGACTTTCAAATTTTGGAAAATTTATCCCCAAAGTCGGAAAATCCGCGGAAAACTGTTGTATGAAACTTTTTTGCTTATTATCCGATAAAGTTCAAACTCATTTTCAAAGATCTATATGAAAATTCGACCACAACTGCATACCAATCTTCCGGAAAATTGGGTGGAAAGTGGGTGGTCAAGGTTGTATGGGCGAAACTATAGTTGCCAGCGATTAGCGTCAAACTCATTTTCAAAATTAACATAACAAAATAATTTAATATACGCAAGTGGTCTGTGGGCGTGGGTGGGTGTGGTGTGGCGGTTGTGGGATGGATGTGGGTGGGATGTGGGTGCAAGTGGGTGGAATGTGGGTGGGATGTGGGGGGATGTGGGTGGAATGTAAAAGGGAAGTGGGTGGTTTTTGGGCGGGAAGTGGACGGGAGAGGGTGGGAATGTGTGGAAAATGGTCATGTATGCAAGTGGGCGGAAAGTGGGTGTGATGTGGCGGTAAGTGGGAGGGTGTGGGCCTGAAGTGGGTGTGCGTTGGTTCTATACTGTTGAAGGCGCGGCGAAGCGTGACGGGCTTTTGCTAATGAAACAAAAGTATTCTTCCATGGTTGTCTATTAAAACTGACACGCGGACAAGTCGCGGCGGGTTTTGCTAGTATATTATGAAATCATATAGAAACGCTACTCAATTCAAGTTTGTTTTGCACCCACTACAATCGATTGAATCTTCATGACAATCTAAGTCTGAATTGTTCCACCAAAAAAAGTTAAAGAAAACCTTCATCAATTTAAATACGAAACTGTAGCCAATGTACCAGAATCTCTGTTTAAGTGCAAATATATCTGCACACAACTGAAATATTACAGCTGCCTTCCATTGCCCCTCCAGGCTCTTGGGTCAACAGAATCCTCCTCCAATTTGTACTTTCATTACATACTTGTAGGGGCGTAGTGATGTCATTACATTTAAAGCGAAACCAAGTAGAAAACGCAACGATGTCCACGAGGTCAGTCCATCCATGGCTTTTGTTGGTTGACGCCCAGTGCCAAGCCGCACCAAGGTCAACAGAATCCGCAGCCAATTAACTCCAATAGTGTAATACATACCAACTCTCGTATGTATTCACTGTCATTAAAATTAAAGCAAAACCAAAACCAAAAGAATGAAAAACCTTTTCATTTGCAGATTATTTATGAAGTTGTATGATGAAGATTTATGGCTAATGCAATGATGCATGACAATGTCCCCTTCCCTCCTCTAGCTCATTCCATGTGTGAATGGCTGCAGCTTTTTGCTTTGTGACAGTTGGAGGTTTTTGCCAATTAGTGTAGGATCCATTTGTATATTTATACATATGCATTAGCTTGAGTAGAAGAGAAGAGTGGGAGTCGGAAGTGAACTTAAAATGACTGATTTTCATAGTTGAAAGCAGGAGGGCAGCTTGTTAAAAACAGCTTTGAAGTCCCCAAAGAATGCAGAACTAATCTGCTGCTGTCAGATTATATATATAGTATTCATCTTGTTCATGGCATCTACACAATCTGCTGGCTGCTGATTTAAGAAGCGTTTATAAAGGTTACAAATCTAAAGTTCTCCAACAAACTTGTATTTCGTTTTTGTTTTTTTGGGAGAAGTATTCTAGTTTGGCCATTACCTTTATTAAAGATTTTTATAGGGCAACTCTAGCTCTTTTAGAAATTCTCTGCCGGCATCGTTAAAATGTTTCAATGTTTTCGTGGTAAAGAATATAGCTTGAAAGCATTCTAAGAGAGAGAGAGAGTTGAATGGAATCGCTGCAGGTTGTAAGTACTGTCCGGGAATAACGTTCCTAAACATGGAAGCAGAATTCGCCAATGGTTAGGTCGAAATTTTAGGGTTTGAGGTTTTTAGGTGAAGGTTTTGGTCATGGAAATGGAAAATCAATTAAGGGGGTATTCCTCATGTCAAGGCTGTTTTTTGGACCTTTTTTAAAAAAAATCTTATTTGAAAACGCTAAGAGTTTTTCCAAATCTGTTTTTTTTTATTATGTTACAAACCAATTAGAGTAAATAAAAAAATTGTTACTGCTTCGATGCGAGGGCTGTTCCAAAAGTTATCGGCCGTCAAAAAAGGTGTCCGAAAAAAGTTATGGTGCTGGCGGCCATGATTCGAGGTCTCCGGGATGTCTGAAATGAAAAGTGAAAACGGGGTTATAATCAGAATAGACGTAATTCTGGTCTGAACCTCGAAAAAAATTTTGTGATTTTTTTTTGAAAAAATGGCGGTTATTAAAAAATTAAAAATCGATTTTTGGTTTTTTTTTTTGTTTTTTGGAAAAAAAATATTAAAAATTTTTTTAAAATTATGATTGAGGTTCCAGAATGGTGACAATTCTGCGTCGATTTCAGTTTAGATCATCAAAATCGGTTCAGTGTAACTGGAGATATCATGGCCGCCGTTCGAAAAACGTGGTTTCGAGATAAACGCGTTTGAAGTTCGTTTTTGGGGGGACAAAATAAAATCAAAAATCAAAAAATGCAGTTCTAGAATGGTGCATTCTGCGTCGATTGCTAACTTTATCAAAATCGGCTGGACAAAAGTGGCTTGGCAGTCCGAAAAAGTTGCTTTAAAATGTAAACAAAAATTTTACAAATATTTTATACTTACAGATATTAGTCGGGGATGCCATCTGCATACATCGGACCTTCCTCATTTTCAAAAGAACTGTTTTCAGCAGCAGTTCTCTTTACTCTGCGTTCCATTTTGCCTTCTTTAGATGCGGCCGCAGCTCTAGTTTCTGAGCGATTTAGTCGGTAGTACCATTGCGCAGGAAAGTCTTCGATAATTATCGATTAAAATTCGATTAATAATCGATATCGATCTGGGCGACAATAAATTATCATTCAAATTCAAGAACCAGCCGTTATATCACAGTTTTATTGACTGGAAATTTATTTACTCAAAAATTTCTCGTGTTTGCGAAAACATTGCTCCACTAAAAAGGCTATATCTTCTAAAGTATTTCAAATTTTAAAAAATCTTTTTGGGCCGATATTCTCAAATATTCAAGCTTTAAAAATATGCAAAAAAAAAAATCGAAAAAAAAATTTTGCGCATGGAAAATACCACTTTAATTAGTTAAATAATAGTGGGAAAAGCCGCTTAACCTAGACTTGAGGCGATGATTGAATTCAAAGGCATATTAATGTTTTGACCCGATAACAAAAAAATCGATTTCAAATTCTTCTGTATTTTAAGGTATAATTATTGTTGAACCGAACCGTTTTCTTGGGTTCGGAACAGGTTTAGGTTCAAATAAATTGTTTGGTTCGCTGTGAAGAATGCATTGTGATTCCAGGCTCGAACCGGTTCGGTTCAAAACCGCTTTGAAGCCCTGGAAAACAAATAAAAGCATAAAATATGATGAACGAAAGGGTGGGGAAGAAGTAAAAGAGTGACTAAATAGTAACTTAACAGTGAATGAACAGTGACTTGACTTGACTTGACAGTGATTTGACAAAGACATGACAGTGACTCAACAGGGATTAAACAATGACTATACAGTGACCAAACAGTGACTAAACAGCGACTTAATAGTAAGCGTGAGTTTCGGGTATCATGAAGATTTGAAAGATCGCCAAAAAGACGTGTAAATTGACGGGTAAAAATTGCCCAGTTTTATAATAAGTTCAGATTATCAAGAAGATTTAATAATTGGCATTTAAATACGAGCAAAGAGAAGTTGACGGTCAATCGGTCAAAATTGCTGAATTTTCAAAAATTCTAATACGAATTTAGATTTTCATTAAATAGACGGTGAAGATGGTAAGTACCAAACGAATTGCGAATTTGGCTAGATGAATATTTGAGGTTTTGAGGAAATTGCAACAGAACTTTTAGGACTAAACCTGTTAGTCTAAAATCAAAGGAAAATATTTGCTCTAGTTTAAAAAAAATTATATAAGAAAAGTGCCCAATTTTTACTAGAAAAATCCCTAAGATGCTAGGTTTTATGCCTTTTGTTGAAGAAAAACATTCATTATATATTAGAAAAGCTTTATTTAGGGCGAAATTAATAGCCGAATTTCTAATTTTCAATGTGAGTTTGTGTCATTTTTATTATTTAAGTGTAGGATTAGGATTAGGATAGGTTTATATTAACCACTAAAATAGTAGTGGTTTGGGCACTCAGTGGAGAAGCTTATTAAACTACAAGCAAATGGTTTATTTGTTTATTTGCAAATAATCAATTGTCTACTTTAAAACTCACATTTATATAGTCAATATCTATGTCTCTTAAATTTTTATAAAGATCAGTTTATAAAATACAGAGTAACAGGAATATTAGCTGTTGTCATATATTTGGAATAGGTGGACGCTAAAAAAAATGTTGCCTACTTTTAGGGGTTTCATTAAATACAAGTTTTGTCATATGTATGTTTAAGGCCAATATGAGCAGTCTGCTTACATTATGTTAATAAGTTTATATATAAGTAAGTGCTCTGTTTATTAACATAAGCGAAGGCTATTAAACATTTTATTCAATAAATAACATCGAAGAGTTACTGAGTATATCGAAGTAGGGCCAACTTTAACTTACGTCCTCGTTCTGTGTAAATGTTGGATGAATAACACTCAAGTTGTAAGCAAATTCGATGCCGCAGCGCAGCGACAGCGCTGCGTTCAGCTACTACAGCAGGTACAGAGTATATTAAAGTCGGGCTTGCCCGTCTTTCTTAGTTATTTTTGAACACTACAAAATCAAAAATCGAACCGATCCCTTTTTTAGTCTATAGTAACGGTTATAATGAAGCATAAATGGGTTTGAAAATTCTACTAATTAAGCCATTCGAGTCGAGTCTGTGTAAAATGCTTCTTTCGTATTTCATTGCAAATTTTCTTCGACCATCATCAATACCGAAAACAAAGGCCAATTTCTATGGCCCTCAGTTCAGTTGGTTTTGCTTTGTTGGGTGACCACAAAATTAAAACCGGAGCGTACTTTACTTATGCCTTGCCCTCTTTTTGCCTATCCCCCGCAGTGATCCACCCATACTGCAGGCGCACAACAATACGGACATCATACTGCGTTTACCCATGGGCAAAAGGATTAAGGACATTCGATGGCTGTCAGTGTGGTGCAGACGCTTTACGGTAAGTCTTTGGTTCTTTTAAGTTGCAGGGTTTCTTGGCAGGCGGCACGCGCCATCCTTTGCAGATTTATGGTGTGTACTTAGCCAGAGCACAAGCCGTTTTGTAATTACATTTTTCGTAATTTAACTGCAGTTTTGCCTTACAATCTTTCTATTCTTTACTAACCAAGGATAATGATGATTTTAATGTGGAAAGTTTGGTTTTTTTCAAAGACTTTAATTACATTTTTACCTCTTAACTGCGATCTGAACAAAGTTGAAAACTAATTTTGTTTTACTTTCCAAAATGAAAATATGCATTTCAAATGAAAGCTGCAAAGTGCAGAAAGGGTTGACGGACGGGGGGGCGAAGTGGGTGGGGCGGGTTCGTGGTCGAATAAAAGATGGCGGCCGTAGTAAAATAAATTACAGCAGACATTTTTGATTAACTCAAGTGGTTGCATATAAATACAGACACACCAGCAGCCACACACACACACACACGCAGACACAGGCCCCGCACACAGTGGCAAATTATGTATACGTATAGTATACAGGGTGTCAATTGTCTTTGCGGTGTGTGTGTCTGTGTGTATGTTTGCTACGTTTCCTTCCATTGACTGACAGCCAAAAAACTTCTTGGGGGCTGACTGCCACGCACACACACACACAGACAGCGGCTAGATTGGGGTAAGTTTGTTGTTTGTGGAGTTCTGCGCGCGCAGGTCCACTTTTTTTGGGGGCCACACGAATGCATACATAAACACACACATATTATGTACAAATGTTTGGGTATACAACAACAAATGTTGTTTGCCTATTTAGAGAATAATGTAAAATGTAGATAACGTTATCGACATGTCATGTATAATGTCAAATGTAAAATTACTATGTGTTTTTTTTTTTGTAATCAAACCTTTAAGTTTTAGCCGGCTCGAGGTCATGTTATGTTTGAACATAGCTTTAAAAGGAAACACATTACTAGACATGGGATTTTAGGTTTTTTTTTTGTTGTTGGTCTAAAAAATTTGAAATTTTGGCATTGGACTAATAAAAATATTTGTAAGTTTTTAAGATGAGCAAATATGTTTATTTTAGGTAAAAAGCATATACTAAAATAGGTCAAAATTAGGTCAAAATAGGTCAAAATAGGTCAAAATATGTCAAAATAGGTAAAAACAGGTCAAAATATGCTCTACTCAAATACCACTCTAAATTCCGTATTTATTGATTGAAATGATGAAAAATACCGAAGAAAAGAAGGTACCAAGTAAAGGCAGGCACTGTGGATGGTGCGTACCGTACTAATCAAAGGACAATTACAGTGAATACCTGGAGTTTGTATCTTACTGTAGTTTTGTTTTCTCGTACGTTATGCGTCGTATGACGTACAAATTGCAAAAATTCAGTTTTGTAAATGTGTTCAGTTGACGTACGAGCAAAAAGTTTGGTACTATACGGTATTTGCTGCCCCAGTAAGTTACCATTTGAACCCTGAATAAAAGGCATATTTAGATGTGCAGATGCCTACTTGGGAGCATATATTTACTCTCTAAATATGTAAAAGCATATGACATATTCCAAAATAGGTCGAAATAGGTTAAGCATAATCTCAAATATGCTTTTAGGTCGAAGATATGCAAATATGTTAAATATGCAAAACGAATAAGGATTTAAAATAATCTACTTTTCATGAAACGAATTTGTATGCAACCAGAATTTTTTTTGGACCAACCATTAAAAATATGTTTTAACCTAAAATCCGATGTCTACTCATAACACACAAATTGTAGTTTAAAAATTTATTCTGGGTTTTCTGGCCATCAGTCTAGACTCTAGAGTCTAATTAATTAAAACTTAGGAATTCTCTGCATTTCCGCCTCAAACCCGAAACCGCAATTTTCATTTAATATCGAACTCTACCGATCCCAAATTTTAGATTTAATTACTGGATTTTACTAATTTTGTTTTCAATAACGTAATTAAATAGTTTTTTCTTAAGAATCAACCCGTAACCCGAGACCAAACCGTATACCAAAAGGCCCAGAACAGGTTTCAATTTCATTTTTTGAGACCCAATACTCGAGATCCCTTGTTTTTGTAACCATATAAAAGCAAAACGAGAAGGCCAAGCTAACTTTGTCTGCAAATGTTTTAATACATCAGAGTTTACGAACGTCAGCATTAAAACAAACAATTTTTCTAAATAAACCCCACTTTTCGACTGGCAGCTATAAGATATAGTTATCCGATTTTGACCAAAACTTCAAAATCTGTGTCAAAGCGTATAAAACTAAAAATTACTGAGGCGGGAGGCGTTTACATTAAAAACAAAAAAGTTTTACTTACAAAGACCCACTTTTCGACCGATAGTTCCTATGGCAGCTATAAGATATAGTCTTCCGATCCGGTCGGCTCCGACATATTAGCAGTGTGCAGTAAAAATAAGACTCTGTGCAAAGTTTGAGCTCGATAGCTTTAAATCTGAGGGACTAGTTGGCGTAGAAACAGACAGACGGACAGACAGAAAGACGGACAGACAGACGGACGGACAAAGCTCAATCGACTCAGCTCGTCGCCCTGATCAAGAATATATATAGTTTATAGGGTCGGAAATTAATATTTTTTGGCTGAAACTTTGATTATCAAACTTGCATGGTTGCACAAATTGTCGGAATTTGGCTTTGAGCTCTGTTCTTTTTAAGTTTACAAAGGGTATAATGATATACCCATTGGACTGGTTGAATGATTTCCTAAGCTCACAAATAAATGGCGTCACTTTCGCATGGGCAGTCATATATATATATGGCTGCTAAAGTCAACCGATTCGGATCAAACTTCACAGAGTTGTGTGGAGGCATATAATATTAATAAGCAACAAGTTCAGGAGCGATTGCATTGAAACTAAAAATCTTTTTCTCATTGAGTCTTTTTTCAGACCTATCCACTAAATAGTTATCCTATTTTCATTAAACTTGGTGAAGTTATGACAAATCATAGAAAATTTATAAATACAAGGTTTGGCGTTTGCATTGAAAACAAAAGAGTTTTCCTCACTAAAACTTGTTAGTCCGTCTGTCTATCCGTCCGTATGAACAAACAGATCTCAGAGATGGTAAGATGTAGAGTGCTGACATGTATGGGACGAATGATCAGATCAAGTTTATTTTCAATTTTTGACACGCCCCATACCGCCGCCACAATTTTAAAAAGACTTCATATCTCCCACAGTTTTGTAGATAGATGATTCGTACCTTCTGGAGATAGTTAGTCATTAGTAGGTTGTATCGATTTACGATGTTAAAGATCGCATTAGCGTTTCTCAAGTTATGAACAAAAAATCATAAAAACATACTGTATAATGTTCGAACGCACATGTGCATAAGATTTGTTTTTTTTTTTTTTAAATCAAAACATATTTGTTGGTTTGATTCTTAGATCTTATTGTGGTCAGAATTAATATAAGGAAATATTAGGCCTAGGTATTTATATTCAAGAGACTTGGCCCATCGACCGCAATTCAGCAGCTGCCTTTTCAGGTCGAAAGTGCTATAAATTCAGCTTCCACACTGAGAAAAAAATCATTATAATCTTGAATCATTGAGAAACGGTATCAGAATTCGACAAAGACCAGATAATCTTATCCAAAGATTATATTCTCAGTTTATACTCGACTTTAAGATGAAACAATCTCATTTTTTAATATGAAAAAAAAAGACAAAAATAAATTATATTAGGCATTTTTTATTTTTTTTTTTGTATTTGCTTTAGTTATTAACAATTTGTTGTTTCTAAAAAACTTATATAATTGTTAATTATTACTTGAACTCAGCCCGCTCGGCTGTTGGACGTCATTTGTAAGGCGCCACCAGTCGCAGTATAAGAGATCAGCACGATAATGATTTCTGTTAGCTGAGTTCTTATACTGCAACTGGCTGCGTACAAAAATTTACGTCTAACAGCCGAGTTAGTTAAATGGATGGCAAAAGCTTCATTTGAGCGGAAAGGTTGTGGTTCGAGTCCCAGGAGGGGCGGATTGTTTTTTTTAATTTTTTTTAACAAAATAAATCTATTTATGTATATCATAAAGTTTTTTTTACTGAAGCTTTACAGAAAACTGTAGATGTTTGATAAGCTGCAAGATGATAAATCTTGTTTTTAAGATTTTTAAGCTTATTTCAAGGTTTTTCAAGAATGTTTTTATGAGATTGCAAGATTCCCGAAAAAGAGATTTCAATCTAGATTTTAGATTAGACCTTTTAAGATCTTCCTGAAAATTTCACTTCTATCAACGGATTCGCTTTTTGCTTGATAATTTTCCAGGTCGATTTCGGCGAAGTTTTCATACCACCTGGCATTGATGTACCCAAGCCGCGAGTGCTGCCCGAATTTAAGCGTTTGGCTCATGGACTGCGCTCAAGCAACATCAGCGTTTTGGATGCCAAGACATTTTACATGTAAGTGGGAGTTGGACCTAGTTGAGTAATCATTGACACTATCTTTTCTGTTAGACCTAACTTGCACTACGATGGCGCTGGACCTGATGCCTATTTCTGGGTGGGCAACGGCAGTGAGCCCAACATAATGGGTATTAAGGTATGGAAACCAAGTGCCAAAATTAATAGAGAGCTTAACCGGTGCATCGTTTTCAGGTGCCCAATGAGATGGGATCCTTGGAACCATTGCGTGGTTATCAGGGCGAGGATATTGAGATTCAATTGCCTGGCAGTTTGACCGTCTACGATATTGATTGGTTGGCCGTGTGGTGTGTGGAGTACAGGCATAATTTTGGACATGTATATATACCCAGGGATCTGGATGTACCGCCAGCTTTGGGACAGACAAAAATAACGGTAAGTAGACTAGCAAACGCTTTAAGGGTTTCAAAATGGACATCTCTTGTTTACCACATTTGCTCATTCGGACATGACTCATAATTGTACATTTCTTTAAATTATGCGCGCCGCATTAGCCACCCTGGTGGTATTCACCCGTGAGTACTAGACTTAGCCTCATGCCTGCCCATGCACTAATGACGGAATAATTTGATCTAACAAATGATTTCTTTACATTGCAGACCACCACCACCCCGCGGCCTGTCTACTCCAATTGCCGCGAGATTCTGCCCAACAAATTGCAAGTCAAATGGGAGCTTCAAGGCGAATATCTGCAGATTGAGCTCTTTGGTCGCATTACAGAGGATCAGTATATGGCCTTTGGATTGTCGGGTGTGAATGGACGTGCTCAAATGGCCCAGTCTGATGTGGTGGTTGCATTCTATGACACAAATGCAAGGGTATTCCGTGCCGAGGATTATTTCATATCGGATTTGTCACAATGCGATGGACAGCGTGGTGCATGCCCAGATGAGCGTTTAGGCGCCCGCAATGATGTGATAGTTTGTAAGCCAAGTTCAGATAGAAGGACGACTTCTCTTTATCAACAACTCTACTCTAATCCCTTTAGTGAGCGGCGATCGTAAAAACGGCGTTACCAGCATTCGCTATAAGCGTCTCCTGCAAACCAATGAGGCCGTCTATGATGTACCCATTCCCATTGATCGTGCTGTATCGATTATCGCAGCCATTGGACCACTCAATGGCCGCAAAGAGGCCAATGCTCACTTGCACACCGCTAGCGATCACAATCCGGATGATATACGAATTAATTTCTCTGCACGTGTAAGTCAGAAATATTAGTTTAGCAATACGGATAGTTTGTTTTAAGAGCGGGTGGGTAAATCTTACTCAGAGAAAAATAGAGAACTTTACTCTGGAATTAAGAGCATTCGTTCTTAAATGCACGGTTCGATCCGCTTCTATGCGTTGCAGACACTTTTTTTTGTCTACTTGGTGTGCGATATGAGAGGATACTATTCCAGGGGTCTGTACACTTAGAAAAATAAAAGACTGGCAGAGTTCTAGATCGATCGGAATAGAATTTATACCGTTTTGTACTTCAAAGTTTAAGTATGATTTGATTTTGGATGTAAATTTAGTACGCAACATTCTAGAACAGAAAAACGACTGTAAATATTATTATAATGAGAACAATCGTTCTTGAATCAAGAACATTTCGTGTCTATAGTTAGCCTAAAAATTAAAGTTCAAGTACAAAATTTCAGGATCAAGTACAGAACAGTCTTACAATGCAAGCTGCAAAAAATGTGTTACGGAAAATGCGAATTATTTTAAGTTGAATCTGTTCTTGAAATTTTGCCAGGTTCGAACGCTTTGGTTATGGAGTGTGATCTACATTATAAACAGCATGGTCCTTGGATAATTTATTTCCTCTGCACAGAAAAAAAAGATCACGATATTTAGTATCATACGGGTATTTTGAGCATCAAATCGGCCTTCATCTGAAAAAAATATCAATATGATATTATAGCGTCCATATGTTTTGGTAGAAACAGTATCACATCGATATGAAAAATGGATATTATTTCGATATTATTAAAAATAGGGCTGATATTTGGTCTTTTTTCTTTCTGTGTGGATTTTTTAACCACAGAAAGACCTAGTCTTAAAGAGAAATTGGGAAAGCTTAGAATTTTATAGGTTTAAGCTAGGGATGTATCGAAATATCGATATTTTTGCCCAAAATATCATTATTGCATATTTTTCCGGAAATCAAATATATTTTCTGGTGATAACTTTATTTTAGCGTTCGGTCATACTGTTGCGAATAACTGATTCTTGTGCAAGTTTTGCAAAGATTATTTTATTAATGTCGATGTACAGAAATCGCAGTGCAATCTGTGCAAAAAAGTTAAAAAGTTCTATGGTAACTCAATAAATATAAAAGTGCACTTAATCGCAAACCATGGAGATGCTTGGCTGAAATGCAGCTCATTTTTAAAGACGGTAAATGTAAGGCCGTCCACTCACGGCTCGTATCGTAGCGATTTTACATTTAAATGGCGTACGATTTGATGTCGCACACTTGAGTTTGATGGAAAAATAACATGCTAACATCATGACGTCTATCGTTGTTTACCCTAGATCCTGACCCCATGAAGTTGAGATGGAAGAGAAAGACGCATTGCCAGTGCTTTCTGGCTTGTCATTGTAATATGCTGGGGTTATAACAACAGAAAGCACCGTGCCATCGGTAGGGTTTCTGACACCAGAAGCCGAATAACCGATAAGCACATCATCCCTGTCTAACCATGATTGGTAAAGTCAGAAGTTTGAACGTTTCGTAGCTTAACCTTAAAAGAAAATTTTTTATGCTTGGTATTTTGAAAGATTATGAATTTAAAAAGTAGGTAAAAAATTTAAATTCATGAATAAGATTGCAGAACTTCTTAGGCCATATATGAAATAAGAAAATAAATATTTCTTGTAAATTTAATAAATTTACATTAAATCTTGTACTGTTTTATTAAAACCAGTTACAGAATGGCATGGGTCATTTTTTATACTACAAACGTCCTTTTACCCCAATAGATGGCGCCTCATTTAGCTAATAGATCCGGGTTTGTAAAATATTGAAAATATCGATAATATCAATTTTTTTTACTGACCTTACTATTAACACCTTTGTACACCAAAGATCTTGGTTTTTTTCTGAGTGTACTTATTTTAAGTCCAATGGAATAATTAACACTTTTGGGTTTTCAGAACGATCATTCCTGCAAAAACTCTCTTTACGATGTGAAGGATGAAAGTGGTCCTAAGCCTTGGCCCACACGCAAAATCGAAGGTGTCAGGAAGTTCCGTGCCAGCATTGGACCTACGGGTGGCAAACGTGGCTATTCGGCCATAACTGGTGTACCCTCGTGGGGCATTGCCTGGTATTTGAACGATCTGCTGATACCTGAGATCACTGTGGAGCGTGGCTTGAACTATGAGTTCATCATTGAGGGAGGCAGTGATTCGGCTCAGCCGGCCAGGTAAGCATTGTGAAACTATTTAGTTGCTCACCTAACGATTCCCATAACAGATATCATCCATTCTACATAACTGACTCACCGGAGGGCGGTTTGGGTCAGAAAATGGGCCTAGAAGCACGCAAGCAAAAGGCCTATGCGGGTGTGGAGTTTGATGAAGATGGCAATGCCATACCCACGGCAGGTTTGTGGGAGATCAAAAGGAAACTGTTGACTGTATTTTGACGATGTTTCTTTTATACTCAGCTGGACGATACTGCGAATGGGAACATCGTACTGTCGATCGTTCGGCAGAAATAGACAACTTTGAGGCGTACAAGGAAACGCTAATCTACAAATGTGAGGAGGGTGAGCCGGGCTATTTAAATTGGACGGTGCCCATGAATGCACCCGATATGCTGTATTATCAGGTAAGATGGCTGCTCTATCAACTCATGCAAAAATACTAATTCCGGACTTATTTTGAAACAGTGCTTCACTCACAACAATTTGGGCTGGAAAATCAATGTGGTGGACAAGGGAACCTCGAAGGCCTCACACTGGACCAGCCATCATTTGGCATGCTATGCAATTTCAACAGTTTTTAGCCTGATGGTGACACGTTTGAGTCAACTTGCCTGACACTAAATAGACTTAGAATTATACAACGTTTAATCGTCAACATGCCAAGCAGACAGAACAAGGGCTGGGCTTTAAACATATCCTCCATCCTTACCCTCCCACCACCCGATAATATTCGAATTTATACATATTATGCAAGGCAGCAAACACGTTGAAGAAGGGGTTTTCAGTCTCTTAAGCCGGAGCTTATAAATTAATAAGCTTTAGAATCAAAATACAATCGGGAGTTGGGTTCAAAAATGATGATTCGTTGCAAATTTACTGTGAAGGTCGTGCAGTCGACCATAGTGTTGGGTTGTTCAAGAGTGAGAGACATTTCTTCTTCCATTGCTCTTTCAGTTGATCAGCTGCTTTTTTACTTACAAATGTATAATTTATTCACTTTTCTTGAGTTCAGGTACAAACTTTGTTTCTTTACCTTATACCATGTTTAAGACTTTAAACGTTTGCCGTCTTGCTACTTATTCCTATCTATGCCTTCTGTGCCCCCATCTTGTCTGCTGGGTATATTGATTTGAACTCATTACTAACTTTCCCCCAAAACCAGGCTAATATCATCTGAAATACATATCTCGAATAATTATTTGTAAGATGTAAAACTGTTGAAATTGTGTGCATGCGTGTGATGTTTGATAGTACTCACTGTACTAGCTGCAGCTGTGCAGCTGTATACAGTGGGGCAGGTCCGTAGCGCTTTTGCCCAAAACTTTCGGGGCATTGGCCAACGTTTTTGTAGCAGCAAGTTAGAGAACGAGAGAGGTTTTTTTAAGTGTATGGAATTCTACGTTTTTTACATCTATATATATATACATATTATATACTTCAAGAAACCAACTTTACTTATACATCTACAAACTACCGTAAGATTGTAATTTTTCTAGACAGAATAATGAATGCGGTTCTATGTAAAATTGGGAATCGATGACAATAATTAGGTGACACAATGACAATAAATGTGTAATGGTCGCAACTGATGCTCAAAATATTGTACAATAAGCAAGAAATTAAACTAATGTTAAGAATTTGGAAATGAGAGTTGTATGACAATAAATATGAGAATGGAAAATGAGAAAACAATACAATAATTTTACACTATTTAAATGGAACTAACAAAACAAAACAAAAACAATTGAAACTATGTTATTTATAGCTATTGACTACTGTGGTGCTTCTTGTAAGAATATTAACAAAAAAACAAAACAAAAAACTCAAATTATAATAAAATACCGCCACACACTTAGACAACCCAAATAGAAATGGGCAACAATTTTTGTTATTATGACTTTTTAATCATATTTGCATAATGGATGTTATTGAAGTAAGCTTGTAAATTGATATTTTGTTAAAAGAAACTCACTCACACACACACACACTCTTACACAACTGTGAGCCCAGTTCCACTAAAAAAATGATTGATTTCTGTTTACAATGCATTAAATGTTGTCTGTATAACTGTCCTCTATTAGTTGGATCTTTTATAGATCTGAAATATACAGCTTTCCCATTTGGCGGGAAATTCAAGGGGAAGGGTTAATCTGTAGAAAGGTATACAATTACGCTTGATTCTACAGAGAAAACTTCATAAAGTTTACCTCAAACTCATCTTTATCTTTAACATCCGAATGTTGAACCAAATCGGGTTTCTTTCAAAAAGAACTTACCGAAAAATAAATATTCGACGAAATATTCCCGCAGTTTTGTGGATAAATGGTTCGAACCGATTGCGCACATTTATCAATCAGTATTATTTATCGATTTGCCGAAGAAATAATAAAGATCGAATGAATGATAGCCGAGTTATAAGGATAACCAAAAATTAATATGGATAGCACTGACCGCAACGGCGATGGGGAGTGCGTCACTTATTGGATTTAACTTTAATTGAGCAGATACTGCAAACTTTAAGTGTACAGAGTATGTTATAGACAGGCTTAACCGACTTTCTTTCTCGCTTACCTCAAATAAGGTATCCAAGCCGGTTCTGAACCGAACCTTACCAATCCGTAAGCGAACACCCAATACCAGTGGATAAACCGAACCGCAAGCCGAGCCAAACCGAAGACCACAAAGAAAAACGGTTAATTTTTCCGCCAGGCTTGATGTAAGATCGAATTTATCTTAAATCAAAAACACTCAGTTTTGAGGTTACTAAATCCAAAGAAGATCCCTTATTGATTAATTATCTATATTCGCACTTGATTTGAAACAAAATGCAAGATTTCCACAATCATGCCCAAAATGAGAAAAATAGGTTTTGAAAGCAACTTTAAGCTTGTATTACCAAAACTGAAAATCATTTAGAATCTGTAAAATAGTTTGGTGTTATTTTAAGACATCGGATTTTCGGTAAAATTATATTTTTTACCAATACAATTCCAATTCCTTTTCTAATTGCATACAAATGTGTTTCATGTAAAGTAGGTTCAAGTCCAGATTCGATTTACAAATGTCACATATATTCTTCTTAGTTCAACCTATATAGACCTATTTTTGAAAAAGTCACATGCTTTAACGTTAAGCTGTGGTATATACATTAGGGTGAACGCCGATAAAAAAGTTAACTGATACCATCTTAAACGATTACTTTTAGGGTAAAAATAAAATTAAAAAATTAAAAAAATTTTAGATCATGTTTTAACCTCTGCGAAAAGCCTTCATAGTTTCCACAAATATTACGTATACGACACGTTCACTGAATCGAAATTTTGTCGACGAATTCTCCGTATCATTTTAAAAGTTGTCAAATTTGAATTTATTCGAGCAACATATAAAAATGGAGCAGGAATCAAATGTATTTTCGGTCGGTAAATTAATACCTTATTTTGTCTAAGCGAGCCCATTTCCAACGAAGAGATGCGATTTATCCACGCTCTTATAAATATGGGACTAAATGTTTAGGACTGTCATAAAGTGCGACTAGTGTGGCTCGCAAGTTGAATACAGCATGGTCCACGAAAGGGGTTTCAACAAGGGTCATGTCCGCATGAACGCACTGTCCTTCTAGTCAGATACTACATACATAGCAGTGAAAACCATGTTGAGTGTGTCCATTTGGGCTACCATGGGCAATTCGCTAAATTCAAGACCGATCCGTGGACACAGTTTTGAATCGATAAAAGAGATAGAGCAGGAAACGAAGGAACGAAAACGAAGAAGGAATTAAAGACTAAACCAGAAAAAGACTTTGTCCTACAAACAAAATTGCAAAAAACGTTGGCACAAGTGTAATGCAGTAGGGCGAGGTTACTTTCAAGGGAAATGAATTGACAACAAATAAGGATTTGTTTGATTTATGAACAATTTCCCTGTATTTGTTTCCCATAGTAATTCGCATTATTTTTTTTGATCCTGAAAAAGTCTGTTTATAAGCAGTACAGTAAAAATAGACTATTCGCAGGAACGGCTACAACCGTGATGCGCAGCACTTCAGTTCAGGGTGGGACCCGACTTCAAAGATATCCTGATAGCCTCTTAATTTAGGGCTAAAACTTGCTTTCATCTAGAAGTAAACAGCGCAAAATAGAAATTTTGCCGTAATATACGATTTTTACTAAAAATATATTAAGTAAACATTAGTTAGCTACATATTGTGTTGGTTATATAAAAAACAGTTTTTTCAATGGTCATGGTACCTTTTTGTTAAATGTTATGACTTCAAACCAAGTCTACGTGATAAACTTTAAATCCAAGTCGCAGACCCTAAGACTAATTTGTTCTCCAAATTTTTTTCCGGTGTCTTTTTTACATAAATATGCATCGTATAAGGAGGTATCAGTATGATCTTACATTTTCCATATATAAAATGTTCGACCTAATATACAAAACGTTTTTTAGATCTGATCATGTTAAAAATATTCAAAACCTTGAATTTGTACAAATTATAACTGAAATCTGAAGTCTACTTATCATCTTTTGAGAAATTCATGTTCTAAAAACCCCCCCCCAAAAAATTACCAAAAAGTACATTTTATAGGTGCATTTGCATTGGTACCTGGTGAATCTCTTGTGAATTTGAATCATTCGCATTATATATAGCCGTATAACCGTAATCGACGTCGGACGAGTTAGACTCAGCAACCGATTCGTTGACAAAATTTGTTGAAAATTTATTGTATACAGTCTGTGTTTACAGAAGCCGCTGAAAGCGTGAAATCTGGATTTCAATAATTATTTGATCCAAAGCAACGATTTCATTTTTAGGAATATTCCAAATGACCGTCCTTGTCAGCAGAAGTAAGGGACATGAGTAGTATCGAAAATTGAGTATATGTATGCAATGTAAATTCAAAATTCAAGACACTTTTTGAACAGACCCCGTAAGCACGTTTACTATATCAGCTGTTGAGCGTTAAGCGAATTGGATTTCACTTTACTTTAAAGATCATCCATGAGTAAATGTTGAAGTAAACTTTTACTTTTGCTTTCTTTCCAAAATTTGTTTATGAAAATGTTACTTTAATTTTTGTTACTTCACAACTGCAGGGAGGCAGAACGCAAGAAAATAAATGTTCATGTCGAACTTTACATGAATAGAAAGATTCTATTAGAAACACTTTTGAACATTTCAATGAAGTGTTGTGCCGAAATTAATTTTTTAAAGCATAATTTAATAGTTCTTACGAAAATCTGTAGGCATTTCAAGAATACCACTGAATTTAATATTGTGCACCTGATAAGCTGGGAAAATGTTGACAACACTGTTATGTTTTAAGCTTGGTTGGAGATACGCGAAAAGTGAGCGATCGACTTTCGTCTAGATGAATATCGCTCATCTCTAGTTGTTTGCTTTCTTTATTTGGACAATTTAACTATTAAGATTTTTGTGTTATAGTTTATTATTTTAGCTTTATGAATAGTTCGATGTTTGTTAAATCCTTACTTCTGTGGTTTATTGTAAACTTAATAAATCGCAAAAAATAATGTTTTAGTTCATCGTTATTATTTGTAACCTCATCTTTGTCATTGCTTGTGCTCTTTGAACGACTAGGGATCGACTGTTTGGCCTTTCATCTCGACGTATACTTTGCATATCATAGTTAGGTGTTATCTGATTGCGGCGTGTCCCGTCTGACCTTGAGTTCTGCGGCCTCGGTCGCTAGATCGGTCGTCACATTGATCACTTTGTTGGACATTTCTATCATCACCCCTTTCGTTCGAGCTAGGTTCTTGGAAATACCTTATTGTTCCGTGGCCACGACCGACATTTGTCTAAACAATGGAGTATGCCACGACATCGTCTCTTGATTGCGTGATACTCCACCGTTGACTCTTGGTGTTAGAACGCTGCAACGTGGTCAACGAGCCCGCCGCGTTGATCTCCTAGCAAAACAATCAATTGATAATTAAACTCATAAATGAATACTTTTACGATCATTTTTGTCAGCCGCTATCACTTTTTCTCTCCAATAAAAGATGTTCAGCCTTTTAAAGTTTTTGTATAGTTGTCCTATTCATTTTAAAACTCCGGCACGTGTATATCGATATGCCAATTTCGCTCTCCACTCCGAAACACACTTAAATCCTGCGAAATCTTTTTTATATGAACTTTTTCTTTCCGGGTATTTCGCGGGCATTCACAAGCTTTAGGCAGAAACCAAAATTTTAAAACTAGGAAAATTTAAAAATTTGTCGTCGCATGGGTGCCAAGTTATTTTGGTAAAGAAAAAATAAAAATAAAATTTTAAGTGTAATTTTTTTTTTTGTTTGTCGATCTGGGGATCACTGTGGCTGATTGTGGTGTTTCGGCTCGGAACACCTAATAAAAACCACCGGTCACCCTCACCAGCTATTGACGACAGCTCAAACTTTGCCGTTAAACTGTAGGTAATTTTTCTCTTGTGCGAAAGTTAGAGGCTTGTAATAAATTGCTTTTCATTTCCCTTTAAGACCTCGGCGGAACCAGAAAGTGATAGAAATTTTTTTTAAAAACTTCAGCCCCCAAACCCCGTCTTCAACCCCATAATATAGATATTTAGAACGCTTTTTGTCCTGAGACTTAGCTCATTCCTATTCCTTTTAATACCCTTCAGAAGTAATCTGGTGGGGCAGGGCTCTTGTATATGTACGACAATAAGCAAATGGACATCCCTACATATTAAGATGCATGTCACTTAATCATAAAATTATAAATTAAAGCATTGTATACCTTTTTGATAGTTGTATGCGCTATTTGGGCTTGGGTTTTTGATATAAACAAATATAAAATACTTGTATCTATACATATACACATACAACTAAGACAATATTTCAAATAATTATTCTAATAATAAAACAAACTAACTTCTTCTTCAAGAAACAATATTGAATTTGTTAAGTTTTCGTTATATACTTTGAAACGTTTGCTCTTTCTGTTTTGGTTTTTTGATAAGCAAAGCCTACATACATATATGTAAATACACACACACATATATATACATATATTTTAAAACTACTACTATCAAGGTGTTAGACGAAAGGTTACCAGATGTAACACCAAAGCATTATTTACAATTTTGATATGGACATTAGAAATTTATATATAGATACTGAGGAGGCGGAGGAGAGGGCAAAATTTGATTTTTGTATAAATAATTTTGCAGCTAAGCGCACAAGAGTCCACAACAAAATATAGAAAGATAACCCTAAACAAACATACATTTCCATGTCGATTATAACTTAATATTTGCGTACTTAGATAGCCACATTTTTCTGCAAAAAAACCATTTCATTCCAATTTACTAAATAGATATATGCATGACAAAATCCCACTTTTTAAATGTTATTCAAATCATCCAACAAACACTAATCGAGAAATGGTAGAGAATTAAAACATTGATGTCAATAAGCAAAAGAAATCCAAGAGAAACAAATATTCTACAAATAAATTCCAAAGACAAAAAATGCATTAACTTTTGGTATTATTTATTACTTTGGTGCACTGAACCGGCAGCAGATAAGTCGCAGAGCCTTGAGCTTGAGATACACTGCCTGACCCCGGCTACACCTGAGACGTTATCTTCTCAGTTTAGGGGGTATAAAAACAGCTGGTGGGATGCCGAAAAAGCAACAGTCTTTAGGCATTGGATCTCTAGAGAGTCTAATCCGGAGCAGTTGAAGCAGGAGTTGTCAACATGAAGTTTGCCCTAGCATTGTTGGCCTGTGTGGGTCTGGTGGCTGCCGCCAATTACCATGAAACGCACGAGGTGAAAACCGCTGACAAGAGCTTTTTGGAAAAGCAGAAGTTTCTGTATGAGATTGTCTACCGTGTGGAGGACCCTTTGATGTTCGAGGAGTACATGAAGTTTGGCGAGAAATTCTACTTTGAGGAGTCGTACTACACTGTAAGTTCCAGTACCAGGTGGGATTTCTCCCTTCCTTATGTTCCCTTTTCTTCCTAGCACTATGACATCTACATGAAGAAGTTCTACGAGGCCTACAAGCTGCACGCTTTGCTGCCCAAGGGCGAGTTCTTCGGTCAACTGTCCATGCCTCATGCCAAGCAGGCTCGTGGTCTTTTCAACTTCTTCTACTATGCCAAGGACTGGGAGACCTTCAAGCACAACGTGGCCTGGGCTCGTATCCATGTCAATGAGGGCATGTTTGTCTACGCCTTGTCCTTGGCTGTGATACATCGCAAGGACTTCCACGGTCTGATGCTGCCCACCATCTATGAGATCTTCCCCCAGTTCTTCTTCAACAGCAAATTCGTGTATGAGGCTGAGAAGTTCGACTACGAAATGTGGTCAAAGATGGCCATGTATGAGAAGGAGTACTTGGATGTGTACTACAAGGGACAAGGATATGGAAACGGTCAAATGTACCAGCACAGCGACTACACCTACACGAAGGACTTTAAGGTGTGGCAGTGGTGGAAGCTGATGGGTCTGGGTGAGCACTGGTACAGCGAGCAGAAGTTCATTCTGCGCGAGAACATCTACGAATTCAACCAGGACAGCAAATGGTTGTCCATGATGAAGGATGTCAAGATTTGGTGGATGCCTGTGGACTATACCCGCGACTTGGACATTTACAACCAGGAATCCAAACTGTCCTACTTCACCGAGGATTTGGGCTGGAACTCGTACTGGTACTACCTGAACTTGGACTACTCCTTCTTCCTGGATGGCCAGACCTTTGATCTGAAGAACGACCGTCGTGGTGAATGGTGGCTGTACAATGTGCACCAGCTGCTCTCTCGCTACTACATGGAGCGTCTGTCGCATGGCTTTGGTAAGATTCCCGAGTTCTCGTGGTACCACCAGATCGAAATGGGCTACGATCCTCAGCTGATCTACTACAATGGCATTGGCTACAGCTACCGCAAGAACTACTACGAGCTGGAGACCTACGGCAACTTTGACATGCTGAACAAGATCACTGGCTTCATGAACCGCATCCACAGCATCATCGATGACGGTTACTACAAGACCTCCGACGGTCACATGATCGATCTCCGCAAACCCGAATCCATTGAGTACATTGGCAGCATGCTGCAGGGCAATGTGGATGCCTTGGACAAGATGTTCTACCAGTTCTGGTACATGATGGCCCATATGTACTTCGCCGATGCCGACTACCACCAGATGGAGGTGTACCCCAACGTCATGATGAACTTTGAGACCATGATGCGCGATCCTATGTTCTACATGTTCTACAAGTACATTGCCCAGGTCTACTTCAAGTTCATGCACTACCTGCCCAAGTACACCAAGGAGCAGCTGCTGATGCCGGGAGTGGCCGTGAAACATGTGGAAATCAGCGAACTGGTGACCTACTTCGATCTGGTGGACTTTGATGTTACCAACATGTTGAACGACAAGATGATCTTCCACGAGGGCAAGTTCGTCTGGGACAAGTCTCTGTACGCCCGTCAAATGCGTCTGAACCACAAGCCCTTCACCTACACCTACACCATTGAGTCGGACAAGCCTGAGAAGGTGGTGGTACGTGCTTTCCTGGGACCCAAGTACGATGAGTTCGGCAAAATCATTTCTTTGACGGAGAACCGCATGAACTTCATGGAAGTCGACGAGTTCTTCTACGAACTGAAGGCTGGCAGCAATGTGATCACCCGCAAGTCCAGTGACTTCTACTGGACCGTCAAGGATCGCACCACCTACACTGAACTGTACTACTATTTGATGATGTCCTTCGATGGCCAATACACCTTCCCTATGGACATTAGCGAGCCCCACTGCGGATTCCCCGAACGCCTGGTGTTGCCCATGGGCTGGCAGAAGGGTATGCCCATGCAGATGTTCTTCATGGTGGTGCCCTACAGCGCTCCCGCCTATGAGCAGTTCTCCACCTTTGACTCCACCTACTTCTGCGGCATTGGCTCGGGTGCTCGCTTTGTGGACAACCAGCCCTTCGGCTATCCATTCGACCGGGAGATTGATGAATACGAGTTCTTTGTGCCCAACATGTACTTCAAGGATGTCGAGATCTACCACACCGACACCATGGAGCCGTACTACAAGTACAAGGGATACAGCAACTACGGACAGTTCGATTACACCTTCTTCCGTGACTACTACACCAAGCACTTCAAATTCTAAGCAGGGGAGGAGGGCAACAGGGCATACTAAATTGTATGTGTGATGGCGAACATGGAATAAATCTATTTAGTATTTAAGAGCCGCAAAAAGTGAAATAAACTTTCGAAAAACCAAAACAGCATTTCGCTTGGCACCAGTGTTTCCAACGTCTCGACCGAGTTTTATATACCCTAGGAGAATGCAATACGCCTGACAGTTTGTTATATGCTAGGAATCAAACTGAATGGAATATCGGTTATGGTTTCGGTTATAAAGGTATTTTTTTTGGTTCTATTTTATTTCGGTATTCGGTTCCGAACCAGTACTAAACTTTTATTTCGGTATACCGGCATGTACCGGTAGGGACCCTTAAAATTAGCGGAAAATTGAATTCTTCAGTCCAAACATTGTGGTTAAGCATGCTATACACATGTAAAACAAAACTAAGTTATAAAAAATTGGTTACAAAGAAGGTAAATTTATGATTACTTCTTATAAGCATAATAGCATGAGCGAAGGCATGATAAACTTTACACCGGCAAATAAAAGTTCTTCGCTTACTTGGGTAGCTGGATCAGAAAGAATAAACTTTGATAATTACTGTTCAGACGTTAAATTGACATTATTACAAGGGTCTAAGAAAATGTCACATAGGAATGCATTATTTTCTTTTCGAACAGAGTGGTCTCGCGTTAGTCTATTTTACTGAACAAAAATTTAGCAAAGCCAGAATCTTTTCGTTATTTTAAGTATACAATTTTGTAAAAATTCCCTTAAAATAACTGCTCAATTTGCAGTGTGGTTGTTTTACTCAGAACCGAAACTGTGTAGGTTCTTTTCGGTTCTAAAAATATCAGTATTTGAATACCGGTATACAAAAAATTACAAATATTGGTTCCTGTACTTCGTTCCGGATGCCAGTTTGTTGTAGTTGAAGGAAGGAAGGATGATTATTATTTTTATATGAAAGGTATACGACGTCTAATGGTCCAAGATAATAGACAGTCTGAAGACATTAATACAATTCGATTTGCCGGTCTACTCGAGTTTGCTTATTGAATGGCTTTACAATTGTCTGATCTGTGGACAACGGCTTTGAAATCCTGTACGGTAGGTGCATGTAGCAACTGAATTTTTTTAACTAAACCTTTTATTCATTAAAGATCAGCAGCGGCCTGGATGTGGCCAGTTCTTTGGGATCTGATAAGTGGCCATACTCACATGTCCTTTACCCACCAATGAACTGTTCTTCGTGTCCCTAACGACGAGATGGACAATTTGGCCCCAGTGATCTGAATCAGCAGGAGCATGTTGATTTGATAATGCAAACATTTTGATTTTGCCAAGGAGCAGGAACAAATGGAACAGGAAACTAGCAAACTGCCCGAGTCCTTAAATTTTCCTCAGGGCAGCAATTCTTTTAGTAATCTTATGCAAACCTTTTGGACCGGCTCCCTGACTTACCAGAATATTTTTCCATCTTCCTTTCTCTCGCATTCCACCATCACCAATATTAACTATCCTAAAACAGCACCTAAAGTAAATTAATTTTATCCATTGTTGTAAGTGTTTTAAATTTTGTTCTTACTTTTAGCATGAGGCCGACTGTGTGACTATTGCAATAAGGTAATTTAACAAAACTTTATAGTACTATGTAGAACGAATAATAATTATAATAATTAATAAAAATGCAAATATGTACAATCTATATATGTGAGATGGCGAACATGAAATAAATCTATTTAGTTTTTAAATGGCGCACAAAAGTCAAATCGACAAACCAAAACAGTTCGTTTTATTTTTGTGTTTTCTATGTGTTTGAATGTGACTCACAAACAACCACCAGCATTTCGCTTTGCACAGCACAGCCAAGTAAATTTTCTGTTGCCTACCTACTCAATTTTTCACCGCCGTTGATTTAGAATTCCCAACTGGTCTTAGCAGTTCGGGCATGGAAACCCCTGGGCTGAGCATAGGAAAGCATACTTACCTGGCGTAGAGGTTAACCGTGATCACGAAGGCGGTTCCTCCGGAGTGAGGCTTGGCCATTGCACCTTCGGCTGAGTTGACCTCTGCGATTATTCCTAATGTGAATAACTCGTGCGTGTAATTTTTGGTAGCCGGGAATGGCGTTCGCGCCGTCCCGACATATATAAATAAATCTTAGTTCATATATTTAGGAAGAAACCCAACGCATGCGCTTGGCAATCGCTAAATGTATTTGTTGCTGTGTGAGCGAGACTCGTGCTTGTTCTTGGTGTTTTGGCCGCCGCTTGCTTGTCTTTAGATTGGTCGAGTCGGTTAATTTGCGTGGCATAATGCGAAGGGGAGAGACAAGTGGGTCTGTGTTCGACTCCAGCTGCGGACAATATTTTTTTTTTTTTATATTTATTTAATTTTTTTTTTTATTTCTAAGATAAACTAATTAACTAAACTTATAGTTAGTTTAGTTTTTTGGAGGATATATGGAATGTAGAAGTCATGGGCAACTAAAAATCTTACCGTTCGTTTTTGCCAAAAATATGCCAATCGATGATTTTTGTCGAAATTTTGCTGCTGACTTTCAGACGGGTTGGTGTCGGAAAAATTACAAACTACTTTTACTGCAACCACCCCACTATGGGGAATTTGGCCAAATATTGGGCATAAACACCTTTTCCAAAAGTGCTCAAAACTTAAATTTTTTTTGTCTCATTAGACCACAAATACATCAGTCTTCAATGTTACATGCCACGAATTTTGATTTAACAGAGCTGTGTTAAGTTAGCAGCTGATAAAGTCATGTTATGCTAACGAATGACAGTTCAATGTTAAGTGTGTGTTTTCTGCTGCAATTTGTAATTGCCAAATATCAATGAAAACAGAAAGTTTTGCCGAATATTTTTGATTGAATCTAATCGTTGTGGTATGTGCTATGTTTTTTAGTGTCTTTGATCTGTACAAATTAATCGTGGCGTCCCTGTATTTGACGGTATTCGTATTGGAAAGAAAATTCAACTTTGCGAAGTCGTACCAAATTTTGTTTAGATTTGTTTGAGCTGTGACTTTATCCACCTTTTGGAGCTATCAATTCTGCTTCTGTTTCAGTTTTTTCAGTTTTGCAAAATTTCACTTTTTAGGACACAACCTCAATTTTTCCAATGCCTACTTGCATGCCAAATGAAAAAATGTGACGGGTCGGGAAGATGTTATTTTTGATTGCTTAAGAGAAGCGTTAGGCCTAAGTCTTTCAGTCGCATATGAAAGATATTTAAAAGAAAAAAGGAAGGATATTTTGTGCAATTCTGGAGATGAATCGCGAAAATTTAACCGAATAATGCAACAAATTGAACGCAGAAGTTAAATTCTAAGCCATTGAGCAGCACATGAACGCAGAGAGTCGTTCCCGATGGTCATTAACGCTAAAGCGTATTAAAAATCGTAGAAATCATGCTGCTGGAGACAAATTGGTTGAAGAAGCAAGCACAGCTGCTCGTAATAAGTAAAAAACGACTAGCTGACCATGCAGCAGTTCTTAAGATAGTTTCTATAAGGCAAAAATGATCCAAAATTTTTTGTGCTAGTATTGTGCAGTTTGAAATGACAGTAAGAACAGAACAGAAATCGACAAAAAATAAATGAGCCGCATTTTTTTTTCAGGAATCCCGATATTCCATAAAGTTTCAATAATTGAACATTAATTCTTATGTAAAATAGCAAGGAAAACCAATTTTTTCTTGTAAAAAAACAAATATTTTTTTATTTATTTTTTTTTAAGGAGGGTTGAAGTGCTACCACGCCCACTTTTTTGCACGTATAGAGCAACGGTGTACCTAACATAAGGCAAAAAACTAGACCGCAATATCTTGCTTGGTTTTTAAGTTATTAATTAATGCCTGATTTTTGGGAAAATTCCCCATAGTGCACCCCATCGGAATTGAGTAGCTGTTTGTGCCTTCAACTTAGCGCTTCTATCTGTCAAGTTAGCGGCACTACGAGCTTTCCGATGGGTATGATTGAAAATTTTAGTTTGTCTGAGTTCGACCGAGAGTAGAGACCTGTCGGAGTTTTACGAAAGCTATGAAATTCATTTTATAAGTAGGATGCTTTAATGCAAGCAAGAAAATAGGGTGACATGACAAAACGCCAACGGACATAAGGCCCATATGAAAAATTTCAATCACTTCTTTGAAATATAACTCCGAATTTTTCTGGGCCTTTTGACCGGACAAAGCCCATGGGTGTAATGTCCGTATTCAAATTTATGTGACATTAAATTCAGAGTGCTGAATATAACGAGAGCGCAAGTTAAAGTCGGCTCTAACCGACTTCGATATCCCCGTTACTCATGAAAAAACATGTTTAACAGTGTTCCTGCATTCCTTAGGGTGAACATCTGAAAAGTATGCAACACTTTTTTAACTCGGCCATTTTTCACATTTTTGCTCATAACTTCAGAACCGCTCATCTGATCTTTATCATTTCTTCGGCGAATCGATTCACTTTGCTAATTACTAACTATCTCTAGAAGAATCATCTATCTTCAAAACTGTAGGAGATATAACGTTTTTTCCGAATTGCGAAGGCGGGAACGGGGGCGTGGCCAAAATTTGAAACAAACTTGATCTGCGTGCAGATAAAAGAAGCATTTGTCCCATGCAAGTCAAACCTCTATCTCTTACCATAACCGAGATTTAGGTGTTCATACAGACGGACGGACGGACGGACATGTCTACATCGACTCGGCTATTGATGCTGATTAAGAATATATATACTTTATATGGTCGGAAATGATTCCTTCTGCCTGTTACATACATTTGCACGACTTTAGTATACCCTTTTTACTCTACGAGTAACGAGTATACAAATTAACAAATTTATGCTATCCACACAGTATTTACAACTTTGCTCCTTTAAAATGGGCATACAAATTCTGTCCCATTTTGCTGGTGTGATTTTTTTAGATTTTCGGTACAGTTATTGCAAGTCTGGGTGAAAAATCAATGACTTAAAGCCGTTTTCTTATTTTCCTGTTTTTGCTTAAATCGAAATCCACCATTATTCGGCAACCATTTGGTTTTTGTGCAATTGGTTGTCTCATGTAGGGTTATTATCAATTTGGGCATTTGAATCACGGCCACACCGGCAGGGCTGAAAATGCACTAATAGTAGGATGGCAGCGCGTCTGCACTCTGCTGTTTTTAGTGACATTTATAAAAGCGATTTAGATTTAATTTAGATTTCGCTTATGCTTAAACTCGACAATCTAAACATTGTTTGATTACTCGTGAGCGAATACTGAGACACCAACAATTCGCTTCGCCAACTCGTTTTCTTCAAAACAGCTGATAAATTGTTGAACTTGTTTGATATTTGTCAGAGGTACCTACGAAAATTGAGCAACGCAATGAAAAAGTTAAAGCATAAAAGACTAAAAAAAAGAAGTGAGTGTCGTAACACTCTCGACGCTTTGATGTGAAACATGATGCTTAGCTTAATGGTATATAAATCAGCAAGGGCACTCTTTGGAAAGAAGAAAACACTAACAGAGAGTTGTTTAATTTTTTTAGGTAGTCTTGTTTATTGTGCTGTTCCGTAGATAAGTGATGATGTTTCACTCAAGGTGAGATCCCAGATCCCAACCAGACCCCACGCGGATCCCTCCCAGATACTACCCATATCCCACACATATATCCCACACAGATCTAACCCGGATCCTCCCAGAAACTACCTTGATCCCACAAAGCTAATACCCAGATTCAACCAAGATCCCACCCAGATCTAACCTATCTAGATCCAACCCAGATCGCACCTAGGCCCCACCCAGATCCCAACCACAATTCGACGCTGATCCCATCCATATCCCACCCAGTTTCTACTTAGATACCACCCAGATCCCAACCAGATCCCAACCAGATCCCAGTCAGATCCCAATCAAATCCTACCCAGATTCCACCCAGATCTTACCCCCCGATACCGCCCAGATCCCCCACATATAAGACTCCACCCAAACTCTCTCAAATACCACCAGATCCGACTAAGTTCCCACCAAGATCTCACCCAGAACCCACCCACATGCCCCTCTTCAGCATCTTTCCTACCTCTTCGCTGCCCCCTCTGACCATTCTATTGTGTTTGTGTGTGTGTTTGCGGGAAACTCCGCAAAACAACAACACAAAATATGAACGACGTCAGCGTCACGTGACGCTGAAGTCAAATTTTACTCCTACTAAAATCGTCCGTACCGAAATTAAAGATGTTTCACATCAAAAACAAAACCACAATTAATTGGAGAGCTGCGAGGTGGACAAACAGGTGATGCTAATCAAAGTGAGCAAGTCGCAATCATTTTTATGGAATCTCGCCAATAAATTTGATACAGGCAGCTCCGGCCGCTGCATCACTTGTGGCTGAGAATCTTTTTCGATATGCGCTCCCGTTGATGTGGCTGGTATGCCATTCGCCCAATGTGTGCACACCACCCGAGTCCAAACCTCCGTAGCCTCCACAGCCCACGGCCAAACAGCACTGAACCTTCGCTGTCTTCATAGCCTATTATAGCAGTGTTTTTTCCGGCTTACTGTGGTAGTTTCCATTGCTCCAGCCGCTCCCATGGCTACCTTTAGATATTCAACTAATACACCCGGCGAGTATGATCCTCCAGTCCATGAAGCTGCGACGAGCTTAGTCGATTGAGCTTTGTCCGTCTGTCTGTCTGTCTGTCTGTCCATCTGTCAGTCTGTCCGTCTGTCTGTTTCTACGCAAACTAGTCTCTCAGTTTTCAAGCTAGCGAGCTGAAACTTTGCCCAGATTCTTCTTTTTACCGCACACTGATAATATGTCGGAACCGACCTTATAGCTGCCATAGAAACTATCGGTCGAGAAGTGGGTTTAATTTAGAAAAATTGTTTGTTTAAATTCTGACGTTCGTAAACTCTAATGCAAGGTGAATTTACTTACAAGGTGACGTATTCCGTTGTGGGTAGGGGTCTTAATTTTTTTCAACTCGCTCTCTCGGCTCACTGAGATAGATGACAGTTGCTCTGAGAGGCAGATGCTAGGCATCGTAAGGCCCCTCGAAAGATAGCAGCTGTGGGGAATGCATCACTTTGAAAGTAAATTCACCTTGCTCTGATGTATTAAAACATTTGCAAGGGTATAAAAACTTCGGCAAAGACGAAGTTAGCTTGGCCTTCTCGTTTTTTTTCCTTTTGAGACTGAGTGTTTCTTTGACAACCACAAACAACGACTAGTTAGTAGAGAGTAGACCAGATCGAGTTGTCAGGTAAGTCTGGGGGATCGGTCTATGCCTTAACAACTTAATTGTGATTGTAAACCAACACACTTACAGGCAATCAGTGTCTGCACTGCCAAGAGCATTGTGGGCGTACCACATGACATTAAAATTGTCTCAGTTTGCTTTTCTTTCAATGCGCACTTTAATCAAAATATACTCGTGTATGTATTTGTTGTATGTGTATCGCTAGAAATGTTTATTTTACAATTTAAATTTATTATCAACTATTTTTGTATTGTTGTTTTGTTTTTTGTAGTAATGTTGTGATTTCGTCTGACAGACCGCGGCGCAACACACTTTATGAACACACAAGAGGTGTGTATTTATGCATAGAAAATAATAATACAAATAATCGTAGTACATAATCCATTATAATAATAAACTTAATAATGCATAATGCGTTTTTAGGCAGAAAATGAATGTGCACATACATGGGCAGATGGGTGTGTATGTGTGTGTAAGTCGTACTACTTAAATGCATTCTCGACAAAGTTCTGAAACTGTACACGGGGGATTTGCTTTAGAATTTGCTTTACCTGCGCTTCTTGCATTTGTTTAATGTAAATTGGGTTTGGTTGCTTTAATAATTGAGTGTAAGCTCTAGATTTGGTGAGAAATACATAAATGTTTTGTTAGTTTAACGATTACATTTCAATCTTATGTGATTTTTACACGAATTATACAATTAGCTTGCAATTTGATCTGATTAAGTTAAATCATTTATACATTTTACAGCGAAAAGGAAACAGTTTGTGAATTAATCGCATTCCGCAAATTACTGAACATGATGCGGCAATTACATTAAAAACACATGAAACAAACACACACTGTAATGCTCCGTTCGCCTTCAATTAGGGGGGGAGTTGCTTTCGTTTTTCATATGCAGCAATTTAATTAACGATAATAAATAAAGCCTAGTTTTAATGCCTGCTTTAAACTTTGACATTGTTCAATTACTACAAATATCTAAGTATTTTCATATCTCTATATTTAATCTAGATTATCCTGGAATATTAATTTAATGTAGCCAGTCGCGCCATCTAGTGGCGTCGCACAGAAGGGACAAACAGCCTGAAAGCCGTTGGTTCCATGCGGTATCTCCACATTTGCCCAGTATCTGAAAAGCAAATCAAAGTGGAGATTAGAAAAACGAGCTCAAAATACACTAAGCTTTCAATCCTACTTGACAGTTTTCTCAGTCGCCATGTGTCCGCATGGATTAAATGCAAATGTAGGTGCACCCACATCCACATAGAAGGCCGGCTCCAGGCCCATACATAAGGTAACAACGGGACCCAGCTCTAGGCACATGGGACAGCGGCGTGCGCCAGTGTTCTCATCCTGACCCCAGTCGTGATGACCTGCCGAAAGGGAAAAGATTTTAGACATTTCGACATATTTTGAAAATTGTTCAGAACTCACCCTGCACATGGCCGCAATTTAAGTACACATAAGGCTGATTCACCTGATCACCAATGTTAACTTTTCGTGGTATAACCAAGGTATTGAGACCCACCGGGCACTGTGGACGACCGGCGTTAATGGCATCGATAAGCTTTTCCAAATCGTGTTTGGTCTGCAAACAAAAGATAAATACAAAAGATTAGTTGGGTTTCCGCTCCGTTGGAATATCATTTTATTGACTTACCGGCGAATGTTGTAAGCCCTCGGCTGAGCGCCAGAGCAAAGTTGCGCCGCAGAGATCAATAAGTGTGCCATCCTGTAGAATATTGCATTCATCGTAGATCTGTCAAACAAACAAAAATTTAGATATAAGCAAGTTTTTAAAATGGTTTTTTATGCTTTTTGCGTGTAGAGTACAGAAGCTAGCATTCTAGCACTCGTAACACCCAATCTGTATCGATATATAATCATCTTGCTTTCCCCACTCTATATAAAAGCGTATTTGGAGCGTTCAGTTTCGATGTGGTCCCACTGATGCTTTTTACAGACAGAACAGATTTACACCCCAAAATGTGGGAATTATTATAGTCTTCTCAAGCGATTTAGAAAGCAATTTTTGCGAATTGAACAACAGTTTCTGTTCGTAAGGTACACAGGGTATTATTACCTGCACAAAAAAGTTTTATAGGATTATTTTTCAAGCTTGCTACTTCTTTTTCCCAATCTTTCTAGCAATTTTCGGATACCATCTCGAAAAAACGATGCATCTTTTGGTGAGATCATCGAATCGATCTAATTTTGGAGTTCTTCAAAAAATAATTGTTCTCCGGCTCGAGGCTAAGTTTATAGAAAAAACCATTTAATGTTTCTTTTCCGATATATTTCGTACATCTTGTAAGTTGAAAATTTTGTGCCTGCCAGTTTGTTATATGGAAGCCATTTAATATATTCATCAATATATTAGTAACTGAAAAGTGTAAAGTCTTCAAGAACAAAAAAAAAAATTTCTCACTAGAACTACTTTTTCGACTGATCGTTCCTATGGCAGCTATATGCTATAGTCATCCGATTGACAGAATCGTGTGGTAGCATATAGTATTGATCGGTAACAATTTTGGGAGCGATAGCATTGAAAACAAAAAAGTTTTTCTTACTAAGACTTTTTCAAACCTATCTTTTGTATGGGAGCTATACTATATAGTTGTCCGATTTCGACAAATCTTGGTGAAATTATGTGAAATCGTTGAAAACTTTTAAATGCGAGCGTTGGGAGCGATAGCACTGAAAACAAAAAAGTTTTTCTCACTGAAACTAGTTTTTCGACCGATCATTCCTATGGCAGCTATATGCTATAGTCATCTGATCCGGCCGGTTCCGACAAACGTGCAGCGTATTTGTACCAAGAGACTTCGTGCAAAGTTTGGTTAAGATAGCCTTAAAACTGACGGAGGAGATAGGATAAAAACAGACGGACAGACGGACGGACATGGCTTTATCAACTCAGCTCGTCATGCTATCAAGAATATATATACATTATGTGGTCGGAGATGCTTCCTTTTTTTAATATATTTTCCTCTACAAGGGTATAAATATCAACTTGACCGCAAGCCGGAACATACGTCTACATTAAGGTTAGCCGGCTCGAGGCCATTAGTTGTTGGCTTACTATTTTTGTGTGTATCCATTTAGCTTTACTATATTAGTGACATTTATTCTAACTTTATTCCAGACTCAAGATCATTTAATTTTCGAGGAAGATCCGTAGTTGAAATGTTAATGTTCGGATTGACGCAACCCTTTTAGGATTGTTACAAAACTTTCGTACTTGAAATTTCAATCCGAAGGTCGAGATCAAACCAATTTTTGGGAGCTTGTCCTTTTTATACCCTTGGAGAGAGTATATTGAAATTGTCCGGATTGTCCGAGCATATAAAGCATATATATTCTTGATCGGCAGGGCGAGCTGAGTTCATATAGCCATGCCCGTCTGTCCGTCTGTTTCTATGCTATCCCCTCCGTCAGTTTTAAAGCTATCTTAACCAAACTTTGCACGAAGTATTTTGGTACAAATACGCTGCACGTTTGTCGGAACCGGCCGGATCAGTTGAAAAACTAGTTTTTGTAAGAAAACCTTTTTGTTTTCAATTCTATAGCTTCCAACTCTCGTATTTACATAATTTCAATAAGATTTGTCGTAATCTCATAAACTACTGGTACGACATTAGGACGTCAGAGCTCATTTCAACCCTCCAAAACTTTTATTTCACTTTGCAATGGATTGGGATGCTTTTAGCATTCAAAATCGGTCCCCGATATCCCATATTACAGGACGCAAAAATTGGGAATGCTTGTTAAGATTATTGGATGAAGTCTAAAAGACCTTTTGGAGAGCAAGAAAATTATCAGGAATATAATGCTGTGGTTAAGCTAAAAGATTAGCAGAATCGGCATACAAATTTATGATTAAAGAAATTCCGATATTTTATTTTTCTCTCGCAAGGATAACAATGTCGTTAGCATGTCCCTGGCAAGTTATTCCTTGTAACGACGGGTTTCTTGTTAGTTCATCGCAAGTGGGCTCTACAATAGCGGGTAGATTACTGCTGCCTAGTTGTGGTTACCGTGATGGTTTTACCGCTTTTCACTGGAGAGGCTACCCTTCTATCCATCTGCCTATTTTTGGGATTGTTCCTCTTCGGATTAGAGAATTCTTGACAGCACTATGGGATGTGTTGCATTTTCTCTAGTAAGGCGCATAAAGCCACTTCCTTAAATTCTATGGTTTTTTGTAGTACGCGTGCTGTGTACGTTGGACGGGTGCCTCCTAGCTTTTTAAGTTCTAGAATTATTTAGGAAGTTTCCCAGCATAAATAAAAATAAAATTCTTGTGAGCAAATCACTCTGATCTTACTCCTCTTCTCTTTCTTTTTCAATTACCTACACGGTTTGGAAGTTTTTTCTGCATGTTCTACCACCTAACGAATTTGATCGGAAAAAATTTGAGGGTCGTTAGTAAGTAGTAGTTCTTAATGAACCAAACCCTCTTTGAAAGCCCAAATTCTTCACTTACCGGCTGTCCCTTTTGTTGAGCCGAGCGCGATTCTCGTAGACTGAAGACATCACCGCCCACTGAACACTCGCGCCAAAGTCCGCATTTGGCACTGCCACCACAGAACGAACCTTTGGGATGCATTATCAAGACGCCATTTGTGGTGAGGCCATCGATTTCCACATTATCCTGCCATTTGGTAGCCTTTTCCTGTTGTCAAATTAAAGGCGCATTAGAAATATGGTTTACCATCCTGCACTTGATTCACTTACACCCAAGAATATGTTTCTGCTTGAATCGAAGCCGGCAGCAAATATTCTCGCCTTGGCAGGCTCACAGCGGTTGACCAAAATGCGGCAGGCGAAGCGTGAAATTGTGCTCTGCATCACTTTGGCATCCTTCTTATCACCAGGCAGCGTATCCATCACAACAAAATCAATGGGTGACTCTGAGGAGCGTCCCACCTGAAAAGTAAATAGAGTGATTACTCACGATATAGACACTGATTAGGCTATCAAGTGAACTGGGTATCTAACTTTGTTCAGGCCAAAACATGTGATAAAGGCAGTGGCAGGGCAATCAGTATAAATATTGCTGTCTGTCTGCTGTCTACACACATTTGACCTTTTTTCAAATTTAGGCCGCATCAGTCAAAGTCAGAGTACAAATTAGATCTCCATCCATAAGGTAAATGTTAATTAGATTGTCAGAACTTTGGTGAAATGGAACCCTTAATTGCGGTGGCGACTCACCTGAAACATATCCGTTTCCATATCCTCCTTGTATTCCACAATTACAGCCTGATTCCGTGAGAGTGTATACGATATTGAGTGCTGATTGGCATCCAGTATGGCCTTTGATGTCTGTGGCGATTGTACGATATAATGCTTGGAGCGTTTAACTCCGCTTGGTTCTGTGCGCTTGTGTAGCACAAATTTGGAGCGTCGACGACCGCGATCACCCTGTGGCAAATAGCCATTGTAGCTGCAACAACATAGAAAAAGCGAGAGAGAGAAAGATTGTAAAAACTTTTTATGGCTGATTTATTGATAAGAAACTCGCCCCAATTTGGGGCATCATTATTGCGCCACACAATTCATTGTAATATAATTCATTCGGTTTATGGGTCAAGTTCTGCGTCGGCAAATGTGTTTACACAATTAGTGTGGATTAATGAGATACAATAACTCAAAAGAACAGCGCTTTAAGTGTTTTATTTTTTGTATTCTTTGGGCCACATTAGCGAGTTCATAAAGATAAGGTAATTATCAGTTGGTACAGTGTTCAGGGGAACATTATTGACATTATTGAGTCATATGGTAGAATAAATGGGCGCATATGGGCACAGCTCTTAACTAAATATGACTCGATGGAAATAACACAGACTACAGATTGGTGTATTAATATTCCGAACAGAAATAAATAAAAAGTGTTGCGGTCGAGTGCCCCGACAGCAAAATACCCTGTCCCAAATAATGTGGTTCTTATAGCTTTGAATTTTAATTATATTAAAATTTATTTCAATAAATGGGCAGGCGCACTTATGTACATATCTTCGGTGTTTTTGCTCGGATCTTATTGTGGTACACAAAAAACTTAAAACTTAAAAATTTAAGCTCTGACACTTTTTCGCGGTTAGAAGAAGAAGGAGGAATTTGCCAAAAATTTGTGGCTCTACCTCTTATAGTCTGTGAGATCCACGCGTTTATACAGAAATAAAGACAGATTTTCGCTGTTTAATGATGGAGGAGGAGGAATTTTCCAAATCTGAAACAAACTCGATGTGGGTACAGTATACACCTATATATATTCCAAAACTTGTGGCTCTATCTGAGATCGACGCGTTCATACAGAAGAGAGACAGACAGACACGCGGACAGACGGACATGGCTAAATCGAATCGGCTGTTGATGCCGATCAAGATATATATACTTTTTATGGTCGGAAAATCCTTCTGCTGAACAACATTTGCACGATTTTATACCCTTTTACCTACGGCAACGGGATTAAATAGAGGGCAGCTAACTTCGGCTCGACCGAAGTTTATATACCCTTGGAGCACGATATATGCCTGCCAGTTTGTTATATGGCAGCAATACAATATATTCATCAATATATTCATAACTAAAAAGTGTAAAGTGTTCTAAAAAAGAAGTTTTTCTTACTAGAACTACTTTTTCGGCCATTCGTTCCTATAGCAGCTATATGCTATAGTCATCCGATTTAGATCAAACTTGGCAAAATTGTGTGGTAGCATGTAACATTGATCAGTAACAAGTTTGGGTGCGATAGCATTGAAAACAAAAAAGTTTTTCTTACTAAGACTTTTTTTCAGACCTATCTTTTGTATGGCAGCTATACTATATAGTTGTCCGATTTCGACCAGTCTGGGTGAAATTGCGCGAAATCATTAAAAACTTATAAATACGAGCGTTGGAAGCGATAGCACTAAAAACAAAAAAGTTTTTCGCACTAAAACAAGTATTTCAACCGATCGTTCCTATGGCAGCTATATGCTATATGTCATCCGATCCGACCGGTTCCGACAAATGTGCAGCGTATTTAAACTGACGGAGGAGATAGCATAAAAATAGACGGGCGGACGGACAGATGGCTATAACAACTCAGCTCGTCATGCTGATCAAGAATATATATACTTTATGTGTTCGGAGATGCTTCCTTCCGTGTGTTACAAACATCCGGACAATTTCAATATAACCTCTCCTAGGGTATAATTAATAAAAAAAAAAATTAATATTTCTTACTAGAACTAGTTTTTCGCTATTTTATCGATAAGATTAGTACTACAGGTCTACATTAAGTAGAAATGACTAAAACTAAAATTGTACTTAAATTAATACTTTTTTCCCAGAACCATCCTTAAATAATGCTTAAGCATTAAGTATTAAAAAAATCCGGCTAGCCACCAATCAATCCCTCAAAGTCCAGAAAAACAACAACAACCGAAAGACGCTTAAAATTACTAAATAGCGAGGCTGTAAACTGTAAACATAAATTAGATTCACGCAGCAGCCACTGACATTGTCTCCCTGTTGACCACCACCGGTCGAGATTGATGGCTTTGGCCGACAGTTGCGACGGACGCTTGTAAATCTAAATGCTGGCTGGCTGGCTGTCTGGCCAAATGTTTGACATTGCGCTGATTACTGAACGCGCCGACTGACTCACGGCCATTGTGCCGAGCCAAGACAAAATGCTGCATTTGGTTGCTTGAGTCATTAGCTGAAAAAAGATTCTGTAAGTGCTGAGCCGGCTGCAGTGGTTCATCATGTTTTTGTTATCTTAACACTTTTTAATTGCCTGCGAGCCAAAAGGGCTGTCAAAGTTGACTTTGTCACGCCCGGAATAAGCAACGAACGGAGTTGTGCGCTTGGCAGCAAATCCATTTTTCATCCACATGTTTGTTTTGTGACCAGAGGAAGGACTAAACACTTGCAGGGATTCACATATCGAGAAAGAAATCGTCTAGTGATATATGATGGAAAGGCTGATGATGGTTATGTTGCTGCTGCTGATGACGATATGAAGCCATCCTAAAACTGGTTAATGTACAATTAAATTAATGACAACACGAAGCCCCTAACATCTACTCTTGATTATAGAGTTTGGGATGTTGTCAGTATTGTTGTTAATGTTGGAGCCTCATTAAATACCTTAATGTGGTCTTTATTATATCGAAATCATAAAAATCACACACACATTGCTATTGCTTGTTAACAATCTGAGACCAAGTCGCCTGGGCCAAGCCATGGACTGGTCTCTTTAACACGTTGGTTTCCATTTTCTTATGCTTAATTTTCAAAGAGTCTCATGCACATTTGTTAAGAATTTTTATTTCAAATATTTTTATGGCATTCTCAGAAATGTTTGTTAATAAAAACGTAACAAACCTCATTATCTTTTTATCTTATGTGCCACAGAAATTTATTCTGGTTGGTTTTAAACCTCCCGTCTTTTGTGAGGAGAGTTAGCAAAATCCGATTTGAAAATGTAAACAACATTATTTGTTTGTGGGTAGGTTTGCATCAATTGAATAAATTATTTTATAGGTATGTTTTAGAACTAAAATTTAATTTTCAGTAATTATTCGCAAAACCAACTGGAGTCTGTCAAGTCAACCAATAAGAAGTTGCCACTCAACCTCATCTGGCGCCATCTATCTATGGTAGCGCCATTTATGTGACAATAAACTGGCTAAGGGTTACCAAGTTATACTTTGTACTCTTTGGAAAACATATTTAAATTTTGCATTTTATTTTTGAAGAAAATCTCTTAAATTTGAATTATTATTTAAAAATGCATCATATATAACACAATCAAACAATTTCAAACAATCATCAAATTAACTAAATGGGTAATTTTTTTATAGTGAAGCAACCCTGTTTTAGGTGATAGGACAAAAATCTTCTAACTTGAATTTGAAATGAAAACATGAAATCTCTCGAAGTTCTGTGGCACCGACGGATTTTTTTGAGAGCTTTACAAATCAACAACGAAATCTCTGAAATTATTGTGTCTTGCTTATTAAATTGTAAGATCTTAGGATCAGCGCGACCAATGGACATTCCCCAAGAACTTACAGAGAATATCGAAATGCAATTGAAATTCGCAAAAACTAATGAAAGAGGTAATTTTTTAGCAGATTTCCGATTTGATTAAAAAAATTACATTAAATTTAGAAAAAACAAGTGAGAAAGTCGGTCAAGCCCGACAATAACATACTCTATACCTGGAGTAGAAGCTGAATGCAACGCTGGTGCTGTGCTCATCTCCAAGTCTCTCTCTCTCTCTTTCTCTCTTACTCTCTCTCTTTCTTTTTCTCTCTCTCTTACTCTTTCTCTCTCTCTTGCTCTCTTTAAAATTGTGCGGTGTTAGTTGTAATAGGGTGGGAGGGGGTGGGGGGAAGGGTGATGTACTTTTTTGTTCATAACTTGAGAACCGCTTATCCGATCTTTATTATTTCTTCGGCAAATCTATACATTTTGCTAATTTCTAACTATCTCTAGAAGGTACGAATCGTCTAACTTCAAAACTGTAGGAGATATAACGTTTTTTCCAAATTGCGGGGGCGGTAGGGGGCGTGGCAAAAATGAAAAATAAACTTGGTATTCTTCCGTATATTCTTCTTCAGAAATTGGGCCTTATTAAAACAAATCTATCGCTTTCAAACATAAACATATCGGTTAAATTTGCTTCAAATCGTATGTCTTTATGCTGCAACAGATCGATACAGAGACAATTTTATTTAAAGTTTAAGCAATCTAAAATTTTGCGTATTCTAACAATAAATATTTTCTAACAGAATTGCAGAGTTTAAGGGAAAGAAACCTTTTGTTTTCAAATTCTGTTCGAAATCCAATTACTAAATCTTTAGGCAAACATAGTTTCACTCTAGGTTTCCTTGTGATTCCTTCCTTTCAAAAATGACATAAATTCATAAATAAAATTTATGCCCTCAAATAATAGAATTTTTTGTATTTGATCTTCCACTTACCCAAGTATAACTAATTCACCATAACGCAAACGCGGTTTATCATGTCCATCGCCACCGTCTTCAGCCAGTATAGGAGATTCTGTGCCGTCGGTGCTGCAAAGAGGTAAAGGAAGGAGAGAAATTGCGATTATGGTAAACAATTAGGCCAATGGTTCATCTCCCTCTGTCTATTGCTCTTTCTCTTCAAAAAGTCTAAAATAATTTACACAAATAAACGCATTACAATTTCATGACTCTGTCGGCCCATATAACTTGACTTAAAAGTTGCTGCTGCTGCTGCCATAATGCTAAATGGGAGCTCCTCCATTGTGTGTGTGTTATGCAAGACCGTAAAAATAAAATAATAAAATGAACTTTTTTTTCGCTTTGCAGCTTAAAACAATAACTAAGACAAAACAATTTCAAAGTAGATGCCAAAGAAATTGCTCATTTTCAACTTTTTCCTTTTGTGCTTCGTTTTCCTCTTTCTCACTAGAATTTCAAATAAGAAAACGACTCCAAGTGCTGTAAACTGCAGTTGACATTTTGCAAGTGGTTCATTTTTTTTGGGTGGTTTTTGGAATTTTATAACTGATTTTAAATTCGTAAGAAATCGGAAAATCTTTGAACTCCTTAACAAGACTAATTTCGGCAGGTACCTATGTGAACTAATAATTTGGGTAATACAATTTATTGGAGCATGTAAATTAGTTGAAAATTGTTTTTAATGAGTTGCTCAGATCATTAGCGTGTAGCTGGCGCAGCATCTTATTTTTATTGTATCAAACGATTTTTATTTTTTGGGGCACATCATAAACTTATTTACAGCAATCTAATAAACCAGCCCGGCGCCGGTTTTACACTCCCACACAAACACACACATACATGACAAGCGAGCAAACATATAGGGCTAGGACTAGGATGGGGGAGATTGGGGGCAGACTGGCTGACTGACTGGCACGAGCTGCTTTGGGGTTGCATTGATTTTTGCTCGTTGCATTTAAACTTGCTCCCCTTTTTATGAGCTGCAGGGTGCGCGTTGAGTGTGGGACGTTGTGGTGGCACTTGAAATTGTGCAGCGCAGACAGAATTTCCACATACCAAAGGGCTTAGCGTGAGGCGTGGCGAATGGGGGTACGTGCAAGGTAAAAAGGCACGTTGTCTTTCTGACTGACTGTTTGCAAGTCTCTCTGTAGGCATCAAATTAGCGCTGCAGCCTTGGTTATATATATATTTGTGTGTGTATGAATAGACGAGTTGATGTACAGTTCTGTCTATATAGATAGGTAGGTTAGGTGCTTGGCATTTGTCATGCTGGCCTGGCCGTAAATCAAACAGCAAAAGTCATTGCCAGCTCTCAACAGTGAGAGCCTTATGTTAACAGACAGCTGTTGCACTCTCAATGGGTGGCTCTTCACCATGTTGCTGTAGTTCTCGGAGAGGGTGGAATTTGCTCAAAATTCGACTTTGTCAACGAGGGGCTACAACGGCTTGTCTTGAGCAGAGCAAAAGCCGCACAAAAAAAAACTTAATTGCTAATCAGCGAAAAACTTAATCAGCGGTGAGGAGCAAAATCTAACATAAATAAGTTTTTTGCCTTTAATTTTGAACCCACCATCTATTACGTCGCAGAGTCGGGGTGCTTGAATTTATTGATTTTGGTTGCTATTATATGTTCTTAAGATTTTTCTAAGGGTATTGGAAAAATATTGACTGGAATCAAGGTATCCTTTATTGTTTGAAAGAAACGACAAAGTTATCTTCTTAAAGTTCCTTCAGGTAGAAAGAAGTTATTGGGAGACAATGACAAAGCTGTTTTTGTTACATTTCATCAGATGAATTCAAATAATTCGCCCCGCAACATGCTTCATCTTTTAAATGAGCGCATAGTTTTGAAAACTGTGAAGAGCTTTATGAAGCAAACTTTATTGTGTTAACAAGATTTATATGATTTAAACTTAATGACGATTTTTAAACATAATATTTTTGGAAATCTTTATGAAAATAGCTTAATCTTATAAGTACTAACTTAAACCATTTTTAGTATTGGTAAGCTTTTAAAAGCTCTTAAAATAAAGACCGGATTTACACGATAAAGCGAAGTTCATAAAGTTATAGAAAAAGCTATCTGGTAGTAACGAAGTGCAAGTTGGCCAGCGACTTCCCAACACCACTTTTTTACGAAAATCTTTAAGAAACACACTTTATGTAGCTTTCAACTTCTTGCAAAATTTGGTATATCTTAAAGAGCTTTTATATTTACTGCAATTTAAAGCTTATGTAAGTTCACAAATACTAAAAACAGTTTAAAACGGAACACGATGAAACGAACTTCATGAAGTTTTTTGGAAATGGCCCTTTACACCTCTTTCAGTTCTTGGACATGAAGTTCTGAACAAGTTTTTATTTATAGGAAAACGGTGTAAAGAACAAGTCACACAACTACACTTCTCTTCAAACATAAAACCGCAAGCTTATAAGGAAAAAATTCATAAAGAATTTCAACCAAAAGCTTTTTGGAAGAATTCTTAAAGTTTGCTTCATCGTGTAAGTGCCGTCTGTGGCAAAATTTATTATAGATCCCGTCTTGGGCTTGGTTTATACGATAAAGCAAACGTATTGAAATTTTTTTAGAAGCTCTTGCTTGTTGAAAAAGACGTAGAGGCCATCTTTAAAGCCGCCCCTCATTTTCGTTGAAGAATTCCAAAAGGATTATGCTCGAAAATCTTCATGAAATTTGCTTGCATGAAAGCTTAAAACTGTTTAAATCAGGATTTAAACGATGAGGCTTATTCTCTATTAAAAACAATGTTTTTTGTTTTTTTAAAGTGGCCTCCACTTGCATTTTTTTGCTTTCGCGCATTTCCATTTGGTTAAACTCAATTAAAGAGCCAACGCTAAAAGCCTTTCAAGACCTTATTAGAGAGCCGGCTAATGAAATGAATGCATATAATACCGTGTGTGTTTGTACGTAAGGGTAATAATCAAATTAATTTGCATAAGCCGCGACCCCGTAACATTTAGCCTACCATTGGTTGTCCTTCTCTTTACTCAAACACCTAGGTCGGTGGGTCCTTTCTGCCTGCCAGTTGCACTTTTTTAGCTCGGTTGCCCTTTGGAGCTGAGAGTTTATTGTAATGCGATTGTTGGTCCGGTTTTAGTAGTTTGCATGTGGAAAACACGCGTTATAGAAAATCGATGCATGGCAAACGCTGTCATGCAATGTTGACGCGGCTACAAATATCATGAACTTTTCTTGTACGTACACACCCGCAGCCTTCACACACAAATACAGAAATTGATTTCCCCAAACAGAAGAGGCACTCACATACTTAGATACAAATTTATAGGCAACGCTGTCGGTATCTAAATAGTTGCCGCCATGCCGTATCTCATGGATACGTTGGTTTATTATTTTTGTTTTTGGTTGGTCGCATGGCACAGCAATGTGCTTGGTTTAGTTACGAAATTGAAATGAATGCAAATAGTTGCTTGTTCCACCAAAAATCGATAAATACAACTACAGCAGCTGATTGCTCGCCAAGGGGGCAAGTGGTGAAGTGAAGCCCTCATAATACCAGCGAAAAAAGTTGAAATTTATTTTTCTAAAAATTAAGATTAATGTGGCTTTTAATTAAGGCATTGCCCTTTTGGGAAACTAGATGGAATCTTTTTCAATTGAATGTGTTGCAATATTGTTTTCGTTCTCAGTTATAGACCTTTAATTAATCTACACACACTTGCTTTGTTTTGCTTTTTGATGCCCAAATATTTACTGGGGCAACATTAGTTTGTTTGTTAATTAAATTTAATTTCAAACAGTCGTCAAATGGCCAAACAAACAGAGCCTGGTCGGGCGACTGTTCTTGGTTATTGTTGATTATGCTCTCGGGTTTTAATCAATTTAACCTAATTTATGGGTGGTCCTTTTGTGTTGTAAGTGTTAGTGCTGTCTAATTAAGTGTCAGACGTCTCACTCTGAAATTTATGCAGTCAATTTGTGTAGAAAGAGTTAGAAAAACAGTCTTAACCCTCCCTCTGAGTTTCTCATCAACGTAAATGTTACGAAAGTGGTCCATCATAAAAAGTTTTTCAGTTTATAAGCTGAAAAGCGAATATTTGTAAAACTGTATACAGACCGAGAACGATCTACCTTGAAACTAATGTTTTGACTGTATTGCACCACCGATTGGTAATTTTGAGTTTAGCACACACAGTTTGAAATACACATTTTTATAGAGATTTTTGCTTTGGCGAAATAGATTTTTACGATATTGTCCCGATATAGATAGCCCGATCCACATTGCATCCCGAATTTATGATTTTATTCAGAAAGCCGTTAAAGAGAATATTATGAAGGATAATTCATTAAATATGTTTTGTTTGACTTTTATCAAATCACTTTTTAAAGTAGTAGTAGCCGAACACGTCGGAATTTTTTAAAATCCGCCAATACTCAACATGATATATAAAATAAAGTTTAACCGGTCTAAGACACTATGTGAAATAAAGTAAAATATTTGCAATATAGAGGTTTGAAAATTCAAACAAAAAAGTGTTGTGGTATTTTTATTGAATTTTCAATTGTTCATAAAATTGGTTATAATAATGCGATTTAAGTCAAATATGCGCCGTTTTGTTCGATGACGAGTTCCCAACGAGATGCCAACTTCATAATGCCCCTCTTATAGAAGCTCGCTTCCCTATGTATTGGCAAAAAACTCGGAGAGATAATTTTCACAGGACTCTCTTGTGGCCAACTTCCGACTACCAAGCTCGTTCGCCATGGACAGAAATAGGTGGTAATCACTTGGTGCGAGATCCGGACTATACGGTGGATGCAAAAGAACCTCCCATCCGAGCTCCCGGAGCTTCTGGCGCGTCACCAAAGATGTGTGTGGCCTGGCGTTGTCCTGATGGAAGACAATTCGGCCTCTGTTGATCAAAGATGGCCTCTTCTGCATGAGTGCTGCATTCAAGCGGTCCAGTTGTGGGCAGTACAGGTCCGAATTGAGCGTTTGGCCATAGGGGAGCAGCTCATAGTGGATGATTCCCTGCCAATCCCACCAAACACACAGAAGAACCTTCCTGGCCGTCAATCCAGGCTTGGCCACCGTCTGGGCAGCTTCACCGCTTTTCGACCACGACCGTTTGCGCTTCACGTTGTCGTAAGTGACCCACGTTTCATCGCCAGTCAACATCCGCTTCAAAAACGGGTCGATTTTGTTGCGATTCAGAAGCGATTCGCATGGATCCATACGGGCAAAAATGTTTTTTTGCGTCAAGTCGTGTGGCACCCATACATCGAGCTTCTTTTTGAATCCAAGCTTCTTCAAATGGTTTATAACGGTTTGATGACTCATGCCCAGCTCTTGGCCGATGCTACGGCTGCTACTATGCCGGTCTCTTTCGATCAATTCAGCGATTTTATCGCAATTTTCGACGACAGGCCTTCCGGACCGTGGCGCATTTTCGATCACCTCTGCACCAGAACGAAAACGTTGAAACCATCGTTGTGCGATGGAAATGGAAACTGTATCGGGTCCATAAACTGCCTTTATCGTAGTAGTACTGTAAAATATGCCGTATTTTCACTTTATTTTGCTCCATGTTTGCGACGCTATAACTCAGGAACGACTAAAAACAAACAACAATAAATTAAACACGTGCGTGAAAAGAGCTTTCCAAAAAGCTCTAGCGTGAACCTATGCGACGAATACAACTAGAACTACGCGCCTGCAAAGACACTTAACTTAAGTTGGGGTTGAAACACAGTCGAGAAAAACATGGTTTCAATACGACATTTATCACTAAACTGTAAAAAATATTTCATTTACCACAACAATTACTAGGGTAAGTCGCTAGCTCATGTGGGGTAAATATACTCATAACGTTATTAAGAGGGCTGGTGAATACCCTAAATATCTTCATAAAAGCTACATTGTTTTGTACCGTGTTACCGTGCTAAGCAATCGCTTTGAATTCTCCTTTATCCCTTTTCACATTGTGTTTGGTTCAATTTTAGCAAATTTGTTTGCCAAAAGCCAAAAACAAAAAGTTTACATCGAGACGTGCTGCAGCATGGACAAAGAAAATAAACAAGCCGCATCCAAACTAACAAACTGAATGGAAGCGAGAAAGAAAGAGAAAAAAGAGCTTGTTGAACATAAACAAATGTTATGCAAAAGTCAGATAAAAAAAAAAAGAAAGAAACAGACGACAAATTTTTGCTGATTAGGTAACTAACATAACAAGAAATACGAAAAATGGAAACTATTGTTAAAAGAAACTTTGTTTAGAAATTGACAAGAAATTAGTGGGACAGCGTTAACGAGCCCAAGCTCAACAGCTGAGCAGCTTCAGATACAACATTTGTGTTTGTGTACCTTGTCATGAAGCAAAGTTCTTTGCCATGCGCACAGTGTGCCCGAAGCGTTCAAAAAGCAATAAAAAAATGAATTTTATAAAATATGCTAGAAGGGAGTAAGATCTTTGTCTCCTCAGTCTTCTCTTGATGAGCAGTTGAGCATTGAAAGCAAGAGAGTCCAGATCCACGCGCGATGCACTTTATTTAGAATCATTGCATGCGCAACCTCTTATATACTCAGGAAGGGAAATTTCCAATTTAAAGTTCTCTCCAAATCCTTCTAAAAGGTGGACATGTGTTTTGAAAAGATTCCTCCGCTTCAACCGATAGAGAGAGTTGGTCGGATGAGAAGGATCATCAGGACGCAGGTCGTTAAATTTACAGATAGTGGGTGTCCCTAGGATGAGGTGGCAACCAGAGCTATAGATTGGATAAAGTCTTTCAAGCAGAACTTGTTCGCGAAGTTATGCCGTGGATTATGAGGAAACTTCTGCTCTAATATTGAGCGGAGCTGTTGTATTCAAAGTTTGATTTCGAAACACAACCATTTTTAATTATTAGAAAATATTTTCATTACTTTAAAAGTTATGATTATTAATACAAATAAGAGACACAGTTGGCCCCACTGTGGGCTGCTGCCTTTATGATAATTTGGTTGCTATGCCTGCTCGATGCTTTGCAATTTGTTGTGCCTCATGCTTTATGCTCAAATTTCGCTGGTAAAACAAGTTTTGGTCTCTTGGTTTGGTTTGATGTGGACGACGAGAATTTCATTCTTAAAATGCAAACAGCTGTGGTAACTGTGGCCTGAACTAGAGATACATACATGAACAACATGCACAGCACCAGCATATGAATGAATGAAGCAAGAATGACGAAATAAATTCGCAAATTTAAACACCTGCCTTCAGTCCCTTTTAGCACCTGCAAAAAGTGTCGTCTGTACACAAGCCCCTGAACATTGTTCTCTTGTTTATTGTGTGGAATCTGCCATTGCACTTTTCAGGTTGAATATTTCAGTCTGCAGACGACCACTTGACAGGTATAAAAAATCAGCTCAAATTTCAAGCTATTCAAACTAAAATCAACAACAAGAAAAAAAACCTAGGCCACCAGAACAAAATACTTTTGAACTATCTCTCGTTTATTTTTTTGTTTTCTTCATTTCTTTGTCGCAGTCTCTGTCGCCGCCGCTTGGCAAATAAAGACGGCTTGCCTTGCACTACCCCCGTCTCACCTGGGGCCAAAGCAGGGGTGTGCCCCGTTGTTTGTCCCACTGTTGACATGCAAAACTCAAAGATTTATGAAAGTTGATATAGAACACGAAATTCTGCGGCCAAATGTCACACAGACCCTTAAGCTGCTAATGGACGTTTGTTGTGGCTAAATAATTTTGTTAAGAAGTTGAGGTATTAAATGCGCTATTAAAGTTATAATGTTAACAATTTAATGCTACCTAGGAATATAAATCAGGGATGAAACCCGTTAGGTAATTTGGACTGGTTCGGTTTAGTGGTTTTAAGTCTAAGAGAATAGAGAAAAGCTTTGATATTAATTACCGTCCTCCGGGACCTCAAATTATACAAAAAAGAGTAACAGTGCTTATAAACTTTATGGAAGAAAACTTATGTCCTAATTTGAGGCTTTTAGATTTTAGCGTTTTTGCTAGGCTTTGAGTGAGTCACTAGACAGAAACATGAACCCGAAATAGTTTTGTATCATTTTACGGTTTCTAAACACTGAATTAAAGCTAAATCAGGAGGCACTAGTTATTACGGTGCAACATTGAGTAGTCTTATTGCTTCATGACATTTGCTTTGTATCCGCATGATTTTCAGTATTAAACTAGTGCATTATAATGGTGGAATTTAATGTTTTGTTGTCTTTTTCAAACTGAAAAAACCAAAATGAGTTCTCAATGAAATTAAACAAGTAAACATGCTCTTTTCTTTCATTGTTCTTTTTTATTTTTTAAGTGACTCTTTTTTAGTATCTCTAGTTCAGTGACTCTTGTTCATTCACTCTAGTTCATAGACTCTTCTTCAGTGCCCCGACAGCAATATACCCTGTCCCAAGTAATGTGGTTCCTTTGCTTAGCTTTGAATTCTATTTATTTTAAAATTTATTTCAATCAATGGGCAGGCGCACTACTGTACATATCTTTGGTGTTTTTGCTCGGATCTCTTTGTAGTACACAGAATAGATCGATGTTGGGTGTAACTGAAAATATGTTTAGTCACTAGGTTCAACCTTAACAAGTGAGAAAGTCGGTCAAGCCCGACTATAACATACTCTGAACCCGGAGTAGAAGCTGAATGCAATGCTGGTTCTGCGCTTATCTCACGGTCTCTCTCTCATTTTCTCTCTCTCTCACTCTCTCTCGCTCTCCCTCTCTCTAAGATTGTGTGGTGTTAGTTGTGAATGGGTGGGAGGGGGTGAGGCGAGGGAGATGTACCTTTTTGCTCATAACTTGAGAACCGCTGTTCCGATCTTTATAATTTCTTCGGCAAATCGATACATTTTGCTAATTATTAACTATCTTCAGAAGGAACGAATCATCTATCTTTAAAACTGTAGGAGATATAACGTTTCCAAATTGCGGGGGCGGGAGGGGGCGTGGCAAAAATTGAAAATAAACTTGATCTGCCTGCAGCTATAAGAAACATTTATCCCATACATGTCAAACCTCTATCTCTTACCATCTCCGAGATCTGTTTGTTCATACGGACGGACGGACGGACGGACAGACGGACAGACGGACGGACAGACGGACATGGCTATATCGACTCGGCTGTTAATGCTGATCAAGAATATACATTCTTTATATGGTCGGAAATGATTCCTTCTCCATGTTACTTACTTTTGCACAAACTTAATATACTCAATGTACCTTCGGTACAGAGTATAAAAATTGTAGCTCTGACAGTTTTTCGCTGTTAGAGAAGATGGAGGAGGAATTTGCCAAACCTGGAGCAAATTTGATCTGGGCTCTAACTCTTATAGTCTGTGAGATCCACGCATTTATACAGATTAATAGACCGTTTTTCACTGGTTAAAGGTGGCGGAGGAAGAATTTTCGATATCTGAAAAAAACTTGATGTGGGTACAGTATTCACCTACATACATGATAAAACTTGTGGCTCCATTAAGGGGTTATATACAGTTAGGAGGTCGAAAAAAAGGCATTTTTCAAGAATTTCTTCTAAGCAAACTATTTGGTTTATTGATTTGAAACTTGGCAGGTATATTATGACAACCTTAAACTATATTCACATTTTTTTTATTGCCAAAAATAATCATCGGGAACGTTGATATTGCCAATTTTGCAGAGGTCTGCAAAAAAAAGGCCCCTTGCGGTGAACACGATATCTCTGGACTGGCTCAACTAAAATGCGAAAACCAAATAAATTTCATTAATATAATGAATAATCTAGTGATTAATCGAAGGAATTAGCAAAAAAAAATTTTTTTAAAAAGGGAGGCTACTCAAAGCAAAAGGTTCGATTTTCGACCAAAATTCGGCTCTTTAATTGTTTAGAAAAATTAGAAATTTTCATGGGATCGGGAAATCCTTCGATTAATTACTAAAAAATATAGTTAGGAAGCTTGTGTAAAAATCGCAGACCGATCGGTTCAGCCGTTTCTGAGAAATCTTGCTCACCGACATTGAAAACACTGTTTCGAGAAAAACGCGATTAAAGTTTTGAAAGCACTTTACATGTAGTTAATTTTTTTTCACTAATGTGTCTATAACTTCGAAAATATTCGTCGGATCGACTTGAAATTTTGTGTGTGTATACTCAGATATATATATATTAAGAAAATGCAAAAAAAAAATCGATTTTTTGAAAATCCTAACTGTATATAACCCCTTAATTACAGTCTCTGAGATCGACGCGTTCATACAGACAGACAGACAGACAGACAGACAGACAGACGGACAGACGGACAGACAGACAGACGGACAGACGGACATGGCTAAATCGACTCGGCTGTTGATGCTGATCAAGAATATATATACTTTATAGGTTCGGAAATGCTTCCTTCTCCCTGTTACATACATTTGCACAACTTCATAATCCCCTTTTTCCCATTTTTAATGGGAACAGGGTATAAAAACATTGCCATCAAAATTTTTTGAAATCTATTTTTGAGATCATCAACGCAAACTGCACTTTTAAATAGATTCAGTAGAAATGTTAAATGTGTACACGAGATCAGGGAAGATCAGGTTTCTCCGATTTAAAAATATCGACGAAGCTCGATGTTTCCAAATCAAAGAAAAAGGTGGAAATTCCAGTTTGTTTCGGGACTATAATATCCTTTAAATTTAAAAAAAAAAATTAAACAAAACATATACAAATTCTAATTTAATTACGATCATATCGTAACTGTTTTGTCCTAAGACAGAAAAGAACAAACGTACGAAAGCAACCACAATAAAGAGATCAGTATTACAAGTGAAATATTGCTAATCAGAAATATTAGTCATGTTTAAAAAAAACCAACAGTGGTCATTCAGTTAATTATCCAATCACTTCGACCTTATACGAAAACTGTTTTTAACTGTGTTGGGCACCTTCGCATTTCACAACTAAGACAGACCGACAGCTGGGAATTATCTAGCAAATACATATTGCTTTATGTCAACTTCAAGGTTTCTTATTTAACTTTACAGCGATATTTTGGGATGTTTGTATTGATAAGAAACGCTTGTGAAAACGGAAATGTGCTTATCAAAACACAAAGTCATTTCGGAAACTAATACAACAGCAAAAAAAATGTGGGCTGAACAAAGTTTTTTTTTAAATATCCGTTCCAAATTTGGAATGAACCAAAAAGTAAATTTTACAAATGGTTTTTTAAAAAGTGCTGTTAGCTGAGCTCGCTTCACTCACTCATTCACTTAGCGTAATCGAATCGATAAATTCTTGGTATTTTTTTTTTGTAAATCAAAAGTCAACCTTGAGGCACCCCCACCCATCTCGCCCAGCGAAATTAGAACGGAACTAAAGCTTTGAAAGCACTAAAACGTTTGTTGCATTAGTAAAATTGAAATAACAACCAGAAAAAACATATGCTTGGGGGGGAAAAAGGGAAAGCGGCGCCATGCGACTACGATTCATTTTTATAAAGCTCCCCTGGGTTTAGCAAGTACTTGCAGGTGTTTCAACTATTTTGGCACTTTGAAGTTTCACGCTTCCTGACAGCTCTTGAGCAATTTCTCACATGCCACTTTGTTCTCTTTGTGCACTACTGTAAATGCTCAGTTGGCCCTTTCTAAGAATACCACAAAACACGTAATGATAATAATGTGCAGTGCCCCGAAGTGTATGAGCTTTCGTTTGGCTCTGCACAACCTCTGGTGCAGTGACATAATCGACACAGTTGGCCTGGCAACAACTGTTTTGCCCACACATCTTGTCTAGTGCAAAGCCGTCATTCGGTGGGCGGCATAGAAGAAGGCGAGGGGAATTGTTGCTGGATTTCTTAGTATTTGATATTCAAAATAAACAAATTTTTGCATGTTATGATTGTTGTTTATTTCTTTTATTAACGAAGAAGCATCATTATACGTCTTTCTATTTTGATTGGAGAAGTGGAATTTGTAACGTACTCTCGTTCTTAGAAATTTTAAATATGTTGTGATCACTTTACAAGGAAATTGAACCGATAGAGGCAAATGAATGCAAATTCAAGAAATACCACGCAGTCTTTATAGGTTTTCCATCATATGCTGCGCACACACACTGGTCCAAAACGTGAGCGTGTAACTTGTAGCGCAGTCTTGTTGAAACCACACGATAACCAAGTTCAATTCTTCCATTTTGGGAACACTTTGCTCTATTGACTTAATTTTTGAAATTTTTTGTTCGTAAACTGTCTTTGGCTGCTTTTCAAAACAAATTCGTCAAAATTATTTGTTTATGTACACATTCAGCCTAAAGTGAGCTTCGTCTCTTAAGACAGTTTTTCACAATGTTGCATAATAAAATGCAATGATTTGCAAGCGCTGTTCGTTAGTAAGTCTATGGTAAACCTTACTGAGCATTTTTGGCTTTGCCACATGCTACGAATCACGCATGAGATGTTAAAAAATATACACTAAAAAACAAATAGATTTTATACCTACCTAAATGTATGAATAAAGAAAAAGAGACATTTTTTTCCCCCACCTTAAAGCAGACTACAGAAAAAGTTCTTGTTGGCATTCATGATTGATCGACCGCTGATGCCCAAAATGTATAGTAAGTTCTTCATTTTCGAGTGGGGAGCCCTTAAGTAGGTCAATAGACTTTTATGCCTCATCGATCGCTGCTGCTACTCAAGTCAACTCGTTTGATAATGTTCCCCCTCGCCTGACAGTTTTAAAAATATATTTTTCCTTTGATTTACAATACCGCTACACATTTTAGTCTAATTTAATTGATATGCTCATTTATTTTGTGTTGGCCTTTTTCATAAATTCAAACGATTTTTATCTTGGCTTTGTGGCTTGGCACTTTGTCAAACCCCTGTTAAGCTTGCCCACCATCAGCACCACCACCTGCCTTGCCATTTTCTTTATTGTTATAAAATGCGCAGTCTTATTATTATTATATCTGTTTTTTTTTTATTTAGCTTAAAGTATTATGACATAACGATTTCAGTTACGCATCTCCGTTGACAATTTTCTTTATAACTTTTCTGCAATGTTCGCTTTTCTTTTACACTTGCCAGTTATTTTCTGGCACCTGCAACTTTACAGCGATTTAAATTATGTCACTCTGTTTTCGTTTGGCTCTAAATGCTTATTTAAACAGCGCCAAAAAGTTTCAATTTCCGTTTGCTCATTAGGCTGGGGTGTGCTGTACATAATTAAGTATCTACCTACATACTTGAAGAGGAACCAACTTCTGCTACAATAAGAATGTTGCCAAAGAGAAGCACACCGAGTTGGTTTTTGGTTTTTATGACGCTAATGAGTTTGATAATTTAATGGTATGAAAATGGGCTATGGGTTTTTTTTGTGGTTTTAAATTTTTTACAGTTGAAGTAAAAAGTAATGCATTTTTTGGCAACCGTGTTCTTCATTTCTTTAGTATCTCAAAAATGCGGCAAACTTTCTTCTAGATTCCAGACCAAAATAAGTTTAAATTTGTTAGTACATCTTATCTCAAGACATTTGCTATCGATTGATTCTACAAATGACATCATGCCTACCATACCAATGGATGACCAGTGTTTCGCACTTGGATGCATCATCAATGTATGGTAAATATAATTGAAACCTTTGATACTTTTACTTTTTCCCTACTTAGCTGATGTCATGTGTCTTTTGGGGCGTTTCAGATGCAAGTTAATTGTAGGTGTCATTGGTTTAAAACGTCACTCCTCTAATGTGGCCATTTGCCTTTGACTTTAATTATTATTGTTCATTTTGCCAAGCTCGTCATTTATTTTGTAATCACGCAGCGCATCACATCGCATCGTACCGCATCGCAATGGCAGTTCTATTGCCCAGACCCAGTCCCAGCCCGGCACTTAGCATTTGTTTATTAAAATTGCTCAGCGTTTGGTCATAAAATGAGAAAAATTAGCATATTCATGCTTTTCATTAACTGCGTCGTCGACATTTTGTTGACAAACTGCAGACGATGAACATTTCGCTGAATGTTAGTGGGCCCATTAGTTCGATTCGGTTTAACTCTTCCGGCATGCGACAACTTAAATGAAAATGTTCACCAACCAGTCCGTTCATTGGCCCACAAAACGGCTCAGTTAGCTAGACAATGGCAATTGTAGTTGGCCCAAAAGTAACGACGAAACACACAGAGACACACAAAGGCTGAAGGAAATGCTGGAAACACTCCACAAATGAAAAGCGAAACTATTAGCACAGAAATGGGTTGCTTTTTGGCTCTCCACTCGGTTACTCGTGAGTTTATTTTTAGCAAAAGAGGGAAAACTGTCAGGCTAAAAAAGAAATTACATAAACAAATACCAAAATGTAGGTAAACTATAGGCAAAGAGTTCACTTGAAATTTAAAGATGAACGAGCTAAGGAAATCTGTGAAGAATGAACTCACCCTACTAGGAAGGGGGTGATAAACTTAAAAAGATTGGATTTATAAGAGCAATTAGTTCTGCTACAAAGAATACGCCAGAAAAGTTGGTCTTAAAATTAAATGTCGATTGATTTTCAGTTGCAATCGTGGCCGTATACCCGAAACCATAGCACTGAAATTAAAACTGAAACACATTAGTCAGGGGAAGAAATATTTCACAGCCTTACTGTGTTCCTAAGGAGGGAATACCGAAAAGTATGCAACATATTTGTAACTCGTCTTTTTATTATCCAATCTTTATAAAAATGATAGAGATTAAAGATATTGCGATTAATATCTTAATAATTGTAGGAGTTATTCAGCATTTCTAATTGCAGGGCCGGGTGTGGGCGCGGCAGGAATTTAAAACAAACTTGATCTGCGTGCAGACAACATTTTGAATTTGATTGCTCTAGCTTACCGAGATCCAGGTGTTCTAGACTAGACTATATCGACTCGACTGCTGATTCTGATCTAGAATATATTCTTTATATGGTCGGAAAAGTTTCCTTCTGCCTGTTTCACTTTAGTACCCCTTTTTAACCCTACGAGCAAAGGGTAAAAAAAAACCCAAAATAAAAACTTAAACGAGATTATAATAAATCAGTATAGATGTCATTCTCGTCTGATCCTCGAAAAAATTTGGTGATTTTTTTACTCTGTACCGAAGGTACATAGAGTATATTAAGTGTGTGCAAAAGTATGTAACAGGGAGAAGAAATCATTTCCGACCCTATAAAGTATATATATTCTTGATCAGCATTAACAGCCGAGTCGATATAGCCATGTCCTTCTGTCCGTCCGTCCGTATGAACAAACAGATCTCAGAGATGTTAAGAGATAGAGGTTTGACATGTATGGGACAAATGTTTCTTATAGCTGCAGGCAGATCAAGTTTATTTTCAATTTTGGCCACGCCCCCTTCCGCCCCGTAATTCGGAAAAAACGTTATATCTCCTACAGTTTTGAAGATAGACGTTTTGTACCTTCTAAAGATAGTTAGTAATTAAAATGTATCGATTTGCTGAAGAAATGATAAAGATCGGATCAGCGGTTCTCAAGGTATGAGCAAAAAATTACATCGGTCTCGCCCACCCCCTCCCACCCATTCACAACTAACACCACACAATCTTAGAGAGAGAGCGAGAGAGAGAGTGAGAGAGAGAGAGAGAAAAAGAGAGAGAGACTTTGAGATGAGCGCAGCACCAGCATTGCATTTAGCTTCTACTCCAGATACAGAGTATGTTATAGTCGGGCTTGACCGAGTTTCTCACTTGTTTTAGATAAAATGGCGGCCATTGAAAAATTCAAATTCGATTTTGGGCTCTTTTTTGGTAGTATAGTTTAAAAAAAAATAGTAAAAGTGTTTTTAATGTTATCATTGAGGGTCAAACCAGAATGGTGACAATTCTGCGTCGATTCCGTTTAGAATCATCAAAATCGGTTCAGTGTAACTGGAGATATCATGGCCACCAGTTCGAGAAGCGTGGTTTCGAGATAAAATTTACAAGATCCCTAGGTAAGCGCGGTAAACGGTAAAAACTCTTCAATGAACTAAGGCGAACCGAACCCCGTTTTCTTTTTGGTTTTCGGTTCGGTGTAGAGTTTTGAGAGGACGCCGGTTCGGTTTATCAGCTGACATTTTCGGTTTGAATTTCTGGTAGTAGTTAATTTTCATACAATATTTTCCTTTTCACTTTGATAACTGACCAATAAATGAGTCAGCCATTAATGTCAGTGAGTTCTTTTATATACTCATCCAATTCAATAAAACGAAATCCATTAAAATCCAAAAACAAAATTTATTTACGAGAACTATTTTTCAGAATTTTCTTTTCTATGGCAGCTTTACTATTAGTAGTCCGATTTTCATAAAAGTTGATGGAATTATGAAAAATCATTGAAAACAAATAAGTTTTTCAATTTTACATAAAGCGATGTTTGCTGTTCACACGAATGGTCACACAAATTTATGCAAACCCCATGAGACCTCCCGTTGGTATCATCCGTACATTTCGCTATCGACTGCAATTGTAAGTTGGCACTCCTATCTGCACTATTGAGGCAGCTTCCCGCTGTTTGATAGAATTTTGCTTAGTTCCCTCTTTTGCCTATCTTTTTTACTCCTACTATACAGATTTTAACGACCTTTCTAATGATGAACTGACAAATATTAACCGAGTTCAATAAGGTTATGTTTTCTTATAACTATTTATAAGTAACAAGGCACAAATAATTGAATGGTCTTTGGTCTGCTTAGTGGAAACGCCATTAGGAAAAATGCTTTCAATCACGAGAAGCAACACCCACCTCCCCCTGCTGAGTGAACAATTCCATTCATTTCTATGCGATTTGATTTTAGCTTTTGCCTTTCTAGGAATGAAGGTCTAGCCAAAAACCATGTCTGACCTCCTTTGATGGAAGCCATTGTTTTGCCTGTGACCTTTGACATTTTGACTGGCACATTCAGTTGATTGACATATTTTTTGTATGCAATCATTTTCGGATGCTTTGAGTTTGACTGGAGAAAATGTCAATGTAAATTTGCAAAATGTCAATGAACTAAGCACACACACACACAAAAGGTGGACAAGTGTGAGTGTGGGCGTGGAAAAGCGTTTACTTTTTATGGCTTCATTTCAATTTTGCATTAATTGGGCGCACACGAATCTGCAAATGTTTATGGTTGTTGTTGTTGTTATTGTTGCTATAACAAAATATTTTGTTGCTCGCTTGCATATTATTATTTTTATGGCTTTGACTGGCCTGCGGCTGTTGCCATCAACAGCAGCTGGAGAAGTTGGAGCAGCTGAGTCTGGAGTGGAGCCATGGTTGAGTGACTGTCGGTGTTGCCATTTTGGCTATTTTATTGCTAGATAAAGTTGAATAGAAAGTAGCAGCTAAAGTACCTAAAATTTGGGTTCGTGAAAGATTTGACGAAATCGATTCATTAATTTTTTATAGTTTCCAACTTTTTTTCATGGCGAAAGTTAATAATTTTCTTAGACTTCAATTGGTTTGAATGAAAAATTCACTGTATTGACCTTTCTAGAAATGTTTGGCTATTTAACTCCGGCAACACTATTGACTGCCTGCCTGGTCTATGCAAAATGTTGCCTGGAAGTTTTCAATGCATAATCACAACAACAACAAAAAACTCTTTTTTCCTTTTTTTTCTGCTACGTGACGAATTACGTGCAAAATTGGTATCCAGCCCTCTGCAGCAGCTGCTACTTTTGTATTTCTCGAGAGTCAAAGACTTTTCTAATGCGCAAATTCTCGTTTGACTGAATGTCACGTCACGTTTTTTTGGTTCCCCAAAAATATCTTTGCGCATGCGTTTCGCATACATACGAAGCATAATTTTTAATCAAGAGAAGATCGGCTACATTAAATTGCTACCAAAGAACTGGCTGGACGTACAGCCATGAGACTGGCTTGCCCGCTTGCAGGTGAAATTGTGCGCAGCGTAACATATTATTAAATTGGCTTGATTATGGCCATAGCCAAGTAAGCACGGTCAGTCAGTCAAACGGACTGACAGACAGACCGACCGACCAGGTTCAGGTCTGGGCGGGAGCAAAACGAAAAATCCAATTTTCAACCGCCCGAGCATTTCCTGTCGTGCCGTGTTCCTCTCCGCTGCGCGTCCACAGCAATTAAAGTGTGTAAACATGGCTGACTGAACCGTACCGAACTGAACTAAACTGAATTGACTCTGAGTTGGTGGCAGACGTTTGATCATAAATCTTGAAAAGTGCTGCCAAAAATAGAGCCATACCTTGGGATTGGATGCACATACATATGTGTAGGGAATTGAAAGAAGGGAAGGGTGGGGGAGACCAGAAATAGCCTCACAATGGCTAACCGAACGACTGCCATCAATAAAAGCAATCAGAAGACCATAAGTTAAATTAAAGTCCAAGTCGAATCCAAAATACTCTTAGATATTATTTTAATCTATATATATGGGTGTATATAAATATGAAGTAGCCGTTTTTATACCCTGTACTCATTAAAAATGGGTATAAGGGGATCAAAAGCAAATTTTTGCATGCGCACTTATAAGAAAGTTTTCTTATAATAATTTTAATAAGAACGCTCTTGAAAAAAATTTATTCGTTCTTGAATTTTCAAGAATTTTGCTCTTGGCAAGGGAAGTGAGGGAACGCAGACTTTGAGAGCGAAACAAACAATACGTCGGTCGGTCGGGTCCCGGGGTCTCGATCTAAACTCTCACATCCAACCCTCCACCACGTTCGATTATTTTTTAAGTCATTTATTTGAGTTTTTTTGAATCATGAACTGAAACTTTTGAATCTAGAATGTCGGAATCAAAAGTTCACTCTTGGATCAAGAATCTTGCTCTTGGACCAAGAATTATTACTCTTACCGTACTTTTGAGAACGAACGCTCTTGATTCTAGAGTGAAATTCTCAATTTGTTTTCTGAGTGTATGTATGTATTTACATTACTTTGAGTCTCCCGAGTATAAAATTTTATCTACCTATCTTATGCTTTTTAATGTATTAAGGGGTTATATACAGTTAGGATTTTCAAAAAATCGATTTTTTTTTTTTGCATTTTCTTAATATATATATATCTGAGTATACACACACAAAATTTCAAGTCGATCCGACGAATATTTTCGAAGTTATAGACACATTAGTAAAAAAAAATTAACTACATGTAAAGTACTTTCAAAACTTTAATCGCGTTTTTCTCGAAACAGTGTTTTCAAAGTCGGTGAGCAAGATTTCTCAGAAACGGCTGAACCGATCGGTCTGCGATTTTTACACAAGCTTCCTAACTATATTTTTTAGTAATTAATCGAAGGATTTCCCGATCCCATGAAAATTTCTAATTTTTCTAAACAATTAAAGAGCCGAATTTTGGTCGAAAATCGAACCTTTTGCTTTGAGTAGCTCCCATTTTGTCAAAAAATTTTTTTTTGCTAATTCCTTCGATTAATCACTAGATTATTCATTATATTAATGAAATTTATTTGGTTTTCGCATTTTAGTTGAGCCAGTCCAGAGATATCGTGCTCACCGCAAGGGGCCTTTTTTTTGCGGACCTCTGCAAAATTGGCAATATCAACGTTCCCGATGATTATTTTTGGCAATAAAAAAAATGTGAATATAGTTTAAGTTTGTCATAATATACCTGCCAAGTTTCAAATCAATAAACCAAATAGTTTGCTTAGAAGAAATTCTTGAAAAATGCCTTTTATTCGACCTCCTAACTGTATATAACCCCTTAATGAAGGTAAAAAAAAATCAAAAGTAATATAGTCGAGTTTAAACTGGCGCGTATAGGCTCTAAAATTTTTGTGAATAACTCATACACAGTGTTGCCCGTTATCATAGATTTGTTATACACTTGAAAAGTGTATTATAATTTTGCCCAGAAGTTTGCAACGCATAGAAGGAATCATTTTTGACCGCATAATGTATATATATTCTTGATCAGCGTGACGAGCTGAGTCGATTAAGCTTTGTCCGTCCGTCTGTCCGTCCGTCCGTCTGTCTGTTTCTACGCGAACTAGTTTTATATATAAATAGCCGGCTTAAAATAAAGCCCTATGATTATTTACAGGATTAATATTTTGATTATTTGAGTGAAAGAAAAGAAAGAAAAAGAGAAAAGTGAATTCGTAATCCTTTTCTTCTTCATCATTATACTGATTCATTAAAAAGATCAATTACTTCTTTTGGGAGGTTCTCTTTTTGTTCAGCTTATTTCTTTCTTTCAAACAAAGACTTAAAAGCAACGGGTCAAGAGAGTCCGATGCTCTATTAAATAAATCTCTAATATTTGCCAGTCAACTACATTTCCAATATTTTGTGCACAGTTGGGGACATTGGATACCAAAAATAGTGTTCCATGTACACATAAAAATTATAATTCCTTAAGGATTTGAACTTTTCGGAGTCAAATTATTAAACTTATATAAAAAACTGGGTGTGATTTTGTAATCCAAATTTAAAACAGACGAAAATATCTTACTATTGCGAAATGTTAGTTTTGACGTATTACCTATATTGCTATTTCCGCTTCCATTCTGCTTGGGTTAATCTACAGAAGGGCCTAGCTCAGACCACAACAAACTAAAAATTTGTTTTTGATAAACTTATCGTGTGAGAAATTTTTCAAACATTTAAGGCACTGCTGCACCCATCTAAAATTGAAATAATTTTCCAATAAATATTAACTTTGGGAATGCTGAGACCTACTAATTTTATTTTGCGGTCGGACCTAATGTAGCCCAGATTAAGTTTGTTTTAAATTTTGAGTTGGTTTCAGATAGTTTGACTTACAGACTAAAACATATTTAAGCCAGGGCTAACAAGCCGGGTATTAACCGAGACGGTTTGAACCACGAAATTCTGACATTCTTAGAAGTAAGTGTTCCAAACTAAGTGTGACAAAATATTAAAGTCTGAACCTGTATTATTTTTCGTAGCCTTACTCAGCTTAAATATGACTAAAATATTACATTCACTAGATGACGCTCGCCAATGTTGAACCAAAACTTTAAATGAAAATCCAAAGAGGCATTTAGCATATTGTGTCAAGGACAAAGCTTAAATCATTTTGTATACATTATGTACTCTTTTTGTACTCATTATAAGAATTTACTAGCTTAAACTTAAGCATCTCACCAAGAAGACGACCGTTTTTTTGCTCTTTTTGCTATTCCCAACCGTCTTAGTCTCAAAAGAATACTAAAGATATCACCGGAAGGTTCTTGACACCGTGCGGTGAAGGCAATTAGCTGTTATTTCGATCTACAAAGCATAATTTGTTTTCAGTTGTGAACAAAAGCAACTTCTTAGACCTCGAGCTCCAGCCAAACTCGGTAATTAAACATTTAAAAGGTCGCCAAATACGTAACAGACTTAAGCGAAGAGTATGTTGAACTGAATTTAAGAGTCAAAACGGGCTGAAAATAGTTCAAAACGGATTGAAGTCAAGAATTTGGAACCTAAAACTAAGAATTTTAGATCAAGTACATTTTGTAGTCGATTCAAGTACCAAATTCTTGTTCAGAACTTCAGAACTTCATTTCGCCCCATATTCTAAAATTAACATCGGACCTCGATTTGGTATTTTTTTTTTTCAAACATTTTAAAAATAAATTTTCTCCGTTTCTTTAACTCTTTGTAAAGTTTTCTACCTTATTTATGATTGTTTCTGTATTTAACAATAAACAAATTCGACCTTGAGCCGGCGGCTAGAACGAAGCACTTTGATACTTATCCGAAAATAATAATGAGTATGTCATGCTGACACTTCAGAAAGCTGTCTGTCATAAATAAACTATCTCCGTCCGCCCCCACCAATGGCAAATCAAGTCAATTGGCCATCATCATTACAAACACAAACCAATTAAACGCTCCCTGACAAATCACACAGACCGCATAACGATATCTTTTGCTTCGTATCTTGGATATTTGTTCAATGAATTCTCAAATCGTCAAAGCGTGCAGATAATTTATATTTAATTGCGCCAAGAGAAAAAATCAATTTCTCATGGATTTTTAATGCAAATACGATTCCGCCTCTTATGGCCAGGCCTGGTTCAGCAGGGGCCCCACACATGACGACGACGAGTAGCCGGCTGAAAAACCACAAACTGCGTTGACAAGTGCAGTGCACACACAACACACAACGAGCACCTTGACGGGCATGGGATTTATGGATGCGAATCCGAGACAAGAGCGGGAGCCATGTCAACAACACTCCTCGGGCCACATCGACGTTGACGTCGTCAATAATCAGACGCTGAACCCAAAAGACAGAGCAGACGTAGACGGTCTCAAGGCGACAATGACAGACGACAAGTTGCATTTCTTTTCATTACTTTTGTTTGGCTTTGACTATTGCGACGAGTTTGCTTCATTTTTTGCTTTTCTTTTCGCATTGTTTACAGCGGCAATTGGAATTGCCATAATCAGTGCAAAGGCAGCCGCCGCCGCCATTCAGACAAAGGCCAAGCGACAGCGGCGTCACTTTCGCAAAGAGAGGGGTTCGGGAGGGCGACGGGAAATGCAGCGCAGGCACACCTGAAAAGCTGGTCAGCGACATTGCCACATTGCCTCATCGGCGAACCAGTTTTCTTCCATCTATGACGCATGCCACAAACAAGCCAAGCCAATGATTTAATCGCTTTGACTTTTAAAGATCTGTGGCTTTGACTTTTTCGTTGGGAAAATATGAAAAACAAAAGTGAGAAGACTTGGTCTTCTAACACGTCACACAACCCACCTGTGTGAATTGACCTCCAATTTAGTTGACTCATATGGAATTATTTGCATCCAATTGTTCTCAATTGAGCTTCACCTCAAGTACGACAGACAAGCTGAAGCTTGCCAACTCCAACTTAATGGCTTTACGAAAAAACATCCATGAAATTGCCGCAATTAAGGAACAAATTGTTAAGACAGATCAGTGATTAAATCATGAAAATGCTTTTATTAAAGTGCAACTAATAGACAAAAGTCGACACACACAATACATAATTCGTTTGGCTTATGGGTTAATATTAACCTAGGATCAAACTCTGTTCGTGATTTGATCATTATAAATCTTGGAAAATTTAACAGAAATTGTAAAGCTTTCTTGGAAAGCGCTTCCGCGCTGTGCATTGTTAGTTAATGGTCGCTCAGTAAACGAACAATTCTTGGGGATAGTTGCAAAAATATCAAAATGAGCCAGAACAAGGTTGGTGGATCATTTCTGGATTTTTTTACTTTAAATTATTTTATTTCCGTTCTTGTTTTAAGACGTCTTCTCTCTCTCGTTCGTCAATTTCAACAATTTCCCAGCTCGCCCATAGCCGTCGGACTTATCGTTTACCACATGGATAAGGATACTCAAGTTATGATCAAAAGAATGTTCGCTGCCGCAGCGCAGCAGCAGCGCTGCTTTCAGCTGCTATTACAGGTACAGAGTATATTACAGTCGGTCTTGACGGTCTTTCTCACTTGTTTTTTATGCATTAAGGATTTCGTTGGTTGTAATATCTCAGAAATTTGGGTTGAAGTGCGTCAAGAAATGGTAAAAAAATCTACAAAACAATTTTGAAGTAAAATTTAAAACAAAACAAAAAAAATAGAGGCCAGTTAACTTCGGCTCGACCGAAGTTTATATACCCTTGGAGCTTGATATATGCCTGGCAGTTTGTATGGCAGCTATACTATATAGTGGGCCGTTTTCGACAAGCCTTGGTGAAATTATGTGAAATCATTGAAAACTTATAAATACGAGCGTTGGGAGCGATAGCATTGAAAACAAAAAAGTTTTTCTCACTAAAACTAGTTTTTCGACCGATCGTTCCTATGACAGCTATATGCTATAGTCATCCGATCCGGCCGGTTCCGACAAATGTGCAGCGTATTTATACCAAAAGACTTCGTGCAAAGTTTGGTTGCGATAGCTTTAAAACTGACGGAGGAGATAGCATAGAAACAGACGGACGGACAGACGGACGGACAGACGGACATGGCTATATCAACTCAGCTCGGCATGCTGATCAAGAATATATATACTTTATGTGGTCGGAGATGCTTCCTTCTATGCGTTACAAACATCCGGACAATTTTAATATACCCTCTCCAAGGGTATAAAAGTTTTGGAATATTACACACATTTTTTCATTTTTTCTGAAGGTTTTTTCTACATATTTTGGAATCTGCTTGAAAGTTTTACAGGATGTTTTTAAGATCATAATACAACGTTTAAGCAAATTAAACAAAAACGAACCAAAAATTTGTTTTAAAGCACTAAACATAGAATTAACGCAAATTTATTTGATTCGCAAAAGTAAACGAAAGTTGGAACACAGCTGATACGAGAAAATACGAGAAATACATTCACTTCTACTATTTTATGAAAAATAAACCGAACGCCCTTTCGCTTCTGTTTTATTTTTGTGTTTTTAAATTCTGAAAATATTGCTCTCTTATCACTTTTTGCAAACCACCGTCCCAAACGAGACTGGCACTGGATACATAAGTGAGAAACCCCAAGTTGAAGCGAAACGATCGATTTTCGATTTACCTTTTTGTTCTTCGATCAACTTTGATTAAGCCTAGCTTTTTTCCATCTACAAGAAACGCTTCTCTGTTAACTCCTTGGGGAAACCGAAGACGTATCAGGACTTCCACATTTAACACATTTTTTCCGCCCTTGCAACAATTCTAATTGCTTTTGTTTGTTTTTGCTGTCGTATTTTAAGGGAGCAAGTGATAACCAGAATTAGCATTCGCAATTTTGCATCAACAATTTTGCATAATTTATGAGAATAGATTAATCTCGGAATCTGTTGTGTGTGTGACATGTGCCACTTCTCTAACCCAACAATCAATATAAAATATCAATAATAATAATGCCTTCTTTTGTGCCATTTCCTTATGCTGTTCGGTGAGCTTCAAGCTGTTCAATTGTTTGTAACAGAAAAACTGCGCAACATATTGGCAAAAATGTGGGTCAACAGCAACCACAACAACAATAATAACACCCAATAAATGCCTCAACAATGGTGTGCGTGGTGCATTAGTGTGTGTGTGTGTGTATGTTGCAGTTGCAAATCAAACCCCTCTCCACAGACCCAACCCAACATCGAAAACTAAAATGTGGCCGCGCCTTCCCATTGCCATCATCGTCGTCGTCGTCGCAGTTTGTTCATCAATTTTTGTTTGCTATTTGAAAATTGCGCGAAAAGTTTCGCGCGTTACACGCACACACACACACACAACATGGTCTATTAACACTCCAACTAATGCAATTACTTACTAACTAACGTGGAAATTATGCAAGTAAACAGTTTAATTGGGTCACCAAAATGGGCACAACAATGCGACAGAGCGAGAACCAGCATAGAAAATTCCCCAGGAAGTATGTGGAAAACGTATAACTATGACGCAGCCAATCTTGCTGCGTGTGTGTTTGCTTGGGGACTGGGTGGGAATTAAGTGCAGACTGCTTAGCTGTGGGCCCAACCATTATCTATTCCCACAGAAAATGAAAATGATTTCTAAATGATTTTGAATATAATGAAACACATTTTAAAAAATATTCAATTTCGTGCGTGCTCGAGGAAAAGAGGAAGCTATAATTCGAAAAGCTGTTCGAAATAAGTTGATTAACAAACGGAAAGCAATCAAATTATATAATCCATTGTGCGTCAATCTCTCGGAATAATATTTAGTGTTTTCGGCAAAAATTTTAGTTTCCTACCGTGACTTCATATATAAAATCAAAAGACACTCAACAGTCGACTGCATCTACGTTCTACACATTTTTGCTGATAACTTGAGAACCGCTCATCCGATCTTTATCATTTCTTCGGCGAATCGATTTATTTTTCTAATTACTAACTATCTATACGTCTATCTTTAAAACTGTAGGAGATATAACGTCTTTTCTAAATTGCGGGCATGTCAAACCTCTATCTCTTACCATCTCTGAGATCTAGGTGTTCATACAGACAGACGGACGGACGGACAGACGGACATGGTTATATCGACTCGGCTGTTGATGCTGATCAAGAATATATATACTTTATATGGTCGGAAATAATTCCTTCTGCCTGTTACATACATTTGCACGACTTTAGTATACCCTTTTTACTCTACGAGTAACGGGTATAAAAATGTTGCATATTTTTCGGATGGTCACCCTAAGAAACGCAGGAACACTGTTAAACATGTTTTTTTATGAGTAACTGGTATATCGAAGTCGGTTAGAGCCGACTTTTACTTATAGCCTAGTTCCACTGCCACATATATGTACATCAATCGTTGATGTGATGTGATGTGACACAATTCTCCCATACAAAAAAAAAAGTTAAGTTAATGTTAAGTTAATAAAATGTTGATGTTGAGGATGTACATTAGTTCATGATGTTGACATTAACCCCGAAAAAACTGAGTACTTCATGCACAAGCTACTCAGTTTTAACAAAAAATGACTCAAAACAGCTTTACATTAACTTTACATTGATGGAATTTTCAGCAGTGGAACACAAAAATTTGTTGATGTACATATATGTGGCAGTGGAACTAGGCTATTACGCTCTCGTTTTTTTTATTAAATACATACCAATTCTTGTCAAATTTAAGTCTTAGTTCACAACTAATCAAAAAACTTAATTTTTCTCACTTTACGTAAATGTTTTTAGGGTATGGTAAAAAAAGTATATAAAGTTTTGCACGCTCACGACGTCGTGAATATCGGATAAGAAAATATATAAAAATCGGAATTAATATTGGCAGGATGTTAGTTTTCAGGAAAATTAAAAACATCTACAATATTTGAGTTTTGAAATTTGCATTTATTGCCTGCCAAATTGGCAGAATCGACCACTGCACAGTGGGTCGAATTCCCAAAAAATTGGCATAAAGTCGTGTGTTGCAGATATCGAGCCGAAACTTGGTTCTTTTAATAGATATAACAACTATAATATTTAAACAAAATGTTAAGTTAATTTGAGCACGCCTACCCCGACCCCCCTTATATGGCAACATTGCGTATACGTGATCTAAGAGCAAAGTTTTGAGAACTGTGAATAAAAAGTTACAATATAAATTAAAAATTAATTTCTAGTAATTTATATGGCCAAATATCCAGTTTTTAAAAGCGGTAGAGTTGACATCCATACGTCCAGCAGCGTTGCTTGACAGAGTTTAAGCTCATTTTCAAGATTAAAGCTCCTCAAAAGCCGCAAAAAGCCGCAAACAGGATAATTAAAATCTTTTAATACACACTTTCTACTTTATTTTGATATACATTACAAAACACACAAACACGCACAAAGTTAGTTTTGCTCCACAGAAGACTTGCACTTTGGTTAAGTTATCTCTGTTTAGGGACAACACGAAACAACACAATATAAAGCAACATATTGAACATTATCAAGAAATGCTTCTATGTATTTATTCTACATACCCTGGCCTTTATTATCCATAATTTGGGAAAAAATTTTTTGCCAAACTATCGAAAATATTATTCGATTCTTTGTACATAGACTATGTATTTTTAAGGTGTATTATTAAAAATGAGTTTTGTTTCCATGAAATTTTCGACTTTATGCCAATTATTTGGGAATTCGACCCACAGTGCACTGTGGGTGACTTTGAGGGGGATGAAATGAATTTTTAGAAATAAATAAATATTTTTTTATTTATAAACAAATGCCCCTTATTTTTGTCCACACTTAGTACATTACAATTACCATCTATTAAATCTTCAACTCAAATTTAAACTCAATTTTGAAATTTACCCAATTTTTTGGACCGATGGCCCACATCTCCTATTTACCAGTCGACAATGGTCAACTGTTAAATCTACACTCATAATGAAATCTTTGCATATTTCGAGTTTTTGTTTAAAAATTGTATCTACACCTATTAACCTGTTTGTTTACGCGCCTGATTAACTGTCTTCTTGACAATCAAAACTCATTATAAAATTTATATAAATTTTCGCAATTTTTTTTTGTACCGTTTGACCTTTAATTTCCCTATTATTGTATTATATTTTATACGCTTGCCATCTATCAAAATTAATATCTATATTTTGTGGTCTTTTGAACCATTTAAAAAGCGCAACTAGCGAAAATCATCGGCACAGTTCCAGATTCAAACTCGTTTCAGAAGTCCATTCGTAGATTTAATTCAAATGACTTCGTTCAGAGCAACGGTGAAACAGAGCAGGTTAGAATTAGATTACAATTTTAAAGATTCAAAAATTACATTTATGGTACACCTGAATCATGTGAATTTAGGTCAACTTTAGAAGATTCAGGTGTTTCATAATTCTTGTATAAACAAGGCCAATTGTGGATACTCTAGCATCTCTTTCCCACTTCTTTCCACACAATTTGGTCTGTAGCCCACACCAAGTTGAAATCTTAGCCAAGCTACTCATACATACATATTTATAGAAGGCGAGGAATTTCCAATTTTTTTTGCACGCCAAAAAAATGTCTTTTTGTGTTTTCTGTGTGTGGGAAATGAATTGTTAAAAACAAAAACAAAAAAAACAGCAAAAATAAACGAGACTTGAGAAAGACATTGAGCGGTGGCATGTAATTATTTAAAATGAGTTCACAAAACCTACAAATCCAATCCACCTCCTCCAGGTATCTGGCAAAGTCAAGAGTGTGTGTGTGTGTGTAGATGCGGGGGTCGTGCAGCAAGACAATTTTTAAATTGCTTGGCAACATTGTAAGATCCAAAAAGTTTTCAAGCGAAACTTACCTGCAAAGAAAGAGAAAGAAATAATTTTAGAAAATTTATTGAAGCAAACTTTTATTTTTTGTAAAGAAGAAGAGCAACTGGCTAGCAAGCCAATGACCCAAGTACAAACTCGCACACACGAGAACTAACATCCTGCGTTTTCTGTGGCTTACAGTCTGGCACGCTCACTTTCCTGCGGGCGCTTTGTGTGCACGCTGAAGGAACTCAGACAAAAGATGTTCGCTCCTGCTGCTGGTGCCTGTCCACTTGAAGAAGCAGTTTCTTGCCACTAGGAAGCGGTGTAACCTGACTTCTTCTTATACACAAACCGGAAATGCTCCAAAACAAAGTTCAAAATGTGCTTGAAGGAGCATTTAAAGTGCAATGTGCAAAAGGGAATTAAGGTCAAATCATATACAAAAGCTGCCACTGCCTAAGCCCGCATTCAGCTCCCAGATGATGGCTCGGTTGGGCTTGGCTGGTCTGTCAGTCAGAGCAACGTCTGTGGTCTGGGACTGGGACTGGTGCATATTAATGACAACGAGACATGGGGACACACATAGTTTCTTTTTTATAGCATGGCTTACCCATTAGTCATAATCAACCTTAAACGGGGAGTATCAGAATTGTGAAGCAGAAAATGATAAGCTTCACGGGATTTGGGAGAATTGTTAGCTTGGATTTGTTTGTCCCGATAGCCCAGCTTTTATCCATAGTTAAACCATTAGCCCAATGCGCCATATATACTCGCCCTACTACAGGATATTCCTACTGTCTACGTCTGCTGTTTCCGCTTTTGTTCGTGTGACAAAAATGTGGGCACTTTTTGTTTAGCTGTATTATATTTTCCCCCCGCTTCCAGGATGTGTTCAAGTTTTGCAGTTTGCAGCTGCAACTCAGCGAGGCGCATATCCTGTACCCAAAAACAAATCCCAGTTAAAGGGGTTGCCCCAGCATTGGATTTATTAAGCATAATTTTCAATTTTCACTTTCATATTTTTGTGTTTTTACACCTCACACTTGAGCTGGCCCCATGCAAATTTTGTTGTAAATTGTTGTTAAATTGTTTAAAGACAGTCGAACAACTTTCACTTTCCCTCTCCTCCTTTCCCAGCTCTCAGCTTATGTGGGTCAGAGTAAATATATTTTTTTTTCTTTGTGGTTTTATGTTGAACTAATCTTAAACCGTTTTGACACTTGAACGGTAACCGTGAAGTTCAAATGGCAATGTACGGAGGGGGCAGGCAGATGTGCGCACATTGATAACGCCTGAACTTTGAACTCTTGTCTCCTGCTGCAGGTCAGCAGTAAAATATTACAGCTAAAGCCATTTTTGGTCAGCGTTTGATGAGTTTATTGATACCGCACACAGATGCCTTTGTGTGCGTCTCCCATCCCCTTTTCCCTTCGTCATGCTAGTCAGTTGAATTCAATTTGAAGTCAGCCGCGTGATTAGTACAAAAAAAAGTAATTTTTTGTGTATATTTATTTATCCCGTCACAGAGCTGGCTTATCAGTCGCACACACACACCTAATTAGGGTCACGTGTATTTGCTTGTGTGATTAAATTTGTTGCCGAGATGCGTCTGCTACTGACGCTGCACAGTGGTTCCTTTTATACACATGTTTGTCCTAAATTTCAAATACTAAAGGGTAAAAGAAAGGCTTGTCGGACATGTTGCTTTGTTCTGCTATGAAGTTATAATTTCCATGGCAAAGTACAAGACTGATGATAAAAAATTTAGAATTTCGGACAACCAATTATCTACGATAAAAAATTATACACCACAATCGTGCAAATTGACCCGGCTAAACTACTGCGACGTTCGGAGGCGAACTCACAAACAAACTAATTTTTTGTAGTTGTTCTTGTTTAAAATAGCGTAAGCTGAGTATGGGCACCACTGGCTTTAAGCTTGGTACGAAGATACTTGCGAAAAGTGTGCGAAATCTCTGCACATTACTTTGTCGATAGCAAGTGCGAAATAATGGACTCATCTTGAAATGTTTTGATTGCAAACGTAATGTGGCAGAGAAAATTTAAACTAATTAACAGCGAATAGATATGGTGGCCTCTAATAATTGCCACCAGGGCTGCAAATCTTCTAAAAATCGGAGGGTGCTCATACCGGTGTTCAAACTTGCGAAACTTTTTTGGGTTTACAGAGCAAGCGGGTTCAGAAGGTCGCTGAACCTAGGTTCGGTTTTGAACCGGAGTTCAGAAATAATATTTTCCTTAGCTAATTCAATAATCATGTACTTAAATTTAAAAAAAAATCGTTTAATTCATTAATAGAAGTTTACCGGGGGCAGTCGAAGCAGGCAAAGCTTCACGGACTGGGCGCGCATGTAGTTTTTCGATGGTTTCTCTTTGCCAGGGTTGATTTTTTGGTCGATCCGCAGATGAGGTAAACCTAGATAAAATTTTTGCGACGTGCCTCTTCGCTGACCTCGCCCTGTCTTGCTCTTTCGCGGTTGTGTTTTGTTTGCTCCAATGCTTGGCTGATGGGTTAGAGTGAGACAGGGCTCTGACGGTTCGAGTGCGGGACGAGAACGGTTCGAGTTCGAGACGAAGACGGTTGCAGTCTGAAACAAAGCTTCTTTCGACCGAGCAATCATCCAGTCTAGGTTTAGATCGTCGTTGGTCGATCGATAACTTGAGCTAATCAAGCATGCGCGGCAGTTTTAAAATTGTCTCACAGCAGTTCAATAAATTTAAATTGAATTGCAATTCATGCGCAGCCTCGAAGTCTGTGATTCCTAAAGTCCTTTTCGTGACTTCAACTGCAGCTTTTATTAATTTTACTGCTATCTGACTCATTTTTAATATTGTTACGATAGCTTGCCCAAAAAAGTGTGGCAATGTACAAACAAAAGGAAAAACTTCATGATGCACACACTTCATGGTGTAAATGCGAGCGCAGTTTTAAAGATGCTTCAAAACAAAATCGAAGAGAGCTTCATGAAGTAAACTTTACCATGTAAACACGGACTTAGGCATGCAATAAGTAAAAATATTGGAAAATGGCAAACTTTGAGTTTTATAGTGTAGAACATGTTTTTTTTGAACCAAACTCTTTTCTACTTTATTTTGCTTCGTTTCAGATTCGGGTTTGGTAGGAAAAAAATTGTTCTGTTCCCAAGAATTCAAAAAAAAAACCGTACCGATATGCAGCCCTGGTATTAATAAGATGAACTAAAAATAAACTACACTCTGTTCAATTTTGAAATTTAACTTCTTGATGTCGTCTTAACTTTAGGTGAGAACCGCATGACAAATCCCAACTGTCTCTTTCATGGTTTTAAAATTTTCGATCCAGGTTTTCAAACAATTAAGAACCAAAAATAAAATTTATTAGAAATTTTTGGCAAATTTTTCATACTCATATTTTTGAGATTCCATGACAAAAATGGCAATAGCTTCCCTAATTTTTGAGCTAGCGATATGGTTGGGCACGCATAATGTTTGGAAAAGATGCGGCTTTTACATATATTTTTCGAGAGTTTTTTTTAAAGTGATTTTTACTCCTGACCATTTGAAATAAAATTTCAAAGCTCTATCTTAAACCGATTTCGACTTATTTAGAATTTATACATATACTATATAGGGTCGGAAATGATCCCCTCTCCCTGTTACATACATATGTACATTTCCACAAACCTAATACACTTTGTGTACCTTTGGTACAGGGTGTATCTTTGGGAAAATAAGGCGTATTTCAAAATTCCATGAAATATTTTTTTTATAAGTTTCGAAAGAGATTTAAAAAGAGAAGGTAAAGCTAACTTCATCTTTGCCAAATTTTGTATACCCTTGCAAATGTTTTAATATAACAGAGTTTAAGAACGCCAGCATTAAAACAAACAATTTTTCTAAATAAAACCCATTTTCCGACCGATAGTTCCTATGGCAGCTATAAGATATAGTCATACTATCCAGTCGGTTTCGAGATATTAGCAGTGTGCAGTAAAAAGAAGAATCTGGGCAAAGTTTCAGCTCTATAGCTTCAAAACTGAGGGACTAGTTCGCGTAGAATCAGACAGACGGACGGACGGACAGACGGAGGGACAAAGCTTAATTGACTTAGCTCGTCATGGTAATCAAAATTATCAGGGCTGTTCCCGTTTCCGATTTCGATCAAATCATGCGGAATCGGAATTGTTAAATGTGTTCGCTTCTAAAAACCGACTGTGTAATTCGACTTACAACTTAAAAATCCCAATTACATTGCTGGAATCCTCTGGATGGCAAAAAGATTCGACCAAATGCTTTAATCGTTTCATAGAAATCACAACTCTTACCAATTCCGATTAATCGGATTCGGAAATGGGAACAGGCCTGTTTATATATTTTATGTGTTCGGAGATGATTCCTTCCATGCGTTGCAAACTTCTGGGCAAAATTATAATACCCTTTGCAAGGGTATAAAAAAAAGGGTTGTGCTTTGCCGCCTCCGCTGCTGCGTCTATTTTCTTACTTATCATCCTATCGCTGTTCTTTTGCCTTATCAGCTCTAAAAACTGCAATCTCAAAACGAGTCTGGGCATGCGAAAAAAAGCCAACAAAAAAAGTGAAACGATAAGCAAGGGCAAATGATGATGCTGCTACTGCAGCTGACGACTGACTGTTGGACAAGGAGATAACAATATATAAGCCAAGTTCTTTTCAAATGTTAAAACTTGTGTTTGTTTTGTTGCTGTTGCCGTCATTTCAGCAAAAGTAACTAAGCCTCCGAAAAGAGAAAGGTAGAAATGCTAAATCCATTTGGACAGTCTCGAGTATTTAATCTAATTAAAGCTGCAACCAGCTACAACTATCCCAAGGTGAACTTGAAATATGCGAATGCAAAACTCAACTTGATACGAGCCGGAAATTACAATATAAATGATTTCCATTTTTTGGCTTAATTGTGCAAATTTGTATGCAAAATTAACAGGAAATTAAAAAAAAAATTAACAAATTTGTAATTACAAATATAAACTTATTAGTGTATATTAAAATTAACTTAAGAACTTCCAATAAATACAACACTACAAATTTGGTTTGAAATGGGTATATGCGATGCCGACTTCAGTTTTGGATAGCCAAACTTTAAAATGAAGCCTTTTTTGTTCACCAATTTTCACACATTTAATGGGGGAAACATCTACTCTGTAACAAACACAAAGAGTTGTCACATCACACACATCTTCCAGATGAATCATGGCTATGCATAATAACGGTTAATTATGCGCATTTATGTGACTGTGTGCGTAGGTGGTGGGGATTTTCATAAATAAATTTGCACTTAACAAATGAGCAACATAAGCAAAATGTTGCTTAAGCGCAACAGGCGAGTGGAAGCAAATTGATGCACTGTGTGTGTGTGTGTAGGGAACAACAAGGAAGTCATAAAACAAAGCATATTCTGCCGCTGCTGCTCAATGAATGAGGGAGAGCAATGACAGCAGCAACAACAACGGAATTAAAATTTAATTTTAATCGCCAAAAACAAAAAAAGAAGAGAATACACAGAAAACAGCGCAGACAACAACGGAGGAGGCATGCACACACACATACAAATGTACATGCATAATGGATAATGGCGTGCAGACAAATAAATTTTCAAGACAAAAACTACAACAACAACTGCTTGCATATCGAAGAATTTAATAAACACAAACCAACCACCAACAACAGCATCGAATTCTGGAAAGATTTCTGTAAATCCATGGGAGGTGATCGCCAAGAACAAGGCGAACAGGTAAACACATGCAGCAGGAAGCGTGTGTGTGCATGTGCGCGAGAGCGGGAGAGAGAGCTTGACGATAAGAGGAGTGGAGGGATTACTGATAAATATCGACAATGGTCCGCTGCTCCTCGTCTCTGTGTGTGCCTGTGGTCAAAACAAAAGGGCCAAAACACCAGGCAGGTAAAGAAAAACCCACAAATACATACCTACATATGTATGCATGTAAGGGAAAAAGGAAAAAAAAAAGAGTTGGGCTAATCGAGGGCTGAGAGTTGGGGGCGCGACAAACAACTGTAAAAATGCTACACGAAGAACCTGCTCCAGCAACGCGATGCAATGTTGTTTCTGTTGCTGCTGGAGGCAGAACACGAAAACAACAACAACAACGCGACAAAGTAATGGAAAAAAATTGTTAGAGGCAAAGTCTAAAATTAAAACCCGCGACTCTGATAGAGAGAGGGACAGAGAGAGGTAGCGAGAGAGCATGAGAGTGCAACGTATGCAGTTATTTATGTAGCCAGGCCACTCATACAGTTGTTGTTGTTGTTGCTATTTTGGAGCCCCTGCACACAGATGAAAAGGCATAAAATCGTGTAGAAAATCAAATTGTAGCCAAGTCAGACGAACTTTGGGATTTTTTTCTTTACTGTTGTTGTTTGTTGTGTCGTGACGGTAGGGCGCATGCGTTAGGCTAAATGCCGCTTATTTCCATCCTTTTTTGGTGAAAGGGTATTCAATATTCCGCAAACATACAAAGGAATGAATATGGCTTTAGTTGTCAGTCTCAAAATGTGCCAAACAAATTTCAAAAACACTTTAACCTTCAACCGAAATGAACCTTTAAATTAGTAACCTATAACTAAACCCGATCCGGACCTCTTCCGTTTGGATAAGGAATGTTAAGGAATGTCTTGTGTATCCAGCTCCAATCACAGATCCAGTTCATTTAGCTAGTTCACACATCACTCTTACACACACACACTGACTTATTTCCCCGCCATTCTGCGACACGCATTCTTACCGGCAACACGCCGTCTCCAATAATCTGAACTAAAACCTAATCTGTGTCTTAAACTAAATAGTTAACAGTAAGCTGAAAATATTCATAACTGTGTAGCGAGTCCTTTTGACCCGAAAAACAATGCAGTCTATGCTCAGGGTATTCGAGGTTGGGATCTTTTATACTATTATGCACCAGGCGAAGCGGTTCACTTTATTGTTCACTCTCACTTTAATTAATCCTATTTGAGGTATCCTTGTCAAATCGGCTCGCTTACTATGCACAACTTTCCAATAATTGCCCTACTGATCTCCTTCCACACACAGGCTCTACTTGCGCTCAGCTTCCTTCTCGCGATTGAAGTTCTTGTATTTCCACCAGGATATGCCTAGTCCCAACAAAGTTCTACCACAATGACAATTCCTTATCCTGATGAAGAACTTCACACTCGATTTCACGTCTTTAGTACTCTTGAGTACTCTGTTTGTCGCACTTATACTTTCTCGCTTAATTTCGATTCACATTGACTACCTTCTTTGCCGTCAGTGACGCCTTAAAAAGCCGTCCTGGGCAGCCACACGGTGTGTCCTTGTCTCCATCTAGAACAGCGATGCTCAACGTGAGCTAAGACACAAAAGCGAGAGTGTATTATTGTGCGAAACTAAAGCTTTATGAGTTTGTTTCGACCTAATCGCTTCGAACTCTGGCGAGCGAATGACGGCTTTCTGCTCTCTTGGTCTCAGCTTCGGCATGTGGTCGGGTTGTGTACGTGTGAATAGCGAAATGTTTTCGGCCCCTGTGGGGAACCAGAGGCCCTCACTGTTCTAGAATGTTCTAGACTCCAAAATCTTCCGTTTGAAACTTTTCTTTGCCTAGCAACAGCGTACTCTTAGCTTCGGCCAGTGATATTGTCGTTTCATCCCGTTGCACAGTGGTCCCAAATCCCAAAAAGACGGCCAAAAGTCGAAAAACGTATTTGATTTGGCTGGAAATCTGTACTTGGGGGTTTTCGGGGTGGCTGATTACGAATCCAACGTCAAAAATTAGAAAATCAAAGTGGCGGATCCAATATAGTGGACAATTTCTTAAAAAACGCATTTAATTTGGCTGAAAGTCTGTACTCGGGGGTTTTCGGGGTTGCAGATCACGAATCCGAAGTCACAACTTAGAAAAACAAAATGGCGGACCCAATATTGCGGACAATTTCTTCGGAAACGTACTTGATTTGGCTAAAACATCGAAAAACCCGTTTATCGATAATATCTCGATAACCGTTCGGCAGATTTTTTTTTCATGTCTATTTTCGTGCTCAGCGGCCAAAATACTTTAGAAAAAGTTGGTTTGGTGAATTGGGGGAGAGTGTTGTCGAGCAGTGTATATTTGTAATGTCGCGACAATTGTCGCACAAAAATCATCACCGACACTAAATATGCTGCTATCTGCTACTAATTTTTGACTATGTTTTGAAGAATTGTCTAAATAACAATTTCTTATTCGTTTGAGAGTGGGATCTGCTGGGAGTTTTGACTTATGGCTTTTTTAACACGATTTTTCAGAATGTGACCGAAAAAAACCTCTACTTTTATTAATGATTCTCTGAAGTCATGCATAATTAATAATAATTTTGATCAATACGTTTAAATTGTACTTACTTTCTAGAGTAGAATCCATTTTTCAGAATCCAAATCGGTTAATTATTCGCGAATCTATACGCTTCTAAACTTTGTGTTATTTTCGACGCATGACGAATAAACGATGAGGAATGCTCGACGCTCACGAACGAACTTCAAACCTGAGCCAGGTGTGGACACATTCTCCTTATTAACGGTCAGAATACAAACTAGATGTACCACTACAACTATTCCAATCATTAAAAGTCTATAAAAAAAAAATTTTTTTCGACTTTTGGCCAGCTTTTTGGGATTTGGGACCAGTGTTCGTTGGAGCGACTGCGACAAATAGTCTTTCATTTAGTCTTTCGATTTCAGTTCCTTTTAGTGTGACCGTTCTCTTAGAAGAAAATTACTTAGAAGCTTGAATCCACAATTGTTCCAAAACTTTATTCTGCCTCTTTGGATCTTATTGCATATGTCACTTTCCAAATACATGATTGATTGAATTCACTTCAGTAAAGTATCAAACTTCTTAAAACTGCAGATTCTGCCAATACAATATTATTAAAGAAGATTAGAGCAAGTGATTTCACAATTTCATTCGGCATTTTTTTCTTTCGCGTCATTGTTTCAATTTTACGCCAATTGAAAGCAAATCAAAAAAATAGAGGCCAGCTAACTTCGGCTCGACCAAAGTTTATATACCCTTGGAGCTTGATATATGCCTGACAGTTTGTATGGCAGCTATACTATATAGTGGTGCGATTTCGACAAGGCTTAATGAAATTATGTGAAATCATTAAAAACTTATAAATACGAGCGTTGGGAGCGATAGCATTGAAAACAAAAAAGTTTTTCTCACTTAGACTTTTTTTCAGACCTTACTTTTGTATGGCAGCTATACTATATAGTTGTCCGATTTTGACATGGATTGGTGAAATTTTGTTAAATCATTAAAAACTTATAAATACGAGCGTTGGGAGCGATAGCATTGAAAACAGAAAAGTTTTTCTCACTAAGACTTTTTTTCAGACCTTACTTTTGTATGGCAGCTATACTATATAGTTGTTCGATTTTGACATGGATTGGTGAAATTTTGTTAAATCATTAAAAACTTATAAATACAAGCGTTCGGAGCGATAGCATTGTAAACAAAAAAGTTTTTCTCACTAAAACTAGTTTTTCAACCGATCGTTCCTATGGCAGCTATATGCTATAGTCATCCGATCCGGCCGGTTCCGACAAATGTGCAGCGTATTTGTACCAAAAGACTTCGTGCAAAGTTTGGTTAAGATAGCTTTAAAACTGACGGAGGAGATAGCATAGAAACAGACGGACAGACGGACGGACGGACAGACGGACGGACGGACAGACGGACGGACAGACGGACATGGCTATATCAATTCAGCTCGTCATGCTGATCAAGAATATATATACTTTATGTGGTCGGAGATGCTTCCTTCTGTGCGTTACAAACATCCGGACAATTTTAATATACCCTCTCCAAGGGTATAATGATATAAGGGTCCTTCCACCCAGTGCTTTGCATTCACCAAATTAAATCGATAACAAATCAAAAAGAATTTATTTTTAGTAATACCACTATTAAAAGTTTGAAGCGTTAAGAGTGCAAATAACAAGAAAGGTTTTTCTTACTAAGACTTATTTTCTCTGTAAAGTTGTAAAACAGAGTTTCCCAGCCATAGCCCCGGGGTCACATTCAATAGAGCAATAAGTATAAGATTTGCGCTGGGTCTCAATTGCTGCTGTGCCCAAAAAGATACTTTGTAGTGCCAGTAGGAAATCACTTTGGTTAGAGCGATACGACCACATTCCCAAATGTATCCAGAGAGCCTAAGTGAGAGCGAACAGCTGACTGATTTCTGACAGAAGTGGTGTCGGCTGAATAAATTTTCTCTCTATTATTCATTCTCCATGCACATACATACTCGCCAAATCACACGAATGCTTGCCGAAGTCATGCTTCATTGGTTGTTAGAAAGAGACACTGTCTCATCTTGGGTAACCCTGGTTTAAAAAAATGTGGTTATAGTAGCAGTGCCCTTTCCTTTATTCTTAACTCTTATGGTGGAGTGCTTTTGCGGATCTGGCCACACTAATCATCGTTATTACGCAACAGGAACGTTGTTAAGGTTTGTCCATCGCTAGCGCGCCAGAATGTCTGTCCTTTCAACTCACCAACAATCGCACGTCCATTTAAACAAACCAGATTTGTTAGTATTTAGATTATATATGAAATATAGTTAGTTACACCAACAGAACACAGCAACAGAAAGTTTATTACAATGCTGTTGATTATGCATAATGTTTATTTGCCATAATTAACTGAGTTTATTGAGCACACATTAATTGCTAAAATCAAATTGTTGTATGCAAATCATTAAAATCTTTATTTGTATAAATTATACGATATATATAAATTATACTGCGATATAGCTTTCCTCTATTTTTCCACTCTTATATGGAGCACGCCTTTAGAATCGTTCATCCGATCTTTATCTTTCCTTCGGCATCGATAAATAATGCAAGAATTGAAGCCACACGACCTTCAACGACTTTCAACAGATGAAGATCCATTTTTTATGGGAAAATTATGTTTAGCGACAAAGCAGCTCATTTCTGGTTTCATTTCAAATAGATACATGAACAAACAAAAGTGGTTTGAAAAGCAACCAGAAGATTTGCCAGAAGAGCCAATGCATCCAGAAAAATGCACTGCTTGGTGTGAATTATGGCCTGGTGGCAGCATTGGACCGTCCTTTTTAAAGATGACGAAGACAGGAACGTTACTCTGAAGGATGGAAGCTATCGTGAAGAGCTGGTCATGTGGTTTAAACAAGAAGGTGAAATTGGACCCAGCGTATGGACAATTTGAGGCGACGGTCACCATTTACTTAAAATCGACTGAAATAAAAATCTTCCACAAGACTTCTAAAACATGGACACAACACACCACAAAGAAAGCTTGTTGATCGTACAGCTATTTTATTAGTATCCCTACCAAATCATCAGCGATCTTTGCCCTTTTGTACTAAAGCCAACAGCTCTCTCTGGGAATTCTAAAACGACTTGCTAGCCCGAAAACCCGCACCATGAGAACAGCGCTAGACACCGGTACCCTTTGTATGTGTGTGTGTGAGCCTTTGGGAGATTTTAATAAAGTGACCGGTGTTTTTAGTTATAAATGAAACTATTTCTGTTTAGTTTCAGCAACCACTCCGTGCTTTTATCGACCTTTATGATAATCAAACCTTCAATACTCTGGCAGCTCGAGGTCTCGTAATGCTAGCAAATAACTGGGAGGAAACGTCTTTCTGCTATTATCTCGCGGTGATTCAGTCCTGGTTCGGACTTCTAAATAACCTGGAGATTCTGAACCCTGTGCTGTTAAGTACTAGAACAAAATATTTTTTTTAGGGTTTCATTCAATTTTAGTTTAAAATACAATAATTTTATAAGTTTTGAGTTAAGTTTACTTCTATCACTGATTTTGTTATAGACAACATTTTTCGGAGGGTCTCCAAAAGGTGAAGAATTTCGCTGATAAATTGTGATTCGAGGCAAACCCCTCTAAATACACTTGGCCCTCACTTACGTTCCTAGAAAACCTCGTGTTAAGCGAAATCGTGTTAAGCGAAACATGAATTCATTACAAAATAAGGGGTTACGTTCCTGAAATTCAAAATTGACAACAAAAAAATTTTTTTTGTTTAAATCTGGTCTGCTTTTAATCAAACACTTATACATTTGTTCAAAATTAACCAAAAATTTACTATGTATGTGCCTTAAATATTTGTGAAACATTCATTTTTTTAAAATTAAAAGTTGTTTTATATAATTAATTAGCAAGTTAAGCATTTTAAAAACTCAGAAATGATACTAAGTTAGAAGATCATATTTATATATTTATAGTTTAAGCAGTTTTGTGCCAACCTGTTTTCTTTTTTGGATGCTCCTTATCAAAAAAATCTGTAATTTTCGATTAATAAAGCTTATAAGCTTCTTTATAGCACTCCTCATAAGGCAAAAGTATTTTTCCCAACTTAAACTTAAGCCGTCGTTCGATGACCGGATCTGAATTTAAATAACACGATTCCAAGCTGCTAGCATATGCGAATCCTTCTTGCAACTTTTCTATCGTTAAGCTAATCGGATCGGTTTCTTCAGAACTGATTCGTCATTAATTTTTAATCGAAACATTTACCTTCATTTGAATGAGCAAGGTCCAATATATCCTGGAATTCACGTTTTGGCACTTCTTTTAAATGGCTTTTAACAACCTCTGGTCATAATTTCCCTCAGCATCTTTTTTAATATTGACAACTTAATTTCTTTAAAAGTTAAGTTTACCAACTCAGGGCTATCTTTGGAGTCAGTTTCAGTTGTACCCAAAATCCAGTCTAATGTCTTGGAAGTGTAAATTATACCCTGATCCATTAAATATTTTTCAACTTCAGATACAAAACAATTCCAGAACCAGACTCTAAGTAATTCTCCAGTTACCCAATCTTTGGAATTTGCTTTCCAGTAAATGGGTTATTTGCTCTGTTCTATCCCTTTAAGCGCACGGTTACTCAACAACTTATAAACAAGCATTGGCTTTACTTGAATGTCGCCTGATGCATTAATACACAGCAAAAGTGTAAAACGATCTTTTTGTGCCTTAAAGCCGGGAGATTCATTTTCCTTCTTTGATCAAAAAGTTCGATTTGACAATTTTTTCTAGCAAAGATTAGTTTCATCAGCATAGAAAACTTGGTCAGGCAAGAATTCCTCTTCTTCAATGAACACCTGAATTTCTTCTGGGTATGTGATAGCAGCTCCGTCATCGGCCGATGCCGCTTCGCCTTTAAATTTGATGCTATGAATGAAGAACCGTTTTTAAATTTATCGAGCCATCCTTTACATTAGCAACGAAATCTATGCTGGAAGAGGGCTCTCCATTTTGGTTGAGAAGTTCGTAACTCCTGAGCGCCTTTTCCTGAATGATCAGCTGGCTTAAAGAAATCTTTCTTTCGTATATATTGTCAATCCAAATGCTAAGTGCTCTTTACATTTGCTCCAAAATAGATGCACCTGCTCTACTAGTAAATTTTGTAGATATATAAATGACCCAATCCTTCTTCCACGTCGTATTTCAGTTTCAATTTTTTGATGGTGCGAACCGTTGCCTCCTTCAAGTCAAGGCTTTTTCCAATTTCCTAGGCAGCTTGCCCATTGTCTAAGCGGTTCAGAATTTGAGTTTTTGAGTATGATAAAAGCACAATTGACAGCAAAAAAAAATATATCGATCTTTTTCAATCGCGTAAGAACGAGGTTTTCAGCGTGCTAAAAGGGAGAAGGGAGCAAATTTGCAACCGAGTTCGTGCTAAAAAGAGTCCGTGTTAAGCGAGGGCCAAGTGTATTAGTATTTGAAACCATGCTATTTAATTTGCAGTTAAGTTTTAACCAAAATTCTAACAAGGTTTTCAACTTGTTATCCTTAACAATTTAGAGAAGATTCCATCAAAGTGTGGCACACCCACACAAGAGAGTATAAAAGCGGCAAATCATTTAAATGTTGGTATTTTTCTACTCTTTTTTTAAAAACAAGAACCCACACACACACACTCACACACACACACACAGAATACTTGAAAACGCGACAGCGGGAGCTCGCCCGTTGATGCCGCGCTGTCAGCATTTGGGTCCGAGGAGTCTCTGGTTCTGTTGGTGCGGTGGTTGGTGGTGGTGGTTTGTTGGCTGCTGCCGCTTCTGCTGCACCCAGAGGGGGTGTTTTTCTATGTTGGGGGTTGGTGTGCTGAAATGGAGCCGCCGCGTCAGCACAGAGTACTCTAAAAATATAACAACACTGTGTGACAAAATGCGCACGTAAATCCATACGTGCAGAAGGGAACAACAAGCAACAAAAGCGATGGCGACGTTTAAAAAAAACGAAAAAAGAAACACAATCGTTTAATTGCGTTATAATTTCGCATGAAAATGAGAATGGTAAATGTTTATCAGCAGCCGCCTCAAAGGTTCAATAGACTCCACAATGCATTGCATCCAACCCAAAAGTAAAACCCAATCAGACTTGGTTTATAAATTCTGATAAGAGGAAAAACTTACCGTTTGACCATTTTGTTGGTAACTCCCGAATTATTTTCCTGCTGCGTTCCAATATCAATGACGGATCTGTTATAATCCAGTTTTGATGTAAAGATTTTTATGCGACGGAAATTAATTTTGGCGATATTTAATTGTTTAAACCTTTGGGAAATTGGTAGAACGTCAGCAGAACGTCCAGTTGGAAAACAAAGCAACAGCACAAAAAACCAAAACAAACAAAAACCCAAGAGGTTATTCCTTTAGAAATTTCAAATATCAACTGGCTTAATCATTCTACAGATCGTGTGTATGTGTGTGTTTTGTTGTTGTTGCTGGAGCCACACCAAAGAACAGCCAACGCCGGCTGCGACGTTGACGTTGGCGTTTTGGCTTTGCTTTGTTTTCCGCTTGCGACTGCTGCTGCTGCTTGCCACACTTTGTTTATTTTGTTTAACCAAAATCACTTTATTGATTTCACTTTTGTTTCATTTATTATTATTTTTTGCATAAAAAAAAAACTGAACACGCAAAACGGAATGCACTTTAATGGCTTTTCCCCCCTCTCACTCTCTGGCGCTCTCTTTTTCACTCTCTTTCCTCACACCAATGGCCACTTTGGTTTGGATTTTTACCTTTAAATAAAGCGCTTTTCTTGCAATTTTACTCTTGCTTTGGCTATTATTTATGTTAATTTATCAATTTTCTTTGATTAATTTTCTATACACTTCCACAACAACAACAACAATTATGCTTCGCTCCGCGTTTAAACTTTTCCGCATTTCAAACTATTTCGTTTTGAGTATCGACGCGATTGCTGTTTGCCTCTTCGTTGTTTTATTGTGGTTTGTTATTAACAAATTATAGCCCAGTGGCAATAACAAATAAGTTGCATTCAAACGTGCGGGTGGTAACCTGTTCTCCGAAAAATAAATTCAGACTGGCCGAATGAGCGTGGGTGGTGGAACATTTGAAGCGATACTTCTTCGATAGGCAAAAATTATCGATACTTTGTTCAGTCACTACTCGAAAAGTCACGGCTGCAAAAGCATGTTTTTTTTTAATCCAGGCCTAGGCCAATAAATAATAATTAAATTAATTAAATCCAACTGGTAAATGCTTGTCAGCTTACACGGACCAATGCTTAAAAGGGCTGGCGAAACTGTATCGATATGTGGCTATCGATAATGCGAAAATTCAGAAAAATGTTAAGGAGACATTACAGTGGGCAAAGAGTCTAATTAATTGTGGATAAAAAGTGTCTTAAGGAAACACCAGTTTTGTTACTTACTTCAGAAAAAGAAAAACATACAAGGAAGGAAATTTAAACTCATTTTAGTTAACCCTCTAGTGCCCAATTTTTTTCCCAGGAAAAAATTATTTTGGGGTTCAATGCCTATATCCAGCACTCTGAAAAATTTATTTCGTTACAGTATTTCATATCATTACAAACGCTTTGGCTTTGCTTTGAAACTCATGTGCTTTTAGAAAGTGTTTCTATTTGTCTGAAATACTGTAACGAAATAAATTTTCCGGAGTGCTGGATATAGGCCTTAAAAATAAGAGTTTGTTCTGGAAAAACTTTTACTTTTGCACGGATAAAATATTTTGTTGTTTACATTAATTTTAATTAATTAAAACTTAAGTAACTTACATTTACAAAACTCCAAAATATTTGTGTACAAAAAGTTCGTTTACTTATTTGTGATAAAAATCGAAGAAACAGTCCTTTTGCTCGCAAATGCACAGGATTATATTACATTTCGGAAGTGGAACCAGAAATCTTACAGGTTTTTTCGCCAGCGCGTGATAAAAACATCGGAAATATTAAACGACACGAAAGTTTTCTTCCCTGTGTATTTCTTTTTTCTTTGTCTGGTAAATATTGTCGAAGAAAGCTCTTCGTATTCGTTGCACACATTTGTTCACCCACACATAAGCGTTGGCTCATCAGAACCGACTTAAACTTCTCATTGAAGTGATACACGATAGGCCTATTTTGTATAAAGGATCGTGGTCGGCACTATCCTTGAAGGGCAACATAGCAACATAGCGTGCCGCCCCGGGCGGCAAATTTTTAGGGGCGGCAATTTTTGAGGGCTGTGAGTTTCAGGGGTGGGAAGTTTTTGGGGCGGCAAATTTTAGGGGCAGCAAATTTCAGGGGCGGTAAATAATTACAAAATGTATATTGATTATTCTCTTAAATTAAGAAATAGTGGTATTTCTGAAAGTGATTTAGACTTTGCTGTCATTTCAATATGGAGAACGTTGCAAGATTCTGCACTTCAAGATCTAGTAATAAAAGAAATATTCATTAAATGCATTTTTGAAAGCTTACGAATCAGTATAAAGGGATTAAAGAGCAGAGCTCTACAATAGACAGAGTCAAACATGCTAGCAGCATTGATTATGTTCTCAAGGGAGTATGCTGGAGGGTGCAGATTTGTAGTATGCCTTGAAAAGTTCTTATGAAACAAAAGTTGTGTCAACTAAACAATAATAAAAAAAAAATTGTTTTTATCAAAAAAAAAAACCACAATTTCCATATTAAAGTCCAAAAATTTCATTCCAATGAGCAAAATCAGAAAGTTGTTTTCAAATATACTTTGTAATCGATACAGAATGAGTTCTTTAACAGTTTGTTACATGGACTAAAAAAAACAATGTATAGTGATAATTATAAAGAATAATTATCAAACAAGAATAAATATTTTCACATTAATTCATCATAGTTCGCGTCCATCTATTTCGCGATATTTTCCGAATTTTTGAGCTTACAATTCTATACTGCCATTGAGTTATGTTTCCAAAAAACGTAGTCCAACTCGTCCAATTATATCAGCCTCCAGTAAAAACCTCTGCAGGCACCCTACAAGGAACGTTTTTTTGAAGTAAAAAACTAATTTCGAAACGCATTTGCCATTAAACTAGAAAACCATGTTCGACCTCAAAACAATTTTTTTTCGGCCCATCGAAGTCAATTTGTATATAAATTTTGGTTAAGAAGATATGTAAAATACGTTTCCGCGGATTTTGCGAAAAAATTTTATTATACATCCCCAAGAATTTTTTCCAATAATGATAGCAACTTTTGCAAAATAATACTCCCCTCACAATTAAGGCCTTCGTCATTCCTAATCAAAATCCAGCGTACGTCCCTTTATGTTACAGAGAAGTTTTTGATGGAAAGAATTAGAAAAACTTAATTGTAATTATAGAAAAAAGGTTAAAATTTAGGACTATTCAAGGGGGTAGGGGGGCGGCAAAGTCGACTTCCGCCCCGGGCGGCATAACTACACGGTACGCCACTGTGGGTACTCAGACTTTCAAAATTTTGTCGGAGCTGAATTGTTTGATAATTTTCTGAGCCGCTCAGACAATGTAGTGTGACCAGGCAACAGCAAAAAATTCAACTGTTGTTTATTTAAGAAATTGGCGGGCTACTTCAAATAAAATAAAAGATTTAATAGAATTAATAAAGAAAGTCACTCGGAGAAATTCGGCGGTCATAGGCAAATTTATGGATGCGTTTGGAGTGTGGCTGGAGGTATTAGCAGTGTTCTTTAATACTGTATTGGCCTGCGTGAGCAGAACTAATATTTATAGCCAAAGCCAGCTCCATGGACTGGAGGATCATACTCGCCGGGCGTATTAGTTGAATACAGACCTAAAGGTAGCAACGGGTGCGGCGGGAGCAAAGGAAGCTATGGAGACTGCATAGGCTTAGTACTGGAGGCTTAGGTTCGGACTTGGGTGATGCGCAAACATTGGGCAATTGGCACACCAACCACATCAACGGGAGAATCTCCGACAAAAGTGAAGCAGCGGCTAGTATCGGAATGCATTTTGTTGTCCAGATTTCATAAAAATAGTTGCGACTTGTCTACTTTGATCAGCTCCACATTTTTGTCTCTTTTTATACCGTGTTCCCATTAAAAATGGGAAAAAGGGGTTCATGAAGTTGTGCAAATGTATATAACAGGGAGAAGGAAGCACAGCCGAGCCGATTTAGCCGTGTCCGTCTGTCTGTCTGTATGAACGCGTCGATCTCAGAGACTGTAATAGATAGAGCCACAAGTTTTGGAATGTATATAGGTCTATACTGTACCCACATTGAGTTTGTTTCAGATTTCGAAAATTCCTCCTCCTCCATCTTTAAACAGCGAAAAACGGTCTTTTTCTGTATATAAACGCGTGAATCTCACAGACTATAAGAAGTAGAGCCACAAATTTTTGCATGTATGTAGGTGTACGCTGTACCCAGATAAAGTTTGCTCCAGGTTTGGCAAATTCCTCCTCCATCTTCTTCTAACCGCGAAAAACAGTCAGAGCTTCAATTTTGAAGTTTTAACCTAGTGACTAAATATATATTCAGTGAGGCCCAACATCTATCTACGTATTCTGTGTACCACAATGAGATCCATGCAAAAACACCGAAGATATGTACATTAGACTGAACGTCCCTTATATAAAAAAAAATTTTTTTGGAAATGTTCTGTTCCTCAATGCGCAAAAAATTCGTAATATTTTCTAGTTAACGTAATGAAAAACAAAACTTGGAAATTCTTAGGTTTAGTGCTGGCGCCGTGGGTTTAAAGTGGCTACATCAAATTTTGATTTCCCCTTTTTCATTTTACGTTTTCATTAAAGCAACCTGGGATGCCAAACGTTTTGGTTCAACTTAAAAACGGTTGATGTGCCAGAAACAATCGAAGCTGTGACTGAAATAAAACTGCAGGATCGGCACACCGTTAGATAAAGTGGTCCCTGGGCGTAGGCATTTTTTACCCAAATATTCCATGTTCCGCTAGCTTTGTTCGCGTAGAATTCTTCATAATTTGACCATTGTCCAAGAATGAAATAAAGTGAGGAGCAAATTTCAGCGCTGTGCTTTAAAGGTTTTGTTTTAATCATGGATATGCATATGAGCCGAACACCAAACCAAAACTAAAATGGTTCCTCACTGAATCAAATTTTCATAAGATCATTTTTAAAAATGCAGATTCTAATCCTCATTGTGTTGCTTCATCATATGCATCTGAACAATTTACAAAATGGCTGGCAACAAAGAGAACAAATGAAACATAGATATTCAGTTTTTATTTATTTCGCTGCTAGAAAAATGAACTCTAATGATGGTAGGGGTTCAAAGCGAAAATGCAAAATGCAATTAAAAGTAGTTATTCAAATTTATTCATAGGAATACTTTTTTTGGTATTTTGATAAGCGTACTTTTTTCCGCTTCTTCAAAATCCATTTGATATGGATGGCGACTACTGCTACTAGATAGGGACTCCTCGTCATCGGACCTCTGTCTTTTAAAAGCAGCATCAGGACTTTATTTAATCGACCTTTATAAAGCAGCATCAAAAAGTTCTTCTAAATGGTCTCTGTTGCGGTACAACTCTTTATCGCTACCAGCATTCTTTCTGAGGAACACATATTGTTCAAAAAGTTTCCTTAAGCTCTTCCTAGTTTCATGGTATGCCCAAGGGATTTCAATACACTATAAATTTGAAGGACAATGCGGTTAGGCTCTCCCTTAATGTGTATTTGAATCCTCTTATAGTACGCAGAAGAAACGCTTTTTTAAATGGTAGCTTGCTGAATCCAGCACTACCCGCAACGCGCCAATCAAATAAATGCTCGAATTCTCTATATCCAGCATTGTGCTTTGAGTAAAATATTTTTAAAAATATATTTTTAATTCAAAAAATGTTTGGCATCTCAAAGGTTACTTCTACGAAAAAGTAAAATTAAAAAGGGGAAACTGAAATTTAATTTCGCAACTTTAAACCCACGGCGCCAGTATTAAACCTTAAAATTTCGAAGTTTGGTTTTTTATTACGGTAACTAGAAGTTTTTACGAATTTTTTGCGCCCAGAGGAACAGAACATTTCAAAAAAAAATTCCCATACGATTATGTTCAGTCTAATGTACATAAGTGCGCCTGCCCATTTATTGAAATGAATTTTGGAATAATTTTTGCTACACAATTAATATTACGAGTAAATGGGTACAACGCTTTAAAAGAGTATAACTCTGGAACGGTAAGAGAAAATTAAAATTTTTTTTTTTAATTTTGAAAAAAATTGTACCATCTTTTAAACTGCATCACTAGTTTTTGTCTTGTTCATAGAAATTTTAAAAGTTATAATACGTTTTTTACAAAATTTATGAAAAATTAAAAAAAAAAAATTAATAAATGGTACCTAAACAAGCAAATGCAAAGCCAAAACTCATTGTTTTTGCTCATAAAAGTAAAATTTGGACATTTTTCTTAAAAATTTTGATTTGAAAACTAAGAAAATCGTGGATGTTGACCAAGTTATAAGTAAAATTCGAAAACAATACGGAAAACCCGATTTTTGGGGAAAAATTCGATTTGACCGAAACGTCTTTCGAAAAATCTGAAAAAAATCTCAAAAATACTTTACTCCATTAGCTTTCAGAAAATGCCGGTGCACCCGTGAAAATAAAAAAAAAAAATTTTTTTGGGACACCCTAATGTTTATTGTTAAAATTGTTAGTGTCTTAGTACTCGCTCAGGAAATGCGCTATGACAATTTTAACGATTGGATTTTCTGAGCAATGTAATTAGACGGGCTCAAAAAAAAAACTTCGAGTGTCTGAGTATCTAGCTTTACCTTATACTATTTTTCCGAATTGTCCCAAGTCCGCCTCTAGACGGGATACCTTATTGTTATTGTTGTTGGGGAAGTGGTGCACCGCGACCAATTTTGGTCTATTGTGCCCCCCTACTGAATTAACAACTCTCCTAGTAGCCCTCGTTCCTGTACAAAAGCCAGGATTTTTATGGGTTCTAAGTTACTGATATTGCTTGGTTGTAGAATGTGTTTCCCAAATCTGCTGAGTCTGCCTCACGCTAGGGCCTCGCAGAGTGCTCAGAGGACTCCTCCTTCTCTTCACAGTATCTGCACAGCTGGGTGTATAGAACCCTGTCAGAATCCTGAGGGCATTCTTTCCTTGTTGGATTAACCTTTGGAACCTTTTGAGGTCGTGGTTTGCTTTAGCTTGTCTCGTTCCCCTGGTGTTTACCCAGGAGGCTGTTCTAAGCGTATTCTCTTTCTTTCTTAAAAGTTTTTTTTTTTGTGTGCTGGCCTATGCCGCAGTAGGGTTCTGGCCCTACCATTGCGTGCCAGTTCGTCGGCCATTTCGTTTTCTGGGATGTTGTGTCCCGGTATAAATCGTAGGGTCAGGTTGTTCCTGCTGCCTAGTTGGTCCAATTTGTTCTTTGACGGGATACCTTATAAAAGCAATAAAAAGCTAACAAAAACTTTTTTTAGAGTGGGTTTTGGGCTTTGCGTCCTAGTTTTGTATCCAGCGACGAACTTTTAAAACAATTTTTAATTTACACTTTTTACAAAATAACTTCACAAATTTTCAACTTCAAACGACTGCAGCAGCTGCAACGAACTTAATTTTTGGACTTCCCCGAATTAGAAAAACGCAAAACGAAGACAAAAAGGAACGAGAAGAGCGAATAACGGGTTGGTATACTAAAAAATGGGCGTGTCGGTCCATAATCCCCTAAGCTTCAACCCTCCCCCCATTATGGCAATAGAAAATCTAGCAGAAAATGGCTAAATGTGGTGACAGTGATTTGATCACCAAAGACGAGACAACAGCTCCTATCGAATTCGTACCAGCTCAGCCAATGCTTGATGACGATACGAGCTAATTTAAATCATCCAGCGAATGACCTCTAGATTGGGCCCATTAAACAAGGGTAATAGGCTTTTTACCCTGAGCACATCAAACATCCCGAGTTAAAATGCTTAATAACTATTTGCTATGTCAACATTTTTAAACTTTGATTCTGTAAAAATGTTAATTGGGTTGATGTGTAATAGGTAAATGCTACAGATAGCAAATTCCGACATGATAAATATTTATGACTCAGGAATTTGGATTCGCATAGGGTACTAAGCAAATCACTCTTTTTAAGTCCATAAAATTATTTTTAAATCATTTATGAATTAACAGTGTACTTTTCCTTTCTTTCAAAACATCTGCTTTAAATCACAAGGTAAACTTATTAAATATGTAGCTTAAACATAGAATGCTTGTTTGTATTTGTAGGAGGGGGGTGGGGAAAGGTGGGGCTCCATGGTCGGTGGTTAGAACTCTCCACTTTTGCCATCGCAGGCCACTATCTTCACCTTGTCGACCTTAACAAATTCGTGGACTTCACGGAATTCTACATCGTTGAGCATAAGAGTCCAGACATTGTCACAGAAACGATAGGTATTCAATTTCCCAGCCTTGAAGGTGACACGAGCCTTGACACGTTGGTTGAGAGCATTGTTGATGCTCTTGTCGAACTGCAGCAATACCTTAAAGGCCAAGGCAGGCGTAATTTGACCATACTGCAAATGAATACATTTTAATATATATTTGAACCAAGGTGCGACGCCACTGCACTGCATTGCAGTGGCTAATTTTTGTTTTTCTCAGTTGCCCTCTAAGCTCACCTGAATAAGTTCGTCGAGACTCTCTTGCAGTGTATTACCAAGAGTGGTGTTGCGGTATAGCTGATAAGACATGGTTAATTGTCTTTTTGTTGTGGAATTCTATATTTCAAGTAATTGTTCACGCTAGACTGCTGTGGAAAATAGCCTATATGCCAGTGTGACCGTAGAAGGTCAACAATAAAATACTTTTCAAGGGAATTTAAGTAATCGATTTTTAATTAATTGTAAACAGGTTTAGCATTTGGCAGCATTAGTGGTAAACTTTTTAAACAAATAAAAGCAAGTAGAAAGAAAATAGAGGAAAACTTGCCAGCATTTGTGTTACGGATCTGCTTTGATTTTCATTAGGCTATGCCGGCTGGCTCAGCAGATCTCAAGGGTGAGTTCCATCCCAAAGCCTAGCAGACCGCACAATCACGACCATCAAACAAAACCTACAATTGTCATCACTATCAACTACACAGCAACAACACAAACAAGCAACAAGGTAAGCATCTACGAAATAAAACAACCAAAAAAAAAGGTCCCTACGTTCCAGAATAGGATCCCAGTCCGGAATCCTGGCGCACCCACCCTTCCTGCAGCGGACTCATCCTCCAGCTGCCCTTGTGCTGGCCTAATCCATACTGATTAGCCTAGTCCATAGCGGTCGAAGTAGATCCACCCCCCCCTTTGGCGAAAACTTAGCAACACATTAAGGTGATTTTCTTCAGGTTAACAATATATTATAAATAAACTTAACAACTAACATGACTTCTTTCTTTCTTCTTTTTTTGATAGATTTTTAACGTACAGACGGATTTTATAACAAAAATTATGCCTCCATTTGCTATCGCGCCTCGCTGCCCACTAGGATTATGTTTCTTTCCGGCGAAACATGCACTTTACCTCAATGCGAGGACCAACAACAAGAAAAAAGGATACTACACCAACGGACGCGTCGGCACACACATAAACATATATATATATATAGCAATTAGCTTTCAAGACTTATAACTACCTTAACCTACCTCAAGAGCTCTTTCAGCAAGAAAAGGGAGAAGAACATTTATTTTTTTATATGTATTTATCTGTTTTTTTGTGCCATTTGCCTTCCGGGTTGACAAAAATGTATAGTTAAATTAGCAACTTCGCTTGCATGCGTCGCCGGACTATCAAAATATTAATTAATTCTAAAATTTTTTTATTTCTTTCAGGCACTCGAGGGACGACGCTTACATTCACCAGAGGGAAGGACTTTTGAATTGCTTGAATATGTGTAAGGTAAGGGCTGAGTTTAACTTTGTTTCAAACTAAAAAATATGAAACCTCCCCTTTTTTTTTTATATCTAATTTCTTCGTTTTTTCTTTCTAGGCTTCACCAGCGACGGTTTCCCGCAAGGAAGCCCAGGTTACTCGGCGAAGCCGGCGTTGGAACGGACTCACTTTTTAATCTCCGCAGACGGTTTCCTCGTCTCTTTTGGAATGGGCCTCCAGTGACTGCCGTCAAATTGCCTCCTCCGAGTCTATGCAGTCCTTGGAAATACGGCAAAAACAAAGGGTTCACCCGAACCTCTCTTTCTCCTGCCTTATGGGACACTTGAGGGATGAAACGGATGCACCGTAAGAGGCAGAAGTAAAGCTCCGTGGCCGTCTTCGTCTGACTCAGCAGCACGGCCACGCTGCAAGGACATAGAGGACACACCATCATCACCCAATCTCTACCTCACACGTGGGGTACACTCACTTTTTATAACTCTTTCTGTATTTATTTTCCTTCTTTTTTTTCCAGGCGTATATTTAATAATATGAATTTAAATTTATTTAATTTTTTTCCAGCTATAGGGGCGTTTATTTTTTATTAAATAAATGTATAATAAACTTGCACGAACTTTTGCTTTTTTTCTTTTTGGAAATCCCTTTAGGCGCGCGTAATCAAACTGACCGCCTGTCCCTTTGCGAATTGATTGTGACTGCCTTTTGGCACCCACAACCACCCCCATATATGGGCTCGTCTCAATCCCACTGTCCCCTAAGCCTGACCTACCTCAAAGTCATTCTTTTGGTTTCTATGTGGGGTCATTGGCCGTTTTGACCACTCTCCACTGGACAGCCGGTGAGATGAGCGAGCTTAATTTGGAAGTCCACTTCCCCTCCCCCTCTTACTCCACAATTGGGATAAGCCTAACGGCTCGAGCCCTTCATCTTAGTTCCCCAGAGGGCGCCACCTTGCTACTACGCTCTAGAGCGTTGCCACCTACAATAATTTAGAATGCTCCATGACCCTTTTCTATCGATAACATTTTGGCCATCGTATACAAATGCAACACCACCACGCAGATTGGGAGAACAAAATTTAACAAAAACCCAAGCTGCGTGCGCATTTCCCTAACATAAAACGTAAATTATATCTATTCCCTATTTTTCAGGTGACCAGCCGGCTACCTCATCTGCTGCGCCCAACGAAGGCCACACCCACGACTTGGTACTATCCACGCCCAGATCCGAGAACTACAACGCTTGCCCCCATCATGAGTTGTCTGTGGATTACCTTGACCTCAAATCCGGAGATCCTTCGTGTGATACACCCCTATCGTTCTTCCTTGTAGGTCTTCTAGCTCGTACGCGTTCTGTCCTATGGCGCGCACAACTCTGCTCTTGAGGAATTTCCTGGCAAATTTCGCGTTGAATGACTTTCCAAAATCACTCAAGGCAAAGTTGCGTCTCCACACCTCTTGACCTGGCGCTAGCTGTAGAATTCGAGGACGCCGATCATATCGCTGTCGACTGCGCTCGTATGCCACATGCAAATTCTCCTTGATCTTTTCTCGGATTATGGCCAATTTATCTTTGGCCTCCAGCTGCACTACCTCGTGGTCGGACAACGACTGGAGCTTCCTCGCCAGCTTGTAGCTCTCACCGTTAAGGAACATATGCTGCCCGAAGACAGCAAAAAACGGAGTTACTCCAGTGGCAGTGTGTACAGCGTTCCTTATAGCCACCTCCACTTCAGGTAAGTAAACGTCCCAATCACGATGATCCTCGTCTAAGTAATTCCGTATCGCAGCCAGGACCGTCCGATTAACCCGCTCGGCAGCATTACTCTGCGGTGAATAGACCGGAGTGCGCATGTGAGTTACTCCAAATGCTTCTATCATGGATTCAAAAGCCTTAGATATGAATTGGCGACCATTGTCTGAGTGTATTACTTCTGGAACCCCGAATTTGAAGAAAACTTCGTGCACCAAAAAGTCTACTACATTGCTGGCTGTGGCATCTCGCATCGCCTTTAGGAATGTGAATTTCGAGAAGTGATCAACCACGATGAAGATCCACGCATGTCCACGCTTCGATCTCGGATATTTCCCCAGAAAGTCTACGTACAATTTCTGAAACGGACGATCGGTTTGGACTTCTTTTCCAATTCCAGCCAGCATACAATAATTTTGTGCCTTAATTTCTTTACAGGCTTCGCATCTTCTCACAAAATTCCTAACCTGAACTGCCATCCCCGGCCAATAATATTGCCTGCGCAATAAATGCAACGTTTTGGCTATGCCGCCGTGCGCAGACGTTTTCTCCGTATGGAACTTGTGAATTATCCCGGCTGTCAATGAGTCTGGCACCCACAGCTTCCAGCTTGTGCCTTCCATCTCGTCGTCCAGATCGTCGCGGTTGATACGTTTAAACAGCAGTCCGCCATGCACCTTTAAGTCAGGCAATTTCTCTGCTTGACTTTTTGCCTCCTCCACCAATGCCTGGTATTCAGCCGACTCAAATTCCGTAGTCTGGAATCCCAATATGGATTCCGGTGTGACCTCGATCTCCTCTATGAATCGGGATAAAGCGTCCGCTACAACGTTCTCGGAGCCCTTCTTGTATTTGATGTCGAAATCATATGCCTGCAGCTGCAGTGACCACCTGGCCAATCTCCCGCTCAAATCCTTAAGAGTCATAAGCCACTGTAGACTCGCATGATCCGTAATGACCGTAAACGGCATCATTTCTATATACGGTCTGAATTTTTGGATGCTTAGGATCGCCGCCAAACACTCCTTCTCCGTGACCGTATAGTTGACCTGGTGTTTGTTTAATTTCGACGAGAAGAACGCGATCGGTCTTTCCTGTTGTTCGTCGTCCAGTTGGAACAACACTGCCCCTACTCCATACTGCGAAGCGTCGCATTGCAAGAAGAATCTCCTTTTAAAATCTGGATGTACCAGTACCGGCGCGGTGGTGAGTGCTTGCTTTAAATTGTTCACCGCTTCAATGGCTTCGACACTAAGTTCAAACTTTCCATTCTTTTTCCTCAAGGCATCAGTGAGTGGAACGGAAATCTCAGCAAAGTTTTTTATGAAGCGTCTGTACCAACCGGCCGTGCCCAAAAAGCTGCGAACCTCCTTGATGGACTTTGGATTCTGCATATGTCGGATAGCCATTACTCGACTCGGATCTGTGCGTAAGGTGCCACCTCCGACAATGAATCCCAGATAGCTGAGCCTTTTGAAGCAGAACTTGGATTTGCTTAACCCAATCGTGAGATTTGCCTTTCTTAGACATTCTGCCACTGATCTCAAATAGTGCAGATGGGTGTCAAAATCCTCAGAAATTATTAGCAGGTCGTCCAGATATACGAATACGTTCGATCGCAATGAGGCTGGAATAACTTTGTCCATCAATCGACAAAGCTGCTGTGCCGCATTGCAGAGACCAAACGGCATATACCTAAATTGGTAAAGCGGACGCCCCGGCACAGTGAATGCCGTATAGGACTTGCTTTTCTCCTCCAGCTCGATCTGCCAAAACGCGAATTTCAGGTCTACACTGGAAATATAATGCGTCTGATCAATGCGGGCAATGATACCTTCAATACACGGCAACGGATATGCATCCTTGATCGTGACTTTATTGAGCTTGCGTGCATCCAGACAAAACCTGTTCTTTCCTGGTCTCATGACGACGGTCGTCCGATTACTCCATGGACTTTCGCTCTCCTCAATGACGCCAAGTTGCAGCATTTTGTCCACTTCAGCCCAAACTATTTCTTGTTTTGCTGGAGACAAGGGATAGTGCCTATCCTTGATCGGATCAGTTCCTTCGACCAGCTTAATTTCGTGTCTTAGGAGCTGTGTCTTCCCAAGGCCAGAACTTTCAAATGTCAGGAACTCCTTCTTTACCGCTTCTAATTGTGCCTTTTCTTTTTCTTCCAGAGCCCACATCTCCAGATTCGGATCAACCATGTCCTCACCCCGATAATGTTCCAAATCATCGGTCGGAACCACCATTTCGCAGACTGAGGCTTCCCCGCTAGCGACTTCAACAGACCCGAGAACGTTTGGTGCTAGTTCAAAAGCTCTCCAGAAATCTATCCCCAGATACATGGCCTGATGTAAATATGGACACATATAAAATATCATTTCTTTTATTACATTATTATATATTACAGGTAATTTTATTCTCCCTATGATGGCTCGATCCTCTCCAGATGCAGTCCGTACGGATGACGTGTATGTCTGAACAGGAATGCCAAGCTCCTCCGTCAACTCCCGGCAGCCTCGACCCAATAAGCTCACCGATGCTCCGGTGTCCAATAGGCCTTTTAATTTCCTTCCTGCCAGTTCAACTTCAGCAAAGGCTCGCCGATTCAAACAACCATCTCGTCGTACCGCCTCTACCAAATGTCGTCTCGTCATTTTGCGCTTCCGAAATCGTTCTCGCGTTTTTTTCACCCGACGTGTGAGTGAGCGCATTCCGTCCAACTGTCGCTCTCCAAAGATCCTGTTGCGGGCTTCCATGTACGCACGCAGACGCTCTTCGTATGGTAGGCCCCTCAATTTCCTGCCCTTATAAATGATCTTACAATTATCCTTATTAATATGTTTCTCTTCTTTTTTTTGCTTTTCTTCGCGGCGACCTACTTCGAACGCGCTCCTGCCGCATTCAACACGCTCGATCGGGCATTTCCCGGACAGTTAACGCATTGTGGGCTGACAGTGTCTGCTCTGCCACATCTGTAGCAGAAAATCTTTCGCTCTCTGGACAAGCAGTCTCTGAAAACATGATCTGGTTGCCCACAGTTCCAGCACGTTATCCTCTGTTTTGGTCTGGTTCCCATGCGTACTTCTTCTACCTCTTCTGGCGGAGTTTCCACTTCAGATGGCTGCATCTCCACCTCGTTTACCAACGGCCTGCGTGCTGGCTCATATCGAGAATGCTGCGCATGAGCAGTGCGTGCTCGACGGCTGAAGGATCTCTCCACTTCCTTGCACTCCTCACGCAACTCATCTACGGTAAACACGTCGATTGCGTAAACATACCGAGCAATATTTTCCCGTAATCCCCTTTTTATAATCTTAACCAATTCTCTATCTTTCAGAGGTTTTTTCATCCGCGACGCGAGTCGAACCATATGGTGTATGAAGTCGTCTACTGCTTCACCCGGCTGCTGCTCCCTCTGCAACAGCTCGTGCATCTTGTCATGCTCAGTTTGATGTCCCTTGAATCGCTCGAGGAGAGCACTTCGTAGCTGAGACCACCTGTTGATTCTGGACCGCCGGACATACACCCAATACCATTCTCGCGCGCGTCCATTGAGAAGCATATGGAAACTGCGCAGCACTTCTTTCCACGGACATTGATACTGCTGCTTCAGAAACTCCAGTCGAAAGACAAAATCCTCGACTGAGTTTTTCTCGTCCACACCATCGAACGATACGTTCCATCGCTCTATCCTCCAGAATTGCTTGTTTTGAGTTAACGATGAATTTGCGTATATATGTTCTATTGAACCTTCGCCTTCTCGGCGGTCCTCGTCACGCCAATTCGTGGTTTCTTGATTTCGCCAAGTGTATGGCCTTAGGTCCTCGTCTTCCTCTAGACTGCTCCCCTCTGAGTTCGTTCGATTTGGCTTTGGAGGCGGCATTGGTGGTCTGCCCCTTTTTGGTTTAAATGGTTCGTCCTGCTTGATGATCTTCGGAATTGCTCCCTGGCTTGTCTTTTCATGCTGCCCGCCAGTATTTACTCCATTTCCCGGACGCGGTGGATGCGCCTGCACGCCTACAGGTCTAAGCAGGTCGTTTAGCATTTTCATCATCTCTGTAAATCCTCTGCGCATCTCCTCACGCATTGCCTCCCCAATTCCCGACTCCAGAGACCGCCTGTGAGTTTCGTGTGCCTGGGCTAGCGCAACATTCACAGCAGATTTCTCTTCTGATGTCAAAAATTCCATCGGGAATTCCATTAGCTTTTCTTGAGGAACTTGCTGCTGTGTTGCCTCTATATTGGCCTTCGGCGCGCCTTGAGGCGGCGGATTCCGGAAATTCATTGGTGTTCTCGGCAATGCCCCAGACAACCGTTTTGAAGACAAGGCTGCAGCCCCTTCTCCTAACGCGTGCTCTCTATCTCCGTCTCTCGGAGGACCTCGCGACCTAAGCTGATGATGGCTTTTGTCAGACCAATCAACATCTCTCTCTTCGTCCGACATCTTCTTTATCCCCCTTTTTTTTCCAAATAGATACAGAAATATATATTGACTAATAGCTAGCAAAAATAAATAATATAAATAATAAATATCGAAAAATAACTAACAAAAACCTTTACTAACACCTCTGTTCAACCAAACTCTAAATATTTTCTTTTCTCTTTTCAAAAACAATTCATTAATAAATAGGGGGGGAAACGAATCACTATCCAGCCATGGACGACTCTACCAGCACTTTACTGCGCACTCTTCTAGAACACAATATTGGACAATTCTACAAATGCATCTTGAGTGTGTATCAGATGCTCTATCCATCACATGGATTGATGAATGGCATCCAAGAACACTCTTTCTTCTCTTACTTGGCCCTCGCTTTGTGTATCGCCTTCGCCTGACTGTGCTGTGCGGCTGATGCGGCGCAGGATAGTTCAATACTATCCTGGGTCACCAGAACGCAAACCTCTGGAGGCCAGGGTCAGCACACGCTCATTTGTCGACGATACAAAAAACAAGGCAAATAGTAAATACTACAAAACACGGAAACTACTCTATAACGCAAACTTCTATTTTTTTTTTTTTTTTTTTTTTTGATTCGATGACCATTTCTGGTGCCACCAGGCAATGGCAATCGGTCGCAAACCAACCTCTCTGTTCAAAGATTGGTGACATACCGGTGCCTTTTGAAACGATCAACTCCTCTGATTCTTCATATATTAGACTTTACTCTACACCCTCCTTTTTAACCCAAACATCAGTCCATACCCTGCGCAATTATGGGTCACCTCGCAATGCCACATAAGACATCAGGAGGACCGACATCTTGGCCAAAAGGGGTATTTGTAGGAGTCTTCTTGACGGACGCTTTAGTTTTTTTTTGTTTTTTTTAGAAGACTGGCCGTGGCTTAACTGCCACCATGTTCTTCCGATTGGGCGCCATACTGTTACGGATCTGCTTTGATTTTCATTAGGCTATGCCGGCTGGCTCAGCAGATCTCAAGGGTGAGTTCCATCCCAAAGCCTAGCAGACCGCACAATCACGACCATCAAACAAAACCTACAATTGTCATCACTATCAACTACACAGCAACAACACAAACAAGCAACAAGGTAAGCATCTACGAAATAAAACAACCAAAAAAAAAGGTCCCTACGTTCCAGAATAGGATCCCAGTCCGGAATCCTGGCGCACCCACCCTTCCTGCAGCGGACTCATCCTCCAGCTGCCCTTGTGCTGGCCTAATCCATACTGATTAGCCTAGTCCATAGCGGTCGAAGTAGATCCACCCCCCCCCCTTTGGCGAAAACTTAGCAACACATTAAGGTGATTTTCTTCAGGTTAACAATATATTATAAATAAACTTAACAACTAACATGACTTCTTTCTTTCTTCTTTTTTTGATAGATTTTTAACGTACAGACGGATTTTATAACAAAAATTATGCCTCCATTTGCTATCGCGCCTCGCTGCCCACTAGGATTATGTTTCTTTCCGGCGAAACATGCACTTTACCTCAATGCGAGGACCAACAACAAGAAAAAAGGATACTACACCAACGGACGCGTCGGCACACACATAAACATATATATATATATAGCAATTAGCTTTCAAGACTTATAACTACCTTAACCTACCTCAAGAGCTCTTTCAGCAAGAAAAGGGAGAAGAACATTTATTTTTTTATATGTATTTATCTGTTTTTTCGTGCCATTTGCCTTCCGGGTTGACAAAAATGTATAGTTAAATTAGCAACTTCGCTTGCAGGCGTCGCCGGACTATCAAAATATTAATTAATTCTAAAATTTTTTATTTCTTTCAGGCACTCGAGGGACGACGCTTACATTCACCAGAGGGAAGGACTTTTGAATTGCTTGAATATGTGTAAGGTAAGGGCTGAGTTTAACTTTGTTTCAAACTAAAAAATATGAAACCTCCCTTTTTTTTTATATCTAATTTCTTCGTTTTTTCTTTCTAGGCTTCACCAGCGACGGTTTCCCGCAAGGAAGCCCAGGTTACTCGGCGAAGCCGGCGTTGGAACGGACTCACGTTTTAATCTCCGCAGACGGTTTCCTCGTCTCTTTTGGAATGGGCCTCCAGTGACTGCCGTCAAATTGCCTCCTCCGAGTCTATGCAGTCCTTGGAAATACGGCAAAAACAAAGGGTTCACCCGAACCTCTCTTTCTCCTGCCTTATGGGACACTTGAGGGATGAAACGGATGCACCGTAAGAGGCAGAAGTAAAGCTCCGTGGCCGTCTTCGTCTGACTCAGCAGCACGGCCACGCTGCAAGGACATAGAGGACACACCATCATCACCCAATCTCTACCTCACACGTGGGGTACACTCACTTTTTATAACTCTTTCTGTATTTATTTTCCTTCTTTTTTTTCCAGGCGTATATTTAATAATATGAATTTAAATTTATTTAATTTTTTCCAGCTATAGGGGCGTTTATTTTTTATTAAATAAATGTATAATAAACTTGCACGAACTTTTGCTTTTTTTTTTTTGGAAATCCCTTTAGGCGCGCGTAATCAAACTGACCGCCTGTCCCTTTGCGAATTGATTGTGACTGCCTTTTGGCACCCACAACCACCCCCATATATGGGCTCGTCTCAATCCCACTGTCCCCTAAGCCTGACCTACCTCAAAGTCATTCTTTTGGTTTCTATGTGGGGTCATTGGCCGTTTTGACCACTCTCCACTGGACAGCCGGTGAGATGAGCGAGCTTAATTTGGAAGTCCACTTCCCCTCCCCCTCTTACTCCACAATTGGGATAAGCCTAACGGCTCGAGCCCTTCATCTTAGTTCCCCAGAGGGCGCCACCTTGCTACTACGCTCTAGAGCGTTGCCACCTACAATAATTTAGAATGCTCCATGACCCTTTTCTATCGATAACATTTTGGCCATCGTATACAAATGCAACACGCAAAGCTACAAGGAACGACGCAGGGAGGCACACACCATGGCCGAACAGAAGCGACGTGATGCCATCAAAAAGGGTTACGACAGGTGAAGGTTTTAGCTATATCTTCTGAATATTTTTTAACTTTGTTTTTTTTACCACAGCCTGCAGGAGCTGGTGCCACGTTGTCAGCCCAATGACTCCTCCGGCTATAAGCTAAGCAAAGCATTAATTTTGCAAAAATCCATCGAGTACATTGGCTACCTGAATCAGCAGAAACTCAAGCAGGAGGATGAAAGTTTGGCCCTACAAAAGGAGGTGACAGCCTTAAGAATAATCCAGAACGGTTACGAGAATATGCTGCAGCATCAACAGGCGAATCCGGGCCCTGAGGAAGCCCGACTCACCGATGAGGCCAAATTTCAAGTGGTCCGTAGAATCTTTAAACAATTTAATTTCTATTTTTGCTAATCTCCTTGGATTAGTTCCAGTCCATTTTGGAGGAAATGTTTGAAACATTCCAGCACATACCCATGGACAATTTCAAGCAACTGACCACTGGGGTAATACCCTGGCTGGAGGAGCACTGCAAGCCCCATATTTTACGCAACATTCTGAGTCGCACGCTGCAGCAAATGGCCCAAGAGGCCCAGGAGAAGCAACAGCAGGCCATGGAACAGGAAACTGGCGATGGTTTCAGTTGATCTAGCAAATTAGCCAAGTTTTTGTTTTGTTTTGACTTTTAATTATTGCGTACAAAATATTAAAAAGCGTCATTTAAATAGTTAAAGTTTAGACATGCGACTCTTCCTGTTTGGCTTCCTCCAGCAGCTGCTGAACCAACTTTATTTGCTCCTGCGCCTCGAGTAGTTTCATCAATTCCATTAAAACATTCAAAGTGTAGGGTCCAAAGCGTTTCACCTGCTGGCTTATATCCATTTCCCTTAGTAATTCCTTGAAAAATCCCTCCATTCTCTCATCGGTCCACACATGACGCGCCTCATTCCTCAGTTTGAGTATGCCCGCCTGGAGTACATGTAGCAAACCCACATAAAAGTTGTTCTGTTTCATTTTGTTAGCCAATTTGGCGCTTGCTAACAAAACTGCTGGCAAATCGCAACGAAACTCATGCGAACGCACCAAACAAGTGGCCGCTAGTTGACGCACTTGCTCGCTATCGTGCTGTAAGAGCAGCCAGCTGAGACGACGAAAGTCGAGAAGCTTGTCCTGTTTGCTGTCAGTTCGCCCCGAGGTGCGCAAGTGTTCCACTTTGGATAGAAAACCCAGGAATAGTATTATAGAGGAGGATGTAACCTCCTTGCTTTGACAGCACTGCAGCATATGCTCCGAGGCCTTGGGCAGCACACATATCAACTCATCGTAGTTCAGCTCACTGGGCTCCCAGGCGGGACGTGTCTCGAATTCGGTGGCCTGACGCTGACCCACCAGTTTGCCCAGACTGGCCCCAAACAGCTGCAGTGCCGCATTCGAAATGGTCCATTCGGCATTATCTATATGCTCCATGGCCACCAGCATAATCTCATTGTAATATTTGCACATGCCTGGCCTCAGTTCCGTGTCCTTTACCAGCACACCCAAATAGTGCAGCACCAAAGCCTCCCAGCGATCGTGTTTAGAGTCCGAGCTGAAGTTGGTTGAATCCCGTCCATTTAAACGCTGCAGAATACCCTCCACCGCTCGATGGAGTAGCACACGCTGGCGTGGATTGTCGTTCTTTAAAACGTGAAGAAACATAATGGCAAAGCCAGCACCACGTCTAGTGGTGCTCACCTGACGACTCTCCGTTAGCAATTCCCTTTCCAGACACTCGTGCAGCATTTGATAGCCCCGATCCTCACTCTCCAGGGACTGAGTAATGGTGCGGGTAAGACGTCCTATGCTCAGGCCGGCAGCTTCTATGGCGCCTTTATGACGGCAGCGTGTCAAAACGGCAGCATTGATGTCCAAGCAGCGCTGCAGTGCCTCATAGTTGAGCTTGGATGGGCTCTGAATTAGGGAGCAGCCAATGCTGGTGGCCAAATCGCAACAGGCCTAAAGGAATAAAGCAGAGAAAATTACAATTTCAAAGTTTAACAAAATGGCGCAGAGAGAAGGAAAGCAAGAAAGGGTCCTTTACTAAGTACTCCAACTTTAAAAGGGAAGGGAGAGCATTAATGCATGATCCAAACATGGTTCTAAGAACCTTTCACCTTGCCCCGCAGTCAATATTGCTCAAAGATCAATCGGCTTTCTGTAAAATATCATCAGGCATGTTCACAATTCCATTACTTTTTGAGAAGTAAATCGAGAATGGGAACTAAATACAACACAAGAGAGAAAAGAGGAATTCTAAACGCAACGATCGAAAATGTTTATGTCAGAAACAGGGTTCGTAAATAACACACAATGTACAAAACATCGTGTTCTAAACAATGTTCAAAACAGTAAGCATTGTTTTTTTTTTCATTGTTTTTATTTTGAATGTTCAAAATGTTTTGAACAGTGTTCCAAACAATTTATGTCAAAATAAAGAACATTCATAAAAAACACAGGCGTTTTGAACACTTTAAAACAAAGTGTGTTTTTAATACTAACATTTTCAACAAATAAAAAACATGTTTATTTACATTTTGAACATTTAACATTTCGACACACGAAAGCGATAACATATTCAACACTGTAAGTACAAATTGAACTTCCCTTACAAATTTACATTAAATTAATATTTGGCTCAATTTGCATTTGTGCTTGTGATTGATCTCGTCTGATAAATAGAGCAGCTACAGTTTAAATTTCGGAGCAAAATGGGAAGACCGAAAAAATGCGATACCAAGGAGCTGGACTGGTAAAAAGACGGTTCATATAAAGATGCTAGCATGCTATGCAACAAGGACTTGGCTAATGTTTCTGGAAATATATGAGGAAGGCAGTGTAACGGAACCGTCAAGCAAACATAAAGACTGAGCTGAAGTTATCGCGTAGGGAAAATTAAACAACACCATATTTGAATAAACATATTATACTTAAAATGCATTTATTTTGTTTTTTGGGTGCTTGCATTTTAACTAGTGTTAGTCCTCTTCGGCCGTTTTCAAGAATTTAAAGCGGGGTTTGTCAAGAAGAGCGACTGCAAACAAAAAGCGACGCAAGACAGTTCCGACCTGCAGGCCAGCGACTGAAAGCTTTTTACGCTCTTGGCGCAAACCTCGGCATGCGTTCGACTCGTGTCGGTGTGAAAAAAAAATTCGGTCCCTGCGGGCCAGGCGTGGCCTTCGTTGATTTAAAGACTGATCAGCACTTTTCTAAATTCTTCATCATCGGTCATCCACGGTATTTTATCGCGGTTCAGTATACGCAAATTCAAATTTCTGCAGTCATCTCATTTTCAGTCTTGAATCACTACTTCCTAAGTATTTACCGCTTCTAAGGAGGTCCATGATCAAGATTCTTAAGCAGGAAATACCCTGATGCTCTAGGACCTATGATTAAATGATTGACATACGATATTTCCATTCCCTGGTAGAATCGATATATAGCTGATTACTATGTAGATATGTCTTAAAGGTACGAACATTCTACCTAAGCAAAGGCGTAGTATATGAGAATGTTTCAAACTGCGGGAAAGGCCAATAACTGAAAGTCTTTTTTCTTAGTCAACATTTGAAGGATGGAAGCTAAAAGACTGAAAGAAGCTCAGCTATTCAAGCCAAATATTTATTTAATGTAAATTTGTAAGGGAAGTTCAATTTGTAGTTTCAGTGTTCAAAATGTTATTGCTTTCGTGTGACGAAATGTTAAATGTTCAAAATGTAAATAAACATGTTTTTTATTGTGTTGACAAAGCATGTGTTTTAAACACATATGATATTTAACTGTTCAAAATGCCTAGTGTTTTTTATCAGTGTTCGTTATTCTGACATAAGCTGTACAAAACACTGTTTAAAACATGTTGAAACACACATGTTATTTATGAGTTTAAAACATTTTGATTTTTTTTGAACAATGTATTTTAAGTGTGTGTTATTTACGAACCCTGGTCAGAAATGAGAGAATCTGACTTGTAGGTTTCACTCCTCGTTTTCGGCAAACTAATAAGGTCAAGATTAGGGTTGTCGAAAATATTAACGAAATATCGATATTTTTGCCCAAAATTTCGAATATCATTATTGCATATTTTTCCGAGGCGATATGTCGGAAATCGAATATTTTTTTTGTGCTATTTTTCGGTGATGTTTTCGGAAGTATTTTTGTTTTAGTCTTTGGTCACACAATTGCGAACAACTGTTTCTTGTGCTCTGGACATGTAAAACAAAATGTTTAACATTTATTTTATTAAAGTTGATGCACAGAAATCGCAGTGCAAACTGTGTAATAAAGTTTCAAGGACCAGTGGAAACTCAACAAATATAAAAGCGCACTTAAAAACAAAGCATGTAAGTATAACTGACTCTGATTTCTGCGTTTTTTATATTGTGGATATTTATATCGTGATGCACATTAAATGTACTGGTATTGTACATACATATGTTGGTAAGTCTATTAAAAGGGCATAAACAGGCTTGGACTGCTTTAATGTAAATTAGCTATAATTATATTTAAAATCTTTGAATTTCTTAGACGCAAAATCAACCAAAGCAGACATTAATAGTGGATGCGATAGAGAATGTGGGAGTATGCTGTCAATCTTGACAAACACCAGGACAGGGGAATAAATTATTTGAGCTCTATTTTAATTTGCCGTTGTTTATCCGGGATCGGCATTTTTGTTAAAAACTAAAGAAAAATCTTTTGTTAATTTAATAGATATACATTTAAACTATATTTTTTAAGCGCAGTCAGATTGTAGTTCGTCAAATGACGCCCAATTACCTCAAAAGACCTGTTCATTGTTAAGATCCGGGCTTTTATTGAAAAATATCGGAAATATCGATAATATCGATGTTTTTGACACCAAAATATTTATATCAAAATGATACTTTTTCAATATCGCCGAAAATATCGATATATATATTTTTAATATTATATATTCGACAACCCTAGTCAAGATATTTTGAGGCCCTGTATAGTAGGGTTGTCAATATTTGATCGATATATCGATATTTTTGTAGGACGATAAGGGCTACTCCGATATGATATTTTGTATGCCGATATTGACGATTATCTATATTTTTATAAACAACTCTATTTTTATAAACGATATATCGGAAAAGTTACTATGGAAATACAAAGGTGCAAATTATTTGGCTATCCTGATAAAACATTTGGTAATACTTACAACTTTAAATCGCATTTAAGAACTAATCATACACGTATGGATGCAGCAATACGCTGCAATATTAGGTGTCAGTGTTAGAATATATTGAAGATGTCGTCCTCCAACATCCTGAGTTTAAATGCTTAATAACCATTTGTTATGCAACAGCAATGTTAAATGGGTCGATGTCTAATAGGTAAATGTAAAATTCCGCCATGGGAAATATTTATGACTCAGGATGTTGGATGTTAGATGTGCTCAGTGTGAAAAGCCTATTACTTATACGAAGTAATGTGCCTAACTAAATTTGTATCTCTTTTGAGAACACGCTTTCAATTTGTAAGGAAAAAGAAACCAATCACATTTAATGTACTTTGAAAAAATTTACAGTGTAGTTGCAGAAAACTGTTGAAAAAATATTAATTATAAAGGTCTCTAGAAATCGTCACTAGCAGTTTCATGATGAAGACGTTCAGTTTTCTTAAGCTTTAGAAAATAACGATAATATCGATATATCGATGTTTTTTGGAGGCGATGTATCAAATATCGATATTGAACATTTGGATTTTGGATATTATCGATACTTTTGGTATGCCAGCAAAGTACGTTCGTCTTTGCATGATGACGTTGAGTAGCACTCAAGGCTCGATCAAAATAGAACGAACCTTTCCGAGCCTTTTGATACCAAAAGAGGTTTAATGCAGGGTGATACCTTATCGTGTGACTTCTTACATCTGCTGATGGAGTTTATACTGCGGCAGTTCCCACTAGGGCCAACAGATCGGGCACCATCCATAAATATAACAGATTTCGACCTGACTAATTGACTGACTGGTGACTGTCGCCCAGCCTAAACCATAAAAGATAGGAAGCTGAGTTTTTCACAGTAGTTTTATCTATCTAAGGGCCGATTTCTGTTCTCTTAGAAAGCAGCTATGTGTCAGATAGTCAGAGAAGATGTGAAATCGGGCGTTAAGTTATTAAAAATCATTACAATGGGACGGGGAAAGCACTGCACTGCGGAGAAGCGTGATCTAGAGAAGTTGGTCAGTTGGTAGGACGATCCAATAAAATGATTAAAAACGCATTAAACTATTAAGAAAAGATTGAAACATGCGGACGAAAAAAATCTATGACCCCTCTTCATGTCAAAAGACTGATTCGTCGGAGCAAGAAGGATCCCTTCAAGGCTGTTGCCCAGTTTAAGAAAGGGCTTTTGGAAATGGGTGAAATGGTGTGAAAAATGGTTGGGAAGTGGGTGGGATATTGAGGGAAAACCCAGCAGCAAAATCCTAAGGGGGAAAAATGGAAAGTAGCAAAACCTTAATTTCAAGCCTATAAATTTAAGAATCGATTTCTGGGCTCTACAGATTCTTTAATTGGTTCTATAGAATATGCTAGTAGGTTATAGGGTTAAGGTTATAAGAAATAATATAAGTGACTGCCGAGTCACTGTTGTGTCACTATCAAATCACTTGAATCACTGTTAAATAACTGTGAAGTCACAGTCAAACTACAGACTAATCACTGTCAAACAAGCAATATAGTTTCCAACAACCCACAACCCACCTGCTACTACGGTAATGGTAAAAGAGGCTAATTCGATAACAAATTTGAAAGCTTTTATAGCGGTTAAGGGTTTCGGTTTTGGACAAATGAACATTTCGTCGAACAGAATACTGACTAGTTGAATACTGACTTATTCCACACTCACCTTTAGGGTTAGCCAGAAGCTCATGAGCAAAAACTTGCGGCACGACTCCTCCTGCTTGTCATCTGCTTTATACGCACTTTCGCTTACCAGCAGCTGCAGACTTTCGTCCATGTCCTGGAAACTGGCGGCCGTTTCCTGTGCCTGTCTGCGTGCATTGGCCAAATTCAAGAACTTTAAAATTCCGTTGAGGATGCTCTCCAGCAGTGGCAAAAGTTCCACCAAAGTGGACTCCAGTTGGGGTTTGGCTTTGACTAGCTGATTTAAGACGGAAATGTAACCAAAAAGATGACCCTGGGCAGACTTGGCTGCCATTAGGGGATCCTCTAGGTAGGCCGAGACATTTAGTTTTAGTTTCTGGAAGCATTGTTCAAACAGCTGCTGGGCAGGCTGAGACTGGGTAACAGCCAGCTGGGCATAGTAGGACACCAGCGAACACTCATCCACTTCTGAGCTTTGACAGAGTTTCAGGCACTGTTCCACACTTTGCTGGGGATGTTGCTCGTGATTCAGCTGCAACAGCAAGGAGACTATTAACTCCAAAGCATCATCGAAGCCTTGAGGATCTTGCAGGCAACCAAACAGCTGCTCAGCCACTAACTGAGGCTTGAATACTCCCCGCTGTAATAGGAAGGCACCCAATTGCTGATTCTGCTGAGTGCTGCACATTTTGGAATTTTTGGACACCTGCTTGGCGTACAAGGATTTATGCAGAATTTCTAGGAGTTTCAAAGCAAATATCTTGGGTTGATAGACCTCACTGTGGATATCCCGTTCAATGAGCGCCTGCAGCTGGCCAAAGAAGCTTTGGATGTTAAATGCCAATATCTCACAGCCAGGTCCAGAGAGTGGATCCAGGGAATCCACTTTCAGAGTGCGATTAAAATGCTTGGCCGTGTGGTTAATGATGAGGGACATCTTGCCCAAAAGCGTGTTACGAAACTCTGAGCTTTCCACCTGGCGATGACGTTCCAAGAAACTGTAAAAGAAGTCCATGCAATCTTCTGCCGAGAAATTGGCCAAATTATCCACCAGGAATTTAAAGACCAACAGCTGAGCCTCCGTGTCCATGCTGCTGCAATTGGTCAGCAACTCGGTGCTAATTTTGAAGAAATGCAACTTGGAGATCACATAGATTTCCTTGGCAAACATGCTAAAGATTAGTATAAGACGCAATTGCTCACTGGCCGAGCGGTCCGCCTCCGAGCAGGCCAGAAATTCCACTATCTCCGGTTTGGTTTGCAGCAGCTGGAACAACTCCTCCCGCTGCTGTTGCAGGCGTAGGAACCATTGGGAGTGAAAGTTTTGGAGTTCCGCCACGCTCCCATTGACCAGCAGCTCCACGGCCAAATTAAGCAACGCATCTGAACGTTGTTGGCTTAAGCTCTTGACCGGATACTGGCTGGCCGCCCTGAGACCTTTGTAGCTCAAGCTCAAACGTAAACCCTTAAAGAACTCCGCCTCAGTGTGTCCACTAAACGCCAGGAGGTCGCTAAGAGCATGTGAGTTGAGTATGCCGCTGAGTAGATAATACTTATTCCGATTTGTCCAGGGCCAGAACTCCACAATCAACTGGAAATAGTGGTAGGCTCGCTTCTGCTGCCTGCAGCAATGATTGAACAGTGTCAGGGTCTCCTCCCTGGAGCCCACCGCCTGGCTCTGACGCTGTAGACAATGATAAAAGTGCTCCAATTCGAAGGCCTTTAAATCCAGTTTGGGAAACTTTTTCACCAACAAATTGGTGGCCTTTAGCACGGGCATCAGACTGAGGCTGTTCATTTCTAAAGCTTTAATGAGAGCCTCCAGGCACCGGCTCTCAAGCATCTTGGCATCCAGACTGGACCAATGGTCGGTAAGCAGAACAGATTGCAGCATGAGGAATGCATTTGGATTATTCCATTGTAGCTTATGCGGCAAATCCTGAAAATGTTTATCCTCCAGCTCATATTTATGGATAATGTGGTAGTAGACACGAAAATAAACGTTTAGGGAGGCTTGGTTAACAACATGCCCCGCCCCCACTGCCACTTCCTGCTCAATTTGCTGAGCCAACTGCAAGGTAGCTGCCTCTGGTGGAACATCGCCCAGCGTCTGTAAGGGTTAAGGCCATAAGAAGTAAACAGGAAGTCTAAGTCAGGCTTACCTGCAAATAAGCTAGACAGCGGCGAGGCATATTTTGACAATTTGTTGTTTTTGGTTTTTATAGAGATGGCACTTGGCCATAATTAGTGTTGGTAAACGGTCAAATTACAACGACTAAATTAAATTTTTTAAGCTTATTGAATGTGAATCAGAGCCTGAAAAGACATCCCCTACCTGCCATAAAATTCTAATTTAGAAACTGCATAGATTAACACACTCACTACCGTGACTCGTTACTTACCAACTACTCGTGACGAGTAACAGGTACGCCAACCATCACACATCTCTAGTTCAAGATGGCGAACGATACGAGCAAGCTGCTGCTGCTATCTTCGCAGCAAGAGAAACCAAATCATTATACGTAAATAAACCATAATTAATGTGCAATATGTGTACAATATGTTTTTAAACATCCCTGCTTCTTTGTGTATAGCTACCTAAAGGAATTTCGCGTGGAGCAGTGCCAATCGTTCCTGCAGCACAAATGCAACCAGCATCGCCCCTTCGTGTGCTTCAATTGGCATTTTCAAAATCAGCGTCGTCGGCGGCCCGTACGTAAGCGTGACGGTACTTTCAACTACAGTGCGGATAATTATTGCACCAAATATGATGAGACAACTGGCATCTGTCCCGAAGGCGATGAGTGAGTACCAAAGTATCCTTCTCCGGGCTAATTTTCGCTTGCCTTTTGGCCAGTCGGTGGAGACAACGCTACGACGTAGTATTTTTTTCCATTTCCTCTTTACACTTTGTTTTCTTCGCGATGTGTGTGTATCTCTTGGCTTCGTGTGTTTACAAACAAAAACTTGGGTGCGGGTGGGTGGAGGAGGAGCTGGGGTCGGCTGCGTCTAGCTAAAAGTGAAATTCAATTGTGTCTATCTGTTTGTGTTGTGTGTAGGGTAGGCGTAGGTGACCTCGACCGCGCCTCCCTATCAAAACTGAAAGTGATTCCAGCAATTGAGCTCGGAAATTCTAATCAGCATCCGCTGCTATTTGGTGGTGGTTGTTGGTCCGACTCTCACAGACGGCTACACCAACTGCTGCTGCTACAAGTGTGTGCGTCATTGTTTTTATTGCGTTTTGCTTTTGCGCGTTTTCGTCGTTTTATTTTGGTTTCCCCCGGCAGCTTTAAAATGTACAGTTATTGTTGGAGAAAAGCTTTTCTCCAAAGCTCAAAGAGAGACGGAAAAGGCGGCAAAAAAAAAAATTAAAACGCAATTACATTTTTTGCAAAGAAATAACAGGGTGAAGCAAGTTGGAATATAGCTCTCTTTTTAGAGCAGTTTACTCATGTTTCTGTATTTAAAAATCCAGTTGGATGTTGTAATTTAGGAAAAAAACTACTTTTGTCTCAGCAAAAACTCTCATTCAGTTGTTGTGTACAAGCTTGCCTCACCCTGTTTTAGCTATCTGGTTATGACCCAGAGTCAAGACTTGTTCTTGAAAATATGTATGTATGTACAAATGTTTGTTTGCACTTTTGCTCTTTGCCTGACAAAGCGAAGAAGATACAGTGAGAGCGATGGAGAAACCCGGAGCTGGGCAAACAGCTGCGGAGCTATTTATAGACTGCCTGTTTGTCTGCGTCACTAAACTCTCTAACCCCACCCCACTCTTTCCTCCCCACACAGATGCCCCTTTCTCCATCGTACCGCTGGAGACACCGAACGTCGCTACCATTTGCGCTACTACAAGACATGCATGTGCGTCCATGACACCGACAGTCGCGGCTACTGCGTCAAGAACGGCTTGCACTGCGCCTTCGCCCATGGCATGCAGGATCAACGTCCGCCGGTCTACGACATCAAAGAGCTGGAAACTTTACAGAATGCCGAGATTACTCTAGATAGCACCAATGCCCTGAATGCTTTGGACAAGGAACGGAATCTAATGAACGAGGATCCCAAATGGCAGGATACCAACTATGTGTTAGCCAATTATAAGACAGAGCCATGCAAACGTCCGCCACGTTTGTGTCGTCAGGGCTATGCCTGTCCACAGTATCACAATAGCAAGGATAAACGCCGCTCGCCCAGGAAGTACAAATACAGGTGAGTCGATAAAGTACTTGTTTTTAGTTGTTCCGAGCCACTCGAATCTTACATCCAAAAATGACAATTTTGTCACCTAATATCTACCAAATGCAGGAATGATTGATTTACCATCAGGATTTCCGTAAACTAAACTTTACTACCTTCATTATTACTTTAGTATGAAAACGACAAATTCATCGAAACTTGCGAAACTTTAATTATGTGAAGCGCGAAAGAGCGCTGCTTCTGAGATAAATGAATTTACGTAATCCAGCAGACGCACTTGGATAGCTCCTCCTTAAAATCAAGGCTAAATATCTAAAGGAGAATCTTGTCAAAATTGACTTATGGCAGGACCGGGGATTCTCCTTCGGGAAATGCTTGCTACAGATGAAGAGGCAGCCCATAAAGATGATCGCGGTCTCGGTCTTTTCTGAAGATAATCAAGAAGTTTGACAGCAACTTAGGGTTCCTTTCCTGATTCCACTACTTCGCGACCCCAATAAATGAGAGATTCCAACCGACCAATTAGCCTGAAAAAGTCTTATATTACTCGACCATTTCTACTTTTCTGCACTATTCACTTCTAGGGGAAAGCAAGTTTTAGGGTATCTTTGAAGTGAGGTCCCACACGAACTGAAGTGCTGCGCGAGGCGATTTCATCCGTTCCTGCGCATAGTTCATTTTTACTGCTTATAAATAGACTATTGTCCATTTGATAATTCAAATGCAAGATCTATAATTTGCTGCCAAAAACTAGTCTAGAAGGACCGTGCGCTCCTGCAGACATTACCCTTGTTGGAACCCCGCTTCATGTAGACTCCAGCATTTGAGCCACACTAGAAGCACTTTCTAAAATGGAAAAGTTTAAAAATTAAGTCCCATATAGGAGCGTAGATAAAATGTTTCTTTTTCTTGGGATAGGCTCTCTTTGCCAAATTTTGCTCTTAGTTTACCGGCCAAAAACACATTCGATTCCTGCTTCATATATGTTTGTTGCTCGACAATTGCTTTGACAATTTTTAAAAAGAAGAATTCTTTGACGAAATTTTGATACGGTTAACGTGTCGTATACGTAATATTTGTGGAAACTTTGAAGGCTTTGCGGAGAGGTTAAAACATGAACAAATTTTTATTTTTAATTTATTATGTACACCCTAAAAGCAATAATTTAAGTTGGATCAGTTAAGTTTTTTATCGGCGTCCATCCTAATGCGCATTCTCACCCAACCCAAAATGGGTTAACGTTTATCTCGATCTCCCTGATGGAAGTTTTAATCTTCCAGTCATCGCTCCCCGGGATATATGTTTTCAAAATTGTCATTCCATTTCGGAACTGGTAATCTGAAGTCGCTGCCATTTGCCTTAGCATTAATTGCAACTTCCAATAAGATGGTGATGTGGCCTGAGGTGAATGCTTGTATAAGTTTCAGTTCCTAGATTCTTACTGCGCTTCTCGATGCTGCATAATATGCATTTCAGGAAAGTTCCTACTGGTTTGCATGTGGAGTGCATAGTAGGTATAGTGTCATATCCAGGCAAGCTGCACTTTTTAACTCTGAGGTTTTTTAGGTAGGATTTGGTGTTAGCCGTCTTCCACCAGATCAGCGCTCCCTAGATAAGGATTGGACTGACGACCGCTTTGTATAATAAGTGAACGATATATGATTGCAGTTCCCATCTCCTTCCGAAAGCCTTTTTGTTGGAGTGTTACGCGACCAATTTTATTTTTCATTCTTCACGGAGTTTCTCTTTTAAGATAGCTTCGAGTCCAGAAAGACACCACAATTCTTAGATTCCATAATCCAGATGAGTTGCGTTCCTCTTATAGGTAAGGGTAAGAACTTAGGATCTTGAATTTCTTCTCTGGGATGATCCCAAGAACGTTCTGTTGTGTGCACTGTAGAATGGTGCCAAGAGAAGCGCCCGTAACCATTAGATCTAGCTCGGCAGCTAACCAAACGACTGCACCTTCTTAGGATCGGATAGGAACTACATCAAAGTAGTAGAGTTTAAACTCCTACCTCTCAACAGTGTCTGCATACCTGGCTGGCAGAAACCTGTCTCTCTACCAGGAAAATCCAGCTCAACCAGCTTTACTACTCCAGATCTTACTCCAGATAGTAAACACCCAACTTAATCTCACTGTGGATGGAGAGAGTGTGGAAAAGAAAAGGAACAGGGCCCTGAAGGCTATAGATATAAGTTCGTGGGGAAAGGCGAAGGAGACACTGCTGGTCACATACAGCAGCCATCAGTGGCACACAATGAGAAAATCTCAAGCGTTTCCAAAATGCTACAAAATGCTACAGTGTGGAACATCTACTTGAGAAAACCCACTTGCTCGGTGTCTATGACCACAGCAACATGCTAGCTAAGCAATTCCTTGCCAACGGTCTGCAAGCAGAACACCTTAATCATCTAGCCTTAGAAGTCCCACTGCACCTGCCACATATGCACACTAACACCACCACATCAGCGAGGCTGAACAAATCCCTGCTCTCAGGTTACTCTGCGACATTCAAAAGAAGTCTGGCGAGGATCAACCAGGCAGTAATTGATAAGTGTCACAAATACGGGCAATCACCGCATTCGACACATTTCACTCCTCTTCACCTCTGCACCAATCCCTTTTTGCTCCCATTGAACCAAATATTATAAGACGCATAAGAAATTGCGACGCAATGAACTCACTTCGAAAAGTGGTTACAAAAATTTCTTTTACATACTTTCCTATTCGTATTCTGTCACGTTAAGTATGTCGTTTTTTCTGCCTATATCTTGGGATCTTACTTTCGACAACTTCCAGCTCTAACATTAAATACTCATAACATACATTAAGCACTCTACTAAAGTGCTTTCCAAACCATTTAATTTCATTTAAAATTTTTCCTTGATAATAAAGTCCTAAAAATTTGTACGTTTCTAAAGTCCGTACCTGTAAAAATGCCCATATTAAATCTTTTCTTTTCATTGCAGATCCACTCCATGCCCAAATGTTAAACATGGCGAGGAATGGGGCGAACCGGGCAATTGTGAGTCCGGCGATAATTGCCAATATTGTCATACACGCACCGAACAGCAATTTCATCCGGAAATCTACAAGTCCACCAAATGCAATGATGTACAACAGGCCGGTTATTGTCCACGCAGTGTATTTTGCGCCTTTGCCCATGTGGAACGTAAGTTTTGCCCAACATTTGGTTGGGCCACAATCTGAAATGAAACGTAATTTTTTGAATTAAGCTTTGAGCGCTGTTTTCCACAACCAACTGTATTAGGGGATTTAATTCGTTTTGCTTTGTTTAACTTTATGTTTGTTCTTTACTCACTTCTCACCTGTTGCTCATCATCAATCAAATCCCCAACCAAAAAAAAAAACCAAAAACCGAAAATTGTATGAAAATCAAAAAGCTTGTGTAATGGCCGATGAGAAGATCCGGGACCATGAACTCTCCTTGTGCGAACTTATATCCAATGCCTTGCCCGATCTAAAAGCCAAGGATGTGCTACATATGGGCGACAATGTACGTATTATACCCAAAAAAAAAAATCCAAATGCCTATCCTATTTGTGTGTGCGTGTGTGTGTTGTCTCGTCTCGTCTAACCCGGACCAACTGACCCACAAAACATTTGCAATGTTTGCCGCTTTAATCCAGCTAACAATCATCATCATCCTTTCATATCCCAAAAAAGAATGTATGGACTCTGCTCTGCTCTCATGTTGTTTCCTCGTTTTTCTTTTTTTTTTTTCATTTTCGTTCTTTCTCGTAGTTGTTAAACATTGATGGTAAAAGTACCAATAAAATGTTGGTAGATGCTTTGGAAAATACAACAAATTCCAGCAAATTTTTAAATTTCTCACGACCCATGGACAGTCGTTGTGAGTATACACATAAACATATCTATATACATATATCTATATATATCAATTACACAGTGCTACAGATTTCACTCAAGTGAAAGAAACTGGAAGGTCGATTATACATTGTAATATAATTAGTTATTCAGTGAAATTTTTATAGAACCCAATTTAAAACCCCCAGAATATGCTTGTATTTAAAAAAGGTTTTGTATGATTAAGGGAGTAATTTTGTTCCATGTGTTCTGATCCTGTGAATTGAACTTTTATTTTGTGGTTGAAAAATGAATGTAAGGCGATAGAAAAATGCCCGCAAGCATATCAAGATCATTTTTGCATTCAATTTGACGCCTTACATTCATTTTTCCACCTGAATCAATCACAAAATAACTTAACCAGGTACAAAATAAATTTTGCAGGTCATAGTAGCCCTTAAATAGAATAGTTTGAATGGTTACAATGCCTCCTACGACGAACATAAAACAGTCAAACTAAGTCAATTTGCTTGAAGTTGAAAATTTCAACTTGAAACCTTCATTTTTTACTAAAATGCCAATAACTTCTTCATTCTTGATCGGATTTTAATGAGTTATGCAGCGTTGTATTTTTAATAGATAAATCTTTAGTGACCAGCCATAAAATAAATTTTATACAATTTTTCCTTTGTGAAAATTGCACTTAAAATCCAGCTTTTCTTAAAAAAGTGATAAATTTAATGCAAAGTTGCCGATAAAAGCCTTTATAACGCCGAAGTGCAGCACCGAATTAAGAAGTGGTGTATCAACGAATGATAGGGCGTTCAATTACCTTCCAAGTAAGCATTGCCTGTTCATAATGCACGAGCCGGTTCCAAAGATATACGCATTTTTCTGAAGGTACTTTTTTCACAAATCGAAAAACTAGCTTTTCCGCGATTTCTCGAAAACGGCCCCATAAAAAATTTGCGGATTGGATTTTTGGACTCAGCAAATGGATTTACATACGAAATAACTGCCAGATGGTCGGGATCGGAAATGCTGTAAACTAGTGTTATTATTAAGTCTATATTTATCATTTAATATTTAGTACAGAGTCCTTTATGGGCAATAACAGCTGCGCAGAGTCATGGTATTTTTAGGTGAACTTTGGACTGAAATTTCTTTCCAAAGTGATTAGATAGTGATTGACTTGAAAGTAGCAACTGCCTTCTTGACGTCGGACCACAGATTTTCGATGGGATTCAGATTAGGCGACTAAGCAAAAACGTTCACAGAGTTTGTCCTGAAGTTCAGGGCCTGAACCATTCCTTTGCTTTATTTGCTGGTTTGTTTGGAGTCATTGTCCTGTTAAAAGACCCATACGAGTGGCATTTCTGCAAAGGGTAACATTTCTGTCTCTATGATATTCATGTACAGGTGCTGATCCGTGCCAAAGTATTTAACCTACTCCATAGTAGGAGAAGCAGTCCCATACCATTTGACTACACCCTCCATGCTTAATGGATTTTGTGGTGTACTTGAGTTTTCATTCTGTGTTCCTTGGACGTCTAATGTACAGGGTGGTCCATTTAAAACTTGGAAATTAATTTTGATATAACATGAACATTTGATGAACATTTATTGAAAAAAGGTTGGTTCATGTCATTTATTTTTGGAAAACAATTTCGGTCGAATGACCACCACGATGGACTTGACAGTAGCCCATTCGATCCACTCAATTTTTGAAAACATTTTCAATTGCTTAGGCACTCAATGTTAATTGATTGCTTCTTCGGGGAAATAGAACCGGAGGACTTAAACGATAATTGGTTTCAACAAGGCGTCCCTACGTGCCACACAGCGCAGGCCACAATCGATCTTCAAATATGGAAATGTAAATTGGTCACCGATTAGCGGCCCACCACAGCGGTCTAGGACAAATGTTATGCAAACAATTGATGAGTTCAAGAACGAGATTCGAGTTGCTATTGCTAACATACTTGCCGAAACAATTGAAAAGTTCTCAAATATTGGGTGGATCGAATGGGCTACTGTCAAGTCCATCGTGGTGGTCATTTCACCGAAATTGTTTTTCATAAACAAATGACATGAACCAACATTTTCAATAAATGGTCAACCTTTGAAAAATATCGAGCCGTTTCTTTTTTATAGCAAAATTAAATTTTTAAATGGAAATTAAATTCCAAACTAAAAGGACCACCCTGCAGATACAATAAAATCTTATTCAAATCTTATGCTATTTTTTCGGTGTTTTTCTTAAAACGCAAAATAAATATTAGGGTTGTCGAAAATATTATCGATATATCGATATTTTTGCCCAAAATGACGAATGTCATTATCGAATATTTTTTTTGAGGCGATATATCGGAAATCGAATATTTTTTGGTGATATTTTTCGGCGATATTTTTGTTTTAGCGCTGACTGTTACCTGTGCTCTGGACATTTAAGACAACAATTTTTAAAAGTTATTTCATTTTTGATGCACAGAAATCGCAGTGCAAACTGTGCAGCAAAGTTTTAGGAACCAGTGGAAACTCAGCAAATATAAAAGCGCACTTAAAAGCAAAGCATGGAAATGCTTGGCTGAAATGCAGCTCATCAACGGTAAATCTAACTATAAATGATTTTGAATTCTGGAAATTTGGGTCCTTTGTGTGCTGCATTTTATGCATTTTTTCATATTGTGGATATTTATATCGTGAGACGCATTATACATATGTTTGTAAGTCCATAAAAGGGGCATGAACAGGCTCTTACATTACACTGTGAAACATTTTTGAACTCAAAAACGGTCGAGACCAAAAAATTCTGAAAGGGTGTGATGGTAGTATTAAAACGCTCCATGGGTTTGGTCTGATTAGCTGCCGTTTTCTTTTTATTGACCTTTGAACTTTTCAGCTTCAGTGCAGGATTAATGATTCCATATCTCGTAAGCTATATTGAATTTTGCTTTTATGTCTTTAGCAAAGTTGTTGCTCTTGGCTTGGCCTACAAAACATTTCTTAGTAGCAAATCAAAAAAATTACGTCTTGGTACTTAAAATTACAAAAGGTGTCCAAAAAAATCAATTTTTCACAACTTTTTTCAGTTTTTCAACTTTTTCCTGAAATCCGTTACAAATTTGGATAAGTAATGTAGGTAAAAGTTGTTGCTTCGACCAAAATAAACAAACCGTTAGTACGAACACACTTCATTTAAGTACTCTTTGACATAGTAAAAAGACCAAAAGCATGTAAAACTGTCAAAAAAATTCGAAAAAAACGAATTTTATCGGTAAAAAAAGGAAATAAATTAAATTTCTTTAGCTACATTTTTTTAATGATTTAATACAAAACAATCGAAATTTTTGATAGTGTCAGCCAATTTCTACCAAAAACTGTACTTTTTCGACTTTTGGTTGAAATTATTCATCTTTTAGGGTCTTTAACTATATGAAAGACCATTCGAATGAAGTTTCGTCCTTCATTGCTTAGTCGAATTCGTTATTGTTTTCAAGAAAAAGTTGAAAAACAGTACAAAATGAGGGGAAAACATGATGAATTTACGACATTTTTGCAATTTTGAGTTGAAAGATGTGACTATTTTGACTTGTTACTTAGAAATGTTTTGTAAACCAAGTCAAGAGCAACAACTTCTTTTCAGACGTCAAAGCGAAATTCCAAATAGTTTACGAGATAGGGATTTACAAGTCCCAATCATATGCTTAAAACTTTAAAGTGCTATAAAAAAAAATCGGCAGCTAACCAGACCAAACCCAGGGAAGGTTTTTGTACTACTATCATACCCTTTCAGAATTTTTTGGTCTCGGCCGTATCAACTTATTAGTGTTGCACAGTGTTATCAATCAATTATAATTTTTTTTAAATCTTCGAAAATTTTTAGACGAAAAATCAACCAAAGCAGACATTAGTTGTGGATGCGATAACGATTTTGGGAGCCTTTGAAGTAAATATGGAAACTTAGTAATTGCATTTTTGTGTGTGTGTATTTTTAAACAGTACACCCAGTCCATTCCCATTTCTACTGCCAACGACAAGTGGTTAAAATGTAAATGTAAATGTAGTGGGAAAGTAAAAATATTAAAATTTAAAATCGCGTCTTTGTCAGAATTGATTGAAGAAAAGCAAAAAAGTTAAAGGAATATATGTAAGGATAATGTGAAACAGGACTTTCATCAAATCTGTAGTTTTGCATTCACCTGCGACCATTACCAATTTCAATTTGTGAGAGTTAAAAATTAAATAAAAACTTCGTAACTTTTGTTAATTTAATAAATATTTAATAAATCCATATTTTTTAATCGCAGATAGATTATAGTTCTTATTACGCGTCAAATGACGCCTCAATTACCTCAAAGGACCTGTTCATAGTTAAGAACCGTGTTTTTATTGAAAAATATCGATGTTTTTGACACGAAAATATTTATATCGAAATGATACTTTTTCAATATCGCCAAAAATATCGATATAGATATTTTTGAAATATTCGACAACCCTAAAAAATATATAGACCAAAATTTGAAGAACGGTAAAACTGTTTTTAATTATGAGGAATACTAAACAATAAAAAACAAAATCAGAACAAAATGCGTTGTAGTGGTGCTATTAATTTCTTGCGCAACTGTACAGAATTTTTCTATACTTTTTGAACATACCTCGTATATCATCTTGGTTATTGCTGGTTGAAGTTCGGAAGTTGGTACGGAAAAGTATTTAGAAAAAGCTTTAATGCCTTCAATGGTTCAATAGTTTAATAGAATGCTGAAATAATTAACCTACTTGGTGTTAACTTTGAGCAGATTCTGCTCCTAATTTTTTTTAGGAGAGCCTAACGGTACGAAACGGAAATAACTTTAAATGGTCGTGATCGGAACGTAATTAAATTGGAAATATAAGTTGGGGATCGGGTCAGGTCGTACAGACGGAATCGAATTTTCTTTCTGACACTCTCAACGAATTTTATATATAGTATTTTTTAATAGTTCTTTTAGGCTGCTGCTACGTTTAGTCGAAACAGTGTCACCATAAAACGGTGTGGTATTGTCTACTACTCTTCCCTATACATTTGAATCCTGTAGAAGTCGTGGTAGTTGCCTCACTGTGGCACTTATCGTAGTGACAGGTCACTACGGTTTCTTAATAAAAGAGAGCTATTTTTTCTTTGTTGTTTTAAAGCTGTCTTAGAACCTTTAATGTTACCTAATAGCAGCAATGTGTAGGGCTATATCATTGATGTGAAGTTTGAAGAAGGCCAAACTTTCTCAAATGATGTCCAAGCTCAAGTACAAGTAGTTTTAATAATATCTAAGTATGTAAAAGTGCTATAAGCGACCTGCTCCACAGTCTACGCTAGTTCGTTTCCTAGTTCCTTATGTAACACTGTAGCACTGTGTAATTATATGGGTGGAGTAAATTATGGTTGTGGACAAGCAAACGCCTCGCCTTGCCTTAGCCTTGCTGGCCTGAATCTTGATTAAATCCATTCTCTTTGACTCTGACTCGTTTAACTCCAGCAGCTTGCTCAATGGAGGATCCAAGGGAGAACTCATTATCGGCGAGCTTGGCCAATTCTAGCTTACTAACACGTTCCTCGGCGCCAATTAACATTCCTAATACGACTCTAAGTAACTCAATTAATGGTAAGTCTTTGTCTCCCTTTCAAGTTTATTATAATAATTCCCCTCAAAATCCTGCATAGATTTCAACTCAGGTGGCTTTGCCGTCAACATTCCCAGTAGCTCGCTCACCTACAGTCCCACAAGTCATGCCAATCTTTTTAATGTGGATGCGTTTAACTATGGAGGCGGCGGAGGCACCAATAAGCTGAGCAACTCACTGTCGGCTGCCACACAGAATGCGGACAGTGGCAATCTATTCTTTCCCTCTCGCATCATATCGCCCGGATTTGGCGATGGCCTGTCCATTAGCCCTTCGGTTAGGATTTCGGAATTGAACACCATACGTGATGACATCAACAGTAGCAGCTCGGTGGGCAATAGCCTGTTTGAGAACACCCTTAACACGGCCAAGAATGCATTTAGCCTGCAGTCGTTACAGTCGCAAAATAACAGCGACTTGGGTCGCCTGACCAATGAGTTGCTCACCAAAAATGCACAGATCCAAAAGTTATCCGTGCGCTTTGAGGAACTAGTGTGTAAATTGAAAATAGCCGAACTGCATCGCGACAAGGCCAAGCAGGAGGCGCTCGAATGGAAGGAGCGTTACGACTTGGCACAGATACAACTAAATTTGTCATCCGAATTAAGGGACTTGTCCATACAAAAGCTGAAGCAATTGCAGTCCAAGCTGCGCACTGATTTGGAGGAAGTGGATAAAGTATTATATTTGGAGAATGCCAAAAAGTGCATGAAATGTGAGGAGAATAATCGCACTGTGACACTGGAGCCCTGCAATCACTTGTCCATATGCAATACATGCGCCGGTTCGGTCACCGAATGCCCCTACTGTCAGGTGCCGGTACTGACCACCCACACCTAGGACATGTTTGGCCAGCAACAGGACCACAAATGGCCCTTTGGCTGACACAAAGAGAGCGCCCTCAAAATGACACAGTGCGAATACACAAAGTAAACTATAAATATATATAAAATTTGTAAGCGAAATGTTGAAGAGTTGAGAATATATAAAGAATATTTATATATATATATTTGAACTAAAGGCAAAATAATCGTCATGGATATTAGCAATTACTAGGCACAAACAAAAACTAACTATTATTTGAATTAGCTAGCTGCTCGGCATTCTCAATTTTCACATTTTTTTGTTTGAATGTTTCTTTTTATTTTAATCATGTACACGACGGTAGTGTTGGAAAAATCGAAAATTTTCAGTGTGAGTAAACTTATTTCAATGTCACTTTAAAGTTCAGTTGCTCTTTATTGTTCAGTTGTTCACTTAGTTGTACGTTTTCTTCAGTTCTGTTGTTTAACTTATTGTGCAGTTCTCTCACTCTAAACAACTCAAAGCAATGCAATTAAGAGAGGGATTGCTTTAATATAATTAAGCAACTGACCAAGAAAACATTATATAATTTAAACAAGCTGCACCTACTCTTATTTCTGTTCACTCACTCCAACACTATCATACTCTGCACGAATTTGCAATACTTTCTCATTTGATTTTATTAATTGTGTATTGGAAAACATAAACCAACTAAATAATATGCTACTCTTTCAGTCATATTGTACTTTTTTTTTACTAGTATTATTTAAGCAAACTCAAAAAGAAAAACCAATTTATATATATTATTACGGATATACATTAAATATGATATAATAAATTTTCTAGCCACTTTTAGTAATTGACTATTAACAAATTTATAGTAAACAACAAATTGATCAAATTGAAACTATGTAAACCACAACAGCCACAACAAAAACCACCAGTGATTTTATATAAGCCGATTTTCAAACTGTATATTTTATATGTGTACGCGCGTCCGTGTTTAAACTTTAAAAGAATTGTGTGACAAAATACGAACCAACCAATCAACTAACCAAGTATCAAAAGCCAGAAACTTAATTGAACTCTAAATCTGTTTTTGTTAAAATGATGTGAAATTTAAAAACATGTTTGTTTAATTTTTTTGTTTGTTTAAGTGCACAAAAACTAGCTAGGCGGAATGAAATACGAATACAAGTTGTAGAATTGACAAAAAAAAAAAAAACATTGTTTGAATTTTTCCAAAATCTAATGAACTTTTATAGCTCTCCCCTTTTTCTGTTCACAGCCTGGTTTTTAATTGAATCAAAAGTTTCTTTTTTAATGTCAGTAGTTATGAAAACTGTTTTTCTTTTTAAGGAAATTCTATTTATTTAAATTGAACATATTACACAGGCCAACAATATGACCAATTTTGTGAGGTGCAGCCCCGTTCACTGATTCCAATCCTGGCCACGGTTTAGCTCTATCAGCTTTTATTTTCAAGATATGGCGGAATACAGAAAATTTTGAGTTTTTGGTACACTTGGTATAAATATCTAGATTTATCCCCAAGAGAATTTTTGTGCAAATTGTGCAAATTTCGCGTTTTCTTGGACCGTTCTATCAACACTTCCCATTTACCCGTCTTCAAGTCAATCAAAGCTCATACGAATTTTGGGAAAATTTCTAATGCTTTCTTAAGCCGATTGACAAACACCTTCTATTTATCAGTAATCTTGCAACCATCAAATCTTCGCTATAATCTAAATATTTAAAATTTTTGCAAATTTTGCGATTTTTTAGATCTCATGCTTCAATTGCCAAATCATAAATTTTTATGATATCCGTCTTTATGTACGGTTTGACCTAACCATTAAAGCGTCTTCAATAGTAATCTATTAAATCTTCATGTTACCCGAAACTCATAAAATTTAGCCAATTTTGAAATTGCCGTTCAGTCTACAATCAGATACACTATTGCTATACATCAACTTTTTATGGTTATATGAACTTACTATACAATTTTGTAAATTTCGTGATTTTTTTGTACAGTTTTGTCTACCCTGTTGATGTTTACCTCCTATTTACCGGCCATTTTACCCGTCTATTTTATTAAACTAAACTCGAATGAAAATTTTTGAAAAATTCGTGATTTTTTGGCTGGCAATTGGCAAATTTCGTAATATATTTTGAACTGTTCAATCTAAGCGTCTTATTTACCAACGTCAGCGCTTTCGAAATACTCAAATTCAAATTTTGGCATTTTTCCCGGTTCTTGATTTACTCTTCATATATGTATATAAATATGCGACTTCAATTGCCATTTTTCCAATCTTTTATCTTCAATCTAACCTTAGGTCCTTTGAAAGTGTTGAAATTGATTATATGAAACTTTTAAATCAGGGGCCGGCAAAACACACATGCTTAATTTAGCGTTGCGTGTATGTGTATGTAGCCACGCTTATAATTTTGCAAATTTCGAGGTTTTTGACCATTTCCCGCCTTTTCCTCAACTTGTGTTTAACCTTTTCCAAAGTTTCATCACGACCGGATGAACGTTTAAGAAAGGCATTGGGGACAGACAGACAAAGATTCATTTATATAGGTATATATGTAGATTTTAGCCAGAGCACATATCAATACAACAGTAAAAAGTCAAAGATGCTATATAAAAACAGCAGAAAGTGTCCTAATGGCTTCTAATGTTTTTTTTTTTTCAAAATAAATTATTCCGTTTAAACTAGCGCGCTTATTGGATTAATATTTTAGCTAATTGTGTGATATTTATGGCATTTTAATAAGTCTATTTGGCAAAGTTGCAGTCAGTTACAGGAGGAAAACTAGATTGCCACTGAAAGTTTGTATAGGAACTGTGTGTTGACTGACTTTAGAGTCTAACTTAGACACTTTCTGCAAATGTGATATGGCGCTACATTGATAAGTGCTTTGTCCCAAATATCTGACCCCCATAAATACTGTAGTGCAAAAAATTCAACAAATGGGTTTTTCCATAATATTTATCTTGGAAACAAGAGCTGATGGAACAAAACCAATGACTCAGTTTGGTTCAGTGCAATCTATATAAACATACGGGGGTGCCACAGACGGTTGGTTTGTAAATCTCTCAAAAAATTCGTTGGTGCACACAGAACTTCGAGAGATTTCATTTTCCTATTAGAAAATCTAGTTAGAATGTTTCAATGGAAGTTCCATCTCTAAAAACAGGGCTGAATCTCTCGCCAAAATATGTCAATTTTATAGTTATGGGTTAATTTGATGTTTAATTGAAATTTTTTAATTGTGTAATATGATTAATATTGCATTTTTAAATTATAATTCAAATTAAATTCACATTCTCCATAAATATAATGCCAAATTTAAAAATTTGTTGGCGCCAAACATGAGTTATTAATTGCAGCCCTTAATTCGCTGTCTGTCAAGTAGATGGCGCTGACCATTGCCAGGTGGAGCCACTGAAAAAACGATTTGACAAATCTCCTAACAACACATGGGAGGTACCTAAGAATTGGAGTTCAGTTGGAATTTGGTTGCAAGAGGTTTCTGTGGCACCCCCGATAATAAAATTGCAATGTGCCTGCAGCAAAGCACGGGTTTCCAAACTTTTAATGATGAAGCTTTCGACTATTCGCATTTCACTAACACTAAAATAGTTTCGAATCTCAACATAAATAAATTTGTATATTATAAACCCAGAAAATATGCATATTAAAAGGTTACGTATCAATTTCCCAAAATGTTTTATTGGGTTCAATTGCGAATTTTTATTATATTAAACCGATCCGCTCTTGAACTGTACCATAAACCGAAACTCTTAGATATATGACATAATCCACCTAAACCCGAACTGGACCAATCAATTTTTGGAAAAGCTTAAGTTCAAAAAGGGCTTCAAATCATCCTTTAAAAGAAATTAAATTAAATTCTAAAATTTGGGATCGATGCGTGATTTATGAATGATTTTTGAATTTAAGCTGAGGGTTGAAGGGAAACGTAGTTTTCTAAAATGACGCACAGAGCAGTCAAATTGGTCAATAATCAAGTTTACAATATTATTCTTTTCACCCAAAAATAGCTCCATAATGATAATTATGAACCAATTTACAAACCAAAAACCGTGCACTTGACGCTTTCGAAAACCAGTCCGTGAATCGGACCTTTAGAGCTTAAGAGCTGAATTGCATGCCTGAACATTATCATTGGTTACTTACTCTCTACACTAAACAAACTTCGGAAACTCTAGTAAGACTTTCTTTATTGGTAATTTTAAACCAACTGAGATTATGAAGTATTTCATTCCGCAAAGCATATTTAATATTAAAAACTGTTTTGGTTTTGGGCACAACGAACATTGCCAATGTCTAAAAATAAAAAAACTGAAAGCATTCAAAATTTTGAACTAGTTTCGATTAGTTATAGATATTTTACAAACCTTTTCTTTATATACTCTACTAGGTTATTTTGTGATTTTGCTAGTGCTTTAAGTACTTATTTGCTGCTAATTATATTAATAAATTTAAAACAAAAACGGTTCCACACAAAATCAAGAAAAAAGAAAAGATAATGTCAATGTCAAAAATGTAAAGTTTAAGTCAAAATACAAATCAAGCATTTGGCTTTAAAGGTACAAGAAAATCTAATGATGTATACATAAAAATAAATATATTTATTATACTAAAGCATTTGGACACAAGTTTGGAGAGTGTGAAAGCATAAACAATAAACGTAACACAAGACAGCGAATTAAAAAAAAATGTGAAAATTAACTGAAGTTAAAATGGAAACCGTCTTCAACAATTAAAAAGTTTTCGACCGCCAGTTGAATTATACATTAACAACTTGAGTTTTGTTTTGGATCATTCAACTGGTAGTCTTAAAAATCCTCCCTTATTATTATTAATTTTTTTTTGATAAACCCAATTTCGAATGTAAAAACTGGATAAGAGATACTGATATCGTATTACTAGTTATATACAAAAACAGGCAAATGCTGCAGCATTGAGCATTTATTTGAGTAACTATGAAAATATACAAAACAAAAACACAATATACATGCATATATATGGAAACTACATATATACATACAAATATATTTTAGAGCTAAACTAGCAGAGCAGCGCAAAGGCTTTTATTGTGAGTGTGTGTTTTGTAGTAGCCAAACTAAACAAAAAGAAGAAATTTATTAATCATAACAATAAATAAATGTGTGTTAAATGATAAATGTAATTATAATGCTTTAATAGTCTATTTAAAAATTGAAAATGGTTTTAATAATGGAGCTGTTGAGTGCTAAAATTCTAAAGCAAATACATACATACCTCTCTCTCTCTCGTTCCGAATTAGAGTTGGGTCATAGCGCTCTTAAATTATGTACTTGAACACGAATTGCTATTGAAAACAAATCGGAATTTAAAAGATAATCAAATCATTTTCAAATATAAACGCTCGAGTACTAAGTAACGTTTACGTTTCGTTATCAAGAAATAATTGAATTTAAATTAAAAATTATTGAGGCAGCCAAGGAATACGGCCATTTCCATGATTTCGGTAACGTCTGTAAAAATTTAAAGTAAAAATAGTCAAAATAAAGCTCTTCTCAATTTTTTTTTGACTATTTTTACTTTAAATGTATGCCTAAAGTTCGTCAAAAAATCATGGAAATGCCCATATATAAAGTTATATTTATTTCACACAATCTTTAATCGATTGGCAATATTTACGTCGGTGACTTCAGCCGAAAAATAGGCTCTTATTTTGAAAATTCTTTCTGCATTGTTTCTCTATCTGAAATACAATTAAATATTTTTATCTTATTTTAAAAGATTAGGAACTAAAATGTGTGGTAGTAATAATTGTTAAGATATGTTAACGGATTTGATACAAATTCGAGTTCTAAATTTTATATATTATTTTTGACTACAGTCGTGCAAATGTATGTAACAGGCAGAAGGAATCATTTACGACCATATAAAGTATATATATTCTTGATCAGCATCAACAGTCGAGTCGATATAGACATGTCCGTCTGTCCGTCTGTTTGCATGTGCAAAAAAGTGAACCAAGCACATCCTGCCGGCCCCCTCCCACCCTAAAAAAAATGTAGCATACTTTTCGGATGTTCACCCTAAGGAACGCAGGATCACTGTTAAACATGTTTTTTCATGAGTAACGGGTATATCTAAGTCGTTTAGAGCCGACTTTAACTTACTCAATCGCTAATTGTTCATTTGTTTGAAGAAGAAAATGTTCACCTGTTCAGTTTGAAGAACAATTCAATTTTGTTCACTCACTCAGGAACAACCCAACACATGTCAAATCAACATGCTTATGCTAGTAGTTTTTATATGATTTTTTCTATTTCACGCCCGTTTCGCGTCGAGTGGACATCAGCCTATAACGTAGAAGTGCAATCTGCCGCGTCGGCAATTTTTTCCTCAGATATTAGTCAGCTGTTTGCTCTCATTTTGGCTCTCTGGGTTATTTTTAGACTCTGTCCGTCTCCCTATAACAGAGTTCTCCAGCAATAGCCCCGGCGGCACAAACTTACTTGCCGAAGTAATACTTCATTGTGTGTTAGAGAGAGACACAGTCACGTTTTATCGCTCTCTTCTTGGGGAGGGCGAAAATGTGACAGTGTCTCTCTCTAACGCACAGTTAAGCATGACTTCGGCAAGCAATTGGCGTATATTGGCTAGTATGTTCGTGCCCCAGAGGTTATGGCTGAGCAACTCTGACCTATAACCACGGTGTTTGCCTATGTCGAAAATAGTTTTGAGCATGATACAACAAACAAGGTATGACACTCAATCTGTGTGCTCTCAGCAAGAAGACCCAGCAATTTTTTGGTACATTTTTATATGGATTTTAATCGTCAACAATTTGAACTGCTTCAGTTGTGTTTTGGTCCAGGTCGAAAACCTCCCAAATATAAGGGTCTTGAACCAGAACTTGATTCAAAGCTTTTTATAGCGTTAAAATCTTTTTGTTTTCACTTTCAATGCAATTTAGCGAGTCGTTTAAAAATAAAATCTTCTTGGACGCCTTTCGAGGATTGTAAAGCCATTTAAAAAATTAAATTTTGCTCCAATTTGCAATGATCTTAATTTAAAAAAAATAGTTTCCGGCCAAAATATTTAAAAAAAGATAAGAGATCATAAATATGTAATGACTTCAAGAATTTTTTTTAAAACGAGGCCCACTTTACGTTGGTCCAACTAAGAAGCGTGCATTTCAAAATGTTTATTAAAATTTACACAAATAATTAACATTTAGTTCCACATCAAATTTTGATACCTAATACCAATCTAATTTAAGAAGCTAAAAAACCCAACTCTATTCCGAATATCTCCCAAAAATGGGCACATAATTTTATATATATAAAAAATTACCTCTTACTCTCCCACTCTCAAACAAAAGAAAAGCAATTTCCTATGACCGTTTCATGCCACATCTGTTTAAGAGACAACAAATCAAATCAATGTATATATATATGTATATGTACCATATATATATGTATAAAAAAATATGTATGTATTTTGTATACGCTACTGTAAGAGTGATTTTATGTGATTTTGAAACTACTTGAATATGTGATCCAGAAATGATAAAAAAAAAACGCAAAACAAAAACAAAAAAATAACAAATATTTATATAATGCCAGCTCTTTGACATCAAAAGCAATAAATGAACTACATGTACAACAACAACAAACAAAAAACAACAACAACAACTACCATAACTATCATGTATTTACTCCAGCTCCATTTAGAAACAACAACAAGAAATACACACTTAATTGACGAGTTATATAAATGTCTAAAATATCGTAGCTAGCTGTAGGGTTTCTATCAAAGAAATGAAATTATATACGCAATTCTCTACAGTTCTAGTACAATAAACAATTGTTTGCTACTAGTTTGTTTCCTAGTTAATAGTACTAACAAATAACAACTGAACTCTAAACAGTTTTAGCAAACCAAAACGTTGAACACCGAACAGGAATTTTTTTTAGGATTAGCAATTTGCAACAAACAATACAAAAACATATTTAACTTATACAAAATGCAATTTTATGCAAGAATCTAGCCCACACAATACAAAACAAGCAACAAATGGAAACAAGCAAAAAAGGATTTTTAAGAAAATGTGTCAACTCGAAAGTTTACTAGTAATTTAAAGACAAAAAATAAAAACGCTGACAGCTCTACATAAGTTAACGTGAACATTACTTAGAATATCTACAAATGTTGCATTACTATCAAATAACATAAATACACACAATCATACGACTTAACTGAGGTAAATGAATTTTTATTTTGAATTATGATTTGGGTTCCATTACGCACACACAGAGTCACACAGCTGACTAGGGCTGGTGATTGGAGGTAACAACTAGGCCTATAGAAACCATATCATTCTTTAAAACTGGTTTAAAATTAGCATAAACGCACAAATAACAATTTAATTTACGATTCTTATTGCCCAGGGTATTTCAACAGGCTTAAGTTGATTTTGACATGGAATAAAACGAGCTGAGTTAAAAATAATTCAGTTATTATAAATCTGTAGCGTTAGGTATCTTTGTGTATTTATACCTGGTATCAATTCTGCATACTGGGTACCCAAAAACTTTAACAGGAACATTCACAATATCCCTGTAGACATTATTTTATTTAAATTCAATTCAATTTCAACGCAAACAAAGATGTTTTACATTTTGAATAGCAACGGTTTTCTTTACAGTACTATTTCCTCCCTGTGCCTCTCATGAGCAGACTTGTTTGCATTTACACTTGCAAGTTGCTTTTATACAAAAGTCGTAAAAAACGGTCCTTCGTAGTCGCTAACGCGCGACCACATCCAATAAAGGTACCGAAACAACCTTTAACTACGTTATCGGCCTCTTTTTGGTTGTGAGAGAAGAGAAGCACATTTTTTGTTTTTTTTTTTTCTCTGTAAGCCACGCTTTAAAAAGGTCTAGGCTCGGCTAACAATATGAATGTATGCGAAAACTATATGCGCTCTCTCGTTCTCCCTAACACTCACTCGCTTTCTCCTTATGCTAAACTGTGGCGGTCTCTTGAGACTGCAACCTTTTCAACTAACATTTTTAAAGTTCGGTCTCCGAGAAAACCGCACTTTATGAACGATTGACTTACATGGGCCTGGTATGGGGTTGCTCTCGGACCGATCAGTGCTGTGTGTTCAACCACAGCAACCGAGAAGTGATCGAGATTGCAGATTAAATTCGGTTGAGGAAAGCCTGACCGAGTTTAGTCTTTGTTTTTTTTGGTCAGTGATGTGAGCAGTGCTGACAGTTTAGCTATTTCCCCCCTGGATCTAGCGGGTAGCAATTGGCAAATGCAAATTATAGCAATTTTCCAAGCAAAATTGGCGTAATTTTATTTTTTCAAAGCCTCTGGTAACTTCATGTATTTTACGGTGTCAGACATAAATACTTTGTAGTAGTTTTTTCATTTGAATGTCAAAAAAATATCGATATGCCAAAAGAGCATTAAATTCGATTTTACTTAACGATGAAAGCAATGGAATTGAGTTTTATTCCACACTGAGAAAAAAAGGATAGTTTTTGATAATCCTTACGATATTTAACTATCCATTTTTACTGGATATCCATTTTTGGGATCCATTGGATATTTTCGAAGTCGACTTATTTTCGCATAAAAAGGATATATCAGAAAAAAATGTTCATTGATCTTTATTCTTCATCCAAAGGAGCGGAAAAATGTGAAAAGGATATTTAAAAAAATGGATCTTAAAGTGGATATGTGAATATCCATTCTACGGGGATCTTTTTTTTCTCTGTGCATCACTAACGAGGTATTTCACTATTTATGTATCGATCGCGAGTGTACATACATAAGTTCAGCTGCAGAAAACGATATATTTAACGATTTGTTTGATGTTCAAAAATATTGGAACAAATCAATAAACAACAACGTTTCGCTACTCTAGGGTCGTTTTTATATACCAACAACATTTTTCGGCTATATCTAGTTTTTTCCAAAGGCTTTTCGAACTATGGTCTCGATTGGTTTTATAAAGTATTAGAATACTTCAGTTTCAGGGATAACAACAGATTTTAAATCGAACAGGCAGTTCCAGTTCGTCCATTATGCTTTAATGAGAAACGAATTTTCTACTCAAAATTTGGGCGTTTACTCTCACTTGCGAGACAATTCAAAATTTAATTTTCGTAATGAATTTGAAAAATAACGCATATTTGAATGAAGAGTGAAAAGTTAGGTTATTAAAATTACCTGATAACTACTTCTGTCTTAAATTTCACCTTGAATAAAGCATTTTTAAGATAAATTATGGCTTTTAATCAGAATATGGACAAGGGAATGTATGTTTCATTTTTTACCAAAAAATCTGTCAACGATATCAGAATATATCAGCCAAGCTTTGAACCAAAACCTTAGGTTCGAAAAGTAAAGGAAACGGTTTGAGAAGCGAACCTAACACATTCCAAGGGGATCAAACTTTCTTTAGATTTTTAGAGGTTTCCAGCCTTGATCACTTGGTTCACTTGAAGAGAAATGGATAACACAAGTACTTTTTTGTTTAATGGTTATCATGACATTATAATGAGGAATCAACCTTTTCAATCAGAATGGTTTCGCGTTTTTCTATATCACAATTTAACCGAATTACGTAAAAGTCCTCCAAAACTTATTGCCAGGTTTGCAGTCTTGTTGCTGCTGAGAACCGAAACTGTACCGGTACAACCTTTATGTTCTTTTCGGTCTTTTTGGTTCCATGAATATCGGTTCTCGGATACCGGTAAACTAAAATTTAAAATATCGGTTTCGGTTCTGGTTCTGAGTTCTAATCGGTTCTTTTCGGCATACGGTTCCGTTTTCATTCCCTGATTAAGACCAAATGATGCTGAGGAAATGTTCGTTAGAGGGCTTTTTTTTAGAACTTTAAAAAGCGTTGCAGGCAGGGAATTAAACAGGGACACCAAACGAAATCGTAAACCGAATAAGCCGTTTACAACTTATCATTAGAATCGGAACTTCAACCGATATATGTATTTTTTTAAGAGCCCGTACTTAAGATCCAATGATTTTACTACCCAAATGAACAGCTCTAAAATATAAAAAATATAATTTTCAATGGCGCCTAACGGAATTCGTTAGCCAGACTAGCACCATCTGTTTGTACCAATCGTTTAATTTATTTTTAAAGCTTCCGGGTTAGAATTGATTCTCTGTCTTAAATTAATGAATCTTATATCTTCATATTCAATGACGCAAATTGAAGTGGTGGCATTTTACTTTGACATCCGCATTAACTTTGAAGAATAGCACTCGATATTATCAACTAAATACTTTGCTTACCTTGGTGTAGAAATCGAAAATGAAATTGTGTTTGTGTGCGTTTTTTGTGCAAATAACAAAGCGTATCTAATGAGCTCTCCCCCTCCCCTGACCACCCCTTCAAGCGAAAGCAATTGTTGTTTACCAAAGCAAAGCTATTAACTTACAAAACCATCAAAAAAATGCACATAGTGAAAATCAATATTTGTGGTGTGTGTGTGTGTGACTTAATGAATTTCCATTGACAAATTGACAAACAATTACAATACAACAATGACAAGCAACAATAGACTTTCCACTAAAAACAATTATTGAACTAGTTATGCATATTGAATATATATATATATAAAATATTGGTAATTGTATAAACATATTATGAAGGCGTTATCAAATTATCAACCGCAAAACAAATTGTGTAGAACATTAGTTATGTATTTTGGAATAACCGGGAACCTCTTGTTCCACCATGAAAGCAAGCATCTGCCTCAGAATCAAGTAAGTAGGTGAGAGGATTATGTGAAACTATGCAATTAACAAATGGATAAATATGATTAACAAATTAAAAAGAAAATTATAAATAAAAATGTGTTTCAAGCAAAATGGATGTGTTATAAATTACTTGGGGGGAATGCCACAGGGTTTTCTTAGTTTGGTGGGCTTGTTATACCCTGTTTTATGGGTACACAGGGGTATAATAAGTTTTTTGAAAAGTACGCGACAAGCAGAAAGAAGGATCTCGTATCCACAGAATGATTGTAATGATGTGTTTGGGCCGTGTACTATGAATTTGTGTTCCAATCAAGTAAGAATATTATGATTAGTGCGAAAATACTTGATCCAAGTATAAGGTTCTCAATACAGGTACACAGTTTTACAATCATAAGCAAATGGTGATCGTAAAATAAGAAAATATATTTATTATATTCTTCTAGAGATTGACATAAAATCGAAAGCGAGAAAGGAGAAGGGCTTATTAATATGTGTCTATTCTATTACCTGTACAAACAATTTTTAAAGTATTTTTAACAGTTGGCATCACTAGGATTAAGTCGCACAATGTGAACCAACATCATTTTGAAGCCTCACAATTAGGCTTACTTTTTCAGAATGTGTCGTTTAGAGGAAGTGTTTACAAAAAATGTATTATGCGCTCCAAATATGTCAACATTTTTGACAACCAAACAATTTGCGGGAAAGTTTACTTTTCGGCTATTTTGACTGGTGAGGAGAAACGGAAACGCCAAAATCGACGCCAAAGCCTTATATTCACGGTGGCACAGTCAGTTTCTGCAAAGGTATTAACAATTGCAACATGGAAATAGTTTAGTTTTTGAAGTGCTGAAATGGAAATTTGCCCCAAACAGCTACTGTTTGTTTTCGTTGTCACTTCCGCTCTTTTGAAGAATTCCAAAATTATATCGATTCGTGTATCGCATCAAAAGACGTATCGTTTTTCCAGATGGTATATCTAAGCCTGAGCGCTACAGTTTGGTTACTTTTCTTTGGTTTCGTATGTATGTACGTTTTTTGGCAACCAGCTTCGTGAAATTCTAACTTCTTTATTTTGAAATACGGTCAGCATATTTTTTAAGGCTATCGATGTATGTGCCAGATTAAATTGAATTGGATGAGGCTATTCGCTATTTTGCACACAGGACATACATCGTTTACTCTCTCGTTCCCTCAGCTTATCATGTTATGTGCTCCATACTAACTTTTCTTTGGCATTTTGACCCACTTCGCAAACAAATTTTCCAATTTTTCTTTCTTAGTGCGCGCCATCATAAAAAAACAAAGGTCTATGCCAAATCTTAGATCTCTAGGATAAGCAGTTTTGGCTTCAGTCAGTCAATCGGGCCTACAGATTTATAAGTATAGTTGTTAAAAACACCAGAAATAAATAAAAAAAAATTTTATAAATTTTTTATTGGCCGGGGGCTTGAATGACCTCGCCATTTAACGGCAACGGTCTTGCCAACTGCACCACCCAGTTTTTTGCTTGCTGAGTGGTTAAGTGCAGAGTTGTTATGGCTGCACATTTTAATATGATTTTGTACCACTCTCACGCTAGCTCTTGATAGCCGCATGCAATCTTTTGGCTTAATTTGGAGGTCCTGAGTTAGATTCACAGACAAGGTAAAGTTAACTATGAAAAAATGAAACCTTTACGTTTCTCTGAAAGAAGACATTACCGAGTCAAGAAAAACGTACGGAGAGTAAGTTAGGTTCGGTCCTACCGGACTTCGATATAGCCGTTAGCCGACAATTAGCTAGTTGAGCTTGACCGACTTTCTCACTTGTTTATATTTTAATAAATCTTAAATCTTAAGACAACATTTTTTGTTTTTCAATGTACGTTTCCTTTTCATTCATATTTAAAAAATTACAATTTAATGATTTCTCTACTTTATCTTTTCGAGCAAACGTTTTGTTTAGCCAGCGCGTATAGACCCTTCAATACTGGCATAACTCCTAATATTTGATTTTGTGTAAAACGCGTTTTAACTCTTCAATGGACTCAACCCAGAAAAAATGTGTTTTTAGTATCAAGTAAATCTAGTAAAATATTTAAAACTAAAATTGGACATTAAAAATTTTAAAATATGAAGTTTCACTTCAGGACAACTGAGATATGACGCTATTGCTCTAACATGATAATGAACCTAGAAATTGAAATAGCGACATATTCTCGTCTTACATCGAAGGTATAAAATATATTAATATGAAAATTTTACACAATAAATAACACGATTCAACAAATATTTCTTCCTCATTAAGTCACAAATTTTATTAAGTTATGCCAGTCTTTAAGTACTCTTTCTCTCCATGCCAGGGTTTTGTTGTTGGCTGTGTGTGCATCAGAAAGACACGAGCACACACAAACACAAAAAACAAAACTCTTTTCTATTTCTTGTGGTTGTTTTTGCTTAAGATATATGTATTTTCTTCAGTTGTAAGGCTGTTCATTTGTCAAAACTAGAAATATCGAACGAAAAAAAGATCAAATAATTTTAGTGCAACAAAAATACTTAAAATCGATCTCTTAATAAAAGCATAAAACATCTTTCATGCTGAATTCGTGAAGCTACTCATATAGGAATGGGTAATCTTGGCTTAAAGTTCCTTAGTTCTTTATTTAAGAATGGGATTCAGTAAGTTAAATTCTTTCTTTAAGAATGGTGTATCTTGGAGATGAGTATTTGAAGCTCTTGGGACAAAAAGTTTTTTTCTTGTTATAATATTTTGGGTACTTATCAAGTAATGAAACTTTTGGAGCAACAAATACAAACAAAGAATGGTCAATCCTGGAGTATGGCAACTGATTCAAGCATTGTTTTACTTGATATGATATTTCAAGTAATGAAAGCAAAGTGGATCAAGAAATAAGGGCTCAAAAAGCCTTCTTGTAACAAGAAAAAATTAATGATCGGTCAATAATATTTAAATGTTTTGTGATGATGCAACGGAGGGGTGCCGCAACAACAAAATACGTTAAATTTCGCTTTGAGCAAAACCACTTTACAGGGTGTCATAAAGTTGGGCTTGACCGACTTCCTACTTGTTTTTTTTGTTGTGGTTTTTTCGTTTTATTTTTTGGCGCAGACTGCAGACACAAATACAACACAAAAGCACAGGCGCTTGGTTCCCATGCGTGATTCCAATCTCGGACTCTGCAGCGAAAAGGGCAATATAAAAGGCAGAAACTCGTAAGAATTTTAAAATGCACGATAATCGTTCAGTGATAGCTAAGCAAGCCGACAATGCGCAGAGAGTCGGACGGAGGACCAGGGAGCCAGTTTAAGAACAAGGTACGCTGCTGCCTGCTGCTGCTGCGATATCGCCGCGTTCGCGCGTTAAACACAAGCGCAACAATTTTTATTCTGTCAGCGAACGCGTGCCTGTATTTGTGTGGTCCTCGGCCTCAAACTGGACCCAAGACTGAGACTGGAACTGCCTGTGCCCGGCCTTTTGCCTGCCTGCTGCCTGTTGCCTGGTTGATCTTGCGTGGAGATCTCACGCGCTCACGGCACACTGCAGCGGAAACGAGCGAGCATATTAGTGTAGGAGCTTTGATCTTAGGTAGCTGACTGGGCATATAAATAGTTTTTATGGCCGCAAAAGTGTTGCCATTTTTCATGTTGGCCCCCAAACACTGCCAACTATTTTTAGACATTTGCCAAGTGGACATGTACAAGAGCATCATCAGGCATCAGGCATTGGGCTTTCATGTTCTGCAGTGTTTCGCACGCTGCACGCTACACGCATTTCCACTCGAAACTTGTTTTCTTTTCCTTCTACTTTTTGCTTTTTTGTGTGGTTGTTGTTGTTTTGGTTGCTCCGCCCGCACGCCCCGCCGTGATTTGTAACACGATACATTTTGCCGCCGCTGCCAGGGACTGGGATGGGGATGGGGATGCTGTGGCTTCTAATGCATTTCTCTGCTCATTAGGTATTTTTAATTTGACATCACATGCAATTTATGTGGGAATTGTATATTCTGTTTTTGAGTCATCGAAACCAGGATTGTATACCGATTCCGGGGAAGGAGTCTTTGGGATTTTCTGCAGGTCCATACCGAACCGGAGCAAAAACATTTTTGAGGGCGGAAGACTTTCATCGTTTTAGCCGTTGTCTTGATTTGGGTTATTTTAAATAATTGGACTAACCTAACCATCAGGAATGATGATGAAAAATAGTTTTTTTATAGTTGTATTGAATATATTTTTTAGTAGAATTTAAGGACATTATATATCGAATATTTATCAAAGATTTAATCACTGATCTACTTAAAAAACTTTATTTATTCTATAGCATACTTTTTGAAGTCGCATAAAATTGACAATCTGTGATGTTGAATTCAATTTAAGTATGAGATAAAACGTGGGCTATAAAAATCACCCAAAAATATGTAACTGATCAAGGATCAATATGTTCTTCCTTATGTACATTAGACAGAATCCAACAAATGAAAATTTTGGGTCTCAAGCTTTGAAAAATGCGAGATAATTTCTACTTACCGTAATTGAAAACCAAAAATTGATATACTTAAGTCTAATAGACCTGTCGGAGCCCAATTTCTCACAATACAAATTAATCAATTTTTTTAAATAAATAAAAATGCATAAATCCAAGCATCTTACTTGTAAAATCTTGAAACAACGAAATGAATCAATCTTAACGTGCAGTTTGGTGCTAAGGAATATTTAACAGATTCGATTAGGGCGCTTGAAAAGACGACTACAAGAATTAATAAATATAGTAATAAATAAATTCCTAACACTAATAATTTAGGCTGTGGGTAGTTGATCACAAACTGAATCGTGTCACTATATGTATTTAGGTTTAATAGGTTTTTTTCCAACAATAAATCTAAGTGTTTAAATGGCAAGTTTTAGAGATATGGGGTTTTTTTTTGCTAGTTTGTTAACTAAATCAAGTTTTGGAGCCTTTGCTGTTAATTGCATTTGGTAGAGAAGGTTTATATAGACTGTGATTATGCAATTGATTTACTATTTAGCATTCTTATTAGAAATCAACAAAATAATTTAGCATCTCAAAAAACTTTAACTAAAAAGTAAAATTAAAAAATGGGTTTGGTAAATTCCACGGCGCACAGTGGCCGGTTTCGCGAATTTAGCGTTGCAAAAATCAAAAATTGATGGTCCAGTTTTTTGACCGCTTTAATTTTATTTAATAAAGGGAACCCCAGATAGCCCGAAAGTGTTTAGTTTTCTGAATTTGGTCAATTATTTTGGATTTTACAGTGGTTCAAAGTTGAACAATTTTTCAAACTGATCAATTTTTGTATTTTTTTGGTTTCAAATGTTACCTTTGGGAACGTATAAAAACCAAACGGAAGTTCCGATTGCAAAACGGTTTTTTGCATATTAAAGATGCATCAATTCTAAAGAAAAATAAACAAGACAATAAAATTTTTTTTTTTTTGTTTTTGAGTTATTGTCGTTTTACTGAAGTACTACTTTTGTACTTCATTTTCCCACTTTGGTGGACTGCGAAAAGTACAGTCACGCTAGTTCAGGCTTCTAGAGTGAAAATTTTTTTAAAATACATATTTCTAAATAAAAATATATTTATTTGGTTTTGCGCATAGCTGCGCCTTGCGAGTATGAGCGACTTAAACATATTAAAATGCATGAATATTCTACGTAATTAGGTGAAATCAAGCGCGTGCCGGTTTTGCATAGCATAAATCGTAACTTTTGAATGGAAAGAGATATTTGAAAAATTCCAAAGGAAATGTGATAGAGAATTTCAGTAGCTCTCAAATAAGCTTAAGTTCATAATTTTTTTTTTTTAAAGCGATTTATTTAAATTATAATTGTTAAACTACTTAAAATATACCAAATTTAATAAATAGCTAACTTTTAATTAGTAAAAATATTTATTTTCAAAAAAAATAATTAATACTAAAAATAATTGTTTTCATACAAAATAAATATTTTTAGTAATTAAAAATTATTTTCTTATCAAATTTTGTTAATTTTAATTAGTTTAACAATATATTTTTTAATAAATCGTTTAAAAAAGGTTAATATGTTTTTTTTATCGCATGCGACATTTGCAACATTTTAAACTTTTCACTTTGACAGTCGATTCTGAGTCACCCGGTAGACCTACAATGAAATCCTTACGCTCATATTAAAGTTTCAGAAATTCTTTATAATCGTCCCTTTGAAATTTTTTAAAAATCTCTTACCGTTCAAAAGTTACGATTTTTGCAACCCTAAATTCGCGAAACCGGCCACTGTGCGGCGGGACTTTAAAGTATCATTAAACGAGTTTGGTTTTTCATTATAATAAGTAAAAACTAATACGATTTCCTTAAGCCTCGAATGTTTCTTAAAATCGTTCTTGAAATGAGAATTTCGTTTCTTGACGTACTTGTGAGACCTTACAAATGGAAGTTTGAAGATTTATTTCTTTTTATGCACTCGAATCAAGAATTGCAAAATCTGGAAGAGGCACAAAATATTGTTTGACTAAGGGCCGATTTCTGTTCTCTCAGATAGCTGCTATGTGTCAGATTGATTTTACACTGTAATTTGTTAGTTTATGTGACAAATAGCTCTATGTAGAAGATCTGAAATCGGTCCTAAGTAAAACAAGTTTTTATATTCAATTCAATTAACTCTAGAAATAACAAGAGAGCTCATCAAATAAGTTTAATATTTTATTGGTAATAGAAGTCTTAAATAAATGACCAGTTCTTTGAATTGAATCAATTAGGGGATATAAATGTAAGACTGTCTTTTCTAAAATTTGTAGACTATTTGTAATTATTCTTAGTAATATATGGAGTTCTTTTGAATCTTATTTAAGCACAAACTAAATTTTAAGTAGGTACATAAGGGTACTAGATCTCTGAAATTGATTTTTTCCTTAGTTAACAAATTCTTCATGAATAAACAATGTTTTCCTTCTGAATTCGCTCCGTGAATCGGAAACAAGGCAGCTTAGCAGATTTGGGCTCCATTCTAATTTTATGTGATCAAAACGAAAGACTTAGGCAGCGAACTCAATTTGGCATTCAAACATTTTGGACTCGAAATCAATTTTCAATTTGCTGCAGTTATTCGAGACGCTTGCCTGTTGGCTACTCCTTGCCCTGGAGGCACACAGTCCACAGATCAAAGCAGAACTAAACGAAAAAAAAGGGAAAAAAATCTATTTAACCGGGCACAGGCGTTGACGTTGATGTTGGGCTTCAACTTAACCAAGTGTTGCCGCGGCACGGCCCCGCCCTCGACCTCCCTTTGGCTGTACCAGCAGCAACGGCGGCAGCATTCCGCATGCGGTTTTTGCGGCCAGTCAGCCACGAGCGGCGCATAACAAAAAGGCCAAAGCACAAGTATTGGCAACTTGAAATTGAAAACTTTAAGAAAAATGGCAATTTTCTCGGCCGGTCATCAACTTTCAACAAACAACTTGAGCCTGCGAGGCGGTCGCCCGCTGGGTAACCCACAGCAACAACAAGAACAACAAGCGCCACTTTGCTGTCAATTCAAAATGATAAAGCAAACAAATATTAACCCACTCCAAGTGGACGCATGTGGCTGCCGTCTCATGGCACTTTCTGACAGCCCAGCGACACTCGACTCTCTTGACTGGGACTGGGACTGTGGGAATGTGCCACAGTCTCCACACCGGCTTAAATGCTGTTCCAGGCCATAATGACTTTTAATTTTTATGGCACTGGCTGCTGAGGATGCCGATGGATGCAGCAGCAGCGCGAAGCTTAAGTCGCATATAATTCAAGTCCATCAACGCATGCGCTTCACTTGACCGGCATGATACACATTTAAATACTCATACTCAGTGTTTGCTCTCAGTCGTCGTTCTCGTACGTCGCCTGTATCGCCACTTGAGTGTGCAGCCATGTGTCTCTGACTATGTCTGCGGCTTTGGAGGAGCTGCTCTCACTCTTACCCTGGCTTTTGACGATGCTCAAGAGGGCAGCAACAAAGGCTCAGAGTTGTTTAATATTTTAAGTAAGTGCTGTCGCTTGCCTATGTTGTCAATAAGCAATATACCCTGGATAAAGGGTATGATGGATGGTTTAGTGTTTTGGTATTATATAAACTACAAACTTAAAAATAAAAGTTCCACCTATCCCAGAATAAATCCAATTAACAAAGCTCTAAAGACATGAAGCCACTCTTCGGGAGCATCAGCAATCTTTTAGACCAATCATTCACATCTAGCACACGTGTCCAACACAAGGCTGCAAATCTCTAAAATTATGCAGAAGGTTCGGTCCAGTGGTTCAAACCCGTTGTAAAGTCTTAGGTTCGGTTCGCGGACCGGTTCACGGAACCCCTCAACCCTAGGTTTTGGTTCGAACCTCGGTTCGCTTGAATATAGAAGAATAGTTTCGATTTATAAACACGTATTATTTAAAATAATATTCTTCATGTCAATAATGTAATTTTTAATTATCAAATTCATTAGCTGACATTTAGAACTTTTAATAAGCGTTCTATCTGCTACGAGCTGTTCATCAATACTAGCTTTTAGATTGGAAAGTGTTGAACCTGATACCGGAATTTCTGAAACAGCACGTATAGTTAACGCAGTATTTTTTAAGTCCTCGTTTTTTAACCTTTCCAAAACTTTGAAACATTCGTCGATGTGTAAATCTGTCTGTCTATTTAAACCACGTTATGTACTTAATTTAGTATAATACACAGATTAGGATTTAGTTCGGTTTATTGATGGTGGGCGTGCTGCCGGTAAGAATGAATGTGACACATTGGCAATGAGATGAGTGTGCGTGTGTGTGTGAATTAGAGATGTACATAAAAATGTGCGAGTATCGAGCATTGATAGTTGTAGATAGAGGAACTGGTTCCGTGATTGGAGCTGGGTGAACTGGAACCAGCACAATTCTATAACATCATTCTATAACATCATCATTAATATTTGATTATTGCTTTCTATTCGTTTTAAATCAGAAGTTGAATTCATTTAAAGCTGAATTTTTAAAACTCTCATAAAGAATTTCGTTTTTGAGCTTCAGCATGTTTGTAATGTGCTGCTTTGTCATTTAAAAGTTTCCTGCTCGGTCCATATACGCTCTCTTATCAAATCAGATAGTATAAATTTCACCTAGGGAAATGTCGTAGGATTGGAGAACTTTTGAATGATACAAGTCAAATTACAAGGAATTTCTATATTGTGTGTGTCGTTGAAAAAACTACTTAATTTGTTGAACCGAACCTAATTTTTCGAAAAAGTGGTCCGGTTCCGGTTCAGGTTCGAAGAGTCAAAAATATTAGGGGGTTCGGTTCTTGGGACCTCAAAAACCCGAACCGAACCGGTTCTAAGGGGTTCGGCTCAGAACCGGTTTGCAACATGGTTTGATCCAACATGCTATATCTTCGTTTAAAAAAATCGTACAGCTGTTTGGGACAGTTCTTTTAAAGCCTAGAAACAGTAATTTACGTCGAAATATAAAGATTAAACAACTTCAAACTCAAATTAACCAAAGTCCAAACTTGATAGACCATTTCCAAATTGATTTGTTATCTGCATACGAAAATGATCTAGAATCACCAACACGTCTTCTATTGCCTGAACCTTGTTTTCTTAGTGTTATCATTCGAACGCCAACTGTTTTAATCAAAGGTAAATAAACAAAATTCTACAGGGATAACCTCTATATCAGGGAATCAAACCGAAACGAATCTCGGTTCCGGTTCCGAAAAGTATCGAAACTATCGTTTCGGTAAAAGGTTCTGTTTTGGTTCTGCTACTGTTTCGGTATTCGGTTCCGGTTCCGGTACCCTTTTATTTCGGTATCGTACCGGTATGGACCGGTAAAACTAACAGAAATTGTAGAACTTAAGTCCAGTCAAAGTGGATAAGCAGCAGTACACATCGCTCACTTACTTTAATACTGGCATAACTCAAAATAATCCATTTTGAGAAGAACGCGTTCAAAGTTCTCAATTCTTGAAAATATGATGCTTTAACTGAAAGCCGAAGTTTGCGCAATATCGACTGCAGGACAACTGAGATATGACGCTCTTGCAATAACATGAAAATGAACCTTTAAAATTATATTTCGACATATTTTGATCTCACATGAAAAGTATAAGAGATATCAATACGAAAATTTTTACACAAAATAGTACACAACTCATCGTATATTTCAGCACCAATAAGTAAAAAATTGTATGTTTTGAGTAAGATGATTAAAATGATATTTTACTAACAATGTCTTCACCAAATTTACTTAAAATAAAAAAAATAAATACAAAGATGGTAAATTAATGATTATTTCTTAGAAGCACGATAGCGTTCAATGTATTTCCGTCCATATGATTTCTTCGCGGAGGCAAAATAATTTTCACACCGGAAAATAAACGATTTACGCTTATTTGTGTAGCAGCAAGAATAACTTTTGACAGTTCATACAATTCCAGAAATTTTGTAAAATTTTCCGACCACCATTCACATTTTTAAGCTCAGAAAACCCTTGATTAATGCCATTAAACTGTTTTGTAAAAATACTAAAGTATTTGTATTGTCCTGTTTCTTTTCATAGAAATTTATATATAAATCGACTTCATCTCCACTTTCAGACAAAGAAATTGGGTCAGAGCTGCTCTCCTCATTTAATTGTAATTGAACAGAAGTGGATAAAATTCTTGAATATAAATCAGTCACAGCAGTTACACATGTACTTTTCTGTTCAGAGGTTATCCTGACGCTATAACGAGGGTCTAAAAAAAGAGCTGGTCTCGCGATTTTCTCTTTCACTGAACAAAAGTTTTGCTAAGCCAGAATCTTTTTTATTTGAAGCTAACAATTGAGCCAAATTGAAATAAAAATTCACCAAATCTTACTGCTCGCTCCACAGTCTAGTGGTTGAACTCAGAACCGAAACCGTACCGGTACAACGTTTAGGTTCTTTTCGGTCTTTTCGGTTCCAAGAATATCGGTTCTCGGATACCGGTATACAAAAAAATAAAATAATCGGTTCCGGTTCGGGTTCCGGTTCTGTGTTTCAATCGGTTCTTTTCGGTATACGGTTCCGGTTCCGGTTCCGGTTTGATTCCCTGCTCTATATTGTTCGGGGAATATTATTCTGATAAAGTTTTCTTAACTAGCTAATCACCAAATCAAGATTAAATTGAATACGGAATTCCAATGAAAAAGCAAAAGAAAAGAAAAACTGAAAGCAATTTTGACACAAAACCAAATTAGTTTAATTTATGAAATGGACCAAACACTTTAAATTCATTTTTAAATCTCAAAGATTTTGGGAATAGTATCTCTGACTGTTATACAGCAAGATCAATGATTACACCAAGGGTCAGCAAACACACATGCTCATTTTGGCATTACGTGAGAGTGGTTTGCCACGCGAGAGTGCGCTCACTTCATAGTTGTTATCATTGTCCCTCTCTCTAACTCTGTGCGGTGTTGGTTATGAAGGGGAGGGTGGTATGGGGGGTTCACTGGTCTTTTTTGCTTATAACTTGAGAACCGCTTATTCAATCTTTACCATTGAAAATTGATAAATAATGCTAATTACTAACAATCTGTAGAAGGTAATTTATCTACAAAAATTGGGAAGATATGAATATTTTCCAAATTGCGGGGGCTGGAGAGGCGCAGCAAAAATTGAAAATAAACTTGATCTGCCTTCAAGTATAAGAAGTTTATGTCCCATTCATGTCAAACGTCTATCTCTAACCATCTCTGAGATCTGTTTTTTCATACGGACGGACGGACATGGCTATATCGCCTCGGCTGTTGATGCTGATCAAGAATATATATATACTTTATGGGGTCGGAAACGAACATAAATTACACAAAGTTAATATACTCTATGTACCTTTGGTACAGAGTATAAAAAGCCACATTGGGTTCATATAGAAAACTGAGCTGGAATATTAGGCATTTTTGCAGCAACCCCTTATCAATACAGTATCAATACAGCAATACAGTTCTAATATCGAGTTCAGTTTAATCTTTGTAAAATCAAGTATTAAATCTATATCGGACGTGCTAAAGGCCTGCTGAAGGCATGTATTCCGGTACTAAAACATCCGCACTCAGGTCAATCCTTTGAATTTGATTTAAGAAAATTCGGTATCAACTTCTGACATAGTTTGGTATTGATTTAGGTATGTTTATCTGAGTTTTGTGTACGGGTTAACGCACCGCCCTGTATCTTTAAAAATCGGAAAATTAACTTTTTGAAGTTATAAAATACATTTTGGTTATAACTTTACAAGGTACTAGCTGAATACCCGGCGACGCCGTGGTCTTTTGTGTGGATATGTTTGTTATAGTGCGTTTTTATTCAAATATTAACTATCAGTTAAATGATAGTTGGCATTACCTTTTCAACTTGTTAAAACTTGTTCTAACCCCGATATTATATTGGTAAAGACAAAGAGAAACATATCAATCTTGTTGTTCATGGCCTAAATAATTTATGAGATTAAATAATATATGCTATTTGGCTCAGAAACACTATTAAAACGGTTGAAAGCCGGTCCTGATCCAGTAAAATATCCAACTCCATATTACCAACCTACAGACCAGATTTCAAGTTCATAGTTTAAATAACTTTTGAGATGTGGTTATATTTTACCGGTTCGAAACTTGTTTAAGCCCAGTTCAGAACGACCGGTTCGAATCCGGTTCAAACCCGATTCTGTCCAACTTCACATTTCCAACCTAAAGACCCGATTTCAAGCTCATAGCTTAATTTACTTTTGAAATATGGCTCTGAACCAGTTTGAACCTGCTCGAATCCAGTTCGATTTCGGTCCTGATGTATTAAAATAGCCAACTCCACTCCATGCTACTGTCTAAATTTCATGATTAGTTTTCGTGATCGAAGAGGTTTAGACGCATATAAGGAACAAACATACCATTACCTATATATGGGCAATTATTTCTAAAGTGAGCAACTATTTTTTTTTCATAGTCTCCAAAAACTGTATACCACAGTTTTCAACGATTTTCAATAGATTTTTCAAAATTTTACCAATGTGGGATGCAAAGATATAGCGACTGTTTATGTATTTGTTAAAGTTGGATATTACTAAATATTTGATGGGCCCAAAAAATAATAAAAATTTTAAAAAATATTGTTATTCCTTTCTTTGTGATAAAAATATATGCGATGGTTGAACTGGAGGAAGAAAGCGCCGAAAGATAAGAAAACAATGTGAATCGCGGTTTTTGAAAAAACGGCCATTTTGTGATTCTTCAAATATTTAGGACTAATCCTCATGACATTCTTAGTACTCTGAAAAGGGCTTTATAATGGGACGGCCATAACTTTCCGCTAAATGCAGTACCATTTTTTGATTCACCCACGATATACTTATAGCATAGATGTATACATAAGTATGAATAAGACAAAATTACTCTGTGAGTGACTGCCTGACTGAAAGAGTATTACGAAATCGACTGTAGTGCTCTTGCGATTTGTGGTGCTCTCTTTGTTGTCTTGCTGCTTGAAGTAAGTATAACATTTCGATTTTGTGATTTGTGCATAATTTTTGGTTTTGCTACCTTTGGCACATTAGGTGGCGCTGCGTGGGCGTTCTAAGCGTTTCAGCCCACGGGCAACAAATTGTGGCTGCATTTTTGTGGTTTGTCTTGGCAAAATGTTTGGCCAAATATGCACCGCATGTGGTCGAGATGCCTCGCTCCCCCTGGCCAACTCGCACATACATACATTGCTTAGTCACCATGATCTCGGCTGCTTGGCGGCTCGTCGGCTTCTCTGCTGCTGTTTAACCGCATCGATCGCTGCCAGCTGATAGCACAATGGGCTCAGAGCACAATGATAACTATGCCGCTTACGACTTTTGACTCTCGTGCCGGCCAGGATCAAAAGGTGCACAGTTGACAAATGTTTGTACACACACACACAGGGGGAGCGAGAGAGAGATAGGGAGAGATGAAGGTGAGATTCCGACCCTTTTCGTGAATGTTTATGTTACATGCCCTTGGCCCCTGCCGTCTCTGTCCGCCCTTTCCCTCTGCTCCTGTTGCTGCTTTGTTGTCGCCTGGGTTGTGGTAGCAAATTCCTTGGAATGCAACATCCATTTGACTAATTTCTATGTCTAAGACAATTCCCCAATGGTCGTTTGCCTAGATTTATGTGAATTAAACAGCCAAAACAGCCAGCCGATGTCTGTCCCCTATCCCTGGTAGCCGTAAATGTCAACATCCATTAGAGACCTCCGAACCGTTAGTGGCATTTTGTCGCACGCTATGACGCCGCCTGCGGAATGATTGAGTGTGTGTTTCTGGGAACAGGCACGAAATCAGCATTGGAATGATGATTTGGTCGGCATTTCCTCCTATTCATAAACCACATAAATATGCTGTTAAATATTAGTTAGTGCTTGGCTTATTAAATTACGACGACCTTCAACAATGTACAAAAAAAAAAAAAAACAAACCGGTGAGACTGGCCAGTTCATTGTTAATTATGAGTCTCGCTAAGACTCTCCCTCTCTCCCTCTAATGTCAGGCAACTTGTGCAGTCAAAACAAAAGACTTTGGCAACAAACTTGCCCGGCCTGTGACCATAAAGCACTTTTTAAATTCAATGAACCCCAAGCGTGGAGCATTCCGGAACTAATCTAGGCGATATCACGAAGTTCAAATGCTCTAAATAAAAGAAAATTTAAATATGTGGTGTCGCGTTCGTATCTCTTTGGATAGGAAATGTTATGTACTTTTTCTTTTCTTCAATTTCTTTAAAAAGAATGACTGACACCTCCTATTTACCCGTCTTGGATTGCCAATTATTAAATCTTCATGATTATCTGAACTATTTATAAAATTTTCCATACGGCCTGATTTTTAGGACCGTCAAATTAACCGTCTAAATGATAGTTAATCTCATAAAAATGATTTTAAAAATTTTGCGACTTTTTGAACTGTTTGCTTTAACCATTTATAAGTCTACAACTGCCATATATCCAATCTTAATGATTCCCGATACTTGTAAAACTTTGCAAATTTCGCAGTTTTTTGTGCCTTTAATCTACAATTAGGTATATAATTGTTATCTATCAAATCTTTATTACCCGTCTATTTTCTTATGAGGTGTTATTCCAATAAGTCTGCCTAAATGTTTGGACAAACAAAAAAGTCGGTTCAAGTCGAGCCTTTTAGTCTGTCCGAGTACTGTGATTCAATATATAAATATTTCAACAAATTATAAAGAAAATACAAAGTAATCTTTATCTTGGTTTTTCGGACTATTTAAATAAAGTTATAAAGTTATAAATAAGAAATTCAATAATTTTGACAAGCAAAACTTATTTTATATTTTTGAACATTATTTTTCTGGATAGGTTCCATCAAATGAATACATTGTATAATTAGTTTAAAGTTTAAACTTTAAACATTGAAGTATGCGTTTTAATATTTATTAGCAAAAGTCTTTCACATTGTCAAACTCAACCACCTCAGAGCCAACTGACTAAGGGCTGACAAGTTATACCTCATGCGTGAAGCGAACATATGAATAAATATAAATGTGAATTATAATTTAAAAATGCAACATAAAACATATCGACCCCTGTGCGCGAAAAAATCGTATGTGCCAAAAACCAAATTTTACAGGAGAGCGCTTTTTCCTTTTCGATGCGGTGGCTGGCAACGTCGCTACTACAATTTAGATGTGCAACATTTATCAATTTATTTAACTAAACTCGTAACTTTTTTATGAAAATTTACCAATTTATCTTTTTTAACCAGACTGTTGAATTCAGTATTTGGGGCACATATGATCATTTCGCCCCAATAAACTCATATTGTCTCGTATGATTTTGTTGTATCTCCGTAACCGTTATGGTTATCGCTATATAATTTTCCCAGTGATGAGTTAGTGGTTTAGAACTAATTTGCATCAAAATATCAATTTCGTAAAAAATGGCACATACGATGTTTTCGCGCACAGGGGTCGATATAACCAACCAATCCAATTTTTCTAGACTGTCTTCTCATCGAAATGACAGGGAAAAATTTAACAGAGTTGCTTACTCTCTCAACAGAACACTAGATTTTGATAATCTCGTGTTTTCTCGATGAGAAAAAATTTTGTGTTCTGTTGAAAATATGCATTAAGCAATGCAATACAATTGCTGATTTTCGTTAGAGAGATACTAATCTAAAACATAAATACTGAACATTCTGCATTACAATTTTCAAAAAAATAAACGCATTCGTAATAAGGAGTCCGTAGGCAGTTCGCCTCTAGCGGACATCCTTTATTATTTGTAATGCAGGCTGCGGGCAACTCTTTTTACAAAGCGGCCATGCAAATGGCAAAGTAAGGCAGATTGTATGGGATTACTTCCTTCATACTGATGGCAAAGTAACGTAGGAGTAATCCATTATGTAAGGGCAAATTGCGTCGCTGGGTAGGAACAAGGCATACTAAACAAGGTAGGCCCACTCGCTCTCTCTTTCTCTTAACAACTTGTTAAATTTCAGTCAGTAAGCAACTGTTGTAAGGAAAGCATCTCCGCGGACGAATTTTTTGTTTTTTACTTAGTAGCTTAGTAGGCTTTGTATTGAAATATATTACTCTCTCGCTCTCTTTGACACAAATATAATGAGTTGTGAGAGAGCGAGTGAGCCTACCTTGTTTAGTATGCCTTGGGTAGGAACACATAAACAAAGCATGCGAAAACATCTCTCTTTGATTTAGCAAAGAGCACATTGAGAAAAGTCAAAGGTGAGATGTCATTTCGTTTCACTTTTTTATCGTGTCTGAGAGTGACTGTACTTTTACTGACAGCTTTTAAAAAATGGAACATATAACGCAATCGAAAAATGTCAGTTGAACATGAAATTAACCCATAACCAGGGCATAGTCCCGAAACGAATTTTGATTCCGGTTCCAGTACCGGTACGTTCCGAAATGAATGTTTCGGTTAAAGGTTCTATTTCGGTTTTTTTCAAAAGATTTTGGTTTCGAGTACGGTACTTTTATTTTATATAAAAATACTTTTTTCGTATATAAAATTTTTATATTTAAATACTTATACTTCATTTTCTCTTAAAAGACATTATGCCCAAAATTTTATATTATAGTAGTGTAGGTACGATATTAGTACTAAAGCTAACTTTTTTTTAATGTTAATTTATATGTGTATTAAGTATTAAATATTATATTCAGGGGTGTTCTAGAAATCTCTAGAGAATTTTGTATAAACGATCGAACTAAACTGGGACTACATTATTTGCGAAGTGCGAAGAATCAGACCGCCTACTAGATTATATGGAAGGAAAACCGTACGCAACAAATCTATTTGGCTTTGAGCAGGCGGTTTGAAATCGCTCAACATTTGTCATCTAATCTAGTAGCTGGGCATATTCGAGCAACTCAACATATAAATTCAAAGGCTTTAATATGAAATGCTAACGTTTATACGAAAACCTCTAGAGATTTCTGGAACACACCCGATTATGTAGTATTTGTTTTCAAATTTCAATTCGAATTTTATATGTCCACTTTATAGCATTCTTGCGATTTGGTCGTAGAAACATAATTGCGTTCAATGTGTTTGAGTCCAGGAGACTTATTATAAATTATTATAAAATTTATAAATTTTACGAATGAGAAGAGGAAGTGGAATGAAAAGCGAGACTTTTGAAATCGAATATAATTGTGGGAGCTTTGTGGAGAATTCTGACCTCCAGTCAAGAACGTTTCAATGTTTTCAAATACGTTTAAGTGCGATTTTATAAGAGAGGACGACCGTGTTTATATTTCCAATATGCAGTGTATCCAAACGCACAAACTTACTATATTCCCTGTGTACCTTCGTGCAAAGTATAAAAACAAATCAAAATTTGTACGAGATTTCCAAGAGACCAAAAAATGACCTGTGTAACCATCAATAGGCTGATCAAGAATATATACACTTAATAAGATCGAAAATGATTCCTCTCTGTTACATACTTTTGCACAAGCTTAATTTAATTAGGTGAAGTGTATAAAAAATACCGAAATTGTACCGGTACGAAAGTTTCGGTTTCGTTCCGTTTCTATCGGTTCAAATAATAACGATAAACGGTATTCAGTTCTCAAAAAAATATCGATTTCGGTTTAGGTTCCGGTACCCGATTTGAGTCGATTTATTTCGGTTAACGGTTCCGGTTTCGCTTCCGGTATTAAGCCCTGCCCAAACTAAAATAATTTTTTTGCGTGTGATGCAGCCTTGGTTTTTAGAGATGGATCTTTAATTGAAACAGTTTCTGTTCTAACTAGATTTTTAAATAAGAACTCCATTTAGCCATTTGTGAGCGATTAAGTTACTAATCACCTTTATTTGTTTCTCGCTTCCCTGAATTCAAAAATTTGTCAATTTTTTTGTAGGAATTAATTTTTCTGATGTGATAAAAATTTAGATCGGCACAATTCTTCACATGAATAAAAACATTTTTGAACGCTCTTCAAAAAGGAGTATTATGCCGAACGTGGAAAATAAATTTTTTAAGTGTACTTGCAATAAAAAGTGTGTTACTGAATTAATTATTTTTGTACTTGGTGAACTGTTCATTCCTTTGCATTTTGTTGAAGCACATGCAATGCAAAATTTCAAAACTTTCTATTTAGATCAAGTTCAAAAGTGTGGAAAAAAATGAAATTTTTCATCCAATATAAATTTTTTAATCGATGAGTTATCAAAGCAAAACTTATCAACACTTTTTGCTCTCTGCGTTGTACTACTTTTGCTCTCACCACTAAAAATAGCGCTGGGTGTGAGAGTGAAATAATGATTTGTTCACTATATTGAACAAGTTTGGTGAGACTTGTTCAGTGAGAGTTGTTCACTTGATTCTAGTAAAACTCATCATTTTTTCTGATTATATTGTACTGTTAAGGCTTCCTCAAAATTGCTTTTCAATACCTGGAATACAGTAAAATAACATTTTATTCAAGATCCGATATAAAAAAATTAATTTAAACGTGGGTTATTGCACCATTTGAATATCAGAGGAAGTACTTTCCAACGCGATTTATGGAAAGGCCGCTATTTGAGTTTAATTAACCCTTAAAAAAAACAATGTTTGAGACTTGGGACAGCTAGACAGTGAGTTTTGACATAAGATTTCAAGTTTTCTCTCTTTTTTTTAGTTTGGGAGTTTATAGATAGTGTGTACTTCTTTGGACATTACGCATAGGAGTAAGCAGTAAAGGGCGTAAGCGAAAGCTCATGAGTTGCTAAGCTTAAGACAGACAGAAAGTACATCAATCACACGAGCTAATTTTAGTATGAGTTTTAAGGCCATGGCAGTGGTCGTTTTTCTTCTTCCGAACCGAAAAAACCTCTGAATTTCCCATAGATTAGCTGTGGCCCCTTCCAAAAATATGACCCCTTAATCTTTAACTGAAAAGTGAGTATTTATTAGAAATGTCCCTGATTTCTCTTCGCTTACAAAATCAATATGCTCTTAAACTGGATAGAGCATCGTGGGGAAAAAATACAAGTTTCATATCGAAGTTTTATGATCGAAACACCGAAAAAAAACTAAAAAAAAAAATAAAAACGAAAAAGAGCAAATCAAAAAACGTAGTCTCTTAGCCCATCCAAGCCAACCCATGGCGTTTGTGGGAATGGAAAGAAGCTGGGCGATGTGAACTCAGGCAAAGGTAAACGCAGAGGCGAGCCGACCCAAGCCGGGTCTTGGCCAAGCCAGCAGCCATGTTAACAACATCCATTAAAAGAAATTAAAAGCTATGGCGCACAGAAAATGGCGTTTTCCCCAACTGGATGCGGCGTGTGGATGTGGATGTTGCTGGCCACTGTGTTTCCGGTTTTCTATTGGCATCCACAAGTGCCACCCATAAAACCACTTCCATTAAGATATTAACATAAATCTATGGCCATAGCCCAAATCTAATTACCAAACCCAAAGCTAATCTTTGGCTTTTTATCTCGAAGGCTATATATCTGGGTAACTATTTAACGATGGCAAAAGAGCGCAATCTATGGCATATAGAGGAGCCATATCATGATCAGGCAATATTAACTGATCGCTCAGAGTTTCAGTTACTCTGCCGCTGCTGCTGCTGATGCCATTTATTCATGCTCATTAAGTTTTTTTTTACCAAGATGGGATCGATTGTTGTCTGGTCTCGGGACGGTCTCCTCTTGGTTCACGAAGTGTTCATTCACAAATGAGCGCCTTAAGCAGCTCCGCCCCATGTACACACACACACTCCACTCACACCACAGCACATAATGAGCCGCCACATACACAGACAAGCCAGAAATTTATGTGGCAGCCACATAGACAGACACATACTTACTTGGATATCTTTTGGGTTGCTGCCTCAGCTTCTTTGTGCTGCTCTTTCTGCAGCTTCAGCTTCTTCATCTTTAATTTGGTTCCGTGTATCTTGTTGATGGCGTTTTGCCTTTTCCTTATATCTTTGCCGCCAAAGCAAGATTCTCGTTCATTGCTATTGAATTTTTTTGTTGTTGAAATTATGCTACGCTTTGCATTCCACCATGGCGAAGAACGAGGAGGCGAAGGAGGAGGAGGCGGCGGCAGGGACAGCCTATCCATCCTAACCAGCGAGCAGATCATGTTCCGTTACATTGCTGCAGGTGCACTTTGTCTACAAATAAATCGATTCGATTTTATTTCGACTCTGGGCATTTCGGAAAAAAGGCATATTTGTAGGTCTAATTAAAATGAATCGGTTTAGTCGGTTCGGGTTTTTGGATGCCTCGAAACGGACCACGAACCAAACCTGAACACGACTTGGAAAAAAGAAATAAGTTGGGTTTCATGACTTACGAGCTTACAATTTACTTAAAGTAATATACGAAAGCAATTTTCCGAAACCAGATCTCGACATGCCCACCAAAACGTAATTTACGGTTTTGCACAACAAATTTTTGTTTAAAAAATTTTAAAAAATTTTAAAAATCGGATCCCAAAAAAATTGGAAAAAGAGTTTTCAAAAAACAAATTTCTTAGGTTTTGTAATAATATTTTACTGTATCTACTAAAAATAACTTACCTACCAAGTACCCGCGTGCTTTACTATGTCCCCTATCTTTTTTAAACATGAAACGAAGAGATGAATTTTACTTTACATTTGCCAATTCTAAATCAACATGATAATCTTAACTCATTATATAACTTAGCAAATTTCGCTAATAATTTCCGTCCTCATGATAATTTAAACTCATTTTAAAATTTGGCAAGTTTTCACTAGCACGGATCGAACCCCGTTAATTTGAACTCTCTAGAGCAGCGGTGGGCAGCCTCATAGCCCTTCTTACCCGCGCAACCCGACCCGTTATTTGTCGAATTCTACGACGCAATAGATATTACAACAAACGCACGGTGCATTGCGTTGATCGAAATAAATGCGTTTTTATAAAAATTCAAAGCAAAACCGCACAGAAGCACATACCTACAGCAATAATACATTATTGATAAAAAATAGAGGCAAGCTAACTTCGGCTCGACCGAAGTTTATATACCCTTGGAGCTTGATATATGCCTGACAGTTTGTATGGCAGCTATACTATAAAGTGGTCCGATTTCGACAAATCTTGTTGAAATTATGTAAAATCATTGAAAACTTATAAATACGAGCGTTGGGAGCGATAACATTGAAACAAAAAAGTTTTTCTCACTAAGACTTTTTTTCAGACCTAACTTTTGTATGGCAGCTATACTATATAATTGTCCGATTTTGACAAATCTTTGTGAAATTATGTGAAATCTATAAAAACTTATAAATACGAGCGGTGGGAGAGATAGCATTGAAAACAAAAAAGTTTTTCTCACTAAAACTAGTTTTTCAACCGATCGTTCCTATGGCAGCTATATGCTATAGTCATCCGATCCGGCCGGTTCCGACAAATGTGCAGCGTATTTGTACCAAAAGACTTTGTGCAAAGTTTGATTAAGATAGCTTTAAAACTGACGGAGGAGATAGCATAGAAACAGACGGACAGACGGACGGACAGGCGGACGGACAGACGAACAGACGGACGGACAGACGGACATGGCTATATCAACTCAGCTCGTCATGCTGATCAAGAATATATTTACTTTATGTGGTCGGAGATGCTTCCTTCCCTGCGTTACAAACATCCGGACAATTTTAATATACCCTCTCCAAGGGTATAAAAAGGTTCCAAATTTTGCCATAAAATAGCTATATGCAGGGCCTAATACCCGAACCGAAACCGAAACCGTTAACCGAAATAAACCGATTCAAATCGGGTACCGGAACCTAAACCGAAACCGATATACATTTTTTTTTTAGAACCGAATACCGTTTATCGTTATTATTTGAACCGATAGAACCGGAACGAAACCGAAACTTTAGTATCGGTACAGTTTCGTTTTTTTTATACGCTGCATCTAATTAAACTAAGCTTGTGCAAAAGTATGTAACAGAGAGGAATCATTTTCGATTTTATTAAGTATATATGTTCTTGATCAGCCCGTTGATGGTTACACAGGTATTTTTTGATCTCTTGGAAATCCTCCACAAATTTTGATTTGTTTTTTACTTTGCACGAAGGTACACAGAGAATATAGTAAGTTTGTGCATTTGTATGCACTGCAAATTGGACATATAAGCACGGTTGTCCTCTCTAGTAAAATCGCACTTAAACGTATTTGAAAACATTAAAACGTTCTTGACTGGTGGTCAGAATCCTCCACAAAGTTTCCACAATTTTATTAGATTTCAAAAGTTACGCTTTTCATTCCACTTCCTTTTTAACATTGTCTATTTTCTACACAATCCTATAATTTGAAAAACTTATAGTATTAAAATATCCTCAAATGGGGGTACCTTAACACCTTAACCCCTGCCCCCCTCTGGCTACGCCATTGCATGTGTAGACTTGAACCAAATCATGACAATTGTAATGCATCAGCAGAATTCTCAGTTAAAGGCTGTCTGGACAAAAAATTTACTCTCAGAGCGGCATTACTATGACGGTTATAACATAACATAAAACCGCGATAATATACTTTTCATGAATAATGGTGGGTACTCACAGTTGAACATGAGGTCAAAACCACGGACCGCAAATAGCGCTTAGCAACACATTCTTCCACATTAAAAAAACCCATTCACATATATTATTCCATTCAAATAAAAATTCCTTAAGAGTTAGTAATCAGGATTCGCTTGGCATCAGACTTAAACGAGAGCGTAAGTTAATGAAAAGACAAGTTTAACAGTGTTCCTGCGTTCCTTAGGGTGACCATCTGAAAAGTATGCAACATTTTTTTAGGGTGGGAGGAGGGTTAGCGGGGGGGGCTTGGTTCACTTTTTTGCTCATAACTTGAGAACTGTTCAAATCGATTCATTTTGCTAATTACTAACTATGTTTAGAAGTAACAAATCGTCTATCTTCAAAACTGTAGGAGATATAACGTTTTTTTCAAATTGCGGGGGCGGGAGGGGGCGTGGCCAAAATTTGAAATAAACTTGATCTGCTTGCAGATAAAAGAAGCATGTCAAACCTCTATCTCTTACCATCTCTGAGATCTAGGTGTTCATACAGACGGACGGACAGACGGACATGTCTAAATCGACTCTGCTATTGATGCTGATCAAGAATATATATACTTTATATGGTCGGAAATGATTCCTTCTGCCTGTTACATACATTTGCACGACTTTAGTATACCCTTTTTACTCTACGAGTAAAGGGTATAAAAAATCCATCTCTAGAGATCCAAAATTTCTGCAGGTTTCTATAATTACGCACACATTTGCAATGTGATTATGTTTTGTTCTGATCCATTTTCCATTTGTGACTGCGAATATGTAAAAACCAACTATTGGTCATCCGTGGTATATTATCGCGGTTTGGTGTTATCACAGTCACAGTAGCTATGAGTATATGTTTTTTGTCTGAAAAATCAAATTTTAAAGAATTTAGCGGTTCTTCTGTCATAAACAACCTTTAACTCAGAATTCTGTTGATGCATTGCAAATGGCATGATTTGTTTGAATTTAACTATTTTTGATTCTCTTTGGTCATTTTATGGTTGAATCAGCCTTTAGCAACGGTCTTCAGTTATATCTTTGTTGTGACTATATCTTAAGTTATTTTAAGTTTTCCCCAAATTAATTTAGTAGCTATAAAGTCGATTCGGAAAGGATTTAAGACTATGTTCCACATATTTAATTGTAATTTCAATGAAATTTGATTTGGATTAATGAAAATCAAGCAAACGAATAAATTATGAATAAATTTGAATTACGCATTATTTGACCGCTTCGTCGACGAATACCCTGATAAATTGTACACAGTTTCTACCCACTCCGCCTATTTAAAATTATTAATCAACATTATTACAATGTAAGCTCGGTTTGAAAAAGTATAAAAAAAAAACTTGCAATTCACCTTAACCCAACTGGACTGGCTGCACTTTGTCTATAAATAAATAGATTTTAATTGGTTTCTTTATAAATATTTTAGCACCCACTTAACTGTTGGGATTTTCCAAAAAGTTTTTGCTATTTAATGATGGCATCGCAATCACAAGTGTCAATTTCTTGTACAAATAAGACAAGCGTGCTCGCGCTTTTTGTTCAGCCGGTAAGTGCCCGTGTCAACAACAAGTTGGCGGCGGGTTCAGTCCATATTTGAGTTAGCGATAATTTTGCGAGTTTGGAATGATTCATTAACGCAAATATAAACGAAATCTGCTCTATCATCTGTCTTAATCTGTTTGTGTGATCTTATCAGATGACTTAAGTGATTAGTTTTATCTAGTAAGCTATTTACGCTTATCAATGCGTTATCGGAACGTAAGAATTGTTATTGTCCCGAATTGTTAATAATAGCGGAAATTATATATCAATATATATATGTGCGATTCGCACATCCTGTAAACTGATATCTAATCTTGATTCAAAGCTAAGAATAAAAACAATTTAAGCACCGGTAAACAAAGTACCGAAGTGCGAATTTCCTTAGCATGAGTCAGGAAAATTGTGACTGAGGAAAGGGGAAATGCAGATAAGATTGGAAAATATATATATAAATCCCAGAGACTAATTATAATTAGTGGCAAATGCACAACAAAATATAACATAGGGCTTTTCAACAGTGAGTTATTGTATAATAATATTTTTTCGAATTTTTAGGTTGATGTTATCGAACCAGCTCTCAGATCTCTCACAAATAGTTAACAATAAATTATCAATACTAATCCCAATCAACCAAATAAACTCAACATTTAGTTACAGCTTATTTTTAAAAGAACCGTTTTCAAAAGTGTGTTCCTTTTTGGTATACAAAAAAGTGATTCGATAACATGAAAATATTGTAAATTGCCATTTTAGAAAGATTTTGCCATTTATATAAATTTTAAGTACTTGAGCTTATTTGGTTGATTTACAATACAACGTCGATGCTTTTGGGAATCACGCACAAAAATCAATGTTAAAAAATTAAGTTTTGTTTTACAATGCAAGTTTTTCTGACTTATTGGGGAACCCCATACTAAATAAAATAAAATTTATCTTTCTTTAAAGTCGTTAAGTTGTCATTTATATTAGTTTTAAGTACACTCAGACCTGAAACCTGGATGCGAGAACACGAATTTTATAAGCCAAAAGCGTTATTTGTGTTAAGTATGCAAATTCTGGTTTTAAAAGTTTGTCGGCATTGATTTAAAACTTTTACGACCAAAAGGTAAGATAAGGTTTTAAAATAGTTCGAAATGTAATTTGCATTTCTTGAAACGGTCTTATAGCCCATTTCCACTACAGCACAATAATATGTAGCATATTCTCCATATGAAAAAAATGTACATATTTCAAATATGTGTCCATTCACCCCGAAGGTTTTTACATTTTTTTGTTATCTACTGATATCTTTTGAAAATCATAGAAGCCCGAAAAGATAGTTGACAGTTATTGCACAATGCTCAAAAAAATAATTGTACATTTCGAAATATGTAATCATAATGGGCATAGGCTATTAGATCAAGAATTAGCATATTAAAATATCCTACCTCAAATAAGAATTTTGTTCTTGAATGAAGTACTTTCGTACTTAACTTACCATTGATACCATGTGTACCTAATTCAAGTGCAAAATTTTAAACTTTTCATACCCTGTTCCCATAAAAAATGGGAAAAAGGGGATCATGGAGTTGTGCAAACGTATGTATCAAGGAGAAGGAAGCATTTCCGAACCTATAAAGTATATATTCTTGATCAGCACCAAAAGCCGAATCGATTGCGCCATGTCCGTCAGTCTGTCTGTATGAACACGTCGATCTCAGACACTGTAATGGATAGAGCCACAAGTTTTAGAATGTATATAGGTGTACTGTACCCACATCGAGTTTGTTTCAGATTTCGAAAATTCCTCCTCCTCCTTTCTCTTTATAAACGCGTGGATCTCACTCGATCTGTTTGCATGTATGTAGGTGTATACTGTAGCCACATAGAGTTTGTTTCAGATTTGGAAAACTCCATATTATTCATCATTTAGCAGCGAGAAACTGTCTCTCTCTATGTGTAAACGCGCTTATCTCACAGGCTATAAGAGGTAGGATACAAACTGCTTGAAAATAATTTTAAAATAAAAGGAATGAAAACTATTGGAACCACATTACTTGGGACAGGGTATTTAGCTGTCGGGGCTCTCGACCGCAACACTCTTACTTGTTTATCTTAGTTTCCTAGAGTATACTCAGAAAAAAACTACTGACCGAGTTCGACGTCGATCGGGATAGAATTAATACCGTATGGTCCTACTTAACCTAAGTACGAAACGCTCCAGAGTCGAAAACGACTAGTTATCACATTAAAATGACAGCAATCGTTCTTGAAAAAACATTTTTAGAGCACGGCGTTCTTAGTTCAAGTACAAAATATCTTGGAAGAAACAGACTGCTCACTCCAAAAAGTGTGCAGCGGAAAATGCGAAATATTTAAAAACTCATTTGTTTGTAAATTTTCTCATTGTACTGTTCCAACATATATAATTTCAAGAGCAATTTAGGAAAATCTTTAGAATTTAATGGGCTTAAGTCAAGAACATTTTATTCCGGGGAATCAACCGAAACCGGAACCGTATACCGAAAAAAAAACGGATTAAAACTTAGAATCGGAACCGTTACCGGATCCCATCTAATTTTAATTTATTTGTATAACGGTATCCGAGAACCGATATTTTAAAATCAAAAATAAAGGGAAACTAAATTCGGCTCGACCGAAGTTTATATACCCTTGAAGCAAAGAATATGCTTGCTAGTTTGTTATATGGCAGTTATACGGGTGTGTTCCAGAAATCTCTAGAGATTGTGGTATAAACGCTTGCCTTTGGAATTAAAGCTGCTTGCCTTTATATGTGATGTGCCACAATATGACCGGTACTAGATTAGCCGACAATAGTCGAGAGATTTGAAACCGACTGCTCAGCGTTAGCTCCAAATCAAATCGTTTGTACAAAAATCTCTTAGATTTCTGGAACACACCCGTTCATATAATTATAATTATATAGAGATTTACAAATGCATTTGGTGACAATTACTTTTTGTGACGGTTTTTACAAAAATAAAATTGATTAAAAATTTTGGGCAAATTTTTCAAAATATCATTTTAAGATTACATGACAAAAATGGATAGAACTTCCGTAAAAAAGCTAAAAAATAAAACTGAAATTTTAGGGTTAAGCACTTCTTTAATAAACTCCGTTTGTGCCAATTATCATCCGATTCGGAGACATCAAATCAGTAAAAAATATTTTTTGTGTGAAATGTCCCATATACATATAGATTTTCGGTTTTTGCTTGACCTTTCTGTGGAAATACCCATATGGATATTTTCGGCATGTCGAACGTGACCATTGTACGCATCAAGTGGATTGAAAGTTAAATAAAAAATTATTTTTTCCCTTCTGTAACTTTAAGTTAAAGCACCCTTGAAAACGTTTATTTATTGGTAAAGTATAGAGCACAACTAGTTCTGGTTCCAAGTTAAAGGCAATCAAAAACGACTCACACGCGATAAATTTATTGAAAGAATTTATTTTTTTAATTTTTTGACTTTTTTTCACGTTAATGCGTACGATGGTCATGTTAGTCATAACGGAAATACCCATATAGTATTTAAAGCTCGCTTACCGAATTAATAGTTTAAAGAAATAAATTCTGAGATATTCAAAATGTACAACAGATTCGTGAGGTCACTAGAGACAAATTTTCATCAAAACTTCATAAAAATTTGTCAAATAATTTGCTTGTGTAAACTTAGCTTAACTACTTGCATCACTTAAACTTTGCGGCTTAATCTAAATACGAAAGTTTTTGTTTCAAAAACGATTGTTGCCATTTTATTAACAATATCAGGAGTTTATCCATTCTAGAATGTTTCGTACAAAACATACATGAATTTTTATGTACAAAACGGTATAAATTCTATCCCGATCGATCTTGATTATGCCAGTCCATTTTTTTTTCAAGTGTAGAAATGTTTGGAATACCTGACTTAAAATTTCCATTAAATGCACAAAACATGCCTTAAGATGGTAAAAACAGGCATTTTTAAATTCTTAAAAGTTAAATTTACAAAAACCAATCTGGACATAAAAAAGGATTTCCCAATTATGATCGATACATTGGAAAACGTGGAAATTTGCATCTCACTCTGCTAACTTAACATTAACTATTCATGTTCTAGTTAATTCTAGTTAATTGATTATACATTTGATTTCAAAAATACCGGAAATTTATAAAAAGTTGCCTTCGTTCACACCAGACTCTTCTGAGCTTTCTTCAGTATGAATTCCCAATTGATTGTTCCTTTCACTGAGCTTTTATATCAATCGACCCATACTACGATTATGGATATGAATCGATGGCAAAACTCTGTCTTGTGAGCAATTGAGGCACCCACCATATGTTTCTCACCTGATTTCTTTGAGTGTGGAACTTGCTGTACGTTTCTAGAATTGCCTCAAATTTGTAATCTCAAGCGCCTGCAAACGGAAGTTGCTTTTGGTGGACCGGAGAAAAGGAAAGGTGCTGTTGAGAGCAGGGGGGAGGAAAAGCAGTAATAGGGAGACAAAAAACAGGGCCAGTTGGCAGCAAAATGGTGTAATGACAAAGTGAGCAGCGTCTGTACATATGTAGGTATGTGTATATGTATAGCAAAAAGAAGAGCCAGCCAAGGAGGCACACAATACACAAAAAACCGGAACATTATTAATTTACAAGCAATAAAGCGAAGCAACAACAAAACGAAGAAAGGCAAAAAATAAAAAAAAAGGTGAACAAAAGCAGAAGGCAGGAACCGGCGTAGGGCCAGGGGCAGGGGGCAGCAGGAGCAGCCGAGCCGAGAGTCAATAGTGCAAGTGTTAAGAGAAATTGCAGCTGAAGATGCGCCATGTAACACACACCAGTGCAATCCAATTGGCAGCACACACACTCAACTAACATCTGTTGCCCCGAGCATAAAGTACATAGCAACTCCGTGAGTGGATAGGTGTGTGTGTGTGAGAGCGCTATGCTCTCTGGTCATCTCTTTCACTCCGCATTAGCGCAGACCACAGCATAAAAATGAACGCCAGCCACATCCACGATCGTTGCTTACCAATATGAGCGAAGCACCCACACAAGCGCACCCGAATGAACACCGAGCGCTCCGTGTGTGAGTCTGCGTGAGTGCGTCGTTGGCAGCGACTGCGACGCCTAGGGTTCTTCTTGAAAGCACCCTCGTTGTACGCTCGGCAATGGAATGAATGTCATTTGTCAATCACATTGCGAGCGCTACGGTTCGAGAGCTGCGAATTGCGAGAGAGAGAGAGCGTCGACAGAAAGTTGTGCAAAAAATTATAATCAAAAATTTGGTGACTAAAAAAAACTTAACTAAAGTATTTAAATGCCAGCCGCAGCCGCCGAGAGAAAATCGGAAAATATATAAAAAACCAGCAGCAGTGGCTGCCCAGTGTGTCTCAGTGTGCCAAACAGTGAAGTGCTAATTAAACCAAAAACCACAGCAAAAACAAAAAAATGGATAACCAAGCTAACATAAGTGAGCCTTGGGCCAGTGCCGCCACCACCTGCCTATCCCTGGATGTCAAATGTCACAGCAACGAGTGCTCCAGCAATGCAGTCAGCAGTCCCGCTTTAGCAAAATCCAGGCAAATTGCGTATACGCAGCGTTGCTGCAGCAGATTGACCATGCTGCCAGTTGTACTTTCGCTGCTCCTATTGTGCTTTACGCCTGCGCACAGCTGTGGTCCCGGCCGGGGTTTGGGACGTCGCCGGGAGCGTAATCTGTATCCATTGGTGCTAAAACAAGTTGTACCAAATCTATCTGAACATCAGGCTGGCGCCTCCGGGCCACTGGAGGGCGAAATTGCACGTGATTCTCCCAAATTTAAGGATCTAGTACCAAACTATAATAGGGATATCATATTTAGAGACGAGGAGGGCACCGGAGCGGATCGTTTTATGACCAAAGTGAGTAAAGAAACTAAGCACTTGATGAAAAAATGGAGATTTGGGCTAATTTATAGAAATATCATATCGGTGATTTAATATAATAATATTCTATGGGGGATATTTGATATTGGGTATGATATTTTATCTCTTAAGTACTTTTTTTTATTTCCTGAGATTTTTAATTAGTTTTGAGAGAAAAGTTATTAATTTTCAAGCCAAATTCATTAACTCCTTAACTTTTTGGACCTTATTTTAATACATAAGTATTTCCTGTTTAGCTTTTTAAAATCGGTTCTGCTGTGCCTCAATTATGGTGAAATATATAAACTCCTTAAAAAAATAAGAAATTTGTTTACCTTTTAAAAAGTTTTTATAAAAAAATGTTATGAAGATTTTCGTCGTTTTGCAACAGAGAAAAGTTAGTTTAAGGCAGGGAATAAAACAAATCCATTTAGTGACATGGTGAAATGACTTCTGGCCAAATTCTGGGACTAGTTCTATACAATTATTTTATATATGAATTAAATAATATACTTTAAATACATCCTGTAAAATAACGAGGAATTTCAGTTTCAATTTTTTTACTGTACTTAAATAAAAAAGATTTTCAAATTCTAAATATTCAAACCGAACTATCACAATTAACCATAATTTAAAATCAAGAAATCAAACCGAATCGTATTTCGGTTCTGAAAGAACAATCATTCATTGTTTTTGCGTCCATCCGATTTCGTAACAGAGAGTAATAAGCTTAATCATGAAAAATAAACTTTCAACTTTTAAGAAAAGATAGAAGAAGTTTTTAACAGTTCTTACAATTCTGGAAACTTTTTCAAACTTTGTCTTTAGCCCCGGATGCTCTTGCTATATAAAAAAAACTATTGGTATTGTCCTGTTTCTTTTCACATGTCAGTACCGACATCGTTTCTTTTAAATCAGAAATTTGCGTCAGAGCTGTTTTCCTCATTTATTTAAACTTTAAAAGGTATGAATGCAGTTTGTGAAGTATTCTTTTGTTAGGTGTTTGCATAACATTATAAATCCTTCAAAACTTAGTAGTGTCTACGTAGTCTCAGAACAGAAACTGTGCCGGTACAATGTTTTGGTTCTTTTCGGTTCCACAAATATCGGTTCTCTCACACGGGTACTTAAAAAAATTAAAATATCTGTTTTGGTTCTGAGTTCTAATTGGTTCCTTTCGTATAAAAATAATAATTTTTTTTTAAATTGTGATTTTGTTAAGTCTTTAAACAAATTATATTATAATGTTTAGTCAGATGATCTAATTTTAATTCATTTTGATGTCCTTTTTGATACCAATTCCAAAACTCGAACATTTTTGTGTTATAAGATAGCATTTAGAAAGTTCAAAACAGTCGCCAATAAGGTACACACTTTTCGCCATAAAGTAGCTCCTAGAATTACGAACCGGCTTATAATATTTAAAAGTACATTGGTTCGCTTAACTGTTCGTTTCACAGGTACAAATTTAAGGTTCTGTTTAAAACAACAATTCCTTAATAAAGTATTTTGCATACTTAACTCAAGCCTTACGAATATAGACGACATTACTGAAGTAGTTAATTACAAAAATCTGCCTTAACAACTGGATTTTATAGTTTCGCTTAGGGAGGAAGTGGGTTAGTACCTTTATAGATTACGAGTGTGTGTTTTTTAAAGAATCGCTTTTACTTAAAGAATTAAAGACAATGGTAAATTCGTTTCGTTAACTTTCGGTTTTTTTAGTAAATACTTTGTCGACTCAAAAGTTTGGTCTAAAATGTCTTAAAGTAGACCAAAAGTTTTTGCACGCAAAAAAAAGTTGAAAAAAAGTAATTAGAATAATATGATCGTTTCAGAAAAATTTTAAATAAAGCAAAAACTTACTTCTCTTAGAATTTTGTTCTAGAAATCAGTCTTTTTTGCGTTTTATAGACGAGGGAAAGTTAAGTTACCGATCATCTCTTGGATCAACAAATTTAGCTCTTGAATCAAGAAATTTAATTTTTCATCGAACATTCTTGATGCCATTTCTTAATTTTTTCTCTGCAAATGCATTCTCAAACTTATATTTGTACTATAACCACTGTTTGAGCTTGAAAATTAATTTTATTTCAAATCGAACTGCAAATAAGAATTTTTTTCAGACATAAAACTATCCTACTAAGTTTTTAGAGCTTATTTTTTAAGACTCCAATACAAGAGTTTCTAACCCTGATCTAAGAATGACAAATTGAAAACCAAAGATCGCCCATTCTTGTTATATTACACGCGTACACGCTTATCAGCAAATGGAAAAAATGCAACGCATTGAACTGATAACAGGCTAGCCTAATTCCTAGCTTATTGCGCATTGTTTGCCCGTCATCCGCTTTCCGGGCCATAAACTCAATTGCCAAATTAGAAATGTTAATCGTTGCGGCTAGCGACCAAACCGACAACCCGTTATCTCAGCACACTTCACCAATTGATTATTATCAACTACGTGGATCACTTATAAAAAAAAATAAAAAACTTGCATATCATTCGTTTCCACTTGCTATTTTTATTATTTATAGCCCATTGTCGAGTGCATGCAATAAAAGCAAGAAAATCACCGGCTATAATGATTAATTATGCTGCTTATCATTACCGACCGTTGTCCAGCAGGAAGCTCGATACCTGGAAAGCCTCAGCATTTCCAGACGCCCTGCAAATAAACAATCCTTCCCGCCGAAGCGTTCAACAACCTTCATAAATAGTGTGCTCAATGCGATGACAATAACGTTTTCGATTTCGCCATAAACAACAAACACAATTAAATAAACGTATCAAATAAACGTTCTACCACTTCAGTGGGACAAGGCACGCGAGCATTTGCGGCTTATCGTTATGTCGTTCGTTGATAACGAGTTACCTGTGCGGCGTCAGCAAGTGCAGCTGTAGCGCTGAGTGCCAAGTAGCTTGTACCGATATTGTCGCCTACATGTGTATGGGCAAACAAAAACATGCTTATAAGTGCGACTAACTGGCGATTTATCTTATCGGGCGGCGCAGCGAAAGTGCAAAAAAAAATAAATACCAACAATTGGCCGAGGGTAGTAGGTGGTGACGAAGTCCAACACACAGCTAAGGCGACTATAGCTCGCGTGGCTTTACCCTTAAGCCAGTTTGGCGACGCAGTACGTCGCACGGTTACGGTAGGCCCCCTCTAAGGGGGGTTTTTTCTTCTATTATTGACTCATTCAAAGGGCGGAAAATGTCATTTCTGCTGTGTTTTTAGGAGAGTGAGGAAAATATAATGAAGTCAGTACATTTTGGGGTTAAAACCAGTAAGAAAGTCGGTCAAGCCTGAATGTAATAAATAATGGTCATAACTTGGTCATAATTTACAGGTTTAAGTACCTTTGCAGCTCGTAAAACTTTTTTAAATAAAGAATTTGAATGTTATTCCTAAAACAATTTTATTTTTTCTTTTATTTAGGCTCATTGAGGGATTTACAAAACTGACCAATAGATGCCGTCACTAATTGCTTTGAACAATGCTTGTTGAGGGATTTCAAAACTGACCAAAAGATGAACTTATAAATAGTGTGAACAATTTGTTAATCAAATGTAACTCACTTTATATAATTATAATATTACTTGCTATATCTCTTACCATCTCTGAGATCTTTTCGTTCATAATTGTTGCTAGAGATGATAGCTTATCGGCTGCGATAGTTATCGACAGATGGCTGGCGTTGGGTTGCCACAATTTTTTTAGAATTTTATCTGGAAATCAAAGCCGAATATCTTAAAAATTTTTAAAGTGTACTTTGGAACCTTTAGTTTTCGTTATTTCATGAACCAAGGTTCCAAGGTGATTTGTGTAGTCATTTACCCACCTCATGAACACCACGCCTGGCATTACGTATATATACCAGTATCTTCCGATAGTATGATTAGTTAAGCGCCACCTTCGTATTACTGCGGGCTTAACTCTACCTAACAATTATATTATGCGTTTCCGCCAACAAGGTCTATTTCTCCTCCATTGGTAAACAACAATTTTACCTTGGCTATCTCCTCAATGTGTTGCTATTTTAATGAAATTTTAAGTGCTGACTGTATTAATATGTAATACTGATAAGCTTCATAAATCGGTCTATTTAAGTTTAATGGATGACTTTCAGTTTAATCTGCTTAAGTATAGACTTCAGCTAAATCAGAGCAATAAATAATGTATGTATGATACGTAATACTTTGTGTGTTTGGCTGACTAATTTAGCTTAAGATTGCAACTGGTCAAGCATATTTATTATTTGCTCAAGTGTTTTTATTAAGGTTATTAAATATACAAAAGTGTGTTTTCAGATAATGTCATATTTCTTAGAATTCGATCGATAATATTGTAATCAGGGTCCCGTGCTTTTTTTTTCAAGTGCATACAAAAATACTTGAGTACTGTTATACATTTAAATTTTTTCAAATTATTAATTTATGATTTCGAGCAGGTTTAAATTTGTTAGTTTATCATATATTGGTCGAGTTTGTTAAACGAGCATTTAACAGAAGAAAGTTTTGCATGCAAAAAAGTGAACAATTTGGAATTGTTTGAAGGCAAAAACCTGATCTTATGAAAAGATTAAGTTTACTTCGTCTGTGCTGAAGTTGTTATACGTTTGAAAATACAGATTTTAAAATATTTGCAAGAACTATAACATTGTAATCACAAAAAGGTTTTCTCACTTAAACTTATTTTTCTACCTATCGGTCCTATGACCAAGTTTTTGTAAATCTGTTGGAAAGCATTTATGTGGATGTTAAAATTAAAAAAAAACGAAATTTTTATTAAGGTCGAAATTTTTATAATAGCGACATTAATAAAATAAACTTTGCATACTTTACGGCGTTTCCTTAAGGAATTTAACTTTTGCAGCTTGAGCTGCGTGCCAACATAATGTGAAGAAGAAGGGCAGGCCTTCTTATTGTAATAAAATTTTCATAGATGACAGTCTAGCACTAGTAAATCAAACGGCTGTAGTCCTTAAAATGTGTTCTGAAATTGCAGGATCAAAGTAAAAAAAATATTTGCTTTGAGTTTTCTACTTATTCCCTTTAAACTCAAATAAATAGAACTTTTACACAGTGGGAAATAACCGATAGAACTGAATCCACGAGCATAAATGTTACCAACAGCAGTGCATTAACCGGCTTTCTCATTTGTGGTACGAAGTTCTCAATTGAGGAACCAAAACTCAAATTGAGTTGATATTGTTTCAATTTTTACGAAGTTGATTTGATTTAATATTGTTTCCTTTGTCAAGAACATTTTAAACTCAACTGGGAAAAAAATTTGATATAACTTGGATTAGGTTTGAGAAGATTCCTCACATTTGGGTGAAATAAGGAACGGGGTTTTTCAGAAAAGGACAGAAAATTGGTTTAGGCATGACTGAAACCAGTACTTTATGCACTTAACGCATGGAATGATGCGCCAGCACATTCAGCCGTTGTATACTATTGCAGACAGTTGGTTGCACTGACAATAGAGAGAGCCGCCGTATAAAAAACCGATTTATTATAAACTGGTTTTGTTGTTGTGTTGAAGCAAATATTTTTCGATTGAGAACAACCATCTTGTTCTTAGTTTAAGTTGAAGGAAACTTATTTTCTGAACAGGTTTTTCACTCTGTGTACGATCAGGGTTTGACTTTGAAATTCCCGTTAAATATTCTGATCTAAAATAGCCGCATCTTGTTTCTGTATTTTTCAGAGTTAGTCAAATCCCAAGATCACGTTCACCTGCCTAATGTTTACTGTACGCTCTCTTTTCAACCCACATTTAATTTTAATTGTTTTTATTCAAGCTGTTGCTAAAAACATTTGTCAGTTGGTCACTTCAAATGAAATTTTCTACTTGCCACGCGCCAAGCGGGACATTTTACAATTTACAAAAACGAACCTTGAAACTTCCAACTGCAATTTAGCTAGAGGAAACTGCCAAACAATTAACAGTTGCAAAACAGTTGCAGCCGTTGTTCTTGACAACATTTCGTTAGTCAAAAAGGATAAGTGAAGGTCAAAGCGTAGCCAAGGCCAGGCGCGCAGGCACATTTGACTGAAACTGAATGGCCAAGGACAGGCAGGGCATAAAACAGCAGTGCAAATATTTACAACTGTTCTTTGCCACGGCTACCGAAGTGACATTGAGAGGTTTTGGATTTGGGTTTGGAGGACAGCAGCGCAACTAACTGGCATTTTATGCAGACTTGACTGCTGTGCGTGAATTTCTGTTGGTAAACAATTCGTTGTGGCTATTAAAGCGCCAATTTGGTATTTTTGGAATCGGTTGCATAAGCAGGGGAAGAGTAGGTAGTTGCGATCGGTGTAAGAATCCATCTTGCTGAAATTTATTAAAGTTATTTACAACGTCCCCCCCATCATACAAGCCTTAACCCACAGATTAGACAGGCAAAACCGCAGAGGCAGAGGCAGACGCAGACGCAAACGTAGACGCATACCCAAGGAATGCGTCAAAAGCCGCAGCATAACTTCTAAAATTTCATAAATTGTAGCAACAATGGAGCAAAAGAGGCAAAGCCAATGGTAATCTGATATGATTATTGTCAGGCATGCAGTCCCAGTCTCTCTCCCCTGCACATCAGCCATCCAAGCATCCAACCATCAACCATCAACCAAAAATCAAAAGTAAGCCCACAGCGTAATAGAACACATTATGACTCAAAAATTGATCCTATTAGAGAGAGCGCAGATTGGGCGGCCGATGATGTCAGAGTTTTTCAAATCAAATCACGTCAAATGCTGCGATAAGCGAAAATTTTCTGCGCCACTTCGTGGGAACATTCCGCAAAAAAGTAATCAAACTTATCACACAAACATTAGTCAGGCAAAGTGGACAAATTGACAAACAACCGAAATTCCAGGGCCCAGACTTTGCTGCCCGCTGGCTTTATAGTTTGTTTGGTTTTGAAGCTTTTATATTATTATTAATCAATTTGATACTTTTACGAGGGCACTCAAGCGCAAATGTTCAAGGATTTGCTTTTTTCGCTTTATTTGCATAAAACTTTTATGAACTGCAAGAAGGCGGAGATCGCGGATCGCGTCGCGACTATCACATTACTGACTCACATTTCACATGCTGCGCTCTCGATTCTTGCAAGTCATGGGTTACCCAGTACTTTGGGGTAGGGCGGGGGATCCGAATCCGACACACACACACATCCACATCCACATCAGTGCCAATGTGCGGCTCATAACTCATCATCAAAGTTAATCACACATCAGGGATTATGGCGCTTATCATTTAAGCCCCGAGACCCGGCAACCTGGAACTGAAGCTGGGCTTACCTGCCCAAATGACTTTTTGTGGTGTCTGTCTCTGGTGTCTCCGGTGTGTTGTGTGGGGGACATTAAAGGCGGGGGTATACTCAGATTTAATTTACGATTTCTGCAAATTAATAGCATTTAATTAATAACAATAAAATGACGCCTTTTTATGGACATTTATTTGACATGAGATTTATGAGCTAAATGGTGAAAATGCGCAAAGTTGATAAGCAAATGACTAAGAGTCTAGCAGACATTCAATGATAGAAGTGAATTGATGTGCACTCGGAGAAAAAATCAATGCCTTCACATACGAAAAGAAGGCAAAAAGTAATCAATATGTCTAAACCTACAGAACCTTTAAAAGGTCTGTAACTGTGGGAAACACTATTTCGGAAGAAGTCCTAACAGTTCTATGGGTTCACTGCACATTCACATTTCTATTCCCAATATCTCTTATTACTGAAATTTTCATCAAGATCGGATAATTAATAGCAGAGTTAAAAAATGGTGCATACCATTTGCAAGAGCACACAAACGCTATTAAATATTTCTTCCCATGAGTGAGGGGTATACCGAAGTCGGTTAGAGCTGAAGGAAATAAAACTTTAACGTTAGAGGATGCGATATTAGAAAGAGTAAAATTGATTCATTCAACCGGAATTCCCTATCTTCTGATTACAAAGTATCGGGTTGTTAGATTGAATCATTGAACCATTTACAAGTAACCTCATTGAGTCATATAAATTTTAGATCATGAGTTTTTATTCAGTTAGGAAATTTGAGTCACGAGCTTATGTCAGAAATTTACCATGACTTCGTCATTGAGCAAGATGATAGAGCCTGTTGGAAATTGTATGAATCAGGGAAGGGTTCACAATGACCCTTTAAAAACCAGTTGATTATTATAAGATTTTCAGTTGAAGAGGTAAAAGTTTTAAGATTCTCAATGGCCCACATGCAATGCTTACACCTAGCATTCATTGTTGTTTTGCGCATAGCAAATGCCGTGCGTATAGCACAAACCAAAATATATTGCAATAATAACTTCGAATATTTTCTCCCTTATCTTTCTCTCCTATATCTCTAGCAAAATCGAACTGAACAACAAATAAGTATGCGTCGTCTTAAGCTTAGATTTTGTTATAGGCTACTAAAGATTTCATGTCTGTTTCGGATTTCTGTTTCTATTTCTAGTGTTTGTTGTTTCAAAAATATTTGGTTTATCATTTGTATTGTTTTCTACGCCGCCGTGAGCTGGCTCTGAGCACCCTAGAGTATCAATTAATCAGAAGTATGATAAGTTCAAAATGTGAATTATTAATTCCCTACCGATCAAGCTAGAACTCTGACAAGTCTGACAAACTTTTTTCTGAGTGTAGGTGTGGTGTGTGTGTGTGATCATGATTAATATTGAAACCCCAGGAATTGTTGGCACAACATTCTGACAAGATGCAATCTCCACACCAGGCAGATCCCAAAAAAAACGACAAAAAGTAAAACGAATGAGAAACACAACAGAAGCGCTGGCATTAATCCAATAAGTTCCAGCCAGAAAGGTTTGCCAGCTTCTTCTTTGCCTTTAATGAGTATCAATTTATATGGAAAGAATAATAAACAAATGCCAAAGTCAAGTTCCATTTCCATTTTCATTTGCTTAATTAATTCTTTTTTTTTGTTTTGTAATAATTGCACGCTGGCAGCATAAACAAATCGCCGATCGATGCCTCATCATAAACAAATGGGGAAAACTTAATTTTCTAATGAATAAATACACAGCTGTGAATAGATTGGCAACATAAATAAACAACTGTCCCTGTCTCTGTCTCTGTCCCTGGCTTTTAGCGACGTTCCTGCACTTGAATTCATTTCGTAGCGTTTTGCCAATTAAGTGAGGAAATCTCTCGGTGCTCTGTTGAGTGTGCCAGGCCACACACACGGATTTCGGGGTGCTGATTGACAACAGCCAAAGCTCTTAAGTTGGCCCCTAAGTGGCTGCCGCAGGGGAAGGCAGGGCTAAGACGCAGTGCTCAAGTGGTGGCCCGGGGCTCGGCTCTTGTTGACACATATACGAGTGGGTGACGTATATCCTGTGCCGCTTCCTCAGTTGTAAGTTTTCGCTTCCTTCTTGATGGCAATCACTGCAGCTAGAAAGGATATGGCATATCTGCTTACACCTCGAGCACGTGCAGAAAAAAAGGGGTGACTCCTGGCTACTGCCGTAACTTAATGCCCACTTGAATTATGTCGTTAAATTGTGTCGTTTCCTAATCGTTTGCCTTCTTTGGGGGTAATCCGAAACGGGCGACGGGCAACTGGCAACTAAAAAAAAATTTAAACTACAAAAAATTAAACAAACAAAAGCCCAACCTCTGTCCCTGGCTTACTTGCAGCCGTACGAGGAGTGTCCATTAATAGCCTGGACCCTGGGCTAGCTAATGATGATGAGCACCTAATAATCATTTCGCCTGCTCGCGGTGGCCATTAAAAGCGTCAAATTGGCAGCCGCAGCAGACGATTTAAATCAATAAAACTGCAGTTGCGGGGGCAATTAAAAACGCATCAGCGGTCAACTAATACACTGAGAAAAAAAACAAGGCCTTAAAAGATAACCCAACAAAATGGAACCAAAGGTGGAATTCAAACAGAGATTTAAGCAGAAACGAATTTCGGTAAGCGGTCACAATATCATATACTTATTTTCTCCCAACTCTGCACTCAGCACAGACCGAAAAAATTTAAGCAAAACCTCATCTGAATTGTTCGCTGTCATCGCGTTTACTATTAGGTTGTGCAATTACAGGACCCTGCAAATCGACCGCTCATTAAATGTGTGCTTTTCAATGAACAAATTGAATGGATGGGAAGGCATTTTTGTGGTTTTTAATTGCTGTGCTGGATAAAAGTCTGTGAGAGATCAGGGCTGACCAAATGAAAGTCTGTGAGAGATCAGGGCTGACCAAATGAAGAGACTGACTTCAGCGGATTTACTTGCTTTTTGTACTTACGGGTTCACTTCTTCATAATTTCGTCTCATGTTTGTGTCAAAATCACTTCAGCCTGTATTCTGGTATACATTCATTCAAAATAGACACTTTCAGAGTACGGTCTCCTTAAACACAAAAACACAGTGGCGTACCGAGGGGGGCGGGGGGGGTCTCCTTTTTAAACGGGGTTTGGGGCGGCAATTTTAGGGGCAGCAAATTCAGGGCGGTAATAATTACAAAATGTATATTGATTATTCTCTTAAATTAAGAAATAGTGCTATTTCTGAAAGTGATCTAGACTTTGCTGTCATTTCATTATGGAGAACGTTGCAGATTCGCACTTCAGATCTAGTATATAAGAAATATTCATTGAAAGCTTACGATCAGTATAAAGGGATCAAAGAGCGAGGTCTACCAAGACAGAGTCAAACGCTGCTATATTGATATGCCTCAGGGAGTAGAGGAGGGGCAGATTTGTAGTATGCCCTGAAAAGTTCTTATGAAACAAAAGTTGTGCAACTGAACAATTATTAAAAAAATTGTTTTTATCAAAAAAATAACCCATTTCCTATTAAAGTCCAAAATTTCATTCCAATGAGCAAAATCAGAAAGTTGTTTTCAATATACTTGTAATCAATACAGAATGAGTTCTTTAATAGTTTGTTACATGGACTAAAAAACAATGATAGTGTTAATTATAAAAGAAAATTATCAACAAGAATAAATATTTTCACATTAATTCATCAAGTTCGCGCCCATCATTTCGCGATATTTTCCGAATTTTGGAGCACAACAACTGCCATTGAGTTATGTTTCCAAAAACCGTAGTCCAACTCGTCCAATAAATCAGCCTCCAGTAAAAACCTCTACAGGAACGTTTTGTTGGAGTAAAAACTATTTCGAAACGCATTTGCCATCAAACTAGAAACCTGTTCGACCTGAAACAATTTTTCGGCCCATCGAGTCAATTTGTATTTAAATTTTGGTTAAGAAGATATGTAAAATACGTTCCGCGGATTTTGCGAAACGCCGCGCGCCCAATAACATCCCCGAATTTTCCAATAATTATACCAACGCAAAAAAACCCCCTCACAAAGCCTCGTCATCCTAATCAAAACCAAAAACACTATTAGTTTTAAGTTCATTTGAAATGAAGGATTGAAGGAAATTTGAAAATTGGAAATTTTAACATAAAGTTAAAGGATCTTTGCACAATATCGTCTGCAGCACAAATGAAGTCCCCACCGGGGCAAATGCACATTACGAAATCGAACAACTCTTAAGCACTACGAAGGCTCTGTGGCATACAGCATCGATTACAACCCAGTATACTATTACACTATCGTCGCACGTGCTCCATTACAACTGCATATAACAATGTAAGAAATGTAAAAGACGGTGTGGATGGGCCGCCCACTAAACGATACACATAGTATGCGCTGTTGTAATGCAGATACTTTACGAACTAATGTACTTTGTACTAAAAGTTATTTAGACTGTTAATACGATTGAAGTACTGCTCCTTGTGCGGTATGTTAAGTTATATTACTTATTAGCCATTCCAATATGCAAAATATAAAACAAATCGACTAAAAGCTATTTCACATAAGTTTCTTCACACGTCAAGAAACACATATATGACAAACATACGAACGCATTTCGAATTTTCGGCAAACGAAGTCAAAAAGCATCGAAGACTTGACAAACTCCGTATGACAACTCTGTGTACAGAGTATAGCAAGAGTGCTTTATACTTGGTGGTTGTTGTAATGCATGATGTGGGCTCGCCTTATTTAGCTGTGCGTCCCTGGGATATGTCGCTCTTTGTTGGCACATGCAAACGAATCTGTAAAATGAACTCAAATAGTATAACATATAGAAAACTGCAAGTCTTACGATTAAACGCATATTTGTGCATTATATATTTGAGTTATGACTGTCTTGAAGTATAGAAACAGTTGGTACAGAAAGCTGGTTATCAGATATATGATATTTATGAAAGACACTTCGGAAGTAGAAAACGTGTGAAAAACTTAAAGCAGAAACAGAACAAAAAGTGTTTTTTGTGTCCCTCTATTTTGTATTCTTCTTTGTGATAAACAAAAAGTTTAATTGATTTTCGTTTTTAAGCGGTTTTTATTGAAAGAAACAAAAAATAAAATATTTGCTTAAGGTGGTGAAGACTGCTACGACGAAAATTCTATTTGTTGATATTTCACTGTGAGGTTAACAGAATGAAGGATATACATACATAAGTGGGGATCAGCAAAGTTTAAGCTGGTTAAATACACACAATACAATTGGGAAAGTCGGTCAAGCCCAACTATAATATACTCAGTACTAGTTTTATCCCAGGAGTACCCCCCTATAACATATGTTTGTTATTTGATAAATGCAATTCGCTGTAGGTTAAGTGGGTACAGAGTATAAAAACATTAAATAATTTAAAATTTTCAATAACCTTTGATTTTTTCCAAAAAATGGTCTGAATTTGTTTCTTTATGTAGTTAAAAACAGAAAAGAAACAAAACATGAATATTTGTTATTTAAGTTCAATTCTTTTGTTATGCATCATACCAGAGCATTGGGTGTAAGGGATTTCGTTGTTCCTATTTCTACCTTTAAGCGAGTTCAGTTTCATCAGATTTTAAATCTAAGAAAATGTATTCTGATAAAAATTAGAAAGGCGGTTCAAGCCAAAGATGCAAAGCGATTAAAATTAGGGAGCGGTTCGGTTCAATGTTAATTCACAATTAAAATATAACAAGGCCCAATTTTCCCACATTTCTAATTTAAAAACTTTAAATTTTTGAAAAGGCCAGAACATTTCTTACGAAATTTCTTGGACTCCTCCGAATTCAACAACCAATTGTATACAAATATTTCTTTTAGTAAATTTTGAAATTAAATTTTTTCAAGTGTACAAAAAAAAAAGGTTAAACACTTGAGTGGGAAACGAACAATAATCAAATGCAGCATGTAAACATAATGGGGCGTGGCCGTGGTATTTTTTGGGCAAAGTTCACACCTTGTTGAATGTCTAATTAATGCAGCAGCTTTCATTAGGGTGAAGTAGGCGGAGGTAGAAGGGAGGGAGAATGGGATGCACTGGCTTATTTACACTTGACGCTATTACTCCCCCTCTCTCTTACATGCTGTGTGTGTGTGTGTGCGAGTGTGTGTTGTCTGAAAGACCATGCCACTTGCAATGCAAACACATTATTTAGCCATCTTTTTGGGCCGCCGACTACGACGCCGCTTCCTAAATGTTTACCTTACGCACCCGTCGGCATTTACTTAAATTGACGGGGTGTGGGGTCGGGGACGGGGACGGGGTGTCGGGATGTCTTGTTTGTGCATCAATCGGATTCGAATTCAGCTTGGGACTCTCATATGCATTAGCATGTTGGGTAAACATCGTTGGCCCGGCCTTAAGACAAAAAACACAAAGATTGTGTTTGCTCGTTGGCGTTACGCTTTTGTGCTCATTAGCAGCTTCTTCAGCTTGGCGAGGCTCTCGACTTGGTTAAGCCTTTTAATAAAGCAAAGCTGCAGCAGCCCGGGCCAAGCAAATAGCATTGAACTCTTCTTGGAATGCCAGCTACATCCAATTCGCCACAGATCTTCGACTCTGTCTGTGTGACAAATTAAAAGTCGATTTCTTTTCTTTCTTTCTGTTTTTGCAAACAAACAAGAGATCGTCTCGCCCCGAAAAATCGAAATCAAAACAAAATGCTGAATGTTGTGGTTTATTTTGGAAAAAAAGGATCTACTCGAAATTGATTTTACGCCACCAATATTGTTTGCACACAACAAAAGGACACATATTTGTGTCTTTGCCTGCCTCAGAGTCCCGTAGTCCGTTGATAATTGATTTTGTGGCTGGCAATCGTTCGTGTTGGACGTTTGTTCGCCCTCTCCCTCTTGTTATTTTTTTTCCATCTCAATATTTGCATAGTGTTTGAAATCCTTTCTTAAAAAAAAAAGCCGACAAAGATTTCATATAAGAAAAAAAGGTATATTCTCTCTTCATATATTTACTCACCTAGGGTCAGGTTGAAGGGTCAATGTTTGAACTGACTAGTGGGCAAATAAGCCTTTGGCAAACGGAGAAAGAGAAAAAAATGCATCTTGTATTTGTTGAGGTCGTTCAAAGGATGCGCTTGGGCAGGTTTGCTGCTTAAGTCTTTTGTGGCCCAAAAAAAAAAAAAAATAAAAATAAAGAAAGAGAATAATAATAATAATGAGGAGAAAAATGAACTCTAGGGCCAACGAATGAATGCCCAAATACCACGCCTCAAATGCTTGCGTGAGCATCAGCACACGCACACGCACGCACACACACAGCTCTTCATCTCTCTTTCTCTCTCCAGCTCGCTTGCTCGTAAGTGCTTGTTTTAAACATGGCGTCTCTTTAATACGAGGGCATTTAAATAAGTCTAAATAAAACTTTTCTTAGTTAGGTGAAATTTTAAAGGCTTCTAGTTGAGGCATGACAATATCAAGTTGCAAAATCCATTAAGCTATACAATTCATGATTTCTTCAATTCGCAAAGTAAGCTTCTGGCTATTCTCTTAATTATTTTGACACTTTCAATCGGTTCTGTGAAGATTCCGCTTAAAAATTATTTTAGACACATTCGCTTAAAAGAGACCTCCCAGATTGTAACGCTCGTTTCAAGCACATCTGGCAAATATTTTATTTGACCTCAATTTTTCCGATTTATCAAATATTAGAGAATGAAGAACAGTTCTTTACCGCGTAATACTCGTTTTTTGAACTCGCTTGCAAATATTTATTGAAAGTTCGTCAAATACATAGAATTTTTTTCCTCTGGAGGCTAGTGATTTTTGGAACGGGTTGGATAAATGGGAATAATATTAATTGTAATTTCCAATAGATTTGCTAAAATTTGTGAACTTCAATCACCCGAAAGAAAATCTCAAATCACAATTCAATTTTGCTCCCTATGAAACATTGTGTAATTTACAGGCCATGTACCCTTGTTTCCGATCGGAATTGTTAAATGTACTCGCTTTCAAAAACCGACTGTGTTTTTCGACTTTTAACTTAAAACCCCATTTACCTTCATTCGACCATCTTGATGACAAAAAGATTCGACCGCATTCTTTAATCGTCTCTTAGAAATCTCAGCTCTTATAAATTCCGATCAATCGAATTCGGAAACGGGAACAGGCCTGATAGGCTCTGTAATCTGTCAAAGTCAAAGCTGTGAGATTTTGTTTTTATAGGAAACACGCATGCTGGTTGGGTACTCAAAAGTCTTCTAATTCAAGCTGCAGCACTGCTTTCTTAGGTTAGTTGTCTGTTATAGTTGTCTGAAATTTGTCAAGCTTGGTGGAATTATGAAAAAAAGTCGAAAACTTATTAAAAACACGAGGACTAAAAACCTTTTCTCACTAAACTAGTTGTTCTACCGATCATTTCTTTGGTAGCTATATGCTATAGTCATCCAATCCGCCCTAAAGACTTCATGCAAAGTTTGGTTCTTTTAAGAAAGACTACTCTAATGTACATAAACGTTGAGCAATGTCCAAAAATATCCCATAATGAACTAAAAAGGGACACTACAAAACAATTTCCAATTACATTGTAACATTGACTTAATACAGACGGAACAGACGTGTAAAACAATGTATGTAAAAAAGTTTGTGTTTTTTGTATTAAGTCACTGTTACAATGTAAAAATATATTGGAAAAACAGCATACAGATCTGTGTGTTTTTACTTGACCTCGAGCCTGCAATACTCAAATTTCTACAATTTAGAAAGGTCACTAACTATCAACTTTGAACTAAAAATGTTTACAAAACAAGCGAAATATTTATGTCTTCAATGACAAATTCCCTACATAAAGGGAAAATATTCCCGAAATGTTTTGAAAATAAAATAAAATTGTACCTTAAATGTGTTTAAGTGAAGTCCGAACGTGGGTTGAATAGTACCAAAAATTTTACCAAAAATTTCAAGCAGATCGAAAAGCCTTCTTATATTAATGAATGTAAAAAGACAAAATATGATGTCGACTAATTTTATTGTCTGCTGATAATAAGGAAGCAAGTTTCAGAGAATTTTAGGGTCATTCAAATAGTGCTCTTCAAGCCAAATTACTGTCCAGACAATCGGGAGTGCACTTAATGTCAAGGAAAGGTAACGTTATTGTCAAACAATGTGCGGACTACATTCAGAGACTCAGAGGACACCTAAATCGGCTAGTAAGGCCATTACTTCGAAGAAGAAGGATAATTAATGTCAGAGCCAGAAGAAGACTTTTAAGTATCTTCCTTCGACAACTTGCAACACGACGTATCTAAAACTGCCAAAACACTTAACTAACACTAAGCACACCAATAAATTGATGAAGTGACAAAAAGATGTAAAAAATTTAGTTTCGCTCAATACTTCACTTAGAAACACTAACACTTTTATTAACGATTTTGGGCATTACTTAAGCACGACCACATCAGAATTATTCATATTCGTTCAAAATTCACGCTGTTGTCAAACAAAACTCATAACCCATTAAACCCCCTCTGTTAAAAATATAAAAACTAATTGTGTTTCATCTTCTTTTATGCCTTTTTTAGCGCTGCAAAGAGAAGCTAAATTTCTTGGCCTATTCCGTGATGAACGAATGGCCCGGTGTGAAGCTACTGGTGCTCGAAAGCTGGGATGAGGATCATATTCATGGACAGGAATCGCTACACTACGAAGGTCGTGCGGTTACCATAGCCACCTCGGATCGGGATCAATCCAAATATGGAATGCTGGCACGCCTGGCCGTCGAGGCGGGCTTTGATTGGGTGTCGTATGTCAGTCGACGTCACATCTACTGCTCGGTTAAGTCAGGTAAGATTTGTCATCCATGGAATTGGGATTGGATTGGAATTGGGGGAACGGCAGTTAGCCAGAAGTGACACTAACAAGCGTAATTTCGCATGTTGCGCCCTGAACTTACAACTGTCCGCTAAGCTGACAGGCGTTGGCAAATTTTTTTTCTGTTTTGCTGCAGCCACCAAATTAGCCACGGCTGCAGAGGCTCTCCTCGAAAGAACACAAAACCACAGAGACAAAAAGCAGCAGCAGCGGCAACAAAGTTGAAAACCGGACTCGGTCTCAGTCTCGGACTGGGGTCCAGGTCCAGAGGCGGCAACTTGGACTAACCGCATGTTGTGCCTGTTGTTGTTTTGACATGTTTAGGTTTGCGCCTGTCAAATTAAACGAATTGATGATACGACACCCAAAGCGTTTCTCAGGCAACGGCTAACAGGCAACGGCCAACAGGCAACAGGCAAAGATGAATTAAACGCCGAGCTAAAAACCTGAGCGCGGGCCTAATTGAAAAACTGAGCTGGCCAACAACAAGTTGGCCTCATCTCCTCCTGTTTGCCTGCCTCTCTGTCTCTGTGTATGTGTGTGTGTGTGTGTGCTGCCATTATGGCCAGAGCGCAACCAGTTTTCCCCAAAACATAACGAAAGAAAATGCACAAGTCTGGCGCTGACTCTGTGTCTTAGTTTAAGGCAGCCAACCAAAACGGGCAAAACAATTATGTTTTCTAGCCAAAGATTGACTCTGCTTTTTTTTGTACCAGGAGCGCCGCCTTTGGGTGAAGCAGGGGGCTTAAAGTTTAGCAAACCGCAACCTGGTTTTTAGAAATATAAACAAGTAACTTGATTTTGGGTGTTCCCACTTACAGAAACGCACGACTTTGATTGTCGCCTAACTATTGCTAAACTATTTTGTGATACAATGATAAATTATAACCGTCTTTTCGAAATAATAATTCATCTGAGTTCAAATCAAATTAACTCATAACTAGAAGATGGGAAATTTTTTTTGCAAGAAAGGACAATCCTGTTTATAGATTTGATTGAAAAATACCAATAGCATGGACACAAACCTTCCAACTCGATTTTCAAATAAGAAAATTAAATCTCTTGAAGTTCTGGGACACGGACAGATTTTTCGAGATTTTTGCAAACCAACCGAGGCCAAAATCTCTAGAGATTTCTGTGACACCCCCGTATATTGAGTCACTGAGAAATAAGTCAATCTAGAATCAAGAGACACGGTATCAAAAGTTGACAGATGGATTCATTGACAAACTTGGATTCAGATCGTTTATACTCAACTTTAAAATAAAGTAACTAATTTTTTTAAATTAAAAAAAAATTTATATAATAATAAATTTTATTCAGTTAAGGGGGGCGTTTTAGTGATTTAGAACCATTTTCCATTTACTGAAAAACTTTTATAAAAACAAAGTGATTGTTTTAGTGACCTTTTTGATTGAAAATCAGAGAACTTTTTTAACCAGGCTCTAGATCATTTAAGTTTAGGATATTGTCCAAAACTTGTCTAAAACAAGACAACACAACACCACAAAGGAGGCTGGTTGAAAGTATAGCGCTATTTCATGAATACCAATTCAATCTTCAGCTGTCTCTGCCTGTCCTTAGTGTGTTAGCAGAAGTCACCTCATGACAGAATTGCTGTAACCGCTTGGGAATCCCAAAGGCAGGCTTGTTGCAAAATTCGGCATCAGTAACAAACGCCAAATACACCAAGGCCTTTGTGTGTGTGTGTATCCCGCGTATCGGCCTTTCTGCTGCTAGTGGGGGAAACTCTTTCCCCGCATTTAACTAACACAGGCGCCAATTGTTTGAATTGCCCGAAGAAATCAATCGGGGATGTTGTTTTTTAATAAAACTAGTTTAGGTTTAGTTTTTAACAACAAAATTATAATTTTTAACTCTCCCTTACTGAGACTTGAACTCAGTACCTAGGGGAAATGATCACAAGGCTTGGCATCTTAACTCGCTGCCCCATTGGCCGTCACTTTTTAGGCTCCACCAATCGTAGTAGCTGGCAGAAATCTCTGCAGTGCAAATGCTTTGACTGTGCCTTTGAACGACGAGCTGATGGTTCGAGTTCATTTAGGAGCGGATTTCATAATAATAAATAAATAAATCTTTATATATCATACGATTTTTAAACTGAAGCTTTACCACAGGGGTGCCCATCCCCATTCCGCAAGAATTGCGTTTGTTGTTGTTGTTAATGGGGCGAAGAGCGCCAACATAAACCAGCAACAAATTCATATGAGTGCTCTCCTTTATATCGTTCCCACCCAAGGTTTTGGTTTTGGCGAGTGCAGACCTGCAACAAGAACATCAGGTATTTCTCTCTACTCTCTCACATTTCTATGTCTTTCGCAAACTCGAACGCAACAACAAAATTGCTTAAAGTAGTCGGCGCTAGCAAAAATTGGGACTCTATTTATATTTCTTCTAATTATTCTTGCTTGAGAAATATTTTGTGCATTTGTATTGGTTTTCACGCGGCGGTAAGCTCATTCTGTGCACCCCTGCTTTACACAATAATGTAGGAGGATTGATAAGTTGCGAGATGATGGGATTTCTAGGCTTATTTGAAGTTTGTTTATTATTATTTTTTATGAGATTGCAAGATTCTCGAAAACTTTAGGTTTCAGTTAAGATTTTAGTTTGATTTTGTCAGTTTCGTCTCTTTTGACTTTCGGCATCATTTTGTTTTGTTTTTGAGACTGCAATTTGGGGTTTCTTAGTCAACATCAACAGTCTTTTCATCTTCAAGCACTTTTTGTAGCAATAATGATATAAATTAAAGCCGCTTTGCTATATTTCTCTGGGTCTATGTCTATTTTGAGAGCCTTTCAATTTAATAGTTGCACTTATAACGAAAACTGTGCTCTTGACTTGATTTGTAAAATCTTATATTCGTTTAAAAAATACTGTAATTCAGCAGGCTTTCATCTAAAAATTGGATTTGAAAATGTTTTATATTCCCCCGAGTAAGTTATATAACAAGAGATCAGCAGACACTTTCACAACGCGCACGCTCAGGTAATGGCATTAGTTGGACTAATCTAATTTGGCGTTAAAGCATCCAATTGCCAAACCCAACAAGTCAAAAAGGTTTTCACAGATCCAGGGCTAACCCAGGCAACAGCAATAATCACAATGGCCCAAAAGGTATGCCTTTTGCGGCTTTTGAAATCTTTTGCTGGCCTCGGCAGATCTGGCCAACTGATAAACCAGGCATATCAATAACAACACACATCCAGCAGCAGCAGCAGCAGCAGCATCAGCAGCTCGGTTTTTGTTTCGAGTTGTACAAAATTGTGATCTTGTTTGTCCTACCAGATTAGCAGACCAGGGGATCAGCCTCACACAGCTCGAGCTCGAGCCAAAGCAGCTTAGCGTGTTTTTTCAAAGGATATGCAGGGGAACAGGTAGCAGGCAGAACCTTTTCCCAGCCCAAAAAAAATAAAACCAACCTGTTTGCAATTACCAAACATGTTGCAACCCAACATTAATCATCATCATTAATAGCTATTGGATTACACGGTGGGCCACCCAACAACTAGGACCGCCATTTTGTAGAACTTTCTATTTTCCCACACCATATTTCACACCCGAAGCGCCGCCGCCGCCTTAAAAATTCAAATTAAAAATTCCAGCGACCACTAACCGTGCGCTTTATTATAATGAGTGGCCATTAAATGTGGTTTTGTTGCTGTTGTTGTGGCCACGAAATTCCAATGAAAATGCACCTACTCTTTTGGGACCCCATTGAAAAGTGTAGAAACAATAAAAATCGGATTAAATGCATATGGCCAGTGGTCTGTCTATAATCGATGGGGACGGCAGCACGAAAGAACACTAAGTAGACAAGAAGACAACAACACAAAACAACAAAAAAATACAAGAATCGAGTGCAACGACTACCCAATGCCCTGTACACCGACTCTGCACGACTCTTTTGCTCCCGCCTTGCTGAGCAGAGCTTAGTATACTTTTTGATACCCTTCTTAACCATGTTTAATGGGTAGAGGAAACGCGGTAGTAACAACAAAAATTGGTGTGAAACCTGCCTACAACAAGCTACAGCAACAACAACAACAACAACAGCAGAGAAACAAGAAAACGAGAAAAATCTCAAGCGTCGTCGCCGTCGTCGGTGAGTGGAAAGTGAAGAACTTGAAGGGTCATAAATTAATAAACCATTAAAGTGGTTAAAATTATCGTTATTTTATCTTTGTGTTGTGAAGACTAAACTGATAAATTATTACAAAACAGAGGACAGCCGCCTGCCTGCCTGCCTGCCAGCCTGCCAGCCAGCTAGCTGCTTGGTGACTGATCGTTGGGACAGCATTAACATGAACACACGCTTGGGGTCTTAATGCGCGTGCGCGCGCGCTATCTGCCACACACCAACAACAACAGCACCAGCAGCAGCAGCAGCTACGTGGAGAGTTAAAAAAAATTAGTGTCGACAAAAAGGTTTACAGCCATTACTCTTCGTCGCTGCCGTTTAGGCCACAAACAAAAGACTTAGGCAACGAACTCGTTCGCTGTGCCAAAACTGTCATAAGCGCCGTGGTTTATGTGCCGTGGCCTATCAGCAATCAATCGCCATGTAATTTATTGATAGCTTGGCCCAGACGCAACACATGGCCCCTAGGGGCTGGCCATTTGACACTGCAACAGGACCACACACACACACACAGCCTATCCTAGCCCAGCCTGTTGTCCGTTTGCCACTAGTTTCGGCATTTGTTGTTTGTCGGCTGACCTTTTTGATATTATACAACACAAAAAAAAGGACACCAAATGACAGCAGGATCTAGGAGGACTCGCCTACGACAGCGGCGGTGTCGGCCCCTTTCATTAGCAATTAGAGTCAATGAGCAAGGACACTTTAAACCGCACAAAAGTCAAAATATTGTGATGTCTGTGCTGTTCTGTGGGAAAATGATTTTCATGCACAGAATCTGTTTGTGCGTGTGTAAATATGGCCTTTAAAGAGAAAATGCTTGTTTTGTGTATGAGTCACTAGATCTAAATATTGGACAAAAAATTTTATTAAACTTAATTTAAAAATTATAACTTACTCTGCGGGGACACGAACTTAAATTGTTATTTAATTAAACACGATGGGAATGGCGGCTCAAACGGTGGCTCCGTTGCACGCGCTGGTGACAAAGCATTTAAGATACAACTAGTATTGAATTGAATTCACCATCTGCCCAAAAACATGGTCCCACTTGTAATTCTCAAGTTCGAACTCCCTGAATATTTCATTTGAAAGGGGCAACGGAAATTTTGTGATTAAATATGTTTTAAGCTAAATCGAAGCGCTTATAAATAAAAAAAGTCCAAGACTGCTGAAGATTGATTTGGTACTCATGAAATAGCTATACAGTCAACCAACAGTTGTGCGTGTCTTGTTTTAGAAAAGTTATGAACAAAATCATAACTTATTGACCTAGAGCCTTCAAAAAAGTTCTACATATGATTGTTATAGTTTTTACTATAAAATGTAATTTCCTTTAAAAGTACACTGAGAAAAATATCCGTTCGAACTATGTATAACCAAATCATGAACTTTTGTTGACGATAGTCTACTAAGCCCGTTTTTTGGAATTCATGAACAATATTTCATATTATGCCATGAACATTTTGTTCTCACCAGAGATTAGGACCGTATCCGAAACCGTAAGCTTTAACCGCTAAAAACACTTTAAAATTTTTAACAGTAACAGAAACAGAAACAAATGTATTTGTTATATTCGGTTTTTCCTCTACTTGTAATAATTTCGACGTACGTAAATTCATTTGACAAACAAGTTAAAGAAAAAATGAAGAAGGTAAAGATTTTAGTTAGCTGCGTTGTCTCTTTCTTGTTGTATGAAATCGTAGAAATTCACACATATTGTTGTTTGCGCCATCGCCTTTTTCAAGGTAAATTCTTCCTCTGAATGTGACTGGAGAAGATTTTGTGTGTATATATAACCGGAACCGGAAAAAAACGTTCGGCTAACAGTAACCCTAGTCCGAACCGTTATGCGTTTCGGTTTTAATCTCTGATTCTCACGCATGAACAATTTGGGTTAGTGTTATAAATTTTATGTGCTCGTTTTGGGAATATTTTGTTCTAGCCCCGCCGGCTTGATTCAGAAAATAACAATAAGATGAAAGTACTTCAAACAATGCACGGGACATCTGAAATGTTTCCTGAATTCGTATTTTTATCTATATATATAAATCTGTACGCCCGACTGACAGACTGACATATTATCAAGCCACAGCGAAAACGGCTTATCGTACAGGTCTGATTTTTGGCATAGACCTTCGTTTAGTTATGCAGGCGCTCACTAAGAAAGGAAATTGGAAAATTTTTCTCCAATCTATTGAAAAAGCCAATGAAAAGTTTGTATGGGCAGTAACGGTTGTTGCGCCAGGCAGTTGAACGCGAGAGAGTAGACGCGCTGTTATTATTATTTGTTTTTCACATAAACAAGCAAAAACAAATTGGAGATGGCCTCATCCAATTGCATTGAATCTTATGGCTCATACAAACACGTCGATAGCTTTAACAAAATGTTGATCGCGTTTCAAAATACTTTAATTGAAATTTCACAAAACTAATAGCCAAAAAATGTGTTCGTGTTTTTGCTTTCACATTTTGTTAGAGATGGTACGTGACTTCAACGATTCACACGAAAAGTGATGGCACACACGTGCAGTTGTTAAAATTAGTTGTCTCCTCATTTCAGTTTTTTTATAACTAGCTTAATAGAGATTTATATCGATTGAAACACCTAAAATTTCATAACAACATTTTAATGAAATGTGTTTGACGGAAAAAACTAAACAGTGTCGCCAAAACAGCTTATTTTTCAATTTAGCTTTTTGCAGATAAAAATAAGAGGGCAGCGGGAACTGTGACCTTTATGAAAAATATATTTATTTGTTCCGCTTTTAAAAAAGAAAAGGTAAATTTGTTTCTAATTTTTCGAACTTATAAATAAAATGTCCTTTGACTGTTCAGCATTCACAAGACAGGAAGGGAATAATTTTAATTCAGGAATTTTCACGCGACTTGAAAATTTGGTTTTGTCCGGTACACGGGACTAGAATTTAATTGTGACAGCTCACTGCTTTTTCCGCGCCTTGCTTAATCCTCTATTCCCAGATTGATTTATTTTAATCAACCGTAAATTCGAAACTGTCTAAACACTAAGCTAATGAAGCCAATGATATTAAAAAAGAATTTGCTTTTAAACAAATAGATAATATACAAATACAGTGTTCAGAGAGCTATACAATTCTTTCTGCTTATTACGATTTTTTCAAAACTTGGACGCGGACGAAGTCGCGGCGGGTTTAGCTAGTTCTTTATATATATAAAGATATCGATATATCAGAATAAAAGCACCCTCTTTAGTGCGGTACTGATTCAAAGCTGAGTCAGTCCTGAAATCGTTTTTTTGTTTGTTGCAGCTAGCAGATTATTGGAAGGGAGGCCAACACGTTCATTTAGCGATATTATTTATTATTATTCAACTATTTTTAAACTAATGAATGAAAGATAAATTCAACGTTTTATTTTCACAGTTTAGAAATAAAAATCCTCCTTAAAATGCGAAACGCTCCAAAACTTCTGTCTCTTTAGAAGCTTCTTCTGATAGGAATAACTATCGAACAGCCTTGAAAACAGAATGCCTTCACATTCTTAAACACATTTAAAATTCGTTTTGGATGTTTCTTGATAAGAGGTGAATGAATGTCTACTTTAGTGAAAAAATATATTTTATCTGAGAACAGGCCTTTACACTTTTAATTATTGGGGACTGCGCCATTTTCTCACACCGTAATTAAACCTCCCTTCCTCTCTCTCTCTCTCTAATTACAGATTCCTCTACCATTTCCCATATGCATGGCTGCTTCACCCCCGAGAGCACAGCCCAACTGGAAAATGGTGTTATGAAACCGCTCAGCCAGCTCTCCATTGGAGATCGTGTTCTGAGCATGGGTAGCAATGGCCAACCTGTGTACAGCGATATCGTACTTTTTATGGACCGCAATCTGGAGCAGCTGCAGACCTTTGTACAGTTGCACACAGATGGCGGAGCCATCTTAACCGTAACTCCGGCCCATTTGATCAGCGTGTGGCACCCGGAGCAGCAAGAGCTCGTCTATGTCTTTGCCGATCGTGTGGAGGAGCTGAACTATGTGCTGGTGCATGACGCTGCAACGGGCGAACTGCGTCCACAGCGGGTCATCAGGGTGAGCAGTGTGAGCAGCAAGGGTGTGGTGGCTCCCCTTACCAGTGAGGGTACCATTGTGGTCAACTCGGTGGCTGCCTCCTGCTATGCGGTCGTAAACAGTCAATCGCTGGCGCATTGGAGTTTAGCCCCCATGCGATTCTGGTACACGCTGCAGACCTTAATGCCGGCCAAGGGCCAGCTGCGCTCAGAGTCAACGAACGAGTTGGGCGTGTCGAGGGCGGAGCAACAGAATGGCATCCATTGGTATGCCAATGCCCTGTACAATATGAAGGATTATGTACTGCCGCAGAGTTGGCGCCATGACTAGTAAGGAGGAGGCTCCATCCATGGGAACGCTAATTGTATTATATTTTGTAGTTATGTAAATGCCCTTAAATAACTGTATTTCAATGTTGAATCGATACTATTTATTTACCACACACACACACACACGCACACAAAACGAGAAAAAAAGAATCCTTGACTTTTTGTTAAACCACATCCTAGCTGTAAGTAGGCAATCCTTGGCGCAAATACATCAATCCAAAACGAAAACCAACAAACACCCAACTAACTTCTGGCCCCTAGACGACTGTTGTATATTTTATAAACAATTTTTAATTCGCATATTTATTAACAATCGGAAGTGAGTTCAAATTATTGAATATATTTGTATCTGGTATATTTTGTACATAGACGAAGCATTATAGTGACTGAATATTTTTATTGTAATTGTGTATATAATACTTATTATTAGTTAACTGCGTATTTATACTTAATATTTAATGAATTATAACGAAATTGTTTCATAAATTTGGTTGCGATTGTCTTTTGATTGAATTGGGATCGGGTGGAACGGGTTCTGGCTCCAAATATGGAGTTATCTCAGTTGCCTTGCAAAGGGCATTTTGCTTGCCCGAAAATATTTATTTCCGACCCCATAAACTATATAATTTCTTGATCATTGCGACGAGTCGAGTCGATTGAGCTCTATCCGCCCGTCAGTCTAAGCTGAAACATTGCACGGAGTCTTCCCTTTACTGCACACTGTTAATATGTGGGCATCTTATTGCTGTCATAGGAACAATCGGTCGATAAATGGGTGTTAATAAGAAAAACTAAATTTTTATCGTTCTTAAACTCGGTTATTAGAAATTTGATATACTTTCAAATAGATTTGCAAAGTGTGGTCAAAATCGGATGACCCTTTCGCTCAAAAGGAAAATTTGTGGATTTAATGCAAGAGTTCTTAAACTTTGATATTTCAAAACCAGCATTTGCAAGGGTATAACAACTTTGGCACAGACTCAGGAAGCTTGGCCTTTTCATTTTAAAATTTTTCCATATAATCTAGAAAACAATGTCGAAAGATCAAGCATCGAGTTTTGATGAAAATTTGAATATGCTTGTAGTCCTAAAACTATATCAAGGAGTATCCGAATTAAGTAGGTTTGTTTATATATGTCTAAGCTCCAACTTTGATATGTCCAAATTCTTAACTTAGGGTTAAAACCTGAATCTACATTATACTGCTGTTTTATACCCTTAAAGGGAGTGTATTAAAATTGTCCATGTGTATATATTCTCTGAATGAACACATACACACAGAAAACAAGTAAGAGTGTTGCGGTCGAGTGCCCCGACAGCAAAATACCCTGTCCCAAGTAATGTGGTTCCTATAGCTTTGAATTAAATTTATTTTAAAATTTATTTCAATAAATGGGTAGGCGCACTTATGTACATTAGGTCGGACATTTTATATATGGGAAAATGTAACGTCATACTGATACCCGCTTAAACGATGCATATTTGTGTATAAAACGCATAGCAAAAAAAAATTTTGAGAAAAAATAAGGTTTAGGGTCTGCGACTTGGACTTAAAGTTTATCACTCATACGTACTGTTGCCCATGCCTACATTTTTAATTTTTTAGTAGTTGGCGTAGACTTGGTTTGAAGTCATAACATTTGACAAAAAGGTACCATGACCAATAAAAAATGTTTTTATATAACAGACACAATATGTTGGTAAATATATTTGGTACTTAATATATTTGGTAAAAATTTTATATTACGGCAAAATTTCTACTATTTTGCGCTGTTTACTTCTAGATGAAAGCAAGTTTTAGCCGTTCATTAAGAGGCTATCAAGATATCTTTGAAGTCAGTTCCCACACTGAACTGAAGTGCTGCGCATAACGGTTGCAGCCGTTCCTGCGAATAGTCTACTTTTACTGGGCTGCTTATAATTAAGCGTCTTCAGGATCGAAAAATAGTGCGGATTACTATACTACTATGGGCAAAAAATACAGGGAATTATTCATAAATCAAAAACTCTTTATTTAATATTGTCAATTCATTTCATTCCCATACACTTGTGCCAACGTTTTTTACAATTTTGTTTGTGTTTGTAGGACAATTTTAAGAACATGCTGCAAAGTCTTCTTTTGGTATAGTCTTTAATTTCTTCTTCGTTTGGGGCTCTGTCTCTATATCGATTCAAAACGGTGTCCACGGAGCGATCTCTTGAGTTTAGCGAATTGCCCATAGTAGCCAAAATGTACACTCAAAATGGTTTTCACTTTGATGTCTGTAGAATCTGACTAGAAGTACAGTGCGTTCATGCGTACATGGCCCTTTGTTGAAACCCCGCTTGTGGACCATGCTGACTTCAACTTGCGAGCAACACTAGTCGTACTCTCTGAAATGAGCAGTCTTAAGAACTTAGTCCCATATAAGTGCATGGATAAATCGGATCTCATTGTTGGAAATGGGCTCACTTCGTCAAAATTTGGTCCTAGTCTACCAACCAAAAATATATTCGATTCCTGCTCCATTTTTATTTGTTGTTCGATTAAATTCAAATTTGACAACTTTTAAAATGATACGAAGAATTCGTCGACAGAATTTCGATTCGGTGAACGGGTTGTATACGTAATGTTTGTGGAAACTTTGAATTCTTTTCGCAGAGGTTAAAACATGATATAAAATTTTTTGATTTTTTAATTCATTATGCACACCCCAAAAGTAATCGTTTAAGATGGTATCAGCTATATTTTTTATCGGCGTCCACCCTAATGTACATATCTTCGGTGTTTTTGCTCGGATCCTATCAATCTATCAAAATAGATAGATTTTGGGCCTCACTGAATATATATTAAGTCGCTAGGTTAAAACTTAAAAATTGAAGCTCTGACAGTTTTTCGCTGTTAGAAGAAGATGAAGAAGGAATTTGCCAAACCTGGTGCAAACTTTATCTGGGTACGGTGTACACCTACATACATGCAAAAATTTGTGGCTCTAACTCTTATAGTCTGTGAGATTCACGCGTTTATACAGAGAAAAAGACAGTTTTTAGCTGTTTAAAGACGGAGGAGGAGGAATTTTCCAAATCTGAAACAAACTCGATGTGGGTACAGTATACACCTATATACATTCCAAAACTTGTGGCTCTATCTATTACAGTCTCTGAGATCCACGCGTTCATACAGACAGACAGACGGACAGACGGACGGACGGACAGACGGACATGGCTAAATCGACTCGGCTGTTGATACCGATCAAGAATATATATATTTTATGTGGTCGAAGATGCTTCCTTCTCCCTGTTACATACATTTGCACAACTTCATGATCCCCTTTTTCCCATTTTTAATGGGAACAGGGTATAAAAACCAAGAACTTTGCACTGGAATGAAATGTAAGCGGTCTCAATAGTACGGTTTGTATGAAAATTCTTAATTCAAGTACGATTTTTTACAACCCAAAAGGCTTGACTTAAGAATGATATATTAAGCAGGGCTGCAAAACCGTCCGAACCGGAACAGGTACATTTTTTTCCGCCCGAGCCTGCACCTGAACCGGAGCAAAAAATAGTAAAAAATGGGTTCGGTTCAAATATTATAAAATTATTTCTAGATGCTATAAATGTTAACTTTGCCATTTTCCAATATGTATATGGGCAATTCTCCAGAAAGGTCAACCTGGGCCAAAAAGTTAAAAGTGGTTAAAAAAACTATATTTTATCGAATTTTTATAGGGAAACAACCAAATTAAGCTAATGTAAGCTAATTTTACATTTACTAATAACCCAATTGGTTATATTCGGTTTCACGGCCGTGCTAGCTCAATTTTTCTCATTTTGACATTAAAATTGCTTAATTTTTTGGAAAAAAGTGACTTTAGATTACATGTACTTTCGCTATCTAGAATATTTCTGATGGTACAAAGGGGTATTCATGAATGCATAAGAGACTATGAGAAACTATTTCAATGCAATTACCTGTAAGTTTTTGCTTCGCATTATAGCAGAAACCACATAAATATAATGATGGAAGAAAATGTCGCGTGCGACATGTAGCGTGCGACAGTGATTCAAATTCAATTTAAAAAAAAACTACTTAATATTTTTAAGTGAAATCAAATGCATTATTAAGAAAAATCCATACATAACATTTTAAAATTAATGGCATTACAATTTTCCATCATGTTTCGCTGAAATCAGTGCTTGAGCTAGTTTTCGAAAAAGTGACTTCTGTCTGTGTCGCGTGCGAATGCCTTACATTTTTGTGATTATCTTGAAAATGAACAAATGCCCAAAATCGATCTTAACACAGATTATAGTGCTAACCAAGAGCTTTAAAATTCGCTTTTAAAAAATATAAAAAAAATCTAGGAACATGTTTTTTTTCAGTTTGATTGCGTACAAATGTCGCATTCGACATCAGAGAATTGCCCATATCTAATTGACTACTAAGAAAAAAATGTAGCATTAATTTAAAGAACTCGCCCCTTATTTTCATTTTCCCTGGTATTTACAAAAGTTTTTTAGAACTTCAAAAAATATATAAAAAATATAGAATTAAGAAAAAACTTTTCTAAAAATAAGAATACAAGAGATTTGTAGTAACACAGGAATACAAAATAAGGCATACTTGTTCAAAAGGAAAGATAACAAACTTTTCATATTTTTTTGGGTTGCTCAATTGAAAACAATTGTCCGTTTTCCCCAGTACATCAGGGTTAAGATATATTACATAAACGTGTGTTGAGAAATGTTTACTTGGATTTGTGGGTCGTTTGAACATATTAAGTATCCTTTTCTAACGAAATTTGATTTCATGTCAGCTGCACGGAGTTTTGATTTTGCTCATAAGATACAAATTGTTGGATTTTAATATGGTTATGTTTTGATAATATCGATTTGTTCCAAGTTTTTTTATTTGAGTTTAGCGACCAAATATTCCTTAAACTAAATATTATTGAGTTTAACTGTTATATCCTAAACATCAAGACTCTCAATTTTCAAATATGCATGAAATGTTTAAGATTTTTCCAATGAAAATAAATTTTTTTTTATTCTGCGAAAACAAAATCATTCCTGAACCCTGTTTCGAACCTGAACCTAGGTTAAGTGACCTTCTGAACCCGCTCCGTGAGCCCGAACCCAAAAAGTTTTAAAGGTTCGAACCCCGAGTATTTTTTCAATCTTTTTTACCATTTTTTTGGGTTGTAATCAGGGATTAATAAATTTTGGTTCCGGAACCGCTTGTGGTACGTCTCGAAATAAAAGCTTTAAGTTTTATTTCATTTACCAATCAATATTTTTTTATTTATGTGGCCGTATGTGGCCCAGTGGTTAGTGTGCAGGACTGCTGGGCGGGAGGTCGTGGGTTCGATCCCGCCTCTAAAGATCTTATAATAAAAGTTTTTTTCTTTCTTTAGAAAATAGCTTTTACACATACGGTCACCTTCACCAGCTATTGGCGCCAGCCATGAAAAAGCAAATTCTCAAACTTTGCCGTTCGGATCCGGCGTTAAACTGCAGGTCCCTTTCTCTTCTGCGTAAAATTTAAAGCACACACGCCAAAAGATCGTGAGAAGCTTGGCTTTGGCCCCGTTGTAGGAGCAGTACAGCCAACATTTACATTTTTATGATCAATATTTTTGATACAGCTTCGACATCCAATAAAAAAGTAGCAAATGTTAATATACGCTGTAAACCTCACTCTAAACAAGTGCTCGTATGCATTTGATTCCTGAACAATTCCTGGTTTTTTTCTGAGCGAAGGCGTTTATTCTGACGGACGGTTAGACGGACAGAATTGATGCTGATCAAGAAAATATATATGCTCAAAGTTAGTATACCTCTATATACTCTCTAAGTAGCAAGAATAGTTAAAACAAATCTCATTCAACTCGCAGTAGAATAAACCTATGCACAATTGCTACTTCGTCTGCATTTTAAAATTGCCGCCAAAACCGCGTATTATGGTCGCATTAATCCCAGTCCAACGGCTGGAAATTCGAATTGTGTAGCCCTGGATTAAGCCTATCGCCTACTTATCGATGTGCTCAACACAGCTAGCGACGATCTGGAACGATGAAATATGGAACACGAGGGCAATTTTTATATCTAAAACATTACATTAATAATATAATAAATTGACAATTGTATATGCAAAAATATTAAGAAAAACTTTCTCCATTGTTTTTATTGGGTGAAGGGAGGGTTAAAGCATTTTAAGCTTTGACAATCAAGTTTTAAAAGATTGACATCAAAATAAATTGAAGATATTTACCAGAGAATTTATTAGTGAAAGACTTTTTTGAGTTTGCGAAGGGCAATACGCGGTATGCAGAATTTATCCGCTTCTTTTACACCACCACTCATCAAAATCATGTGGAGGATTTTTGCAAAAATTTCACTCATACGTCAGGCCATTTTTTTTGTCGCGGCGAAATATTTTCCCTTCATAATATAAATCATAAATCATAATATGCAATTTAGTGGAAAGTCAATTTTCTTACACTTTAAATTTAAAGCCCAAAAAGCTTTATCCTCCCCCGCCTAATTAAACAATAGAGTACGGTTTTCTTAACATTCTGCATTTGCAGTTGTTAAACTATACTTTTATTCAACGTGAAATAAAGTGTTCCTGACTCAATCGTTCCAAATCGCCGCTAACTCTCAATCGCTATGCTGACGCACATTTAGAACTGAGTCTGTTTCATGCAATGATTTTGTTGTTATTTGGTTTTTTGTTTACATTTTGTGATTTCTTTATTTGACCCAACTATTAAATATTTTACTCTTTCCCAATACAGATAACTCCGTTTTTGTTAAGTTAATTAATTTCCTGTTACCATGACGACGGATTTAAAACTTCAATTGAAGCGTGACGACGCCTCTCCGCCAATTTTTTTATCAGGAAAGTGTAATCATTCCAAATTTGCACGAGAAATGTTAAGCGATCGCAAGGAGTTAAACCGCAGGCTAGAGCTATCCAGGGAAAACACCATGCGGCGAGATGCCACACAGAAGACGGCCATTTCTGAGGAGCTGAGTTCCCTAAAGCGTGCCGAGTTTGTGGAGAAAAAACAACGCCAGCAGCTGCGCAACGAGTGCGAGGAACTGCGCCAACTGGCCGAGCATCTTAGGCTGGCTGCCATTTCCAAGGAGTTGACGGAGCACATGAGTAAGGTGAACCGCAGTCGCCACCTGGCCCAAAAGGCCAAAGCCTTAGGCCATCAGAGAGCTGAACAGGAACGTCTGGATTATCTGGCCAAAGAGCGTGAGCAGGAGCTGGATCACAAGGAGCAGCAAAGGAAACTGCGTGAATCTCTGGCTTTGCAAATCGAAGAAAATCGCAAACGTCGCCAGGAGGAGTGCATCCAAACGCAGGCCGAAAGGGAACTTCGCATGGCCATGCAACAGCAAATCGAAGACGAGGACCGAGCCGAACAAATGCAGTTGGAGCTGGAGAAGGTGCGCAAGCGCAACGACATGATCCAGTTTATTGAGGACAAAAATGAATACAGGGAGTTCCAAAGCCAGCAGGAAAAGCAGGAGTTAGAAAGATTGCTTCAGACCCAATCTCAATTGGACGAGAGAAAACAAAAGCTGCAGGAAGAGCGGCTGGAAGCACGGCGCAAGCACGAAGAGATTAGTGTACGCTTGGGTCATCAAGTCTTCGAAATCGAGGTGAGCCTTCAGTAAGCACTCATAATTAAAACCCATTAATATGTCTAATCCTTGCCAGAATCAAAAACGTCAACGCGACAACCTGCTTCTGGATCTGCTCCAAGCCGAGTACAAGGCCAAAGGCGATGAACGCTTCCGCCAGCAGCTGCAGCAGGATGAAATGGTGCGCCAGCGCACCAAACAAGAACTCGAGCGTTATCGTCTCGAGGTAATGGCCCGCAACATGGAAGAGATGCAACAGAAGCGCGAAGAAATTGCCGCGCGACAACTTGAAGCGCTGCAGAAACCAGAGGAACTGGAAAGGGAAAAGGAAATAGACGAACATCGACGACGCAAGGATCATGGAGCCATATTGCTTTCCATGATTGAGGAGAATCATCGCAAGCGTGCCCAGGCCACGGCTGATAATGTACAATTCTTCGATATGAAGGCCAAGGCAGATGCTGAGCTACAGCAGCGCATTCAACGGGAGCGTCTCCAAATGTTGGGCGATGTTCCAGCTTCTGTGTTGCGCTATTTGCCCAATCATGTGCTCTCGTCCAGCGATCGAGAACACTTTGGCATTCAAATTGGGAAAAGTTTGGGCGGGGGTGACGCCTAGCTGTGGCGATTGGACTAAGAATATTTGGCCAAATTCCAAATTACAAGACAAACCGCACGTATACAATAAATCTGCATCTTTTAAAACCACCCGACCCTACGTGACGTTTGCAGTATGACCAAATTTTAAAGGGAGAAAAAAATACTAGATATTAAACAGTGTCATTAGGGTGGACCTTTACATCAATGAAGTGATTTTTTTTAGCATTTATATGGCCGGTTAATGTGCTTGGACTGCTGTGGCCGTGGATTTGATCCCGCCGTGGAACATCTAATAACAAAATAATAGCTTTAACACATCCGGTCATATTCGCCAGCTATGAAGTAACTTGTCATGAAAAGCATATTCTGAAACTTTGCCGTTCGGATTCGGAGTTAAACTGTAGGCCCCTTTCTTCTATGCAAAAAATTATAAACACACACGCCAAGAGATAGAGAGAAGCTTGGCTTGGCCCTTTGGGGCTGTATAGCCAATTATACATTACTAAAGATAAATTGGTGGTTAATGTGCTGGCTGTGAAGGAACTAGCCATGAAAAATCAAATTCTCAAACTTTGCCGTTCGGATCCGGCGTTAAACTGTAGGTCCCCTTCTCTTGGGCGAAAAATTTAAAGCACACACGCCAAGAGATTGAGAGAAGCTTGGCTTGGCCCCGTTGTAGGAGCTGTATAGCCAACACTTACATTTACAAAGATAAATTGCAGATTTTGCATAAACAATGGTTCCATTCACTATTAATTTGATCAAATATGGCAGAGTAATTGGCCAATTTAGCCAAAATGTCAAAAATTTCCAAAAATCTTTGACATTTGTTCATTTTTTGCAAACAAGCTTAGCAATTTCAAATTGAGTCGGTAATTTCCCAATGCGGTGAAACTGTGGGCATAGCAATTGGTACACATATAATTGATTAATTAGAGTTGAACATAGAGTATGTAACTTATATTTAAATGGTGAAATTGAGAAATTTTCATAGTACCTAAGGTTATTATGAAGATAGGATAAATGGCAATTAAAGACGCTTACATAGATGTGTAAGCCAAAAAGCGCGAAAATTGCAAAAACGATTTTAAATAAGAGGTTTACATTGAACAGTCCCAAATATATTCCGAAATTTGCAAAAATAGTTTAATAAAGAACATATATATTAATATAGAATAGTAAACTGGCCGGTAAATAGGAGGTGTAGACCAAATTGGTACACCAAACTGTCAAAAAAATTGCGAAATTTAACAAATTTGATGTACAGCAAAAGTATACCTGATTATAGACAGAAAGGCACAAAAAATCGCGAAATTGGCTAAATTTGATGAGTTTTGGTTATCAAGAAGTTTTGAAAGATAGCAATTTTAGACGTTTAAATGGTTAAATCGAACAGTCCAAAAAGACGGGTGAAAATTGCATAATATCATAATTAAATAGTTCAAAATAGTTTAGACTATCAAAAAGACTTAATCATTGGCAATTGCAGACGGACAAAGAGAAGTTGTCGGTCAGTAGGTTTTAAAAAATAACGAATTATTTAAAAGTTGACACAAAGTAAAGTTCAGATTCTCATGAAGATTATATAGATAGTAACAGTGTACCTGCTTAGATTTTCATGAAGATGTATCAATAGACGGTTAAAAATGAAGTATAAATCATACGTACCAAGAATTTGCCAAATTTGCAAAAACTTGTCACTATTGGTAAAAAATTGTCACTTTTGGTATTTTTGTTTTGGCGAGTCTTTGGTGGAAGTGTATACTAAGCTTTATGATTCTCATAGAGCCATATGTCATATAACCCTGCAAAGGTCAGGGTAAATTGTGAGTTTATCTGACACATAGCAGCTATCTGAAAAAAAGAAATCGGCGCTTAAGTTTGTTTCGAATTACTTACATATTTTCTCAATTGGCTAAGATCAAAATTATTCCTAGACCCCGGTTCGAACCCGAACCTAGCTTCAGCGACCTTCTGAACCTGCTCCTTGAACCCGAACCCAAAAAGTTTCGCGGGTTCGAACCCCGTTTAACCCCTCACGATATTTGGCAGCCTTAGATATGAGTTGTTGGCACGATTTGATTAGACAAGTACTGTAAGAGGAATTGTCTTTCAATCGGCTTTACATAGAATGTTAGAATATTTGGCAAGAAATTCGTATACTTGAGTTTCTGAAACGGTATGCAGAACGGGGGAGACAACATAAAATTCCTTTAATCACAATATTTTTTAAAGTCGAATTCTATCAGTTTTTATTTCCGGTCGGTGCAATCCAGATACACTTTGCAACAGGTTACCTATATACCAAAAATTTTATTTCCGAGGAGCTTATATTTAAGACTAAGTTAAAAATAAGCAAAGAATAAACTGTGAAATGTGAATTAAAATTGCAAGATTTCATGCTCTTGTCACACTGTAGCATTTAGTATTTTTCAATTTCGCCGTTATATTTCAGTATTTGGTATTTTTCCTATTGCCAGTTACGCTCACATCGCAATCTGCTTCCCTTTTCAGTTCAATGGCGGACACAGTGAATAAAAGTGGGAGTTTGTTTGTGCATCCAAAATATATCCACGTTAATGATCAATTTAGGGCGTTCGATCAAATGCAGTGTTTTGGCAAAATGTTCCAGCAAGTGTTAGTAACGCGCTAAATAAATTAAAACTCACGAATAACGCCCCCTTCCCAAACGCAAGGGCGACAGCGTGTGAAACTAAACAGAAAGAAGAAAAAACAAAACGGGCAACAAGCGAACTTTGTTCGCAGTGCAAGTGTTGTTGGTGTGTGCCCTAGAAGTGCAAGAACAACAAACAAAGAAAACAACATCAAAATGTCGACACAAAAATTAAATGCAGCGGAACGAGATTTGGAGAAATTTATTAAATTTCTGGCTCTGAAGTCCACCCAGGTAGTGGTGCAGTCGCGTCTGGGCGAGAAAGTACAAACACAATGCAATCCCTTGGCTGGCAACGATTGGTTCAATATTGTGGTCCAGGATCATCCCGACGTTTTGGAAGAGACAAAAAAGGCGTTGGCCCTGAAGCCAGGCGAGAGCATACTGAAACGTTTGCCCCTGTGCGTGGAGATATCGCTAAAGACCACCGAGGGTGACCAGATGGTGTTGGAAGTGTGGTCGTTGGACTTAGTGCAGCCAGCGAATGGCTCCAATATAACAGCAGCTGCTCGCGAGGAGGCCAAGGGGGGTGAGGAGGCGCAGACTCTGAAGGCAGCCCATGCCATCTACAATCGCATGGGCATTATGCTAAAATCTTTGATATCCTTGACCCGCACCACGCCTGCCTATAAACTGTCACGTCGTCAGTGCGCCGATTCCTATGGCATATTCTATCGCATCTATGTGGATCGTCCGCAGGTCCACACCCTGGGCGAGGGCCATAAGAATGTGAAAATTGGTCAACTCAATACCATAGTGGGTTCACTCAACATGTCGGTGGCCTATCGCACCAAGCTGACAATTTCGCCCACCGCCACACAGGCCCAGGGGCAGAAGGAACAGCAGAATCAAATCATAATGCTCAAATCGGATCACTTTCGTCCAGCGGGCTCAGAGGGACACAACGGCTCACCCACGCCCACGGCAGGAAGCCGCAAATTTGGCTTCGGTAATTTTCAACCCTCGACAGGATCTGGTTCGGGCGACAGGCGTTATATAGATATTGAGAAGCCTTTGCGTCCGGGCGCCTTTACGGATATGGGCAAACTGCGTCAGTACACAGAGGATGATTTTGTCTTGCCGGAGACGCCGCCCTTTGAATGGCTGCTAAAAGGGCGTGGCTCCATTGAATCGCTCAATCGTTTGGATAATCAAGTTAACAATAATATAAACAACAGCAGCAACAACAACAACAACAACTCGAATAATTTCAATCACAACAACAATTCGTCTGGTTTCAAGAGCTACGAGAAACCCGAGAATTCCATGTCACCTATAAAGAGTCTATTGATACCCGCCTCTACCAGCTCCAACAGCTATCGTCACCACTCAGATCCTTCTTTGCAAGCAGCAGGAGATGATGATAATTTGCTCAAGGAATTGCATTTTCCCTTTGCCTCGCCCACATCGCATGTCAACGATTTGGCCAAATTCTATCGCGAATGCTATCATGCACCACCACTACGAGGCCTGGGTGAACTCCAAGCGGAGGTCTCCTGCTCGACAACACCGCCCAGTAATCCGGCGGTTGTGGCCTGTGCAACCATTGCAGCCTCCACAGGAACCACCAGTTTGGCCGATGCCAGTGCCATGGATGATCTATCCAGACAATTGGAGCAATTTGAGACTTCGCTGGAGGACTATGACAAGCTGGTCTCGCAATTCGGACTCACAGGCTCATCGTCAACAGGCAGCCGCAGCAGTGGTGGACTACAGATGAGCAATTGAGTGGGAGCATTAGTTTTCCTAAATTATTTATATGCCATTGTGTATAGGTAAAAGTTATTTAATTATATAGGCTGCTCTGATAGTGTACTAAGCAGGAGTGTGCGGAGAGGGGAGGGAAGAGACAACGATTTTGAATATATATTTCTTTATATATCTATGAAAAAAAAACTGTGCACAAGCAAAGCTGGAAAGGGGCCAAAAAATGCAAAAACAAACTAATCAACACTGAAGCAACAAAAATTAACGTATTTACATCTGTTTGAATTTTAGGATTATGTCCCATATGAAGCAAAAAATTCGTTTATCAGGAATACAAACTGAAATGTCAATGCTTCGATTGAATTTACTTGGTCGCCTTTAAAATGGAATTTAAAATACAAACTTTACCCGAAAATCCCTTCGACTATAGAAAAATGTCTGAAATATACCGAAAACCTCTAATGATAACGGCTCGTTTCAATTTATTGTCGTATATTAATGTTAGTTCAAAAATGCTGAAACGATAACGATTCGGTGAATTTTTTTCAATTGAAAATCCTCAACTTTATCACATTTTGGAACGAGCTCGAATGTCGTTTCACAAATTCAAAACGCTTCGTCTGATTTTTTCTAATTCTAATAAATCTTTCACATAAGTTTTATAATTTGAATTCAAAACTCAAACTTTTCACAAGAAAATACCAAAAATCTTAACCGTACAGAAAAAACATATTTATGTAAATTCAATTTTCAGTAGATCAATTCGTCCACCATAACTTAGTATAATTTTGAGTTTTTTGCTAAAAATAAAATATTGGGTCGTTTACTAAGTAATTTCGTTTTCTTAGTGCACGATTTTTTTTATTGTGTAAAACTTATATATCCTTCATTTTAATCCAATACCTTTTGTCATCTTAGGGCGATAAATTGATTCCACTCTCATAAAATGTTTGATCCTTGCAGGAAAAATAATGGTCCAAGTAGTTTTTGACGTATTGATTTACGTCAAAAATTTTTGTAATAGTAAAAGTCTGAAGGTGCCAAGTCTGGAGATCATGATGGGTGTGGTAGCACATGCCATTCAAGCTGCAAAAGCTTATGGCGAGTCATCAAACTTGTATGACGAAACAAAATTCGTTCTGTAAGAACATGAGGAACCCATATGTCAAGCTTCGAAATTAATCCTAGAGGTTTCAACTGCTTGTAAATGGTCGCGTTAGACAAATTTCATCTTTTATTTTATCCACCTTGGCTTCAAGTGGCCTTTCACGACATGGTGCATCCTCAAGATCGGAACGAAAATTTGCAAACCAGTTTTGGCATTGGTGTTCGGTCAACACATCTCCGCATTTTTACTCCTTTGCTATTCAAATTTAAAACAGAACAAAAAGCAGGACCTCTAGACTATCATGTGTCATGTGTCGAACGGGTGTGACTCAGAAATATCTAAAGGTTTTCGTATAAACGTTAGCATTTCATAGTAAAGCTTTTTGAATTGATATGTTTAGGGCAAGGCCTTGGTTCAGGGGCTCAAACATGTCCGGCTACTAGATTAGTTAACTAAAAATTACCGATTTGAAACCGCCTGCTCAAAGACAAGTAGATTTGATGCGTACGGCTCTTCTTCCACATAATCTACTATGTGATCTGATTCTTGGCAATTTGCAAATAAAGAAGTCTCAGTTTAGTTCGAAAAACGAAGCTATGAAGTTGACTGCGAAATAATTCAATAAGATCAGCTGTTGTCATCAAACGAGATTACTTAGTAACCGACCCAATAGAACCTTTGTTGAAAAACAATTGCGACATAACCCAAAACCTAGTTTAGTTAATAATAATAATTTTAATTTGAATTTCAAAGCTATTTTTTTCCTTTTTTTGGACTCCGTTTTTCTCCGATAAATCGGAAATTGCTCTCCCCTTATATCAAGGTTTTGGTTGATACTCCTTCCATTTGGGTAGTACCCAAAAGATAAAGTCGGTCGTGGAGCTAAACAATATAAAAAAAAGGAAAAATAAGTATTACTTAGTCAAAATGGAGTTTAGGTGCGGTAGAATGTATACGGACGCTTGTGGTATTAATCTGTTTGATTTTACGTATGTTGTTACAGATTTTTCAAATCTTCTATTAATATTTCTAATATAATGTGGCGATGTGTTTCGGTAGCTGTCTTCTGGATTTTTCGTCATGGTCTTGTCATATAATATTCAACTCTCCATTGCCTCCATTTGGCACTCTGGTATGCTGATGGGTGACATTAGCTTTAATAGTCAAAGCCAAAATTAAATAGTTCAGGCGATTATTAGAAAATTTTTTCAGTTTTAGCCACCAAATTTATTCTTTTCTAAAATTGTATATCTATGAGAAGCTGGTAGATCCTTGACCATTTGGTCTTCTTGAAGCACTAGCAGAGAATTGGGTCGTTGTATGCCTGAGTGGTTGGATGTTTATTGGAATTTTCTTCCTCCGGTTGCATATTTATATCATTTTGGATTGCATTTATAAGGGACTTTCAAGGACATATCATCCTCAGGTGGATCGTGTTGAATTTTATTTTGTTTTTGTTTTAGATTGTGAACGGAAATTCTTGTTGCTGCTTAAACAAATGCTACTAAAATCATTTAATAAAATGTAATTTTTTGCTTTAGACTAAAGTTTAGTTTTGTCACATTGCTCTTTTTTGTTCATTTGCTCATTTTGGCCGTTTTCTATTCCTACAAATACTGTACTCTTTTTCCCTGTCTCTATGCATTATGTATATACTTGGGCTTTTCTAGACTCTAGCTCTATTACACATAAGATTTGTACATAGAAAAATAACCAGCGATAACAAGTGTTTGTTTCGCTTTACTACTACCTAGCCATACTTATCGAGTAGGCAACTCTTGTCACGTTTAACTTTTCAATGCAGCGGTTTAGCCATACAAAACACACCCATTTGGAAGCGGTACACACAGACGACATACATACCTACATATATAGCTTAGTTGTTTATTTCTTTATTCAAGTGCCTAACATGCCTAACAATAAAATGAAATAATTATCTTGAAATGTACATAAACAATTGCAAGCATATACCACAAGTAGATATCAACAATTTATGATTAAGTTATAACTTTATGGATTCATGTTTAGTTTTAAGAAACTGTGTTGCCTTTCATCTGCTTTCATTTTTTTACCAAAAATAATTATCGAAAAAAGGAATGTGTAACGATTCCAATTCAATGTCAATGTTTGAACGAACTAATTGTGTAAAAAATGTTTGTAAACGTTTTCCGCTCTGTTATTTATTTTGCCTTCATGCAATTATTCATTACAAACATCAAGAAAATAAAGGAGAAAATAAAAAAGCAATTGTTAATCAAAACACAAATTAGCGCCTTTTCTTTTAACACGGTGAATGGGTTTTAGCATCTGCAGTATGACGGTGGGGTGTGTTCCATTTTGCACTCAGATCACGAGATGAATATAAATTGTTGCTTGATAATCGGCGTTTTAGAAAATGATTAAAATTGTTTTATTTGTGTCCTACAAGCCACCTTGGCTTATCAAAATTGATATATATTATATATAAATGGGACTGGAAGACATTTGCTTGGAAACTGAACCCAATTGAGTTAGGAGGTCGTATTTTAGTGACTTAAATTTGCATTGTGTGGATATGTGTCTTATCAATACTCACTGACAGACTGAATTATTATCAACCCACAGCCAAAACTGCTTTTCGTAGAGATTTGGGATAGACCTTCGTTTAGTTATGCAGGCAAGCACTAGGAAATAAAATTAGAAAAATTTGACCGCGAAGTCATTGAGGCCCTCAGGCAATATTGTGGACAAAGTTGTTTTGCTAAGAGCGTGAGAGAGAGCGAGAGAGGAAACGATTCACACAAATTAGGTATGTGTTGTATGTATTTGTCTTATCTCTCTGAGACAGATGAAAGCTGCTATGAGAAATAGCAAATAACAAGAGAAAGGAGAATAGGTCGTGGGGAGGACGGGAAAGAGTGGACAGCGCAGGAAGAGGAAGGGGCCAGGGGAAAGAGTCGAGAGCTGTGGAGGAGGATTTGGTAAAAAAGGGTGAAAGCCAATTTGAATTGAATTGAAAATTTGTTTTGATTCCTAGTTTATAATTATTGGTTTAACAAAAAACAGGCTTATGTCAAAGTTTTATCCAAAAATATTGCCTCTTCAATTTTTGGTAAAGACTTAGGAATCTATAGGTTCCCAATTATGGGCAAGCAGTGCTGATGCTGCTGTGTTATCCACAATCTTTATATGTATATTTCACTAGATATGGCGCTGCTTTCATCTGCTACTGTAGGTACAGAGTATATTACAGACGAGCTTGACCGACTTTCTAACTTGTTTTTATTGTCCAAAAACCCCCACCCTCCCCTGGCTTATCAAACTGCTCTCGCAAAGTCAAAGTTTCTTGAACTTTTCAACGCCCCCCTTTTTACATGTTTACAGTTACTCGCTTCACGTGATACTTTTGCCACATCTGCGAATTCCCCCTCTTTGTCATCACAATATTTAAACCAATTCAGTTCTGCTCCAGCCGGTTTACGACTGAAAAATATATTATTTACTTTTATACCAATTCTGTCATTTGAATATTGTATAATAAACATCCAAGTTGTTTTGATTGTGATTGGTACTGCCACCTGACTCGGACTTTCAGGTGAACAACAGGAATAGCATAACGTCGTTTGTTGTTGCCCTTATCAATTAGCATACATGATCTCACAACAGCTGGCCGCTCTCCCACTCTCACTTGAACGAAACTGTTCTCATTCTCTAATTCTGGTCTAATCTGCATTTGCGTATTGCGCATATTTGCTTCATACATATCAGCCGGGAGATTGCATTTTCTATGGCGAACTCGCGTCACTATGGCAACGGCAACGACATCGTAAGGTTAAATAGTTTTATTTTTAACTAAATACAATGGCCATACATCTGTATGTACTGTGTGCGACAGTCTGTTTGTATACGTTTATTATTTAGTTGTTTTTGTTGAGCCATAAGTTATCTGTTGTTTTGCTTAGTTGCTGGCTTTTTTTTTGAGAGCTAATGACATTGCCACCAAAAACACATACATATGTACATACTTATACACGCAGCAGTTGCACACGAGCCATCTTCACGTGAGCGGGTGGAAAGAAACGTTTTAAAGTGCCAATTTTTTAATCAATCTACTTTTAAAATATTTTTATTATTCATATGCTGAATTATTCTGATTTTCTAATTCGATCAATTGGAGTTGGCAGAGATCTCAAAGAAAGAAAGAACAAAACTCAACAACACAGCAAATGTGTAATGTGCAGAAAACATTAAACAAATTCCCATAAATGAATAATACAGTGAATATCGCGTATATGCAAAAGCTATAATGCAGCAATTTTTTTGCATATAAGCGATATTTGCATTTTAGCGGTTATCGGTTATATGCAAATCATTTCCATATAAGCAATCTATCGGTTGTAAGCAAAAAGTTGCATATAAACAGTTTAGTGAATTATGTTGATTTTATTTTAATGACATAGTAAATGTATTTAAATTAAAAAAAAACATATATTTTTAATTTCGCACTAAATATTGAGGAATAAGGGTCTGATTTCCCATCTTCTACATAAAGCTATCTGTCACATAAACTAAAAAATAACAGAGTAAGTTTATCTGAAGCATAGCAGCTAACTGGAAGAAGAGAGATCGGTTTTTAGCAGGGAATATCAAATTTTCTGAAAACCGCAATGTTTCTATTCAAGTGGGTCACTTACCAAGGACAGGCATCAATCTTGCTACAATTCCTTAAGCACATGTCATATTCGGTGTTTGTGTAATATTTTTGAGCAAAAAAAAAAAAACTTGGACAATAACACAAGTTTACAAAAAAAGGCCATTTTTTGCAACAGAGAACTTTGCAACCGTTCCTTATGTATTTTTGGCCGCTGAACTCAGATAAATTGTCCGTTTTCTTCAGCACGTCGGATCACGAGATTTTGCTTAGAGGTATCCTTACATTTGTTGTCGTGTGGCCACATTAAGTGTCCTATTCGAACCAACTTTGTTTTAATGTAAGCTGCATTGAATGACGTTAAAGAAAAACCAAACACGAAGTTTTGATTTTGCTGATAAGGTACCAATTTTTGGATTTGAACATTAAAAATGTGGGTTTTTTTTGAAGAAATCGATTTTTTTTGCAAGTTTAAGAAATTCTGTAAATTTTTCTGCTAATATTAAAAATCTTAGAAAAAAATAGTTGGTAGTCCTTTGTTTCTTCTTATTTCAATTATTTTCAGTTTTTCGATTTCATTGCGATTTTAAACGGTATTGTCCAAAAACCTTAAAAAATTGTGTGATATATTAAAATTTTTTTTAACAATATTAAGCCTTAAAATGTCTAAAAATTTTCAAAAATCGATCTTCAATAATTTTTTAATATCCATTCTTTGGTTTAAAAATAACTACCATGTTATTTTCAAGCTACAAGAAATTTTGGCGGTAAATGTTGTCCAAAAAAATGCGAAAATTTGTATAGTTTTTGGGCTATAACTTCTAAAAGCGCAATGGTATTGGAAAACTGAAAATAATTGAAATAAGAAAAAACAAAGGACTACCAACTATTTTTTTCTAAGAATTTTAATATTAGCAGAAAAATGTACAGAATTTCTTAAACTTGCAAAAAAAATCGATTTCTTCAAAAAAAACCCACATTTTTAATGTTCAAATCCAAAAATTGGTACCTTATCAGCAAAACCAAAACTTCGTGTTTGGTTTTTCTTCAACGTCATTCAATGCAGCTTACATTAAAACAAAGTTGGTTCGAATAGGACACTTAATGTGGCCACACGACCAACAAATGTAAGGATACCTCTCTAATGCAAATATCTCGTGATCCTGACGTGCTGGAAGAAAACGGACAATTTATCTGAGTTCAGCGGCCAAAAATACATAAGGAACGGTTGCAAAGTTCTCTGTTGCAAAAAATGGCCTTTTTTTGTAAACTTGTGTAATCATTATTTTTGATTTTAATTTATTTTTCTCAAGTCATAAAGATTATTTCCTGAGATCTATGTATATTAGAAAATCAAAAAATTATCATTAACCATTGAGCAATAAAATACAAGTCAAAAAGATAAAACTTATTGCAGAAATGAATAGATTTTCGAAAAATAACTATAATTTATTTTGTACCATTTTTTATACGGGCACTCCAAGTTAATGAGTTTTTTGGATGATAAATTAACAAATAATCATTATTTTCGGTCCCTAGTCCTTATACGATACTATTTACACAAATTTACATTAAAACGAGAGCGTAAGTTAAAGTCGGCTCTAACCGACTTCGATATACCCGTTACTCATGACCCTGCGTTCCTTAGGGTGACCATGCGAAAAGTATGCAACATTTTTTTTATGGTGGGAGGGGGGGTAGCGGGGGGCTTGTATCACTTTTTTGCTCATAACTTGAGAACCGTTCATCCGATCTTGATTGTTCCTTCGGCAAATCGATTCATTTTGCTAATTACTAACTATCTTTAGAAGGTACGAATCGTCTATCTTCAAAACTGTAGGAGATATAACGTTTTTTTTAAATTGCGGGGGCGGGAGGGGGCGTGGCCAAAATTTGAAATAAACTTGATCTGCGTGCAGATAAAAGAAGTACTTGTCCCATACATCTCAAACCTCTATCTCTTACCATCTCTAAGATCTAGGTGTTCATACAGACGGACGGACAGACGGACATGGCTATATCGACTCGGCTGTTGATGCTGATCAAGAATATATATACTTTATATGGTCGGAGATGATTCCTTCTGCCTGTTACATACATTTGCACGACTTTAGTATACCCTTTTACTCTACGAGTAACGGGTATAAAAATCTATTTTATTAGGTAGCTGTTATGTTATTATCAGAAAAGCAGTCTCGCAGTGAATCTAAATTTAGTAGGGATTTTTTGGTTGAAGGATGTTTCATATTGAAATCAGTTTGACCAAAATACTCTCCTTTAACTAGATTTTTATTTTTCCAAAAATAATTAAATTTTTCCGAAATTCCAAAACAGGCTAAATCGTTGTCGCGTAGAATGTATTCGGATCTCTATTGGACTTAACAATATAATATGCTCGTTTGCTTTGTACGGAAACCCCAATGAAAGGCATTGCTTCTGGGTTTCAAATTCTTTTGGATATTTTTGCTTTTGTAGCCTCCGTTTGGCGGAGTCTTGCAGAAAAATTTAGTTTCAACGGCATTAAATATGCAGTGTGGAATAAATTTGTCCAGAATATGCTGCAATTGATTTAAAACAAAAGCTGTATTATTTTTACTGAATTATTGCACCAACTCTGAAGCCAGCTCCGATCAGGCGCATAGTGATTATTTAGCTTTATGGTGAACTCCTGTCCGAAGACGGGTCCACTAACGTATTTGGTAAAAAAAAGAGAAAAATGCTGTTTCCAAGTGTACATGTGTGATTTTTCAATTGCATAGCATTCAGAATATGTCGTGTCATTCTTGTTAATACAAAGTGATCTGATGAGCTCTCAGGAACAATATTGGAATATTTGCTTACAACCGATTTAATTTGTATGCAAAAATTTCAATTTTGGTGAAAAAGGTTTGCGTACAAGCGATATTTGCATATAAACGATTTGCATACAAGCAATTAAATTTTTATATAAAAATTACACACAATGCTCTAAAATTTTAGGATTTTGCATATAACCGGTATTTGCATAGAAACGGTTCGTCATATAACCGATATTTACAGTAATATAATACACACAAATCAGCTGACGGCGTCTTGTGAAATAGTCGGAGCTCAACATCAACTGCAGACGATCTACCTTTTGCTGCGAACAGAAACTACACAACGATCATCCATACATGAAGACGTTATATCAGCGTTCAAGGAGTTTCTTCTAAGTGGCTTAAATAGCCACTTAAGAACCCTTGGTTCAGTCCACTTGCACAGAACATATCGCTCACTTACTTCAATACTGGCATAACTCAAAATAATCCATTTTGAGAAAAACGCGTTTAAAGTTCTCAATGGGTTAACACAGAAAATAATAGTTCTTTCAGTTTCAAGTTAATCTAGAAAAATATTATAAATTTACAATGCTTATTAATAAAACTGGAAAATATGATGTTTTAACTGAAAGACGAGGTATGATTGTATCGCTCTTGCATTAACATAAAAATGAACCTATAAAATAATATTTTAACAAATTATGATCTCACGTGAAAAGTATAAGAGATATCGATATGAAAATTTTACACAAAATAGCACACGATACAGCGAATATATCTGCATCATTAAGTCAAAAATCGTATTTTTTGAGTTATGCCAGTATTGAAGTAAGTGAGCGAATTGTCCGTTCCTCTGCATCGTCGGCATAGCTGCAGGCACACATGTCCGGTCGACATCAGCCATTTACATATAGCCAACACATGTCTAATCAATTGGCGACATTCAGCTAAGATCATCGTGTATACATCAACTAGATTTTCAAGCTTACAAAAAAAAAATCCCTCAAACAATTTAACATCATGGATATACAAGACAGCATTCACCGTCATCTTACCTGATAATCCAGTCAACTCCACTCATCGTTAAAGGGGGTAGAGGCTTTGGCGGTTCCACTCCCAGTTCAGCCAGCTCCAATCACAAATTTAGTGCGTCTATCTAGTTCACACATTATGTATCTTACATCTCTAACTCACACATACACTGACCTTTCTTTCCGCCATTGTGTGTTACTCATTCTTACCGGCAACACGCCATATAAACAGAACTGAAATCTAATGTGTGTTTTAAACTAAATAGTTATCGGGTCGTAGCCACAAGTATTAGGGTGCCTTCACACTGTTCGACACATGACCCATAACATCTAGTAGGCCTGCATTTCCCCATGATATTCTATGAATTTGACAATCTATTCAAATTTAAAACAGAACAAAAAGCAGGACTACTAGACTATCATGTGTCATGTGTTGAACAGTGTGAAGGCAGCCTTAAGCTAGCTTGTTTTGTTATATGGCAGCTAAACGATATGTTCATCGGATTTGGACCTAACTCGCCAAAATTGTCTTAAAGCAGCTAAAAAGTATTAAGTCTCAACCATTGAAAACAAAAGAGTTTATTTTTACCGAGACATTTTTTTGGGCCTTTTTTTCTAAGTCAGCTATACTATATTGGTGTCCGATTATCCAGAAGCCTGGTGGAATTTTGAAAAATCATAGAGAAGTTATAAATACAAGGTTTTCCTAACTTAAAGTAGTTTTTCTACCGATCGTTTCAATGCCAGCTTGATGCTATAGTCTTCCGATCCAGCAGATTCTGACAAATATGAAGCGTAATTGAAGCAAGAGGGTTTGTGCAAAGCTTAAAAAAGATAGCCTTAAAACTGACGAATGAAATAGAATAGAAACAGACGGAAAGACGGACAAGGCTATGTTAACTCAGCGCGTTATGCTGATCAAGAATATATGTACTCTATGTCGTCGGAGATGCTTCCTTCTAAGCCTTACAAGGTATACTCTCTGCAAGGGTATGAAAAGAAAATATAATTGTTTTAGTGACCTCTTTAAAAATCAGTCATAGAACTTTTAGCACTGGGCACATTCAGCACATAAATCCGATAAGCGATTACAGATTTACAATTTGCGATTGCATGGTAGGCTCTCAATTTTTCTGGTGCCAAAAGATACTTTACAGTGCCATTAGGTAATAACTGGGGTTAAAGCGAGACGACCATATTCCCAAATGTATCCATAGGGCTTAAGTGACGGCGAACAGCTGACTAATTTCTGACAGAAGCGGTGTAGACTGAGCAAATTTTTCAAGTTGACAGCACGCTTTAAGGTATTCTGTGGCTTTTGAACTTTTTATCATTTAAAATCCCTGAGAGAATTCGATTCGATTTCCTTTCAGCAATCATGAACGTCAAATTTGCCCATCGGAATTGGCAATCAGTGCATTCAGCACGTACATTTTGAGCACAATAAGCTCTGGCCACACGAATGTCGCGCCATCCAATGGCAAGCTTGGGAAATCACTCAACTAACATTGTTCAAAGCGAAAATTAATAGGTTCTATACAAATCATATTATCATACATGGGCATTTCCGCGGGTCGCGAACGTACGTTTGTACGCTTTTGATGTACAAAAAATACTAAACAAGACAGAAAACAAAAACTATCCCCACTTTACTTTTTGCGATTTAATAGCATTTTGTTAGCTCTGTGTTTAGTGCAAAAGACGGGGTTTATCGAGTTTTAGATTTCATAATAATAGCAATAAACATGAGGTCGCGAACGTACGCGGAATAGAAGTCGACTTTGGCTTAATCTAGTGAAATGCAAAATTCTGCGAAATGGAACGGAATATTCTAAAGCTATTAATTTATTATAAAAGAGGATTAATGTAGCTTTCTATCGAGTGTTTACACAGAAAAATATCTCGATTGGTTTTTTTTTAAATTGAATTAATTACCGGTCGCGAACGTACAGTTAGAAAGAGCAAGATACAAATTAACCGTTAATCGAACTTTTTTGGTCTCTATGCATTTTTTTTTCTACTTAATTGTTTGCAATGAAGAGATTTTGTAAACATAGCATAAGTTTTGCATGTTAAATAATTAAATATAAAATTGTAATTAAATTTTATTTTTCGGTCCAGGCTTACCATTCGGCGGAAATGCCCATATATAATTTTTTACAAAATATATTTTACTTACAATAAGAACTCGTCAGGTATGGTTATGTCACTTAAGGAACCCTTGTTCTTTCACTCCGCATGATACGTATCCACGCGGATGTTGGTTAATCAGAAATCACTGCAAATACTTCTTGCTGTGTCCATACATGTAAGTCTTAAAGCCTTTGCGAATAACGCTTCTTCTGCCGCTGTCCTTGTTTCGAATCTTTTGCATAGAGCGTCATCTTGCAAAGCGCTGAAACAGCTGCAGCAGCATGGTGAAGTAGAACATGTCCGATCTGAAACGTTCCATTTGTTATTTATAATAATTTTGGGAAAAGAACACAAAAACAACATTTATACACAAACAAAATTATATTTTAAATTCAAAACTCTAGACTTCACACCTTTTTACGCCACTGGCTTGAAAATGAGCGTCATTAATGGAATTTTTAGTAAAAAGCAGTATGCGTGAAAAATACCGCTATAATTTTATGTGACTGGCAAACTGGCAATCATGATTGCACATCACATTCGTGCACCACAACAATCGAACTGGACCCATCGATTTTTTTTGTCAGCGATTTGTGCTGGTGAACACGGCTAATGTTTTTCCCTTTCAATGGCTGTTGGTTGGGCTGGAGATCTGCTGCTATGTGGCCAGGGATTCGCACCTAACAAGCTTCGGCGCATTGTACTTCAAGGTACAAACTAAAACTGTCTGGACGTTGACGGACAATGCGCAGTACGTTCAAGTGGCCCATGCGACACCAAGCCAGGGCCTGTTACGCGCGAACCGCAGGCCAAATAGTAGCCCAAAATAGTAGCCGAACCGACCGAGAGGCGGAGACACTAACGTATGAGACGAATCGCGAAGGAAAAACCTAAAGAAATGTCAACTACGGGCTAAATATGTTAAAATAGTAGTTTTTAAAGCAGGAAGAGAAGCTTCCGAGTTGATTACTCGGTAGAGTTTATTGTAATCAGCACAGAGAACACGAAAAGGTTCATGCAAAGCATAGTTAGTGGTAGTGGTACAACGATTTAGTGATAGGGGTATAAAATTGCGAGTCGGTCTAATAGGAACGTTGAGGTTAATTTGACCAACCAACTCAGATGAGTCGATTTCACCATTAATCAATCTATGTATAAAAATTACACCAAGCATAACTCTACGGTTAATGAGGGAGGGAACGTTAATCAAAAGTAGCCTACTAGAGTATGACGGTAAACGGACCTCAGGATTCCAGTTTAAACCACGAAGAGCAAACAATAAAAACTGCTTTTGCACAGATTCAATTCTGTCTTGATGGGTCGAATATTGCGGAGACCACACACAAGATCCGTACTCGAGTATAGGGCGGACAAGAGAAATGTACAAAATTTTCGTCGTATATGGATCACCAAATTCCTTCGACCAGCGCTGAATAAGTCCGAGAATACTCCTGGCCTTACAAACAGTAGCCGTTATATGAGAGTCAAATTTCATTCGGTAATCTAGAATAACCCCAAGATCATTTACCTGATTGACTGTATCATTCAAACACTCTAGTGGGACATTATTAATCATATAAGAAAAGAATTGTGGTGAGCTTCTATAAAATGTCATAACCTTACACTTCGAACTGTTAAGGTTTAGTAGGTTATCTTTACGTCAAGAATGAAATGCATCCAAGTCAGCTTGCAAATTAAAGCGGGAAATCAAATCATTATATGTTAAACATAAACATAGTTTCACATCATCGGCGTACATAAGCACACGCGAGTGAGTCAAGACTGACGGAAGATCATTTATGAAGAGTGTAAAAAGCAATGGGCCCAAGTGACTACCTTGGGGTTCACCAGAGGTAACCTGGATTGGTTTGGAATATGAATTACTGAAAAGAACTTTTTGTGTTCTAGAACTAAGGTAATCAGAGATCCAAATAAGAAGGTTGGTTGGAAAACCAATTAAACTCAGTTTGTGAAGCAGCAAGCAGTGATTGACCGAATCAAAAGCCTTACTAAAATCAGTATAAATCACGTCAGTTTGCATATTACATAAGAATCTTTTGATCACTAATGATGTAAGCTCTAATAAGTTAGTTGTAGTGGATCGACGCTTTACAAAGCCGTGTTGATAGGGTGAAATAATGGAACTGCATAAATGCTGCAATTGAGATGTCATAATTCTCTCAAAAGCTTTCAACTCTCCAAAAAAATAATTAAGAAAATAATAAGATCTCAGTCAAGTTCTTCGGAAGGCAAAACGCTCAGTCAAAATATGATTGTTTGATGTTATAAAGATGCTTAATTCAAATTCAATTCCTCTTAAAAAAATATCTGCTGAATATCCAAAAATTTCTGTGGATACTGAAGGTGTCATTCCAATTCGGAGGCATGTCTTTGTGTAACAGCTTAAGACAAAGGAGTAGGTGGTAACCTACAGCTTGTACAATAAGTAGTTAAGTATTTAAACTTCAGTCTAAGACCTTTGCAAAACTCTTCGAGCAACCCGCTGCACAGCAAGTCGTCGAGTGCCAAGTACGTACACAAAACTCTTGTCATCCATATGCATAAATATTTTGCTGTTGTTGTTGTTTTTTTATGTAGTTTTAATTGTCTGCCTTTTGTTGTTTTTTCGCTGTTGCCGGGGAAACATCTTCGACGCATTTGAAAGCTAATGAAATGCTTCGGCATTTGACTTGCAAGTGAAAATCCAAACTCAAAACGAACGCAACTCGGAAATACTGGCTGCAAATTGCTGCCACTCGCCGGTGCAGCTGTCTCCCCCCACTAAGGTTGAGCCACGTCAGAGCTACCAACGAACCGTCGACCGGTTAATCAGAGTCTGGTTTCAGAGCGACCTCTCTCTTTTCCGCCCACGCCTCGTAAATTGCATTTACGAGTATTTTTCGAGCCCAGAAGGCAAGCGCACTTTGATTAAATTCACGTGCCGGCACGAAAAAAAGTCCAAAAACAAAACTCATCGAAACAAATTTGCCAAGCAAGGTGGTTTTTATTTGTTATTTTTGCTTTGTTTGGTTTCTGTTTCGAAATCGCTTGATAAGCTCAAGCTCAGAAATAAACATAAAAACGATAAGACCTCGAAATCCAAATGCAACGCGGACATCGTTGCGGCGGATCGTGGCTGGTAATTGCGTTTTTTATGCAATGCGCCTAGATTTTGTTGTTTTATGGAATTTTTGGAATTTTTGTGTAAAGCTCTTTGAAATAAAAACCGATCTTGTGGGTGCGCTTTAAAGCTTTGACCGTCAGAAGCAATGTGCCAGATATCAGATACGCGATGTATACAGTTTGTGACAAAACTAGGTGGACAAGTGAAACTGTGGCTTATTTAAGATACGATCAAAAAACTTATGTGAACAGATTTTTTAATTTGCAAAAAATTCTTTTAAAATTTTTCGGTTCCAGAAATATCCATGGGTCAAGCACATTGATTATAAATTTTATCTCTTAATTTATTTTTAATTTATTGCAGCTGCCCAAATAATTCTTTTTGTGCTTGACCTGACCGCAAAGCATACGAAATTTAAATAAAAATCAAATTAAACATAATCACAAAATATATTTGACCGCAGATTTATTCATTTAAATATTCATAATTCCGAACCCCGCAGAAAAAGACGTGAAGTGTTTGCAACCAGTCCTTGGAGGCAAAGTTATGCAAAAGTGGTTGATTAAAGTTTGGAATTGCTCGCTGACTTTGGTCCGCCTATTTTGAGCCTCGTCTTCCACAGCTCTCAGCTGGAAGCCGGAGTCCCAAAGCAATTCTGTATTAGATATCATCCCGTTTAGTACGCATTTCATAGGCATATACATAAACAAAATATATTCACAAACTGTAAATTATTCATAACTTGAAAAAAGTATACAAATCAAACCAAATGTTGATCACATGAAACTTTAAGCAGTGCCAAACACATCCATTTTCATCCACTTCGGGGTCATATTTTAAAAACATTCTTCTACAGTGACGAACACCTACTCAAAGGTATAATGTATCGTAAGATCTTACATCTATAGGCCAAAGGTTTGTTGAAAAGATTCAAACAGATATCAGATTTTGCCCAAGTTTGAAATCAAAAACTAACTAATTTGTCAATGCTGGTCTTTGGAAAGTTCGGTCAGAAATTAGATTACAAATTATTCCGAATCATTATTAAAATTTTTTAAAATTATTTGTATATTCTCTATATCTATAAAAGAGTGTGGCCTGACTGACCCGCTCATTGGCAATCATCTCACAGCCTAAACGGTAAGAGATAGAAATTTGGACACGAGTTTCCGTTAGTGGTGAACGTGCGTAGTAAGGCGGGATTTGGGAAATTTTACCCGGAAAAGTTTGTATGGGAAAAAAATTTTATTTTTCATCTGATTGACATAAAGTCACTTGGTTTGTATGCACAGAAACAAAACTATTATGGTGTTCACTTTGTTGAGCACTTGAGCACTTGGAGAAAAGTGTAAACATTTCCAACAACAATTTACTCTAAACAAATTGTCCCAGACCCTGACTACGAAAAGTCGGGCACTTGTACCTTAGTGCTATAAGTGTTATATGTAAAAGCTAAAATCAAATGTGTGATCATACATTCATATAAATTGTATGGAAAAAGGGCCAACTTTGAATAAACCATGGATTACTCCCGAATCATATCTCAAACGTATTTGTGCACAAATTTCGTGCACAGAGGGCTGCTCACAATACTAGTCAGGCAAAACTGCTCAAGTGCCTATGTGCTCAACAAAGTGAATACCCCATATTTTTCATCCGTTTGGTTTAAAACTCGGTTTGTAAGGATAAAATACCAAATAATTTGATATGTGATTTTTTAAAGTCGGAAAATCTGCCCCCGGGCGTGAAAATGTTCGGAAAATTCAACATGCAAAATAACAAGAAGTGCGACCGAAGAGCGACGGAATATATGCTAGTCCATATCTATTTAAATAAATGTTTGTCTGTCTGTCTGTCCTTATAACTGTCTAATCCGTTCATCCGATTGTGATTTAACGTGGGAGAATGGTCAGACGCGTGCCCGCCATGGTTTCAAGGTTAAACAAGTGAGAAAGTCGGTCAAGCCCGACTATAACATACTCTGTACCTGGAGTAGAAGCTGAATGCAATGCTGGTGCCGCGCTCATCTCAAAGTCTCTCTCTCTTTTTCTCTCGCTCTCTCTCTCTAGAATTGTGTGGTGTTAGTTGTGAATGGGTGGGAGGGGGTGGGGCAAGGGCGAAGTACTTTTTTGCTCATAACTTGAGAACCGCTGATCCGATCTTTATCATTTCTTCGGCAAATCGATACATTTTGCTAATTACTAACTATCTCTAGAAGGTACGAAACGTCTATCTGTAAAACTGTAGGAGATATAACGTTTTTTCCGAATTGCGGGGGCGGGAGGGGGCGTGGCAAAAATTGAAAATAAACTTGATCTGCCTGCAGCTATAAGAAACATTTGTCCCATACATGTCAAACCTCTATCTCTTACCATCTCCGAGATCTGTTTGTTCATACGGACGGACGGACAGACGGACGGACAGACGGACAGACGGACAGACGGACATGGCTATATCAACTCGGCTGTTGATGCTGATCAAGAATATATATACTTTATATAGTCGGAAATGATTCCTTCTCCCTGTTACATACTTTTGCACAAACTTAATATACTCTATGTACCTTCGGTACAGAGTATAAAAATGAGCGAAAAATGTTTCAAAAACCGCGATATTTACAAAATTATACCGGTTATCCGATTGTAATGAAACTTTGGGGAATGTTTAAACGCTTGCCCTGGAAGGTTACTAAGTTGAAGAAATCAGTGGAAAATGGTAGGAAAAAACGTAAAATTTTGAAAAATGGCGAGCTGTTATGAAGATTTGATAGATAACAATTGTAGAAGCGTAATTGATTAAATCGAACAGTCCAAAAAAGGGTGAAAATGCAACATTTCATAAGTAGTTAAGAATATCATATGGGCATTTCCGCCAAATGGTAAGCCTGGACCGAAAAATAAAATTTAATGACAATTTTATATTTATTAATTATTTTAAATGCAAAACATATGCTATGTTTACAAAATCTCTTTATTGCAATCAATTAAGAAGAAAAAAAATGCATAGAGACCAAAAAAATTCGATTAACAGTTAATTTTTATCTTGCTCTTTCTAACTGTACGTTCGCGACCGGTAATTAATTCAATTTAAAAAAAACCAATCGAGATATTTTTCTGTGTAAACGATAGAAAGCTACATTAATCCTCTTTTATAATAAATTAATAGCTTTAGAATATTCCGTCCCATTTCGCAAAATTTTGCATTTCACTAGATTAAGCCAAAGTCGACTTCTATTCCGCGTACGTTCCCGACCTCATGTTTATAGCTATTATTATGAGATCTAAAACTCTATAAACCCCGTCTTTTGCACTAAACACAGAGATAACAAAATGCTATCAAATCGCAAAAAGAAAAGTGGGGATAGTTTTTGTTTTCTGTCTTTTTTAGTCTTTTTTCTACATCAAAAGCGTACAAACGTACATTCGCGACCCGCGGAAATGCCCATATAAATATTGGTAATTGAAGACGGGAAAAGAGGAGGTGTCGGTCAATAGTCAATTTAAAAATCGCGAAATTTGCGAAAATTCTAATATGTATAGATTTAGGTTGATATTAATATTGGTAAATAGACGGTTAAATATAAAGTGTAGATCATACGTAACAAGAATTCGCAAAAGTTTACCTAATTTTGTAATGAGCTTAGATTATAGCGAAGAATTGAAGGTTGGCAATTAAAGACGGGTAAATCAATCGGTAATCAATCAAAATTTGCAAAAAATTAGTGTTTGAGTTCTGATAGACACAAAGACGTGTGAATGGAAGGGGTTGATAAAACTGGCCAAAAAATCACGAAAATTGCAAAATTACATGTAAAATGAGTTTTGATTAAAGTTCAATATAAAATATATCTCAAGAACAGCTGGACGAAATTTAAATATAATTGATATGTTAGATTTGTTTCCCCTCCGAATAGCTATTATTCGGCCTATTCTAAATTCCTAGAGAACTCTATGTTATGAAGGTTATATGCCAGGTGGTTTTCATATCTCACTAAATTCAGTTTAAGTAAAATCAGAATTGCTTAGCCAGTTGAACCCGACAGCTCGATGCCAAGTTTGATCAATTCGTAGTAAAACGAAGCCACATAGAAGAATTGTCGGTATTGGTTTTGATATAGGCTGTTTCGTTTTTTCTTTGGGCCGTCTTCTTTTGCTGCAGTTAAAACATATTTGAACTCAGCTGTTTTCCAACGCGTTTTTTTGGCGAACCTTGGTTGCCCTCGGTAAATTCAACTAATTCTGTGGTTCCAACTCAGAATTGTGAATTTAACTTACCGTCAGGTACTGTAAAAGTGGCGTAATTTGCAACGTAAGTAGATTTTAACCAGAAACGACGGTTGAAAATGCTCCAACCAACAAAAATAGTTAATGTTTCCATTGTTTACAGTAAACTCATTTGTTTATAACACAGGACCAGAACGAGTACCACCAACCACGAACTTATTCTGAAAACATAAGATTATTAATAATTTAATAAAATGTTTACTTACAACAATAAAACACCCAGAAATTACGCTATTTTTAAGGGAAATTTTTACTAAAAAAGGTACATGTAACAATGAAATTTGCTAAATTCATTCAAGAGTTAAGATTGTCACGGTTGACGATATATGATGTAGATGCTGTAATCTACATATGACATGGGCGGCGTGACGTGGTCTGGCTGTGTGAGTGCAGACAAACACAAAAATCAAGTTGTTGTTTGTCTGGTTTGCCGGCTTTGGGCCAGCTGCAATAATAAATCCGAGCAGCATAATTGAATTTAAATTTAGACACCCACTGCATCCGCTTTTGAAAGTAGACAACTTTCTCACCAGATTTCCCAGTGTCTGGTTCAATTAATTAATAAAAAAAAAACTACAAATTGCCTTAAGTTGCTAAGAGACAAAAAATAGAATTTTGGTAAACAACAACATAAAATGTAACTGTTCTCAGTCTTTTGACTGTTCCCAGGCCACTTCTGCTGTTGCTACGTGCCAGTTGGCATGTTGTTCCCAATGTGGATTTTTCCGCTCTCTTTCCATCTCACTCTCGCACCTTTGGCGCCCTTGCCGGGCCGCTTTGTTTATTATGATATGCTGTTGTGAGGTATAAAAACAATTAATTAAACAAAAAAAATTTGATATGATATGAATGAACAAAACAAGTCTTTTTGCCCCGGCAACTCTTTTGTATTGATAAGCATAAAGAGAGAGAAAGAAAGCAATTGCAACAACAACAACAACTACGGAAGCTGCGGTATTAAATGCCTGACCCTCACACTTGTTAGGCGGAAGAGAAATTTAATTACAATATAGTTGAATGTTATATAACATTAGAGTTCAAGGTTAAAGCTGTTTACCTTTTAACAACTTTGTGTACATTTTGAAAACTAATTTAGCTGATAAGTCTATCATTATGAAACGTTTTTTGATAAGCAACCCAAGAAGAAAACAAATAATTTTCAACAGGGCTTATCTAGACATTATCAAGTTTGTTGTGGCTATATTTAGACAAAGTCAAGAAATCATAGTAAATCTAAGATTTCTTACTAAAAGAAGTTTGAATGCTGGCGCTCTGCCTAAAATTAATTTTAAATCGATAAAGCCACAGCACTGCCAACACACAAAAATGTAGGGAATTAAGCATTGGCAGGGAATTTAATTAAGGGGATTTATTTTATCGTAATAACCAACTGAAATTTCTTCGTTATTTTGAAACGCATCTAAGTAAACGTTTTATAATCGAAACGCACTCAACCTTTTAAGTTTCAGCTTAAAACTCAGACAAAGTAAATCGCTTCCGCTGGGGGTCAACTCCATATAAAAGAAAGGTGTCGAAAAGCTTTTGTAAAATTCCAACAGGTCTCAAATACAACTATGACAGGTATGGCACTCTCTGAGTGTTTGGTCCATTGGAACTGTGAAAAAATATTTTTAAATTTTGCACTTTGAATTCTAATATAAACATGTATCAGAAAACATATTCCCAGTGAAAAAATTCAACTAAACATCATATTAGCTAAAAAATGGGAAATTTTTTGTACGAGATGCAACCCTATTCAAGACACAAGCCTTCTAACTAGATTTCCAAAAAAGGTAAAGTAAATCTACCAAAGTTCTGTGACATCGACGGATTTTCCCAGAGTTTTAACTCTATTTTTTTTTTTTAATTGCTTATGTTTTTTTGAAAGTATACCGATAGTTATCGATAATAAATAACAAATATCGATAACTCAAGACCCAGTGTGACCGCTCATGAAAGCAGGGAAATTATTTTAATTCTAACGCCACTGAATCTGCTTGATTCCTCCAGTGATAACTAGTGTTAGTGATTGCTCTAGAGAAATTAAATTGAATTAACAAGATCAGTGCATAGTTAATAACGTGAGTTTCTTTTGGAGCTTAAAAGCTAATATTGAATTTAGTTTGGTTGCCAGTGTTTCTTGTGTCGGTTGTGATCTAAAAACGAGTGCAGCAGCCACCAGAGTAAACCAGTTCCCACTTGGAAGTGACTTAAGCCAAAAACAAAAAAGAAAGCCAGTTTCGTTCAGACCACAACAAAAATATGCCACCCGTGCAGTAAGCAAGAATTCTTCGACGGCCTTGCCCTCCACTTGGCCGCATTTTCATCATTACATCACCAGCCACAGCATCAATTAAATGGCCTAATATGATACTGACCCAGTTGATAGCCTCATTCACCTAACTCGTCTTCCCCTGTGGCACCTAATAAAATGCTCGTCTAGACTACCAAATATGCAAATCTCTAGAGCTTTAATTCAACACAACTCCATTAATTTATTGGAGGGACGCTAAAGCCCGCAGAAGATGCATTTTTCATGTGGTTAATGGCCAGATGTTTACTTCGGCGGTGACGTCATGTGGACACCCATTCAAAATGTATTTATAGAGGCCGCCGTTGTTTACCATTTGATTGTGTGTGTAAGTGCGCGTGTGTGTGTGAGTGATTGAGTGTGGGTTCAAATTAGTAGTTGGCGGTAAATTCAAATAAAATGTCTTATTAAATTTTTGAATTAGAAACCTCTTTCAAAATTCTAATGAAATATAAAGATTGAAAAGCAACAAGAATATTGCTTTGAAACCTAACATATATTTTTAACAACTATGTTTAACTTTAAAAACGAAGTTCTTATAACTGAAAACGCTTGTCTAAGGTTAGCGACTTCGACCAAACTTAAGCAGCTTAAAAACATTTATAACCCAGCCGGTTGGAGCGGTATATTGACGAAAACCAGTTTTCTCATTAAAACCCACGACCGCAGAGCAGCTAAGAGAGTCATCCGATCCGCCGGCGAAATTAGCAGCGGCAGACAAAGAAGACTCTGGCAAAATTTCAGCCGCAGCGAAAACGAGGGACAGCGGGAACAGACGGACGGAAGGACGGACAACGACGGCAGCCGCACAGCCGCACGTGATCAAGAATACTGCGGAGTGATTCCCAGCACATACACCGGTAAAAGAGGCGTGAAACCGATAACCGGGGAGCGGCCCACGCAAAAGAAAGACCGCCAGCCAGAAGGCCGCGCAGCCTATTTCATTTCAGAATTTAGACCGCCAGACAAATGAAAATAACCGCGGGCATCACGCAGGATTTAGACCGCCATCACAAAGAAATTAGACCGCGCGGCCTTTCATTTGCAAATGAAAAGACCCGCGGCCACAGCAAGAATTTAGACCGCCACACAAATAATTAGCCCGCGCGCCCTTATTTCATTTTCAGAGTTTAGGCCGCGATCACAAAAGAAATTAGACCGGGGTTGTTCTAAGACGTATTTGAGCCGATTTTTGACAGATGTGCAGAAGTGTAGTTGAAATTGGATGAGGAAACATTATTTTATTTAAAAAATGATTCGATGTTAGCGCCGCAGGCGAAAATGATAAAAAAATCGCGAAAAAGTCTTAGTGAGAAAAACTTTTTGTTTCAATGTTATCGCTCCCAACGCCCGTATTTATAAGTTTTTAATGATTCTACATAATTTCACCAAAAGTTATCGACGGCTAGAGAGCCAACAAGCAGGCATATTCAAGTCAAGGTGCGAGCCGAAGTTAGCTTGCCTCTATTTTTACATAAAAATTTGCGTTTTTTGGCACCAATCAAGATTTCACTTTTTCTGAGGCATAAATGATCACTCAAAATGATTTTCACCGATCCTTCCAATATTCCAAAAAGGTCAGAAAGGTCTTGGACTGTCAATTGACGATTTTCAGAATCCAATTCGTTGACTTTGTTCATGTGAATCGTGATGGTCGTCCTAGCCATGCCTCGTCTTTAACGCTTTATCGACTCTTCAAAGAGGTTGCTTGTAAAGGTCGATTTTTTAAGAGCTATAGGAGGGTTTAAAAAAAAAAAATCACATAAAATTCAGAAAAATGCACGAAATCTTTATTTGAATCGATAGTACGGTCCATATAATTTAATGTTTTAAGATTTTTTCATGCAAATGTTGAACGTGACTGCGCCTTAAATGGTCCATCCGCTTAGTCCAATTTCACGAATAAATGCTTTAATGTTGTCTTCCAATATGTCAATTGAAGTGGGCTTGTCTGTATAGACATGGGCTTTAACATAGCCCCACAGAAACTAGTCTAAAGGCGTTAAATCGCACGATTTAGGCGGTCAATTGATCGCCTCTCAATAAGTTCATTGTTGCGCGTGCTGTGTGGCCAGTGGCACCGTCTTGTTGAAACCACATTTCATGCAAGTCAAGCTCTTGCATTTTGGGCAAAAAAAAGTTGGATATCATCTCACGGTAGCGATCACCATTCACAATTACGTTACGATTCGCATCATCTTTGAAGAAGAACGGTCCAATGATGCCACCAGCCCATAAACCGCACCAAACAGTGACTTTTTCTGGATGCATTGGTAGCTCTTGCAATGTTTCTGGCTCATATTCACTCCAAAAACGACAAATCTGCTTACTTACGTACCCATTGAGCCAAAAATGAGCTTCGCCGCTGAACACAATTTTTCGGTACAAAAGTGGATCTTCGGCCAACTTTCCAAGAGCCCATTCACCAAAAATTCTACGTTGCGGTAGGTCGTTCGGGTCCAATTCTTGCACCAGCTGTATTTGAACGGTTTCACACCTAAATCCTTCCGCAAACTTTTCCACGTGGTCCACAGAGGTCCAATTGCTGCGAACGGCGACGAATCGATAATTGATGGTCATCATTTACACTGGCCGATACAGCTGCGATATTTTCTTCAGTTCGCACTCTACGTAAGAGTGATGGTGGTTTAATTTCCAACAATGTAAATTTGTCACAATAGCCCGAATAGCCGCTTCAGTGGGTCGATTAAACTGACCATAAAATGGAAAATGCGCGCGATGAACTTTCTGAACAGAGCACGCATTTTGATTATAAAATTCAATAATTTGCAAGCGTTGTTCGTTTGTAAGACGATTCATGGTTAAATTAAAGACCAAACTGAACATGTTTGATAGTGAAACAAAACACGAAACGTGCGTGAGTTGTTTAAACCAGTGTTGCCAAAAAGAAAATATCTCAAAAATCACCCTTTACAACTCATAAACTCTTGTTTTCGATAACCCTTGCTCACCGAAGGCCTTCTGCGCCCTTTTTAAACACAAAATTTAAGGGAACTGCGTTGATGACAAGTTTCAGATATTACAAAAAATGACAGATCCATTTTAGCTGTCTACTAAGTCTTATAAATATTTTACCGTGAAATTGAAACTAGTGTCCCCATAGAACTCATAAAGTTCATCATTTATTCGGATGCGAAATTCCTCGCCAACAGTCCACAAATCCTCCAAAGAATCTTTCGCTCGAAAAACGCCAATCGCCTTTTCAACAGCTGATTACATTATCCATGCTTGACCGATCTGTTGGCATTTGGACACACGCGCGCGCAGTATATATTCAATTATCAGATGAAAGAAGGCACACGATAGGGTGTCACCCTGCCTAAAACCTCTTTAGGTTCTTAGAAGTTTTTTCTGTTTTGACAGAACTTTACGTGCTTCTCAACGTCATCATGCAAAGTCAAACGTTCTTTTCTGGTATACCAAAAGTAGACAGAGCTTCAAAGAACCTTGATTTTGTCGGTGTTTTGAAGGCGGCTTTATAATCGACAAAAAGAGAGAAGGTTTTGATACTTCTTGTCCAGGATTTGTCTTAATGTAAATATCCGGTCCGTGGTGGATTTACCAGGTCTGAACCCACACTGATAAGGTCCAATCAGTGTGCTTATAAGCGGCTTTAGACGTTCACAAATAATCCGCGACAGAACCTTATATGAAATGTAAAGGAGACTGATACCGCGGTACCAATTCCTCGCCTCCAGTTTGAGAAAATTCAGCAGACAGCTCACCAGCGCCAACTGATTTGTTGTTCTTTAGCCTCTTTATGGCTCAACAAACTTATTAATGGTCCGGCAAGTCTATCTATATGTTATCGATTGGTGGAATCGCTACTTCACTAGAAGTGGCATCACGTTCATCATGGCCTCACAGCAGGTTAGAAAAGTAGCTTCTATAGTTGTCTGTAACCAGCTTCCATTGTTTGTCCTTGCATTGTGCGACTTCGGGCTTAAAACATTCGGTTGGTTGCTTAACCTTTGGATACAATTTTGAGTCTCACTCATGACGAATAGCACGACTTTTTCGCGTATGCGCCTTTCTTGCTCAATCTTTTTATACCCTTTAAAAATCGGATAATAAATAACGGAGTAAAAAAACTGTTGCATACCTTTCGGATGCTCTCCCTCAGGAACGCTGTTTAACATTTCTTTTCATGTGTAAAGGGTATATCGAAGTCGGTTAGAGCCGACTTTAAGTAATGCTCTCGTATTTTCGAAAAAGATGCTTATTTTGTCTCCTTTTCTTCCGATTTCGCTTTTTAACAGCCCGCGTTGCTCCCGAATGCATAGTTCTCCTTTCTCTGCAGTAGCGAGGCGGCACTCCCCATCATACCTAGATTGCTTTCGAGGGGACCCGGAGTATCCGAGTATCTCCTTGGGAGCCGAGTTCACGCAGTGTGATATACGATTCCATTGTTTGCACAGATCGCAAAGGGAATGGAGAGATTTCCCTGATCAGTCTTAGTTTAGCTATGTAAGCTTTAGATGTCCCTTGTGATTGCAGCTTCTCGTCGTTTAGCTTTGGACGTGTGCTGCAACCAGGCAGGGATCCGATTCTTATGTCTAGTATATTCAATGAATGCCTTTCGTCGATCAGAGATTAATCAATCTGATTTCGCGTTCGTTGATCAGGGGACTTCCAGGTCGACTTATGGTTGTCGCGATGTTCAAATCTGGTTCTGTTGTTCCAGGCGTTTATAGAATTCGTCTTTTGTCAAGGCGTCCTTTGATAACACAGATAACACTAATATCAAAATATTTTGTCTTTGCTCGTTAACTGACGTGAAGCTGATAACAGAGCGACAGAGTCTTTCCTTTCAAACTCGTGCTTGAAAGCTTGTCCATTGTAGTAGATCTCCCAGGGTGCATTGGCTGTTGATAATGTTCTTAATTACGCTCTTGTCCAATCCATCGCATTTCCTGAAGTGAGGTAACGTCCGATGAAAATTTGTCGAAAACATTCACTAACTGGAGATCAGCACTATCTCTTTTAAATCTTTATAATAGTTAAACCGTGGTTCTCTCTCTCTCATCTCTGGTCTGTAGGTTAGTAATATGAAGTTGGATGGAATCTCCAACTTCTACTACAAGCTCTACACAAAAGCCGAATCACTGAGTGTTATGTGGCCCACGTTAAAAGTAAAACGTATTTTTAACTTTTCAATAACGAAGGAAAAACATTTCATTTCTGGTAGAGACCTTGAGGAGAGTGAGAAAGAAGAGGAATTGACATTACACCGCAGAGTTCCCCAGCGATAGCCCCGGGAGCCCGAACTTACTTGCCAAATGCTTGCCGAAGTAATACTTCATTGTGTGTTAGAGAGAGACACAGTCACGTTTCAGCGCTCTCCCCTTCGGGAACCCTGCATTACACCTTGTTATGAAGAAGCAGACCGAAGAGCTCCACTTTTCGGAGACATACGAGCTAGAGACCTAAGCTCTACTTTAGTTTATGGTTTAGTACAGAGAGGACCTTCCTCAGGCTTTACAAGATTTAATGGGGAATACCAATTTCCATTGGTCAATGAGGTCCAACTGAATGGGCCCAGTGACTGATCGAACTTTTTAATCAAATAACAATCACATCCTTTTCGTTATTTTCACTCAATTTTGATCACAAAGTAACTAAAGCTAGTTTTATCCATCATCCTTTTTAAAAACTCACAATCCGCATACCTCTGCACTGGGTAATGCTTCCACTTGAACTGTTCTTGCGCTCTTCTCATTATTTTTTTCATAGGAATGCAAAGCTTTTTTTCTTCGTTTTGTGCATTCGTCAGAAATGTGATTCACCAAAACGACAATCGTATAACATTAACCCGATAAGGCTAAGGCACTTGAAATGAGAGTTGTGCGTTGTCCCCAATCATCTTGCGTCCCCAGTTGCTTATTTCATACCCACAGAGCTGGACATTAATTTATTAAAATAATAAAAAACTTATCACCATGATGTATTCCAAGGCAGATATGTAAACACTAACCGAAACCTAAGTATTGATTTTATAATCTGGAACCCTATTTGACTTTTGCAGAATTCAGGCCAACAACATGTCGTTGAGTGCAATGCATTGCACGCGTTGCGCCGATGGTTTCGAACCCACCGAAAAGATTGTCAACTCGAATGGCGAACTCTGGCACACGCAGTGTTTTGTGTAAGTGACTCTCGAGAAGCTTTACTCATATTTAAGCTAATTTTGGATATTTGCAGCTGCGCCCAGTGTTTCCGCCCGTTTGAGGATGGCATCTTCTATGAGTTTGAGGGTCGCAAATATTGCGAACGCGACTTCCATGTCTTGTTTGCGCCCTGTTGCAATAAGTGTGGCGAATTTGTCATTGGACGCGTCATCAAGGCAATGTCTGCAAGTTGGCATCCCCAGTGCTTCCGTTGTCAGTTGTGCGCCAAGGAGTTGGCCGATTCTGGTTTTATTAAGAATCAAAATCGCGCCTTATGCCATGAATGTAATGCCAAGGTGAAGGCTGAGATCACCGGACGATATGTGTGCCAAAAATGCCAGTGAGTATGACGAAACAAGTTGGATAAAAATGAAGAAAAACCACAAATGATTAGAGTGAGGCGCGTTTGCAATGGAATGTGTGATTCCGTGCGTAGACTACATCGAAGGCTTCAGAACGCAAAATATTGCGATCAAAATTCTGTCTCATTCGGTGGAAAAGCTTAACTTAATAGAAGAATTTAATCTGTGGTCCCTTCTTTAATTGAACAATTTTTGTAAAATTCACCAAAATGATTCTAACATGCTTATTTTCCAACTTCATAGCGGACTTATTGACGAGGAACCGCTGCGCTTCCCGGGGTGAAGTTTATCACGGTTATCATTTTAGCTGCACAGCTTGTGGCACTGAACTGGATTCCACAGCGCGTGAGGTTAAGAGTCGTCCTGGGTTGGCTGCCAATGATATGGTAAGTCTTTTGCTCATAAGCTTTTCCTTCTCGACTAAAGAAAATCTCCTCTCTCCTCTTTATTTAATAGAACGAATTGTATTGCTTGCGTTGCCATGACAAAATGGGCATACCCATCTGTGGTGCCTGTCGTCGACCCATTGAGGAGCGCGTCGTCACCGCTTTGGGCAAGCACTGGCATGTGGAGCATTTTGTGTGCGCCAAGTGTGAAAAGCCTTTCCTGGGTCATCGGCATTATGAGAAGCGTGGCTTGGCCTATTGCGAGACGCATTACCATCAGCTGTTTGGCAATTTATGTTTTGTCTGCAATCAGGTGATAGGAGGCGATGGTAAGCGGCAGCAGAATCTTTATTATAAACTTAAGATATTAAAATTCTGTTTTAATCAACAGTTTTTACGGCCCTAAACAAAGCCTGGTGTGTCCATCATTTTGCCTGTTCGGTCTGCGATACAAAAATGACGCAGAAATCAAAGTTTTACGAATACGACGAGAAGCCCGTGTGCAAGAAATGCTACGAACGCTTCCCCAACGAACTGAGACGTCGACTGCGTACTGCCCATGAGATGACCATGAAGAAGGTCTAATAGCGACTTTGCTCGATGCCAATTCTACACCAAACAGTGCCTTGTCTTTGTCGTCGTCGTTGTGCTGCCAATTTAATTTTCAATGTTTAACGTTCTCCACTCGAAACTAAAATGCTTTTCACTCGTAACTTTTGTTGTTTTGTAATTCCTTTAATCAACGACAACTAATCTAGCTAAGAATGAAATCAAGAATGTATTAACAGCTTTTAATGTTGTTATTTAATTGAATTTTTATTTATATAAATGTTTTTAATATGAATATTGCATACACAAATATATTTATCTATATATATTTAAAAATTAATTTCACAAGATTTTCCAAGAGTTCTTCTGACAAAATCGCAAACAAATTTTACAAATTAATTTAAAGAATTGCCTGTTAAAATTGTCTCAGAATACTGCTAATCTGGGAATGATACTCACGCCAAAGCTATCATTTCAAAAACACGTCCAGAAGCGTACAAAGTTAGCCAAAACAAGCATAAACGTGTCCCAGGAGTAAATATGTTTATAATTGAAATTTACCAGAAAATTCCAAATGGAAAGTCTACAATGCAGTGTGAAGGTCTTTACAAACTTATGCTGCACAGATTTGGGGCTATAGCTCTTCTTTTTGAAAAAAATTTTAAACTTGAGACTATGCACTCGTTTTGAGCAATGTGGAGTATGCCCACCTTTTCTCTTTTGGACAACATGTCAATTATTCCGAACGGCTTCCAAACCAGCTAGCTAAAAAAATCCTTCAAAAGAATCTATTTTGGGCCAAGGAATTAAAAGCATTTTGTGTCTCAAATCGCTTAGACTGGCACGACATGGAAATCTCGAGGTCTCAATGGAACGGACTATGCGCACAAATGCTGGCTACGCTGAAAAGCACTCAGAAGGATGTATATATGCAACGGAAAAACGGTAGTATCCAAGGCTGCAAACCGGTCCTGAACCGAACCCCTAATATTTTTAACAGCTCGAACCTGAACCCGAACCAGACCACTTTTTTGAAAAATTAGGTTCGGTTCGCAAAATGAAGTAGTTATTCCAGGAAAATAAAGAAATTCCAGGTAATCTGACTTGTATCATTCAAAAAGTTCTCCAATCCTACGACCTTTCTCTAATTCGACGTCAATAATGGATCGAATATGGTTCGAGCTGGAGCACATTTAAATGATATCTGCAGCGCAGAAAAGGTGTGCAACAATGTATGAAGAATGAAATATTGATGAAGGCTGCTCATGTGAATAAGAAGCATTTCTTAATTTGGACGATGACCAAGTTACGTGAATAGCTTATCTAGAGGACTCTATAATTACAGTTCGATTGTTTTAAGGAAGTTAAGTTTTATCTTAGCAGAGAACGCACACTTTGTAAAAAACAACCAGTGCTAGACTGCTGTGATTTTTATTACGCTTGTTTTTAATTTCGAGCAATTGTTCTAAATTCTTTAGTAAAACATTGTTTAAAAAGATCTAAATGCCTTGATAAACGTTTTTATATTATGAGCTGAGTACTAATGTTTGCTGCAATGCTCCTAGACGCAAGATTTCAAACTTAGGTAACTTCTGACCAAACAAAAAAGTTGTAAAGCGGCATATTACAGAATGCTGAATCCAAATTTAACTTAAAACGACTCAACGCCTGATTACAAAGAAGGGAAGTTTCCGAAAGCCGTACAGGCCTGTTCTCAATTCCACTTCGGTTCTCGTATCAACGATTGTACGTTGAGCTCTGGGTTAATAAGGTCAATGGAAGTTAATACTCATATCAACAGTACGTAGATCCGGTTTAAGTTCAATGCCAAGTGGATTCAATTCGTTGAAAAAGAAAGTCTTGATCTAATAACCACAGATTTCTTTGCCACCTTCCACATAAATTTGTAAAAGTAAAATGGCCAATTCAAAAGCATATACGAAGACCGAAGTGGAATTGAGAACAGACCTGATAATCACATAATAAATTTTAAATCTGTAAATAATAAAAATAGTATATAATGTTGAGAAAATACCCCAGAGAACTTACATAGATTTCATGTTTAATAAAATGAACAGACTCCTTGAAGAAGGCAATATATTTGCCGAAACGCGTAGCAGAGAAAGTGCTTTTACTGCAGGAAGGGAAGAACAACCCCAATTGACACCACAATAATACAACGAAAAAAGGGCCAAAAACAAATTTATACATGGATAAATGTTTTAAAATCTTCGAAAGGTCAAAAAAACGAGGACTTAAAAAATCTTGCTCGACTATATTTGCTGTTTCAGCATCTCAGGTATCAGTTAAACGGGCCTTTTCAACAGTTAAGTTTGATCTTTCTGATATAAGAGCTGGAATTGATCAACAGCCCCTAGAAGATATAATGCTTATTAGGCTGCCTTCACACTGTAAAACACATGACACATGATAGCCCTGCTTCTTGTATTGTTGTAAATCTGAATAATTGTCAAATTCATAGAACTTTCTGGGAAAATCCAAGCCTACTAGATATCATGGGTCATGTGTCGAACAGTGTGAAGGCAGCCTTACTGTAAACTAAGCAGTTCTCAAAAGTTGAAAAAGTCAGCTAATGAATTTTATTACAAAAATTACAATATTGAAATATAGAATATTATTTTAAAAAGTAAGTATTTATAAATCGAAACTATTCATATATGTTTTAGCGAACCGAGGTTCGAACCAAAACCTTGGGTTCAGGGGTTACGAGAACCGGTCCGTGAACCGAACCTTTTGCAAAATTTTAGAGGTTTGCAGCCTTGGTAGTATCACCAGATTCTATAAATATCTAGACAGTAATATAGGAGAAAGGTATCTGCATATACCACCGAGAGACATTTCGTGGTTGATGAAAGCCAGATGTGATATGATTTTGCTCCAGGGAAACAGTTACCAGCAAGTGGAAAGCCATATCTTCCCCCTATGCAATACAGGAGAATCTGAAGATATCCAGCATTTTCTGGGAAGATGTCCTGTACTAAGGGAGTTAAGAGTTCTGCACTTTGGTCAAGCCATCTTAGATACAAGCTCCTTAATTGATGTGCTTAACTGTTCAGGCGAAAGCGATTGAACGAATTTAGTCAGGTTCCTAAAATCAACATTGGAGTATAGGAAACAAATTTTGTTTGTATTATTGTAATTATGTTCAACGAACCTTAACGGAAAAAAGAAATGTATAACATGTTCTTAATTGTCTTAGTACTTTATTTGTTAAATTAAAAGGCTGACGGCAAAAAGACATGCCTAGAATAATTTATTTTGTTCACCTTAAGCTAAATTACTACTACTAGTGAGAGAATATTGGTGCGCGAAAATAAAGCAACGTAAGTCAGCTTTAACCTACTTCATGGACCGCAAGCCGTCAACTGAAATGTTGATTTGCTCTGCTTGGGACCTAGAAGCAACACAGCTGCGAAGAGTTACTTATAAATTTATATTTAAAAAACTTAAAATGTCCGAAGAAGCAATCGCTTCGGAAGAAGTAGTCCAAGAAAGTAGATGGAATCAGGGCTAGGGGTGAGGTTTAAACTAGCATAGACTCGCGTGGCGTTATTACGCAAATAAAGATTCAGATAGAGAAATTTGATCGAGAAGTACCGATCTTGAAATATTTGGGGAACACATGAACAACTTTTCGAAAGCGGAATTGATTTGTGTTTTCGCAACAAAACCAAAAAAGTTTTTCTTGTTGCTTGTTGGTCGGGGGGTGAAATTAAATGATCGAATTACACACTCTTAATGACTCTACGCAGTTGTGAAGTAAATACAAGTTACACGTATGCTGAGTGTTCTTTGTAAGACACAATATGTTTAGTAAATCTAGGTGTTGGTTGGGTTCTCGGTTTACCGTACAAACCATTCTTCAAATGGTTCCTTCTAGGGTGGCTTCCCTTACGATTAATATATTTTATATTATTTCTTAAACTGGACATGTTTATGGTTGTTAAATATATCAAGAAATCCCTGGTAGGAAAGAAATAGCCTGTATCACAGCCTGTTGACAGCCCACTCATAGCTGCCATAAGCTGTGATCAACTTATATAAACACTGATGATTCTCAAGAGAAGCATTTAATAAGCTAAGACCTATATTATTCAGTTGTTTAAACAATAAAATGTGGAAACTTTGCTTAAGCTAGTTTGTCCAATTCATCAAGCAGAGCTTGGCATTTGATCATGGCCATATCAACTTGATAGATAACACTATCGATATGGACTATGCTATGCACTGTCAAGTTTTCCATCAAATAGGCAATCTGGGCTTCATTTGGATCAGTCGGAAAACCTGTTTAAATTTTAAGAATACATTTAGAGAAGAATCTTATAGAAAGTATAATTACACGCATTACCTATAAACAGGCATAGGTTCACATAGCAAGGCGTTGTCAAGTCCCTTGGATAGCGACGTATTTCCTGTTCCGTTACCGTTTCCACATTGGTAAATTCCAAATACATTACCTTATAATTGGGTGGTTGGCATTGCATTACTTTGGCACGATACCAGGAACCTTCGAATTTGGCTATGACAAGTTCTCTGGGTCTTTTGAAAAAAATTAAGAATTGAATTTAGGAAAATTTTACAAATGTTCTTTAAATAGCTTACACTGGCTTGTACGGCTCCGGGTCGTTGAAGTCGGAGAGTAAATTCTGCAAATCTGCAAACTCACGAGCATGTTCCTTATCAAAGACGCCAATTATGCCACGTGAGATGCGCGAGTTGTCCACTATAAAAACATCCAGACCGGTTTTCATATTATTTTGTAGACGATGAGTAAGAAAAGGCTGTGGATAATTTGCGGAAAAGCTAGAATTAGTGAATAATTTTTTTTAACAAAAAACTTACTGCGACTAGAAGTGGTTCATTAGCCTGGGGCTTAGTGGGTTCCTTAGGTAGAATCGATTCCAGGGGCTTAATAGATGGCAAAATAGCTTTAGAGCTAGGCTCAGGGGTTTTGGGAACAAACGATTCATCGTTGGGTTGAGTGAGACCATTTGCTTTCAGCGGTTCATGGACTTTTAAATTAGTTTCTGTGACAGGTGTATCCAAGCGATTAACTCATCCTCAATTGACTTTTCTACAGCTTTCTTTTCCTCTGCTGGCTTCTCCACTTCAAGCTTCACTTCAGCTTTCTTCTCGGCTGCCGGCTTCTCTTCGGTCTTCAGCTCTACTTCAGGCTTCTCCGCTGCCGGTTTCTCTTCGTTCTTCTTCTGCACTTCAGGCTTCATTTGAGTTTCTCCTAGTTGATTTATAGGCTCAGCATTAGGTTCCTTTGGCGTTTCCTGCTTTATTATGGCCTGTTCATTCTTGGGAGACCCTTTTTGTTTGATATTATTCGGCTCAAACTTATCGAATACCTGCTTATTGGCACAAAACTCTCGTATCTGTTTATTCAACGAAGTCATTGTCTCCACATGCACCAGTTCCATGTGTATATTCTCATAATTGCAATTGGCGTAGATTGCCATGAATTTCTCACCCTCGAATCGGGTAAGAAACTCATTGACATCATCGCTAATTGAATAATTTGGCACGTCCTTCAGCTGCACTTGGAAACTAAAGCAAGGCAATGAGAGCAATTCATCGTTAATTTCACGCATCTCATCTACATGACGCAGTTTAACGATTCCCTGATCTAGAAACAGGAGACGGGAGGAATGATCACCGCGTGAGGACAAAACTTTGGCTCGCTGATAGACACCATTGTATCGGCCGAGAACAAAGCCAAAGCTACGTGACTTTTGCAATTTTGGCATTGATGGTCCCATCAAATTGACCTGCAAACGAGTTGAAGGAAATTAATACAGATTCCACTCGCAGATGGTTGTAAATAAGGTCTGTTTCATATTTTAAAGACACTTTGAAATTCACTTTGTACTAGCGCTACGATATAATTTTCCATATTCAGAACTGTTGAAAGAAGAGCTAAAGAGCATGAAGATTAAAAAAATGTCTTTCTGACTAAGATCCTTTTTCCCACCGATCGGTCCTATGGCAGCTATAAGATATAGTCATTCAACAAAGGTACCGGAAGAACCTTTAGCTACGTACTCGGCCCCTCTTTGGTTGTGGGAGGAGAGAAATACATTTTTTGTTTTTTGTTTTTTTTTGCAGAAAAGGTCTTTATTGTATCTATGCATCGGTTTGTACGCTAAAAGCATAAACTCGAGATCGTTTTATTTTTTTTATTTTATGGAGAAGAAAAAACTTAACGTTTGGAGGAGTTAATAATGGAATAGTTTAGGAACGCCAAAACTAAAAACAGATCAGCTACAAGAAAAAACATAAGACTCTATGCGACTTTTACTGGTTTACGTAAAACTTGTTCTTACAAATTTTCAATAACCACGATTTTCACAGTGTTTCTTGAAAACAATATCAGAATATAGAAAAGGGGGGTTTTAAGCCAAGCTAATTTTTAAAAATATTACTCTTATAAAATAAAAAAAAAAATAAACCAAGGTTATGTTTTGTTAATTAGATTTTTTTTATTCTAAATTATTTTTCACAGTGTTTTCTTTGAAAACAATATCAGAATAGTTACTTGGCTCAGCAAATTCCAAGACATGGATCATTTTGGGTTTTTTTTTTTAAAGTCATCAGAAATCCGATTTTTGGGGAAATTTTGATTTGCGCGACCTCTAAAAAATCTCAAAAATACTTTTCTCTATAAGTAAGCTTTTAGAAACAGCCGATGAAACATTTTTTGGGACACCCTAATATATATATCTGTAATAGAGTGTGTCCTAATTTACTGATGCAATCTAGGCAATCTACGCACAGCCTAAACGGTAAGAGACAGAAGTTGGAAATTTGGTAAAAAAAAATAGAGGCAAGCTAACTTCGGCTCGACCGAAGTTTATATACCCTTGGAGCACAATTTTGCCAAAATTTTGAAAACAAAAAAGTTTTTCTCACTAGAACTACCTTTTCGACCGATCGTTTCTATGGCAGCTATATGCTATAGTCATCTGATTTGAATAAAACTTGGCAGAGTTGTGTGTTAGCATATAATATTGACCAGTAACAAGTTTGGGAGCGATAGCATTGAAAACAAAAAACTAAGAGTTTTTTCAAAACTATCTTTTGTATGGCAGTTATACTTTATAGATGTCCGATTTTCATAAAACTTGGTGAAATTATGTGAAGGCATAGAATACTTATAAATACGAGGTTTGGGGACGATTGCGTTGAAGACAAAAAAAGTTTTTCTCTCTAGAACTGCTTTTTCGAACGATCGTTTCTATGACAAATGTACTGCGCATTTGTACCAAAAGACTTCGTGCAAAGTTTGGTTAAGATAGCTTTTAAACTGACGGAGGAGATAGCATAGAAACAGATGGACAGACGGACCGACGGACAGACGGACATGGCTAAATCAACTCAGCTCGTCATGCTGATCAAGAATATATATACTTTATGTGGTCGGAGATGCTTCCTTCTATGCGTTACAAACATCTGAACAATTTTAATATACCCTCTCCAAGGGTATAAAAAAAAAGGTGTAAGTGACGTTAACATTCACGAGGCTTTGATGTGAAACATGATGCTAAACTTATGGCCAAAATTACAAGGTCTCTCAATGGTATATAAATCAGCAACATCTTTATAAAGGGAAAACTAACAGGAAGTAGAAATACCAACAACAATATCATTAGCTGCTGAGTGCTTTTTTCTTTTCTGTTAAGTCACTGCCAAGTCAATTTCAAGTCACTTCTTGGTCACTATTTATCAAGTCACTATTTAGTCTCTGTTTAGGCACTTTCAAGTTACTGTCAAGTCACCATCAAGTCACTTCTTGGTCACTTTTTAATCACTTTTTAGTCACTCTTTAATCACTGTCAAGTCCCTGTTTAGTCACTATTAAGACACAGCTTAGTCACTATCAAATCACTGTAAAGTCACTATCAAATCACTATTAAGTCACTGTTTGGTCACTACTAAGTCTCTGTTTAGCGTCAAGTCACTGTTTAGACACTGTGTAGTTACTGTCAAGTCACCATCAAGTCACTTCTTGGTCACTATTTAGTCACTGTTCAGTCACTTTTAAATCACTGTCAAGTCCTTGTTTAGTCACTATTAGGTCACAGCTTAGTCACTATCAAATCACTGTAAAGTCATTATCAAGTCACTAACGTAATTGTCAAGTCACTGTTAAATCACTTATACCCCCTCCTTCTATGCCCCCCTTTAACATCTCTTCCCTCACATATCTTCCTCTTTTCCCCCAACCACCCTACGCAAACCATCTTATGTGTGCGAGTGTTCCGGGAGAGCGTCACGTGACGCCCTAATCGAATTTTACTTCTACTAAAAA